>CM062293.1:491993731-492683731 GCA_031216915.1 Pictodentalium vernedei
TAGCAACTGATTCACTACAACTAGATAAACCTTATTCATTTATTACACTAATTAATGTCTTTTTTCTGTCCCAATAGGCTTAGCAACTGATTCCCTAGAACTAGATAAACTTTATTCAGTTGTCACATTAATTAATGTCTTTGTTTCTGTCTCAATAGGCTTAGCAACTGATTCGACTAGAACTAGTTGTCACATTAATTAATGTCTTAATTTGTTACCCTAATTAATGTCCTTGTGTCTGTCCCAATAGGCTTAGCAACTGACTCCCTAGAACTAGATAAACTTTATTCATTTTTTACCCTAATTAATGTCTTTTTTCTGTCCCAATAGGCTTAGCAACTGATTCACTAGAACTAGATAAACCTTATTCATTTTTTACTCTAATTAATGTCTTTTTCTGTCCCAATAGGCTTAGCAACTGATTCACTAGAACTAGATAAACCTTATTCATTTATTACACTAATTAATGTCTTTTTTCTGTCCCAATTGGCTAAGCAACTGATTCCCTAAAACTAGATAAACTTTATTCAATTCTTACATTAACTAATGTCTTTTTTTCTGTGCCATTAGGCATTGCAACTGATTCCCTAGAACTAAATACAGTTTATACATTTGTTACCCAAATTAATGTATTTTCTGTCCCAATAGGCGTAGCAACTGATTCGCTAGAACTAGATAAACTTTATTTAATTGTTACCCTAATTAATGTCTTTGTTTCTGTCTCAATAGGCTCAGCAACTGATTCTCTAGAACTAGATAAACATTATTCATCTATTACCCTAATTAATGTCTTTTCTCCGTCCCAATAGGCTTAACAACTGATTCCCTAGAACTAGATGAACTTTATTTAATTGTTACCCTAATTAATATCTTTTCTCTGTCCCAATAGGCTTAGCAACTGATTCCCTAGAACTAGATAAACTTTATTCATTTGTTACCCTAATTAATATCTTGTTTCTGTCCCAATAGGCTTAGCAACTGATTCTCTAGAACTAGATAAACTTTATTCATCTATTACCCTAATTAATGTCTTTTTCTTTCCCAATAGGCTCAGCAACTGATTCCCTAGAACTAGATAAACTTCATTCATTTGTTACCATAAGTAATGTCTTTTTCTGTCCCAATAGGCTTAGCAACTGATTCCCTAGAACTAAATAAACTTTATTGATTTGTTACCTTACTTAGTGTCTTTTTTTCTGTTCCATTAGGCTTATCAACTGATTCCCTAGAACTAGATGAATTTTATTAATCCGTTACCCTATTTATTGTCTTTGTTACTTTCTCAATAGGCTTAGTAACTGAATCGATAGAACTAGATGAACTTTATTCATGTGTTACCCTAATTAATGTCCTCGTGTCTGTCCCAATAGGCTTAGCAACTGATTCCATCGAACAAGATAAACATTATTCATTTGTTACCCTAATTAATGTCTTTTTTCTGTCCAAATGGGCTTAGCAACTGATTCCCTAGAACTAGATAAACTTTATTCATGTGTTACCCTAGTTAATGTCTTTTTTCCTGTCCCAATAGGCTTAGTAACTGATTCCATCGAACTAGATAAACATTATTCATTTGTTACCCTAATTAATGTCTTTTTTATGTCCCAATGGGCTTAGCAACTGATTCCCCAGAACTAGATAAACTTTATTTAATTGTTACCCTAATTAATATCTTGGTTCTGTCCCAATACGCTTAGCAACTGATTCCCTAGAACTAGATGAATTTTATTCAACTGTTACCCTAATTAACCCTAACTAATGTCTTTGTTTCTGTCTCAATAGGCTTAGCAACTGATTCCCTAGAACTAGATAAACTTTATTCATTTGTTTCCCTAATAAATGTCTTTTGAGTGTCCCAATAGGCTTAGCAACTGATTCACTAGAACTAGATAAACCTTATTCATTTATTACACTAATTAATGTCTTTTTTCTGTCCCAATAGGCTTAGCAACTGATTCTCTAGAACTAGATAAACCTTATTCATTTATTACACTAATTAATGTCTTTTTTCTGTCCCAATAGGCTTAGCAACTGATTCCCAAGAACTAGATAAACTTTATTCAGTTGTCACATTAATTAATGTCTTTGTTTCTGTCTCAATAGGCTTAGCAACTGATTTGACTAGAACTAGTTGTCACATTAATTAATGTCTTAATTTGTTACCCTAATTAATGTCCTTGTGTCTGTCCCAATAGGCTTAGCAACTGACTCCCTAGAACTAGATAAACTTTATTCATTTTTTACCCTAATTAATGTCTTTTTTCTGTCTCAATAGGCTTAGCAACTGATTCACTAGAACTAGATAAACCTTATTCATTTATTACACTAATTAATGTCTTTCTTCTGTCCCAATAGGCTTAGCAACTGATTCCCTAGAACTAGACAAACTTTATTCAGTTGTCACATTAATTAATGTCTTTTTTCTGTCCCAATTGGCTTAGCAACTGATTCCCTAAAACTAGATGAACTTTATTCAATTCTTACATTAACTAATGTCTTTTTTTCTGTCCCATTAGGCTTAGCAACTGATTCCCTAGAACTAAATACAGTTTATACATTTGTTACCCTAATTAATGTCTTTTCTGTCCCAATAGGCTTAGCAACTGATTCCCTAGAACTAGATAAACTTTATTTAATTGTTACCCTAATTAATGTCTTTGTTTCTGTCTCAATAGGCTAAGCAACTGATTCACTAGAACTAGATAAGCCTTATTCATTTGTTACACTAATTAATGTCTTTTTTCTGTCCCAATAGGCTTAGCAACTGATTCACTAGAACTAGATAAACTTTATTCAGTTGTCACATTAATTAATGTCTTTTTTCTGTCCCAATTGGCTTAGCAACTGATTCCCTAAAACTAGATAAACTTGATTGAATTCATACATTAACTAATGTCTGTTTTTCTGTCCCAATAGGCTTAGCAACTGATTCCCTTGAACTAGATAAACTTTATTCAGTTGTCACATTAATTAATATCTTGTTTCTGTCCCAATAGGCTTAGCAACTGATTCTCTAGAACTAGATAAACTTTATTCATCTATTACCCTAATTAATGTCTTTTCTCTTTCCCAATAGGCTCAGCAACTGATTCCCTAGAACTAGATAAACTTCATTCATTTGTTACCATAAGTAATGTCTTTTTCTGTCCCAATAGGCTTAGCAACTGATTCCCTAGAACTAAATAAACTTTATTGATTTGTTACCTTACTTAGTGACTATTTTTCTGTTCCATTAGGCTTATCAACTGATTCCCTAGAACTAGATGAATTTTATTAATCCGTTACCCTATTTATTGTCTTTGTTACTTTCTCAATAGGCTTAGTAACTGATTCGATAGAACTAGATGAACTTTATTCATGTGTTACCCTAATTAATGTCCTCGTGTCTGTCCCAATAGGCTTAGCAACTGATTCCATCGAACAAGATAAACATTATTCATTTGTTACCCTAATTAATGTCTTTTTTCTGTCCCAATGGGCTTAGCAACTGATTCCCAAGAACTAGATAAACTTTATTCATGCGTTACCCTAGTTAATGTCTTTTTTCCTGTCCCAATAGGCTTAGTAACTGATTCCATCGAACTAGATAAACATTATTCATTTGTTACCCTAATTAATGTCTTTTTTATGTCCCAATGGGCTTAGCAAATGATTCCCCAGAACTAGATAAACTTTATTTAATTGTTACCCTAATTAATATCTTGGTTCTGTCCCAATACGCTTAGCAACTGATTCCCTAGAACTAGATGAATTTTATTCAACTGTTACCCTAATTAACCCTAATTAATGTCTTTGTTTCTGTCTCAATAGGGTTAGCAACTGATTCCCTAGAACTAGATAAACTTTATTCATTTATTTCCCTAATAAATGTCTTTTGAGTGTCCCAATAGGCTTAGCAACTGATTCACTAGAACTAGATAAACCTTATTCATTTATTACACTAATTAATGTCTTTTTTCTGTCCCAATAGGCTTAGCAACTGATTCCCTAGAACTAGATAAATTTTATTTAATTGTTACCCTAATTAATGTCTGTTTTTCTGTCCCAATAGGCTTAGCAACTGATTCTCTAGAACTAGATAAACTTTATTTAATTGTTACCCTAATTAATGTCTGTTTTTCTGTCTCAATAGGCTTAGCAACTGATTCTCTAGAACTAGATAAACATTATTCATTTATTACCCTAATTAATGTATTTTTTCTGTTCCATTAGACTTATCAACTGATTCCCTAGAACTAGATGAATTTTATTCATCTGTTACCCTATTTAATGTCTTTGTTACCCTATTTAATGTCTCTGTTACTGTCTCAATAGGCTTAGCAACTGATTCACTAGAACTAGATAAACCTTATTCATTTGTTACACTAATTAATGTCTTTTTTCTGACCCAATTGGCTTAGCAACTGATTCCCTAGAACTAAATAAACTTTATTTAATTGTTACCCTAATTAATATCTTATTTCTGTCCCAATATGCTTAGCAACTGATTCCCTAGAACTAGATAAACTTTATTCATTTGTTACCCTAATTAATGTCTTTTCTCTGTCCCAATAGGCTTAGCAACTGATTCCCTAGAACAAGATAAACTTTATTTAAGTGTTACCCCTAATTAATATCTTTTCTCTGTCCCAATAGGCTTAGCAACTGATTGCCTAGATCTAGATCAACTTTCTTTAATTGTTACCCCTAATTAATGTCTTTTCTCTGACCCAATAGGCTTAGCAACTGATTCCCTAGAACTAGATAAACTGTATGTTTAATTGTTACCCTAATTAATATCTTGTTTCTGTCCCAATAGGCTTAGCAACTGATTCTCTAGAACTAGATAAACTTTATTCATTTGTTTCCCTAATAAATGTCTATTGACTGTCCCAATAGACTTAGCAACTGATTCACTAGAACTAGATAAAACCTTATTCATTTATTACACTAATTAATGTCTTTTTTCTGTCCCAATAGGCTTAGCAACTGATTCCCTAGAACTAGATAAACTTTATTCAGTTGTCACATTAATTAATGTCTGTTTTTCTGTCCCAATAGGCTTAGCAACTGATTCACTAGAACTAGATAAACTTTATTCATTTGTTTCCCTAATAAATGTCTTTTGACTGTCCCAATAGACTTAGCAACTGATTCACTAGACTAGATAAACCTTATTCATTTATACACTAATTAATGTCTTTTTTCTGTCCCAATAGGCTTAGCAACTGATTCCCTAGAACTAGATAAACATTTATTCAGTTGTCACATTAATTAATGTCTGTTTTTCCTGTCCCAACAGGCTTAGCAACTGATTCACTAGAACTAGATAAACTTTATTCATTTGTTTCCCTAATAAATGTCTTTTGACTGTCCCAATAGGCTTAGCAACTGATTCGCTAGAACTAGATAAACCTTATTCATTTATTACACTAATTAATGTCTTTTTTCTGTCCCAATAGGCTTAGCAACTGATTCACTAGAACTAGATAAACCTTATTCATTTATTACACTAATTAATGTCTTTTTTTCTGTCCCAATAGGCTTAGCAACTGATTCACTAGAACTAGATAAACCTTATTCATTTATTACACTAATTAATGTCTTTTTTCTGTCCCAATAGGCTTAGCAACTGATTCACTAGAACTAGATAAACCTTATTCATTTATTACACTAATTAATGTCTTTTTTCTGTCCCAATAGGCTTAGCAATTGATTCCCTAGAACTAGATAAACATTATTCAGTTGTCATATTAAATAATGTCTTTGTTTCTGTCTCAATTAGGCTTAGCAAACTGATTCAACTAGAACTAGTATGTCACATTAATTAATGTCTTAATTTGTTACCCTAATTAATGTCCTTGTGCCTGTCTCAATAGGCTTAGCAACTGACACCCTAGAACTAGATAAACTTAATTCACTTTTATACCCTAATTAATGTCTTTGTTCTGTCGCAATAGGCTTAGCAACTGATTCACTAGAACTAGATAAACCTTATTCATTTATTACACTAATTAATGTCTTTTTTTCTGTCCCAATAGGCTGAGCAACTGATTCCCTAGAACTAGATAAACTTTATTCAGTTGTCACATTAATTAATGTCTTTTTTTGGCTCACCAACGTTAGTTGTGTGAGCCTATGGCATAGCCCTCATGTCGGCCTCGGCGTCGGCGTTAGCGTCGGCGTCGTCGTCCGCTCTCAAATATTTTGAACTTTTGTGTACAGGTTTTGATTTTTTTGGCTTTTCAAATTTTTTTTTAGTTTCAGCATATTGCTATAGTGGTTCACTATAACATTTAACTCTTTTCCAGGGTATTTTGTCGTAATATAACCCTCTGAATCAAATTTTAGACTTATTTTGATGTTTGCGTGCAGGTTTTGATGTTTTTTTTTCCTTTCTTCCAAGTGGGAGATTCACCTTGCAGCATATGTCCATGCTTTCTATTGTATGTAAACATGCATCTTAGGGCTATGTTTGTATTATTTAACCCTTTTCCTGCTGAATTACTTCAATTTTGGACTTTTATGTACAGCTTTTGGACTTAGGCTTACAGCTTCTTACTTTTATGTACAGGTTGTGATAAAAAAAACAATTTCAAGTGAGGTTGACCTCACTGCATATTGCAGTGGTGGTTATTATAACATTGATATCTTTCCAGTGCATTTTTTTAAAATTTTTTAACCCTTTGAATAGATTTTTAGACTTATTTTGACGTTTGCGTGCAGGTTTTCATGTATTTTTTTTCCTTTCTTCAAGTGTAGATTTACCTTGTAGTATATGCTTTCTATTGTATGTAAACCATGCATCTTAGGGCTACGTTGTATTCTTTAACCCTTTTCCTGCTTAATTATTTCAATTTTGGACTTCTTTTGTTTACAGGTTTGGATTTTTGTGCTTTTAAAAAAATGTTTTTCTTCTTTGCATATTGCTGTGGGGGTTCACGATAACATTTAACTCTTTTCCAGGGTATTTCGTCTTAATTTTAACCCTTGGAATCAAATTTTGGACTTATTTTGACGTTTGTGTGCAGGTTTTGATGTTTTTTTACTTTTATGTGCAGGTTTTGAGGTTTGTCTTTCTTTTCTTCCAAGTGGTGACTTACCTTGTAGCATATTGCCATGGTTCCTATTTTATGTTAGGATGCTTTTGGGGCTATTATTATATTATTTAACCCTTTAGCTGCTTATTTACTTTAATTTTGGACTTTTGTGTGCAGGTTTTGTACTTTTGTGTGCAGGTTTTGATATTTTTTTTTAAGTGGAGTTTTACCTCTCTGGCATATTGCCATGGTGGTTACTGTAACATTTTCAGGGTATTTTTCTAAATTTTAACCCTTTGAAACAAATGTGATACTTTTATGTGCAGGTTTTGAGGTTTGTCTTTCTTTTCTTCCAAGTGGATATTTTTCAAGTAGACTTTCACCTTACTGGCATATTGCCATTGTGGTTACTGTGACAGGGTATTTTTCTCAATTTTAACCCCTTGAAACAAATGTGATACTTTTTTTTTACTTTTATGTGTAGGTTTTAAGGTTTGTCTTTCTTTTCTTCCAAGTGGTGACTTACCTTGTAGCATATTGCCATGGTTCCTATTTTATGTTAGGATGCTTCTTGGGCTATTTTTATATTATTTAACCCTTTAGCTGCTTATTTACTTTAATTTTGTTCTTTTCTTTGCAGGTTTTGTACTTTTGTGTGCAGGTTTTGATATTTTTTTTAAGTGGAGTTTTATCTCATTGGCATATTGCCACGCTGGTTATTGTAATATTTTCAGGGTATTTTTCTAAATTTAACCCTTTGAAACAAATGTGATACTTTTTTTACTTTTATGTGCAGGTTTTGAGGTTTGTCTTTCTTTTTTTCAAAGTGGAGACTTACCTTGTAGCATATTGCCATGGTTCCTATTAATGTTAGCATGCTTCCTAGGGGTTATTATTATATTATTTAACCCTTTAACTGCTTATTTTCTTTAATTTTGGACTTTTGTGCACAAGTTTTGAACTTTTTTTTTTTACTCCAGCCACCCCTTTGCATTGGCCACCTGTTGGTGAGCCACGGGGTACTGATACCCCCTCTAGTTCTGTCCCAATTGGCTTAGCAACTGATTCCCTAAAACTAGATAAACTTTATTTAATTGTTACCCTAATTAATATCTTGTTTCTGTCCCAATAGGCTTAGCAACTGATTCCCTAGAACTAGATAAACTTTATTCATCTATTACCCTAATTAATGTCTTTTCTCTGTCCCTATGGGCTTAGCAACTGATTCCCTAGAACTAGATAAACTTTATTCAGTTGTCACATTAATTTATGTCTTTTTTCTGTCCCAATTGGCTTAGCAACTGATTCCCTAAAACTAGATAAACTTTATTGAATTCTTAAATTAACTAATGTCTTTTTTCTGTCCCAATAGGCTTAGCAACTGATTCCCTAGAACTAGATAAACTTTATTTAATTGTTACCCTAATTAATATCTTGGTTCTGTCCCAATAGGCTTAGCAACTGATTTCCTAGAACTAGATAAACTTTATTCAGTTGTCACATTAATTAATGTCTTTTTTCTGTCCCAATTGGCTTAGCAACTGATTCCCTAAAACTAGATAAACTTTATTGAATTCTTAAATTAATTAATGTCTTTGTTTCTGCCTCAATAGGCTTAGCAACTGATTCCCTAGAACTAGATAAACTTTATCCATTTGTTACCCTAATTAGTGTCTTTTTTCTGTCCCAATTGGCTTAGCAACTGATTCACTAGAACTAGATAAACTTTATTCAGTTTTTACATTAATTAAAGTCTTTTTTCTATCCCAATTGGCTTAGCAACTGATTCCCTAAAACTAGATAAACTTTATTCAATTCTTACATTAATTAATGTCATTTTTTTCTGTTCCAATAGGCTTAGCAACTGATTCCCTAGAACTAGATAAACTTTATTCATTTGTTACCTTACTTACTGTCTTGTTTTCTGTTCCATTAGTCTTATCAACTGATACCCTAGAACTAGATGGATTTTATTCATCTGTTACCCTAATTAATGTCTTTGTTTCTGTCTCAACAGGCTTAGCAACAGATTCCATCGAACTAGATAAACCTTATTCATTTGTTACCCTAATTAATGTCTTTTCTCTGTCCCAATAGACTTAGCAACTGATTCACTAGAACTAGATAAACCTTATTCATTTGTTACACTAATTAATGTCTTTTTTCTGTCCCAATAGGCTTAGCAACTGATTCCCTAGAACTACATAAACTTTATTCAGTTGTCACATTAATTAATGTCTTTTTTCTGTCCCAATTGGCTTCGCAACTGATTCCCTAAAACTAGATAAACTTTATTCAATTCTTATATTAATTAATGTCTTTTTTCTGTCCCATTAGGCTTAGCAACTGATTCCCTAGAACTAAATAAACTTTATACATTTGTTACCCTAATTAGTGTCTGTTTTTCTGTTCCAATATGCTTAGCGACTGATTCCCTAGAACTAGATAAACTTTATTCATTTGTTACCCTAATTAACGTCTTTTTCTCTGTACCAATAGGCTTAGCAACTGATTCCCTAGAACTAGATAAACTTTATTTAATTGTTACCCTAATTAATATCTCGTTTCTGACCCAATAGGCTTAGCAACTGATTCTCTAGAACTGGATAAACTTTATTCATCTATTGCCCTAATTAATGTCTTTTCTCTGTCCCAATAGGCTTAACAACTGATTCCCAAGAACTAGATAAACTTTATTTAATTGTTACCCTAATTAATATCTTTTCTCTGTCCCAATAGACTTAGCAACTAATTCCCTAGAACTGGAGGAATTTTATTCATCTATTACCCTAATTAATATCTTGGTTCTGTCCCAATATGCTTAGCAACTGATTCCCAAGAACAAGATAAACTTCATTCATTTGTTACCCTAATTAACGTCTTTTTCTCTGTCCCAATAGGCTTAGCAACTGATTCCCTAGATCTAGATAAACTTTCTTTAACTGTTACCCTAATTAATGTCTTTTCTCTGTCCCAATAGGCTTAGCAAATGATTCCGTAGAACGAAATGAACTTTATTGATTTGTTACCTTACTTAGTGTCTTTTTCTCTGTTCCATTAGGCTTATCAACTGATTCCCTAGAACTAGATGAATTTTATTTAATTGTTACCCTAATTAATATCTTTTCTCTGTCCCAATAGGCTTAGCAACTGATTCCCTAGATCTAGATAAACTTTCTTTAATTGTTACCCTAATTAATGTCTTTTCTCTGTCCCAATAGGCAGCAACTGATTCCCTAGAACTAGATAAACTTTATTTAATTGTTACCCTAATTAATATCTTGTTTCTGTCCCAATAGGCTTAGCAACTGATTCTCTAGAACTAGATAAACTTTATTCATCTATTACCCTAATTAATGTCTTTCCTCTGTCCCAAAGGGCTTAACAACTGATTCCCTAGAACTAGATAAACTTCATTCATTTGTTACCCTAATTGATGTCCTCGTGTCTGTCCCAATGGGCTTAGCAACTGATTCACTAGAACTAGATAAACCTTATTCATTTGTTACACTAATTAATGTCTTTTTTCTGTCCCAAAAGGCTTAGCAACTGATTCCCTAGAACTAGATAACCTTTATTCGGTTGTCACATTAATTAATGTCTTTTTTTTGTCCCAGTTGGCTTAGCAACTGATTCCCTAAAACTAGATAAACTTTATTCAATTCTTACATTAATTAATGTCTTTTTTTTTGTCCCAATAGGCTTAGCAACTGATTCCCTAGAACTAGATAAACTTTATTTAATTGTTACCCTAATTAATGTCTGTTTTTCTGTCCCAATAGGCTTAGCAAATGATTCTCTAGAACTAGATAAACTTTATTTAATTGTTACCCTAATTAATGTCTGTTTTTCTGTCCCAATAGGCTTATCAACTGATTCTCTAGAACTAGATAAACTTTATTCATTTATTACCCTAATTAATGTCTTTTTCTGTTCCATTTGACATAGCAACTGATTCCCTAGAACTAGATGAATTTTATTCATCTGTTACCCTATTTAATGTCTTTGTTACTGTCTCAATAGGCTGAGCAACTGATTCGATAGAACTAGATAAACTTTATTCATTTGTTACCCTAATAAATGTCTTTTTTCTGTCCCAATACGCTTAGCAACTGATTCACTAGAACTAGATAAACCTTATTCATTTGTTACACTAATTAATGTCTTTTTTTCTGTCCCAATAGGCTTAGCAACTGATTCCCTAGAACCAGATAACCTGTATTCAGTTGTCACATTAATTAATGTCTTTTTTCTGGCCCAATTGGCTTAGCAACTGATTCCCTAAAACTAGATAAACTTTATTCAATTCTTACATTAATTAATGTCTTTTTTTCTGTCCCATTAGGCTTAGCAACTGATTCCCTAGAACTAAATAAATTTTATTTAACTGTTACCCTAATTAATATCTTATTTCTGTCCCAATATGCTTAGCAACTGATTCCCAAGAACTAGATAAACTTTATTCATTTGTTACCCTAATTAATGTCTTTTCTCTGTCCCAATAGGCTTAGCAACTGATTCCCTAGAACTAGATAAACTTTATTTAATTGCTACCCTAATTAATATCTTGTTTCTGTCCCAATAGGCTTAGCAACTGATTCTCTAGAACTAGATAAACTTTATTCATCTATTACCCTAATTAATGTCTTTTCTCTGTCCCTATAGGCTTAGCAACTGATTTCCTAAAACTAGATAAACCTTATTCATTTATTACCCTAATTAATGTCTTTTCTCTGTCCCAATAGACTTAGCAACTGATTCCCTAGAACTAGATAAACTTTATTTAATTGTTACTCTAATTAATATCTTTTCTCTGTCCCAATAGGCTTAGCAACTGATTCACTAGAACTAGATAAACCTTATTCATTTATTACACTAATTAATGTCTTTTGTCTGTCCCAATAGGCTGAGCAACTGATTCACTAGAACTAGATAAACCTTATTCATTTATTACACTAATTGATGTCTGTTTTTCTGTCCCAATAGGCTTAGCAACTGATTCACTAGAACTAGATAAACTTTATTCGTTTGTTTCCCTAATAAATGTCTTTTGACTGTCCCAATAGGCTTAGCAACTGATTCACTACAACTAGATAAACCTTATTCATTTATTACACTAATTAATGTCTTTTTTCTGTCCCAATAGGCTTAGCAACTGATTCCCTAGAACTAGATAAACTTTATTCAGTTGTCACATTAATTAATGTCTTTGTTTCTGTCTCAATAGGCTTAGCAACTGATTCGACTAGAACTAGTTGTCACATTAATTAATGTCTTAATTTGTTACCCTAATTAATGTCCTTGTGTCTGTCCCAATAGGCTTAGCAACTGACTCCCTAGAACTAGATAAACTTTATTCATTTTTTACCCTAATTAATGTCTTTTTTCTGTCCCAATAGGCTTAGCAACTGATTCACTAGAACTAGATAAACCTTATTCATTTTTTACTCTAATTAATGTCTTTTTCTGTCCCAATAGGCTTAGCAACTGATTCACTAGAACTAGATAAACCTTATTCATTTATTACACTAATTAATGTCTTTTTTCTGTCCCAATTGGCTAAGCAACTGATTCCCTAAAACTAGATAAACTTTATTCAATTCTTACATTAACTAATGTCTTTTTTCTGTGCCATTAGGCATTGCAACTGATTCCCTAGAACTAAATACAGTTTATACATTTGTTACCCAAATTAATGTATTTTCTGTCCCAATAGGCGTAGCAACTGATTCGCTAGAACTAGATAAACTTTATTTAATTGTTACCCTAATTAATGTCTTTGTTTCTGTCTCAATAGGCTCAGCAACTGATTCTCTAGAACTAGATAAACTTTATTCATCTATTACCCTAATTAATGTCTTTTCTCCGTCCCAATAGGCTTAACAACTGATTCCCTAGAACTAGATGAACTTTATTTAATTGTTACCCTAATTAATATCTTTTCTCTGTCCCAATAGGCTTAGCAACTGATTCCCTAGAACTAGATAAACTTTATTCATTTGTTACCCTAATTAATATCTTGTTTCTGTCCCAATAGGCTTAGCAACTGATTCTCTAGAACTAGATAGACTTTATTCATCTATTACCCTAATTAATGTCTTTTTCTTTCCCAATAGGCTCAGCAACTGATTCCCTAGAACTAGATAAACTTCATTCATTTGTTACCATAAGTAATGTCTTTTTCTGTCCCAATAGGCTTAGCAACTGATTCCCTAGAACTAAATAAACTTTATTGATTTGTTACCTTACTTAGTGTCTTTTTTTCTGTTCCATTAGGCTTATCAACTGATTCCCTACAACTAGATGAATTTTATTAATCCGTTACCCTATTTATTGTCTTTGTTACTTTCTCAATAGGCTTAGTAACTGAATCGATAGAACTAGATGAACTTTATTCATGTGTTACCCTAATTAATGTCCTCGTGTCTGTCCCAATAGGCTTAGCAACTGATTCCATCGAACAAGATAAACATTATTCATTTGTTACCCTAATTAATGTCTTTTTTCTGTCCAAATGGGCTTAGCAACTGATTCCCTAGAACTAGATAAACTTTATTCATGTGTTACCCTAGTTAATGTCTTTTTTCCTGTCCCAATAGGCTTAGTAACTGATTCCATCGAACTAGATAAACATTATTCATTTGTTACCCTAATTAATGTCTTTTTTATGTCCCAATGGGCTTAGCAACTGATTCCCCAGAACTAGATAAACTTTATTTAATTGTTACCCTAATTAATATCTTGGTTCTGTCCCAATACGCTTAGCAACTGATTCCCTAGAACTAGATGAATTTTATTCAACTGTTACCCTAATTAACCCTAACTAATGTCTTTGTTTCTGTCTCAATAGGCTTAGCAACTGATTCCCTAGAACTAGATAAACTTTATTCATTTGTTTCCCTAATAAATGTCTTTTGAGTGTCCCAATAGGCTTAGCAACTGATTCACTAGAACTAGATAAACCTTATTCATTTATTACACTAATTAATGTCTTTTTTCTGTCCCAATAGGCTTAGCAACTGATTCTCTAGAACTAGATAAACCTTATTCATTTATTACACTAATTAATGTCTTTTTTCTGTCCCAATAGGCTTAGCAACTGATTCCCAAGAACTAGATAAACTTTATTCAGTTGTCACATTAATTAATGTCTTTGTTTCTGTCTCAATAGGCTTAGCAACTGATTTGACTAGAACTAGTTGTCACATTAATTAATGTCTTAATTTGTTACCCTAATTAATGTCCTTGTGTCTGTCCCAATAGGCTTAGCAACTGACTCCCTAGAACTAGATAAACTTTATTCATTTTTTACCCTAATTAATGTCTTTTTTCTGTCTCAATAGGCTTAACAACTGATTCACTAGAACTAGATAAACCTTTTTCATTTATTACACTAATTAATGTCTTTTTTCTGTCCCAATAGGCTTAGCAACTGATTCCCTAGAACTAGACAAACTTTATTCAGTTGTCACATTAATTAATGTCTTTTTTCTGTCCCAATTGGCTTAGCAACTGATTCCCTAAAACTAGATGAACTTTATTCAATTCTTACATTAACTAATGTCTTTTTTTCTGTCCCATTAGGCTTAGCAACTGATTCCCTAGAACTAAATACAGTTTATACATTTGTTACCCTAATTAATGTCTTTTCTGTCCCAATAGGCTTAGCAACTGATTCCCTAGAACTAGATAAACTTTATTTAATTGTTACCCTAATTAATGTCTTTGTTTCTGTCTCAATAGGCTAAGCAACTGATTCACTAGAACTAGATAAGCCTTATTCATTTGTTACACTAATTAATGTCTTTTTTCTGTCCCAATAGGCTTAGCAACTGATTCACTAGAACTAGATAAACTTTATTCAGTTGTCACATTAATTAATGTCTTTTTTCTGTCCCAATTGGCTTAGCAACTGATTCCCTAAAACTAGATAAACTTGATTGAATTCATACATTAACTAATGTCTGTTTTTCTGTCCCAATAGGCTTAGCAACTGATTCCCTTGAACTAGATAAACTTTATTCAGTTGTCACATTAATTAATATCTTGTTTCTGTCCCAATAGGCTTAGCAACTGATTCTCTAGAACTAGATAAACTTTATTCATCTATTACCCTAATTAATGTCTTTTCTCTTTCCCAATAGGCTCAGCAACTGATTCCCTAGAACTAGATAAACTTCATTCATTTGTTACCATAAGTAATGTCTTTTTCTGTCCCAATAGGCTTAGCAACTGATTCCCTAGAACTAAATAAACTTTATTGATTTGTTACCTTACTTAGTGACTTTTTTTCTGTTCCATTAGGCTTATCAACTGATTCCCTAGAACTAGATGAATTTTATTAATCCGTTACCCTATTTATTGTCTTTGTTACTTTCTCAATAGGCTTAGTAACTGATTCGATAGAACTAGATGAACTTTATTCATGTGTTACCCTAATTAATGTCCTCGTGTCTGTCCCAATAGGCTTAGCAACTGATTCCATCGAACAAGATAAACATTATTCATTTGTTACCCTAATTAATGTCTTTTTTCTGTCCCAATGGGCTTAGCAACTGATTCCCAAGAACTAGATAAACTTTATTCATGCGTTACCCTAGTTAATGTCTTTTTTCCTGTCCCAATAGGCTTAGTAACTGATTCCATCGAACTAGATAAACATTATTCATTTGTTACCCTAATTAATGTCTTTTTTATGTCCCAATGGGCTTAGCAAATGATTCCCCAGAACTAGATAAACTTTATTTAATTGTTACCCTAATTAATATCTTGGTTCTGTCCCAATACGCTTAGCAACTGATTCCCTAGAACTAGATGAATTTTATTCAACTGTTACCCTAATTAACCCTAATTAATGTCTTTGTTTCTGTCTCAATAGGGTTAGCAACTGATTCCCTAGAACTAGATAAACTTTATTCATTTGTTTCCCTAATAAATGTCTTTTGAGTGTCCCAATAGGCTTAGCAACTGATTCACTAGAACTAGATAAACCTTATTCATTTATTACACTAATTAATGTCTTTTTTCTGTCCCAATAGGCTTAGCAACTGATTCCCTAGAACTAGATAAATTTTATTTAATTGTTACCCTAATTAATGTCTGTTTTTCTGTCCCAATAGGCTTAGCAACTGATTCTCTAGAACTAGATAAACTTTATTTAATTGTTACCCTAATTAATGTCTGTTTTTCTGTCTCAATAGGCTTAGCAACTGATTCTCTAGAAATAGATAAACATTATTCATTTATTACCCTAATTAATGTCTTTTTTCTGTTCCATTAGACTTATCAACTGATTCCCTAGAACTAGATGAATTTTATTCATCTGTTACCCTATTTAATGTCTTTGTTACCCTATTTAATGTCTCTGTTACTGTCTCAATAGGCTTAGCAACTGATTCACTAGAACTAGATAAACCTTATTCATTTGTTACACTAATTAATGTCTTTTTTCTGACCCAATTGGCTTAGCAACTGATTCCCTAGAACTAAATAAACTTTATTTAATTGTTACCCTAATTAATATCTTATTTCTGTCCCAATATGCTTAGCAACTGATTCCCTAGAACTAGATAAACTTTATTCATTTGTTACCCTAATTAATGTCTTTTCTCTGTCCCAATAGGCTTAGCAACTGATTCCCTAGAACAAGATAAACTTTATTTAATTGTTACCCTAATTAATATCTTTTCTCTGTCCCAATAGGCTTAGCAACTGATTGCCTAGATCTAGATCAACTTTCTTTAATTGTTACCCTAATTAATGTCTTTTCTCTGACCCAATAGGCTTAGCAACTGATTCCCTAGAACTAGATAAACTGTATGTTTAATTGTTACCCTAATTAATATCTTGTTTCTGTCCCAATAGGCTTAGCAACTGATTCTCTAGAACTAGATAAACTTTATTCGTTTGTTTCCCTAATAAATGTCTTTTGACTGTCCCAATAGACTTAGCAACTGATTCACTAGAACTAGATAAACCTTATTCATTTATTACACTAATTAATGTCTTTTTTCTGTCCCAATAGGCTTAGCAACTGATTCCCTAGAACTAGATAAACTTTATTCAGTTGTCACATTAATTAATGTCTGTTTTTCTGTCCCAATAGGCTTAGCAACTGATTCACTAGAACTAGATAAACTTTATTCATTTGTTTCCCTAATAAATGTCTTTTGACTGTCCCAATAGACTTAGCAACTGATTCACTAGACTAGATAAACCTTATTCATTTATTACACTAATTAATGTCTTTTTTCTGTCCCAATAGGCTTAGCAACTGATTCCCTAGAACTAGATAAACTTTATTCAGTTGTCACATTAATTAATGTCTGTTTTTCTGTCCCAACAGGCTTAGCAACTGATTCACTAGAACTAGATAAACTTTATTCATTTGTTTCCCTAATAAATGTCTTTTGACTGTCCCAATAGGCTTAGCAACTGATTCGCTAGAACTAGATAAACCTTATTCATTTATTACACTAATTAATGTCTTTTTTCTGTCCCAATAGGCTTAGCAACTGATTCACTAGAACTAGATAAACCTTATTCATTTATTACACTAATTAATGTCTTTTTTTCTGTCCCAATAGGCTTAGCAACTGATTCACTAGAACTAGATAAACCTTATTCATTTATTACACTAATTAATGTCTTTTTTCTGTCCCAATAGGCTTAGCAACTGATTCACTAGAACTAGATAAACCTTATTCATTTATTACACTAATTAATGTCTTTTTTCTGTCCCAATAGGCTTAGCAATTGATTCCCTAGAACTAGATAAACATTATTCAGTTGTCATATTAAATAATGTCTTTGTTTCTGTCTCAATAGGCTTAGCAACTGATTCAACTAGAACTAGTTGTCACATTAATTAATGTCTTAATTTGTTACCCTAATTAATGTCCTTGTGCCTGTCTCAATAGGCTTAGCAACTGACACCCTAGAACTAGATAAACTTTATTCATTTTTTACCCTAATTAATGTCTTTGTTCTGTCGCAATAGGCTTAGCAACTGATTCACTAGAACTAGATAAACCTTATTCATTTATTACACTAATTAATGTCTTTTTTCTGTCCCAATAGGCTGAGCAACTGATTCCCTAGAACTAGATAAACTTTATTCAGTTGTCACATTAATTAATGTCTTTTTTTGGCTCACCAACGTTAGTTGTGTGAGCCTATGGCATAGCCCTCATGTCGGCGTCGGCGTTAGCGTCGGCGTCGTCGTCCGCTCTCAAATATTTTGAACTTTTGTGTACAGGTTTTGATTTTTTGGCTTTTCAAATTTTTTTTTAGTTTCAGCATATTGCTATAGTGGTTCACTATAACATTTAACTCTTTTCCAGGGTATTTTGTCGTAATATTAACCCTCTGAATCAAATTTTAGACTTATTTTGATGTTTGCGTGCAGGTTTTGATGTTTTTTTTTCCTTTCTTCCAAGTGGAGATTCACCTTGCAGCATATGTCCATGCTTTCTATTGTATGTAAACATGCATCTTAGGGTTATGTTTGTATTATTTAACCCTTTTCCTGCTGAATTACTTCAATTTTGGACTTTTATGTACAGCTTTTGGACTTAGGCTTACAGCTTCTTACTTTTATGTACAGGTTGTGATAAAAAAAAACAATTTCAAGTGAGGTTGACCTCACTGCATATTGCAGTGGTGGTTATTATAACATTGATATCTTTCCAGTGCATTTTTTAAAATTTTTTAACCCTTTGAATAGATTTTTAGACTTATTTTGACGTTTGCGTGCAGGTTTTCATGTATTTTTTTTCCTTTCTTCCAAGTGTAGATTTACCTTGTAGTATATGCTTTCTATTGTATGTAAACATGCATCTTAGGGCTACGTTGTATTCTTTAACCCTTTTCCTGCTTAATTATTTCAATTTTGGACTTCTTTTGTTTACAGGTTTGGATTTTTGTGCTTTTAAAAAAATGTTTTTCTTCTTTGCATATTGCTGTGGGGGTTCACGATAACATTTAACTCTTTTCCAGGGTATTTCGTCTTAATTTTAACCCTTGGAATCAAATTTTGGACTTATTTTGACGTTTGTGTGCAGGTTTTGATGTTTTTTTACTTTTATGTGCAGGTTTTGAGGTTTGTCTTTCTTTTCTTCCAAGTGGTGACTTACCTTGTAGCATATTGCCATGGTTCCTATTTTATGTTAGGATGCTTTTGGGGCTATTATTATATTATTTAACCCTTTAGCTGCTTATTTACTTTAATTTTGGACTTTTGTGTGCAGGTTTTGTACTTTTGTGTGCAGGTTTTGATATTTTTTTTTAAGTGGAGTTTTACCTCTCTGGCATATTGCCATGGTGGTTACTGTAACATTTTCAGGGTATTTTTCTAAATTTTAACCCTTTGAAACAAATGTGATACTTTTATGTGCAGGTTTTGAGGTTTGTCTTTCTTTTCTTCCAAGTGGATATTTTTCAAGTAGACTTTCACCTTACTGGCATATTGCCATTGTGGTTACTGTGACAGGGTATTTTTCTCAATTTTAACCCCTTGAAACAAATGTGATACTTTTTTTTTACTTTTATGTGTAGGTTTTAAGGTTTGTCTTTCTTTTCTTCCAAGTGGTGACTTACCTTGTAGCATATTGCCATGGTTCCTATTTTATGTTAGGATGCTTCTTGGGCTATTTTTATATTATTTAACCCTTTAGCTGCTTATTTACTTTAATTTTGTTCTTTTCTTTGCAGGTTTTGTACTTTTGTGTGCAGGTTTTGATATTTTTTTTAAGTGGAGTTTTATCTCATTGGCATATTGCCACGCTGGTTATTGTAATATTTTCAGGGTATTTTTCTAAATTTAACCCTTTGAAACAAATGTGATACTTTTTTTACTTTTATGTGCAGGTTTTGAGGTTTGTCTTTCTTTTTTTCAAAGTGGAGACTTACCTTGTAGCATATTGCCATGGTTCCTATTAATGTTAGCATGCTTCCTAGGGGTTATTATTATATTATTTAACCCTTTAACTGCTTATTTTCTTTAATTTTGGACTTTTGTGCACAAGTTTTGAACTTTTTTTTTTTACTCCAGCCACCCCTTTGCATTGGCCACCTGTTGGTGAGCCACGGGGTACTGATACCCCCTCTAGTTCTGTCCCAATTGGCTTAGCAACTGATTCCCTAAAACTAGATAAACTTTATTTAATTGTTACCCTAATTAATATCTTGTTTCTGTCCCAATAGGCTTAGCAACTGATTCCCTAGAACTAGATAAACTTTATTCATCTATTACCCTAATTAATGTCTTTTCTCTGTCCCTATGGGCTTAGCAACTGATTCCCTAGAACTAAATAAACTTTATTCAGTTGTCACATTAATTTATGTCTTTTTTCTGTCCCAATTGGCTTAGCAACTGATTCCCTAAAACTAGATAAACTTTATTGAATTCTTAAATTAACTAATGTCTTTTTTCTGTCCCAATAGGCTTAGCAACTGATTCCCTAGAACTAGATAAACTTTATTTAATTGTTACCCTAATTAATATCTTGGTTCTGTCCCAATAGGCTTAGCAACTGATTTCCTAGAACTAGATAAACTTTATTCAGTTGTCACATTAATTAATGTCTTTTTTCTGTCCCAATTGGCTTAGCAACTGATTCCCTAAAACTAGATAAACTTTATTGAATTCTTAAATTAATTAATGTCCTTGTTTCTGCCTCAATAGGCTTAGCAACTGATTCCCTAGAACTAGATAAACTTTATCCATTTGTTACCCTAATTAGTGTCTTTTTTCTGTCCCAATTGGCTTAGCAACTGATTCACTAGAACTAGATAAACTTTATTCAGTTTTTACATTAATTAAAGTCTTTTTTCTATCCCAATTGGCTTAGCAACTGATTCCCTAAAACTAGATAAACTTTATTCAATTCTTACATTAATTAATGTCATTTTTTTCTGTTCCAATAGGCTTAGCAACTGATTTCCTAGAACTAGATAAACTTTATTCATTTGTTACCTTACTTACTGTCTTGTTTTCTGTTCCATTAGTCTTATCAACTGATACCCTAGAACTAGATGGATTTTATTCATCTGTTACCCTAATTAATGTCTTTGTTTCTGTCTCAACAGGCTTAGCAACAGATTCCATCGAACTAGATAAACCTTATTCATTTGTTACCCTAATTAATGTCTTTTCTCTGTCCCAATAGACTTAGCAACTGATTCACTAGAACTAGATAAACCTTATTCATTTGTTACACTAATTAATGTCTTTTTTCTGTCCCAATAGGCTTAGCAACTGATTCCCTAGAACTACATAAACTTTATTCAGTTGTCACATTAATTAATGTCTTTTTTCTGTCCCAATTGGCTGAGCAACTGATTCCCTAAAACTAGATAAACTTTATTCAATTCTTATATTAATTAATGTCTTTTTTCTGTCCCATTAGGCTTAGCAACTGATTCCCTAGAACTAAATAAACTTTATACATTTGTTACCCTAATTAGTGTCTGTTTTTCTGTTCCAATATGCTTAGCAACTGATTCCCTAGAACTAGATAAACTTTATTCATTTGTTACCCTAATTAACGTCTTTTTCTCTGTACCAATAGGCTTAGCAACTGATTCCCTAGAACTAGATAAACTTTATTTAATTGTTACCCTAATTAATATCTCGTTTCTGACCCAATAGGCTTAGCAACTGATTCTCTAGAACTGGATAAACTTTATTCATCTATTGCCCTAATTAATGTCTTTTCTCTGTCCCAATAGGCTTAACAACTGATTCCCTAGAACTAGATAAACTTTATTTAATTGTTACCCTAATTAATATCTTTTCTCTGTCCCAATAGACTTAGCAACTAATTCCCTAGAACTGGAGGAATTTTATTCATCTATTACCCTAATTAATATCTTGGTTCTGTCCCAATATGCTTAGCAACTGATTCCCAAGAACAAGATAAACTTCATTCATTTGTTACCCTAATTAACGTCCTTTTCTCTGTCCCAATAGGCTTAGCAACTGATTCCCTAGATCTAGATAAACTTTCTTTAACTGTTACCCTAATTAATGTCTTTTCTCTGTCCCAATAGGCTTAGCAAATGATTCCGTAGAACGAAATGAACTTTATTGATTTGTTACCTTACTTAGTGTCTTTTTCTCTGTTCCATTAGGCTTATCAACTGATTCCCTAGAACTAGATGAATTTTATTTAATTGTTACCCTAATTAATATCTTTTCTCTGTCCCAATAGGCTTAGCAACTGATTCCCTAGATCTAGATAAACTTTCTTTAATTGTTACCCTAATTAATGTCTTTTCTCTGTCCCAATAGGCAGCAACTGATTCCCTAGAACTAGATAAACTTTATTTAATTGTTACCCTAATTAATATCTTGTTTCTGTCCCAATAGGCTTAGCAACTGATTCTCTAGAACTAGATAAACTTTATTCATCTATTACCCTAATTAATGTCTTTTCTCTGTCCCAAAGGGCTTAACAACTGATTCCCTAGAACTAGATAAACTTCATTCATTTGTTACCCTAATTGATGTCCTCGTGTCTGTCCCAATGGGCTTAGCAACTGATTCACTAGAACTAGATAAACCTTATTCATTTGTTACACTAATTAATGTCTTTTTTCTGTCCCAAAAGGCTTAGCAACTGATTCCCTAGAACTAGATAACCTTTATTCGGTTGTCACATTAATTAATGTCTTTTTTTTGTCCCAGTTGGCTTAGCAACTGATTCCCTAAAACTAGATAAACTTTATTCAATTCTTACATTAATTAATGTCTTTTTTTTTGTCCCAATAGGCTTAGCAACTGATTCCCTAGAACTAGATAAACTTTATTTAATTGTTACCCTAATTAATGTCTGTTTTTCTGTCCCAATAGGCTTAGCAAATGATTCTCTAGAACTAGATAAACTTTATTTAATTGTTACCCTAATTAATGTCTGTTTTTCTGTCCCAATAGGCTTATCAACTGATTCTCTAGAACTAGATAAACTTTATTCATTTATTACCCTAATTAATGTCTTTTTCTGTTCCATTTGACATAGCAACTGATTCCCTAGAACTAGATGAATTTTATTCATCTGTTACCCTATTTAATGTCTTTGTTACTGTCTCAATAGGCTGAGCAACTGATTCGATAGAACTAGATAAACTTTATTCATTTGTTACCCTAATAAATGTCTTTTTTCTGTCCCAATACGCTTAGCAACTGATTCACTAGAACTAGATAAACCTTATTCATTTGTTACACTAATTAATGTCTTTTTTTCTGTCCCAATAGGCTTAGCAACTGATTCCCTAGAACCAGATAACCTGTATTCAGTTGTCACATTAATTAATGTCTTTTTTCTGGCCCAATTGTCTTAGCAACTGATTCCCTAAAGCTAGATAAACTTTATTCAATTCTTACATTAATTAATGTCTTTTTTTCTGTCCCATTAGGCTTAGCAACTGATTCCCTAGAACTAAATAAATTTTATTTAACTGTTACCCTAATTAATATCTTATTTCTGTCCCAATATGCTTAGCAACTGATTCCCAAGAACTAGATAAACTTTATTCATTTGTTACCCTAATTAATGTCTTTTCTCTGTCCCAATAGGCTTAGCAACTGATTCCCTAGAACTAGATAAACTTTATTTAATTGCTACCCTAATTAATATCTTGTTTCTGTCCCAATAGGCTTAGCAACTGATTCTCTAGAACTAGATAAACTTTATTCATCTATTACCCTAATTAATGTCTTTTCTCTGTCCCTATAGGCTTAGCAACTGATTTCCTAAAACTAGATAAACCTTATTCATTTATTACCCTAATTAATGTCTTTTCTCTGTCCCAATAGACTTAGCAACTGATTCCCTAGAACTAGATAAACTTTATTTAATTGTTACTCTAATTAATATCTTTTCTCTGTCCCAATAGGCTTAGCAACTGATTCACTAGAACTAGATAAACCTTATTCATTTATTACACTAATTAATGTCTTTTGTCTGTCCCAATAGGCTGAGCAACTGATTCACTAGAACTAGATAAACCTTATTCATTTATTACACTAATTGATGTCTGTTTTTCTGTCCCAATAGGCTTAGCAACTGATTCACTAGAACTAGATAAACTTTATTCGTTTGTTTCCCTAATAAATGTCTTTTGACTGTCCCAATAGGCTTAGCAACTGATTCACTACAACTAGATAAACCTTATTCATTTATTACACTAATTAATGTCTTTTTTCTGTCCCAATAGGCTTAGCAACTGATTCCCTAGAACTAGATAAACTTTATTCAGTTGTCACATTAATTAATGTCTTTGTTTCTGTCTCAATAGGCTTAGCAACTGATTCGACTAGAACTAGTTGTCACATTAATTAATGTCTTAATTTGTTACCCTAATTAATGTCCTTGTGTCTGTCCCAATAGGCTTAGCAACTGACTCCCTAGAACTAGATAAACTTTATTCATTTTTTACCCTAATTAATGTCTTTTTTCTGTCCCAATAGGCTTAGCAACTGATTCACTAGAACTAGATAAACCTTATTCATTTTTTACTCTAATTAATGTCTTTTTCTGTCCCAATAGGCTTAGCAACTGATTCACTAGAACTAGATAAACCTTATTCATTTATTACACTAATTAATGTCTTTTTTCTGTCCCAATTGGCTAAGCAACTGATTCCCTAAAACTAGATAAACTTTATTCAATTCTTACATTAACTAATGTCTTTTTTTCTGTGCCATTAGGCATTGCAACTGATTCCCTAGAACTAAATACAGTTTATACATTTGTTACCCAAATTAATGTATTTTCTGTCCCAATAGGCGTAGCAACTGATTCGCTAGAACTAGATAAACTTTATTTAATTGTTACCCTAATTAATGTCTTTGTTTCTGTCTCAATAGGCTCAGCAACTGATTCTCTAGAACTAGATAAACTTTATTCATCTATTACCCTAATTAATGTCTTTTCTCCGTCCCAATAGGCTTAACAACTGATTCCCTAGAACTAGATGAACTTTATTTAATTGTTACCCTAATTAATATCTTTTCTCTGTCCCAATAGGCTTAGCAACTGATTCCCTAGAACTAGATAAACTTTATTCATTTGTTACCCTAATTAATATCTTGTTTCTGTCCCAATAGGCTTAGCAACTGATTCTCTAGAACTAGATAAACTTTATTCATCTATTACCCTAATTAATGTCTTTTTCTTTCCCAATAGGCTCAGCAACTGATTCCCTAGAACTAGATAAACTTCATTCATTTGTTACCATAAGTAATGTCTTTTTCTGTCCCAATAGGCTTAGCAACTGATTCCCTAGAACTAAATAAACTTTATTGATTTGTTACCTTACTTAGTGTCTTTTTTTCTGTTCCATTAGGCTTATCAACTGATTCCCTAGAACTAGATGAATTTTATTAATCCGTTACCCTATTTATTGTCTTTGTTACTTTCTCAATAGGCTTAGTAACTGAATCGATAGAACTAGATGAACTTTATTCATGTGTTACCCTAATTAATGTCCTCGTGTCTGTCCCAATAGGCTTAGCAACTGATTCCATCGAACAAGATAAACATTATTCATTTGTTACCCTAATTAATGTCTTTTTTCTGTCCAAATGGGCTTAGCAACTGATTCCCTAGAACTAGATAAACTTTATTCATGTGTTACCCTAGTTAATGTCTTTTTTCCTGTCCCAATAGGCTTAGTAACTGATTCCATCGAACTAGATAAACATTATTCATTTGTTACCCTAATTAATGTCTTTTTTATGTCCCAATGGGCTTAGCAACTGATTCCCCAGAACTAGATAAACTTTATTTAATTGTTACCCTAATTAATATCTTGGTTCTGTCCCAATACGCTTAGCAACTGATTCCCTAGAACTAGATGAATTTTATTCAACTGTTACCCTAATTAACCCTAACTAATGTCTTTGTTTCTGTCTCAATAGGCTTAGCAACTGATTCCCTAGAACTAGATAAACTTTATTCATTTGTTTCCCTAATAAATGTCTTTTGAGTGTCCCAATAGGCTTAGCAACTGATTCACTAGAACTAGATAAACCTTATTCATTTATTACACTAATTAATGTCTTTTTTCTGTCCCAATAGGCTTAGCAACTGATTCTCTAGAACTAGATAAACCTTATTCATTTATTACACTAATTAATGTCTTTTTTCTGTCCCAATAGGCTTAGCAACTGATTCCCAAGAACTAGATAAACTTTATTCAGTTGTCACATTAATTAATGTCTTTGTTTCTGTCTCAATAGGCTTAGCAACTGATTTGACTAGAACTAGTTGTCACATTAATTAATGTCTTAATTTGTTACCCTAATTAATGTCCTTGTGTCTGTCCCAATAGGCTTAGCAACTGACTCCCTAGAACTAGATAAACTTTATTCATTTTTTACCCTAATTAATGTCTTTTTTCTGTCTCAATAGGCTTAGCAACTGATTCACTAGAACTAGATAAACCTTATTCATTTATTACACTAATTAATGTCTTTTTTCTGTCCCAATAGGCTTAGCAACTGATTCCCTAGAACTAGACAAACTTTATTCAGTTGTCACATTAATTAATGTCTTTTTTCTGTCCCAATTGGCTTAGCAACTGATTCCCTAACACTAGATGAACTTTATTCAATTCTTACATTAACTAATGTCTTTTTTTCTGTCCCATTAGGCTTAGCAACTGATTCCCTAGAACTAAATACAGTTTATACATTTGTTACCCTAATTAATGTCTTTTCTGTCCCAATAGGCTTAGCAACTGATTCCCTAGAACTAGATAAACTTTATTTAATTGTTACCCTAATTAATGTCTTTGTTTCTGTCTCAATAGGCTAAGCAACTGATTCACTAGAACTAGATAAGCCTTATTCATTTGTTACACTAATTAATGTCTTTTTTCTGTCCCAATAGGCTTAGCAACTGATTCACTAGAACTAGATAAACTTTATTCAGTTGTCACATTAATTAATGTCTTTTTTCTGTCCCAATTGGCTTCGCAACTGATTCCCTAAAACTAGATAAACTTGATTGAATTCATACATTAACTAATGTCTGTTTTTCTGTCCCAATAGGCTTAGCAACTGATTCCCTTGAACTAGATAAACTTTATTCAGTTGTCACATTAATTAATATCTTGTTTCTGTCCCAATAGGCTTAGCAACTGATTCTCTAGAACTAGATAAACTTTATTCATCTATTACCCTAATTAATGTCTTTTCTCTTTCCCAATAGGCTCAGCAACTGATTCCCTAGAACTAGATAAACTTCATTCATTTGTTACCATAAGTAATGTCTTTTTCTGTCCCAATAGGCTTAGCAACTGATTCCCTAGAACTAAATAAACTTTATTGATTTGTTATCTTACTTAGTGACTTTTTTTCTGTTCCATTAGGCTTATCAACTGATTCCCTAGAACTAGATGAATTTTATTAATCCGTTACCCTATTTATTGTCTTTGTTACTTTCTCAATAGGCTTAGTAACTGATTCGATAGAACTAGATGAACTTTATTCATGTGTTACCCTAATTAATGTCCTCGTGTCTGTCCCAATAGGCTTAGCAACTGATTCCATCGAACAAGATAAACATTATTCATTTGTTACCCTAATTAATGTCTTTTTTCTGTCCCAATGGGCTTAGCAACTGATTCCCAAGAACTAGATAAACTTTATTCATGCGTTACCCTAGTTAATGTCTTTTTTCCTGTCCCAATAGGCTTAGTAACTGATTCCATCGAACTAGATAAACATTATTCATTTGTTACCCTAATTAATGTCTTTTTTATGTCCCAATGGGCTTAGCAAATGATTCCCCAGAACTAGATAAACTTTATTTAATTGTTACCCTAATTAATATCTTGGTTCTGTCCCAATACGCTTAGCAACTGATTCCCTAGAACTAGATGAATTTTATTCAACTGTTACCCTAATTAACCCTAATTAATGTCTTTGTTTCTGTCTCAATAGGGTTAGCAACTGATTCCCTAGAACTAGATAAACTTTATTCATTTGTTTCCCTAATAAATGTCTTTTGAGTGTCCCAATAGGCTTAGCAACTGATTCACTAGAACTAGATAAACCTTATTCATTTATTACACTAATTAATGTCTTTTTTCTGTCCCAATAGGCTTAGCAACTGATTCTCTAGAGCTAGATAAACCTTATTCATTTATTACACTAATTAATGTCTTTTTTCTGTCCCAATAGGCTTAGCAACTGATTCCCTAGAACTAGATAAACTTTATTCAGTTGTCACATTAATTAATGTCTGTTTTTCTGTCCCAATAGGCTTAGCAACTGATTCACTAGAACTAGATAAACTTTATTCATTTGTTTCCCTAATAAATGTCTTTTGACTGTCCCAATAGACTTAGCAACTGATTCACTAGACTAGATAAACCTTATTCATTTATTACACTAATTAATGTCTTTTTTCTGTCCCAATAGGCTTAGCAACTGATTCCCTAGAACTAGATAAACTTTATTCAGTTGTCACATTAATTAATGTCTGTTTTTCTGTCCCAACAGGCTTAGCAACTGATTCACTAGAACTAGATAAACTTTATTCATTTGTTTCCCTAATAAATGTCTTTTGACTGTCCCAATAGGCTTAGCAACTGATTCGCTAGAACTAGATAAACCTTATTCATTTATTACACTAATTAATGTCTTTTTTCTGTCCCAATAGGCTTAGCAACTGATTCACTAGAACTAGATAAACCTTATTCATTTATTACACTAATTAATGTCTTTTTTTCTGTCCCAATAGGCTTAGCAACTGATTCACTAGAACTAGATAAACCTTATTCATTTATTACACTAATTAATGTCTTTTTTCTGTCCCAATAGGCTTAGCAACTGATTCACTAGAACTAGATAAACCTTATTCATTTATTACACTAATTAATGTCTTTTTTCTGTCCCAATAGGCTTAGCAATTGATTCCCTAGAACTAGATAAACTTTATTCAGTTGTCATATTAAATAATGTCTTTGTTTCTGTCTCAATAGGCTTAGCAACTGATTCGACTAGAACTAGTTGTCACATTAATTAATGTCTTAATTTGTTACCCTAATTAATGTCCTTGTGTCTGTCTCAATAGGCTTAGCAACTGACACCCTAGAACTAGATAAACTTTATTCATTTTTTACCCTAATTAATGTCTTTGTTCTGTCCCGATAGGCTTAGCAACTGATTCACTAGAACTAGATAAACCTTATTCATTTATTACACTAATTAATGTCTTTTTTCTGTCCCAATAGGCTTAGCAACTGATTCCCTAGAACTAGATAAACTTTATTCAGTTGTCACATTAATTAATGTCTTTTTTTGGCTCACCAACGTTAGTTGTGTGAGCCTATGGCATAGCCCTCATGTCGGCGTCGGCGTCGGCGTCAGCGTCGGCGTCGTCGTCCGCTCTCAAATATTTTGAACTTTTGTGTACAGGTTTTGATTTTTTGGCTTTTCAAATTTTTTTTTAGTTTCAGCATATTGCTATAGTGGTTCACTATAACATTTAACTCTTTTCCAGGGTATTTTGTCGTAATATTAACCCTCTGAATCAAATTTTAGACTTATTTTGATGTTTGCGTGCAGGTTTTGATGTTTTTTTTTCCTTTCTTCCAAGTGGAGATTCACCTTGCAGCATATGTCCATGCTTTCTATTGTATGTAAACATGCATCTTAGGGCTATGTTTGTATTATTTAACCCTTTTCCTGCTGAATTACTTCAATTTTGGACTTTTATGTACAGCTTTTGGACTTAGGCTTACAGCTTCTTACTTTTATGTACAGGTTGTGATAAAAAAAACAATTTCAAGTGAGGTTGACCTCACTGCATATTGCAGTGGTGGTTATTATAACATTGATATCTTTCCAGTGCATTTTTTAAAATTTTTTAACCCTTTGAATAGATTTTTAGACTTATTTTGACGTTTGCGTGCAGGTTTTCATGAATTTTTTTTCCTTTCTTCCAAGTGTAGATTTACCTTGTAGTATATGCTTTCTATTGTATGTAAACATGCATCTTAGGGCTACGTTGTATTCTTTAACCCTTTTCCTGCTTAATTATTTCAATTTTGGACTTCTTTTGTTTACAGGTTTGGATTTTTGTGCTTTTAAAAAAATGTTTTTCTTCTTTGCATATTGCTGTGGGGGTTCACGATAACATTTAACTCTTTTCCAGGGTATTTCGTCTTAATTTTAACCCTTGGAATCAAATTTTGGACTTATTTTGACGTTTGTGTGCAGGTTTTGATGTTTTTTTACTTTTATGTGCAGGTTTTGAGGTTTGTCTTTCTTTTCTTCCAAGTGGTGACTTACCTTGTAGCATATTGCCATGGTTCCTATTTTATGTTAGGATGCTTTTGGGACTATTATTATATTATTTAACCCTTTAGCTGCTTATTTACTTTAATTTTGGACTTTTGTGTGCAGGTTTTGTACTTTTGTGTGCAGGTTTTGATATTTTTTTTTAAGTGGAGTTTTACCTCTCTGGCATATTGCCATGGTGGTTACTGTAACATTTTCAGGGTATTTTTCTAAATTTTAACCCTTTGAAACAAATGTGATACTTTTATGTGCAGGTTTTGAGGTTTGTCTTTCTTTTCTTCCAAGTGGATATTTTTCAAGTAGACTTTCACCTTACTGGCATATTGCCATTGTGGTTACTGTGACAGGGTATTTTTCTCAATTTTAACCCCTTGAAACAAATGTGATACTTTTTTTTTACTTTTATGTGTAGGTTTTAAGGTTTGTCTTTCTTTTCTTCCAAGTGGTGACTTACCTTGTAGCATATTGCCATGGTTCCTATTTTATGTTAGGATGCTTCTTGGGCTATTTTTATATTATTTAACCCTTTAGCTGCTTATTTACTTTAATTTTGTTCTTTTCTTTGCAGGTTTTGTACTTTTGTGTGCAGGTTTTGATATTTTTTTTAAGTGGAGTTTTATCTCATTGGCATATTGCCACGCTGGTTATTGTAATATTTTCAGGGTATTTTTCTAAATTTTAACCCTTTGAAACAAATGTGATACTTTTTTTACTTTTATGTGCAGGTTTTGAGGTTTGTCTTTATTTTTTTCAAAGTGGAGACTTACCTTGTAGCATATTGCCATGGTTCCTATTAATGTTAGCATGCTTCCTAGGGGTTATTATTATATTATTTAACCCTTTAACTGCTTATTTTCTTTAATTTTGGACTTTTGTGCACAAGTTTTGAACTTTTTTTTTTACTCCAGCCACCCCTTTGCATTGGCCACCTGTTGGTGAGCCACGGGGTACTGATACCCCCTCTAGTTCTGTCCCAATTGGCTTAGCAACTGATTCCCTAAAACTAGATAAACTTTATTTAATTGTTACCCTAATTAATATCTTGTTTCTGTCCCAATAGGCTTAGCAACTGATTCCCTAGAACTAGATAAACTTTATTCATCTATTACCCTAATTAATGTCTTTTCTCTGTCCCTATGGGATTAGCAACTGATTCCCTAGAACTAGATAAACTTTATTCAGTTGTCACATTAATTTATGTCTTTTTTCTGTCCCAATTGGCTTAGCAACTGATTCCCTAAAACTAGATAAACTTTATTGAATTTTTAAATTAACTAATGTCTTTTTTCTGTCCCAATAGGCTTAGCAACTGATTCCCTAGAACTAGATAAACTTTATTTAATTGTTACCCTAATTAATATCTTGGTTCTGTCCCAATAGGCTTAGCAACTGATTTCCTAAAACTAGATAAACTTTATTCAGTTGTCACATTAATTAATGTCTTTTTTCTGTCCCAATTGGCTTAGCAACTGATTCCCTAAAACTAGATAAACTTTATTGAATTCTTACATTAATTAATGTCTTTGTTTCTGCCTCAATAGGCTTAGCAACTGATTCCCTAGAACTAGATAAACTTTATCCATTTGTTACCCTAATTAGTGTCTTTTTTCTGTCCCAATTGGCTTAGCAACTGATTCACTAGAACTAGATAAACTTTATTCAGTTTTTACATTAATTAAAGTCTTTTTTCTATCCCAATTGGCTTAGCAACTGATTCCCTAAAACTAGATAAACTTTATTCAATTCTTACATTAATTAATGTCATTTTTTTCTGTTCCAATAGGCTTAGCAACTGATTCCCTAGAACTAGATAAACTTTATTCATTTGTTACCTTACTTACTGTCTTGTTTTCTGTTCCATTAGTCTTATCAACTGATACCCTAGAACTAGATGGATTTTATTCATCTGTTACCCTAATTAATGTCTTTGTTTCTGTCTCAACAGGCTTAGCAACAGATTCCATCGAACTAGATAAACCTTATTCATTTGTTACCCTAATTAATGTCTTTTCTCTGTCCCAATAGACTTAGCAACTGATTCACTAGAACTAGATAAACCTTATTCATTTGTTACACTAATTAATGTCTTTTTTCTGTCCCAATAGGCTTAGCAACTGATTCCCTAGAACTACATAAACTTTATTCAGTTGTCACATTATTTAATGTCTTTTTTCTGTCCCAATTGGCTGAGCAACTGATTCCCTAAAACTAGATAAACTTTATTCAATTCTTATATTAATTAATGTCTTTTTTCTGTCCCATTAGGCTTAGCAACTGATTCCCTAGAACTAAATAAACTTTATACATTTGTTACCCTAATTAATATCTTTTGTCTGTCCCAATAGGCTTAGCAACTGATTCCCTAGAACTAAATAATCTTTATACATTTGTTACCCTAATTAGTGTTTGTTTTTCTGTCCCAATATGCTTAGCAACTGATTCCCTAGAACTAGATAAACTAAACTTTATTCATTTGTTACCCTAATTAACGTCTTTTTCTCTGTACCAATAGGCTTAGCAACTGATTCCCTAGAACTAGATAAACTTTATTTAATTGTTACCCTAATTAATATCTTGTTTCTGTCCCAATAGGCTTAGCAACTGATTCTCTAGAACTGGATAAACTTTATTCATCTATTGCCCTAATTAATGTCTTTTCTCTGTCCCAATAGGCTTAACAACTGACTCCCTAGAACTAGATAAACTTTATTTGTTTGTTACCCTAATTAATATCTTTTCTCTGTCCCAATAGACTTAGCAACTAATTCCCTAGAACTGGAGGAATTTTATTCATCTATTACCCTAATTAATATCTTGGTTCTGTCCCAATATGCTTAGCAACTGATTCCCAAGAACAAGATAAACTTCATTCATTTGTTACCCTAATTAACGTCTTTTTCTCTGTCCCAATAGGCTTAGCAACTGATTCCCTTGATCTAGATAAACTTTCTTTAACTGTTACCCAAATTAATGTCTTTTCTCTGTCCCAACAGGCTTAGCAAATGATTCCGTAGAACGAAATGAACTTTATTGATTTGTTACCTTACTTAGTGTCTTTTTCTCTGTTCCATTAGGCTTATCAACTGATTCCCTAGAACTAGATGAATTTTATTTAATTGTTACCCTAATTAATATCTTTTCTCTGTCCCAATAGGCTTAGCAACTGATTCCCTAGATCTAGATAAACTTTCTTTAGTTGTTACCCTAATTAATGTCTTTTCTCTGTCCCAATAGGCAGCAACTGATTCCCTAGAACTAGATAAACTTTATTTAATTGTTACCCTAATTAATATCTTGTTTCTGTCCCAATAGGCTTAGCAACTGATTCTCTAGAACTAGATAAACTTTATTCATCTATTACCCTAATTAATGTCTTTTCTCTGTCCCAAAGGGCTTAACAACTGATTCCCTAGAACTAGATAAACTTCATTCATTTGTTACCCTAATTGATGTCCTCGTGTCTGTCCCAATGGGCTTAGCAACTGATTCACTAGAACTAGATAAACCTTATTCATTTGTTACACTAATTAATGTCTTTTTTCTGTCCCAAAAGGCTTAGCAACTGATTCCCTAGAACTAGATAACCTTTATTCAGTTGTCACATTAATTAATGTCTTTTTTTTGTCCCAGTTGGCTTAGCAACTGATTCCCTAAAACTAGATGAACTTTATTCAATTCTTACATTAATTAATGTCTTTTTTTCTGCCCCATTAGGCTTAGCAACTTATTCCCTAAAACAAGATAAACTTTATTCAATTCTTACATTAACTAATGTCTTTTTTTCTGTCCCATTAGGCTTAGCAACTGATTCCCTAGAACTAAATACAGTTTATACATTTGTTACCCTAATTAATGTCTTTTCTGTCCCAATAGGCTTAGCAACTGATTCCCTAGAACTAGATAAACTTTATTTAATTGTTACCCTAATTAATGTCTTTGTTTCTGTCTCAATAGGCTAAGCAACTGATTCACTAGAACTAGATAAACCTTATTCATTTGTTACACTAATTAATGTCTTTTTTCTGTCCCAATAGGCTTAGCAACTGATTCACTAGAACTAGATAAACTTTATTCAGTTGTCACATTAATTAATGTCTTTTTTCTGTCCCAATTGGCTTAGCAACTGATTCCCTAAAACTAGATAAACTTGATTGAATTCTTACATTAACTAATGTCTGTTTTTCTGTCCCAATAGGCTTAGCAACTGATTCCCTAGAACTAGATAAACTTTATTCAGTTGTCACATTAATTAATGTCTTTTTTCTGTCCCAATTGGCTTAGCAACTGATTCCCTAAAACTCGATAAACTTTATTGAATTCTTACATTAACTAATGTCTGTTTTTCTGTCCCAATAGGCTTAGCAACTGATTCCCTAGAACTAGATAAACCTTATTCAGTTGTCACATTAATTAATGTCTTTTTTCTGTCCCAATTGGCTTAGCAACTATTCCCTAAAACTAGATAAACTTTATTGAATTCTTACATTAACTAATGTCTTTTTTTCTGTCCCAATAGGCTTAGTAACTGATTCCCTAGAACTAGATAAACTTTATTCATTTGTTACCCTAATAAATGTCTTTTTTCTGTCCCAATAGGCGTTGAAACTGATTCCCTAACACTAGATAAACTTTATTCATATGTTACCCTAAATTAATGTCTTTTGCCTGTCCCAATAGGCTAAGCAACTGATTCCCTAGAACTAGATGAACTTCATTCGTTTGTTACCCTAATTACTGTCTGTTTCTCTGTCACAATAGGCTTAGCAACTGATTCCCTAGAACTAGATAAACTTTATTTAAATTTTACCCTAATTAATATTGTTTTCCTGTCGCAATAGGCTTAGCAACTGATTCCCTAGAACTAAATAAACTTTATTGATTTGTTACCTTACTTAGTGTCTTTTTTCTGTTCTATTAGGCTTAGCAACCGATTCCCCAGAACTAGATGAATTTTATTCATCTGTTACCCTAATTAATGTCTTTGTTTCTGTCTCAACAGGCTTAGCAACTGATTCGATAGAACTAGATAAACGTTATTCATGTGTTACCCTAAGTAATGTCTTTTTCTGCCCCATTAGGCTTAGCAACTGATTCCCTAGAACTAGATAAACCTTATTCATTTGTTACCCTAATTAATGTCTTTTGTCTTCCGAATAGGCTTAGCAACTGATTCACTAGAACTAGATAAACTTTATTCAGTTTTCACATTAATTAATGTCTTTTTTCTGTCCCAATTGGCTTAGCAACTGATTCCCTAAAACTAGATAAACTTTATTCAATTCTTACATTCATTAATGTCATTTCTTCTGTCCCATTAGGCTTAGCAACTGATTCCCTAGAACTTAATAAAATTTATACATTTGTTACCCACATTAATCTCTTTTTTTCTGTCCCAATAGGCTTAGCTACTGATTCCCTGGAACAAGATAAACTTTATTCATTTGTTACCCTAATAAATGTCATTTTTTCTGACCCAATAGGCTTTGGAACTGATTCCCTAACACTAGATAAACTTTATTCATATGTTACCCTAATTAATGTCTTTTGCCTGTCCCAATAGGCTTAGCAGCTGATTCCCTAGAACTAGATAAACTTCATTCATTTGTTACCCTAATTAATGTCTTTTCTCTGTCCCAATAGGCTTAGCAACTGATTCCCTAGAACTAGATAAACTTTATTTAATTGTTACCCTAATTAATATCTTTTTCTGTCCCAATAGGCTTAGCAACTGATTTTCTAAACCTAGAGAAATTTTATTCACCTGTTACCCTAATTAATGTCTTTGTTTCTGTCTCAATAGGCTTGGCAACTGATTCTGATTCGATAGAACTAGATGAACTTTATTCATTTGTTACCCTAATTGATGTCCTCGTGTCTGTCTCAATATGCTTAGCAACTGATTCCCTGGAACAAGATAAACTTCATTCATTTGTTACCCTAATTAATGTCTGTTTTTCTGTCTCAATAGGCTTAGCAACTGATTTCATCGAACTAGATAAATATTATTCATTTGTTACCCTAATTAATGTCTTTTTTCTGTCCCAATGGGCTTAGCAACTGATTCCCTAGAACTAGATGAATTTTATTCATCTGTTACCCTTATTAATGTCTTTTTTCTGTCCCAATGGGCTTAGCAACTGATTCTCTAGAACTAGATAAACTTCATTTAATTGTTACCCTAATTAATATCTTGTTTCTGTCTCAATAGGCTTAGGAACTGATTCCCTAGAACTAGATAAACTTCATTTAATTGTTACCCCAATTAATATCTTGTTTCTGTCCCAATAGGCTTAGCAACTGATTCGATAGAACTAGATAAACTTTATTCATTTATTACCCTAATTAATGTCTTTTCTCTGTCCCAATAGGCTCAGCAACTGATTCCCTAGAACTAGATAAACTTTATTCTTTTGTTACCCTAATTAATGTCCTTGTTTTTGTCCCAATAGGCTTAGCAACTGATTCTCTAGAACTAGATAAACTTTATTCATTTATTACCCTAATTAATGTCTCTTCTCTGTCCCAATAGGCTTAGCAACTGATTCCCTAGAACTAGATAAACTTTATTCTTTTGTTACCCTAATTAATGTCCTTGTTTTTGTCCCAATAGGCTTAGCAACTGATTCTCTAGAACTAGATAAACTTTATTCATGTATTGCCCTAATTAATATCTTTTTTCTGTCCCAATAGGCTTAGCAACTGATTCCCTAGAACTAGATAAACTTTATTCTTTTGTTACCCTAATTAATGTCCTTGTTTTTGTCCCAATAGGCTTAGCAACTAATTCTCTAGAACTAGATAAACTTTATTCATTTATTACCCTAATTAATGTCTTTTCTCTGTCCCAATAGGCTTAGCAACTGATTCCCTAGAACTAGATAAACGTCATTCATTTGTTACCATAAGTAATGTATTTTTCTGTCCCAACAGGCTTAGCAACTGATTCCCTAGAACTAAATAAACTTTATTCATTTGTTACCTTACTTACTGCCTTGTTTTCTGTTCCATTTGGCTTATCAACTGATTCCCTGGAACTAGATGAATTTTATTCATCTGTTACCCTAATTAATGTCTTTGTTTCTGTCTCAATAGGCTTAGCAACTGATTCGATAGAACTAGATAAACTTTATTCATTTATTACCCTAATTAATGTCTTTTCTCTGTCCCAATAGGCTCAGCAACTGATTCCCTAGAACTAGATAAACTTTATTCTTTTGTTACCCTAATTAATGTCCTTGTTTTTGTCCCAATATGCTTAGCAACTGATTCCCTAGAACTAAATAAACTTTATACATTTGTTACCCTAATTAATGTCTTTTTTCTGTCCCAGTAGGCTTAGCAACTGATTCACTAGGACTAGATAAACCTTATTCATTTGTTACACTAATTAATGTGTTTTTTTCTGTCCCAATAGGCTTAGCAACTGATTCACTAGGACTAGATAAAACTTATTCATTTGTTACACTAATTAATGTGTTTTTTCTGTCCCAATAGGCTTAGCAACTGATTCCCTAGAACTAGATAAACTTTATTCAGTTGTCACATTAATTAATGTCTGTTTTTTTTGTCCCAATAGGCTTAGCAACTGATTTTCTAAACCTAGAAGAATTTTATTCACCTGTTACCCTAATTAATGTCTTTGTTTCTGTCTCAATAGGCTTGGCAACTGATTCTGATTCGATAGAACTAGATGAACTTTATTCATTTGTTACCCTAATTGATGTCCTCGTGTCTGTCTCAATATGCTTAGCAACTGATTATCTGAAACAAGATAAACTTCATTCATTTGTTACCCTAATTAATGTCTGTTTTTCTGTCTCAATAGGCTTTGGAACTGATTTCCTAACACTAGATAAACTTTATTCATATGTTACCCTAATTAATGTCTTTTGCCTGTCCCAATAGGCTTAGCAGCTGATTCCCTAGAACTAGATAAACTTCATTCATTTGTTACCCTAATTAATGTCTTTTCTCTGTCCCAATAGGCTTAGCAACTGATTCCCTAGAACTAGATAAACTTTATTTAATTGTTACCCTAATTAATATCTTTTTTCTGTCCCAATAGGCTTAGCAACTGATTTTCTAAACCTAGAAGAATTTTATTCACCTGTTACCCTAATTAATGTCTTTGTTTCTGTCTCAATAGGCTTGGCAACTGATTCTGATTCGATAGAACTAGATGAACTTTATTCATTTGTTACCCTAATTGATGTCCTCGTGTCTGTCTCAATATGCTTAGCAACTGATTCCCTGAAACAAGATAAACTTCATTCATTTGTTACCCTAATTAATGTCTGTTTTTCTGTCTCAATAGGCTTAGCAACTGATTTCATCGAACTAGATAAACATTATTCATTTGTTACCCTAATTAATGTCTTTTTTCTGTCCCAATGGGCTTAGCAACTGATTCCCTAGAACTAGATGAATTTTATTCATCTGTTACCCTTATTAATGTCTTTTTTCTGTCCCAATGGGCTTAGCAACTGATTCTCTAGAACTAGATAAACTTCATTTAATTGTTACCCTAATTAATATCTTGTTTCTGTCTCAATAGGCTTAGGAACTGATTCCCTAGAACTAGATAAACTTCATTTAATTGTTACCCCAATTAATATCTTGTTTCTGTCCCAATAGGCTTAGCAACTGATTCGATAGAACTAGATAAACTTTATTCTTTTGTTACCCTAATTAATGTCCTTGTTTTTGTCCCAATAGGCTTAGCAACTGATTCTCTAGAACTAGATAAACTTTATTCATTTATTACCCTAATTAATGTCTTTTCTCTGTCCCAATAGGCTCAGCACCTGATTCCCTAGAACTAGATAAACTTTATTCTTTTGTTACCCTAATTAATGTCCTTGTTTTTGTCCCAATAGGCTTAGCAACTGATTCTCTAGAACTAGATAAACTTTATTCATTTATTACCCTAATTAATGTCTTTTTTCTGTCCCAATAGGCTTAGCAACTGATTCCCTAGAACTAGATAAACTTTATTCTTTTGTTACCCTAATTAATGTCCTTGTTTTTGTCCCAATAGGCTTAGCAACTGATTCTCTAGAACTAGATAAACTTTATTCCTTTATTACCCTAATTAATGTCTTTTCTCTGTCCCAATAGGCTTAGCAACTGATTCCCTAGAACTAGATCAACTTCATTCATTTGTTACCATAAGTAATGTCTTTTTCTGTCCCAATAGGCTTAGCAACTGATTCCCTAGAACTAAATAAACTTTATTCATTTGTTACCTTACTTACTGCCTTTTTTTCTGTTCCATTTGGCTTATCAACTGATTCCCTAGAACTAGATGAATTTTATTCATCTGTTACCCTAATTAATGTCTTTGTTTCTGTCTCAATAGGCTTAGCAACTGATTCGATAGAACTAGATAAACTTTATTCATTTATTACCCTAATTAATGTCTTTTCTCTGTCCCAATAGGCTCAGCAACTGCTTCCCTAGAACTAGATAAACTTTATTCTTTTGTTACCCTAATTAATGTCCTTGTTTTTGTCCCAATATGCTTAGCAACTGATTCCCTAGAACTAAATAAACTTTATACATTTGTTACCCTAATTAATGTCTTTTTTCTGTCCCAGTAGGCTTAGCAACTGATTCACTAGGACTAGATAAACCTTATTCATTTGTTACACTAATTAATGTGTTTTTCTGTCCCAATAGGCTTAGCAACTCATTCACTAGGACTAGATAAACCTTATTCATTTGTTACACTAATTAATGTGTTTTTTCTGTCCCAATAGGCTTAGCAACTGATTCCCTAGAACTAGATAAACCTTATTCATTTGTTACACTAATTAATGTGTTTTTTCTGTCCCAATAGGCTTAGCAACTGATTCACTAGGACTAGATAAACCTTATTCATTTGTTACACTAATTAATGTGTTTTATTCTGTCCCAATAGGCTTAGCAACTGATTCACTAGTACTAGATAAACTTTATTTAATTGTTACCCTAATTAATATCTTTTTTCTGTCCCAGTAGGCTTAGCAACTGATTCACTAGGACTAGATAAACCGTATTCATTTGTTACCCTAATTAATGTCTTTTTTCTGTCCCAGTAGGCTTAGCAACTGATTCACTAGGACTAGATAAACCTTAATCATTTGTTACACTAATTAATGTCTTTTTTCTGTCCCAATTGGCTTAGCAACTGATTCCCTAAAACTAGCTTAACTTTATTCAATTCTTACATTAATTCATGTATTTTTTTCTGTCCCATTAGTCTTAGCAACTGATTCCCTAGAACTAAATAAACTTTATACATTTGTTACCCTAATTAATGTCTTTTTTCTGCCCCAATAGGCTTAGCAACTGATTCCCTAGATCTAGATACACTTTATTCATTTGTTACCCTAATAAATGTCTTTTTTCTGTCCCAATAGGCTTTGCAACTGATTCCCTAACACTAGATAAACTTTATTCATATGTTACCCTAATTAATGTCTATTACCTGTCCCAATAGGCTTAGCAACTGATTCCCTAGAACTTGATAAACTTTATTCATGTGTTACCCTAGTTAATGTCTTTTTTCCTGTCCCAATAGGCTTAGCAACTGATTCCCTAGAACTAGATAAACCTCATTCTTTTGTTACACTAATTAATGTCTTTTTTCCCCTGCCCCAATAGACTTAGCAATAGATTCCCTAGAACCTGTAAGAATGAGCAAAGGGAAGTTAGGCTGAACCTAATGGAGATATTTAGACGGGGCTTTTTGTGGTGAGTGATGTCTTTGAAACTATTGCAGGTTTTTCTCAAGTTAAGGAGCCTGGACTATTGTTTATTACACCCCCTAACATCTAATTATAATAGGAATCGGTAAAAAATATTTTGCCTTCTCCCCTCACTATTGAGATCAACCTCCTCGGTGATTTACATTTCCTATGAACTTGAAATTTACAAATGAATATTCACAAGCGCAAAACAAGAGTTGTTGTCGCTCCACTATTTTTAATTCTTCAGCAAAATGGCCAATTCCGGCTCCCATAGAGAACCCAAATATTAACCCAGGCTCTTGATTTGAACACAGTTAAATCTAACTTCCCTAGAGATGTTGTGTACCGAATATGAAAGCATTCTGTCTGTTGGATCTGAAGAAGAGAAATTGTAAAGAAATTTCTTCGAATTGCGCTAAGTTCAAATTTGGGCTACCATAGCGAGCCCAAATATTAACCTATGGATCCGATTTGAACAAACTTGAATCTGACTCCCCTAGAGATGTTGTATACCAAATGTGAAAGCATTCTGACAAGTGAATCTGAAGAAGAAGATTTTTGAAGAAATTCCCTCATATTGTACTAAATTAAATTTCATGTTCCAATATGGAGCCCAAATATTAACCTAGGCACTCGAATTGAACAACCTGGAATCTGACCCCCCTAGAGATGCTGTATACCAAATATAAAAGCATTCCAACTTGTGGATCTGAAGATTTTTAAAGAAATTTCCTCATATTGCACTAAGTAAAAATTTGGGCTACCATAGTGAGTCCAAATATATACCTAGGGATCTGATTTGAACAAATTTGAATCTGACCCCCATAGAGATGTTGCATACCAAATATCAAAGCATTCTGACTAATGGATCTGAAGAAGAAGATTTTTTTTAAATTACCCACCATATTGAACAAAGATAAAATTTGGGCTTCGTAGGAAGCCCAAATATTAACCTAGGGACTTGGTTTGAACAATCTAGAATCTGACCCTCATAACAATGATGTATACCAAATATTAAAAGATTCTGACTGGTGGTTCTGAAGAAGAAGATTTTTAAAGAATATTCCCCATATTACCCTATATTAAAACTTCGGGCTTCTGTAGAGAGCCCAAATATGAACCAATGAGCTTTATTTCAACAAACTTTTATCTGACCCCCCTATGAATGCTGTATACCAAATATCAAAAGATTCTGATGATTGGTTCTGGAGAAAAGATTTTTTAAAATTTTTGCAAATATGCTGACTCAGCACTTTTTCGATGCCCATTACAGAACACCCTAACATAACCGATGGCAATTTTTTTTGCCATTCAATTCTACTGGTCATAAGGATACTTCATACCAAATAAAAGCTCTCTGTTCCGTGGGGTTTAGGAAATATGGGCGTTTGAAAATATTTCTATTTTTAGCTCCCAGGGTTCCCATGGGGATGCGGGAATTTTTTTTTTGCATGGGTCAAGTACTTATGACCCAATACTACCACAAACCAAATTTGGTTCATAACGGACCATCGGTTCAGAAAATAGAAATTTTGGGCGGGGCCAAAAATCTTACCCCTCCTATTACAAAGCCAAATATTACTTCACGAACTTCGTTTGTACAAACTTGACTCTACACCTCATATGGAAGCTCCATAGCAAATGTCAAGTCATTGTACACACTGGTTCTTGAGAAGAAGATTTTTAAAATATTTTGGAGAATTTTCCCTCACTCCCTCCCTATGGGGCTGGGCATGCCGAGTTGAACAAAAATGAAATGCCCCTTTGGGACCATCACCCACACAAACTTTCACTTGAATTGGCCAAGTGTCTTTGGAGGAGAAGAGCAAAACATGGTGTTGACGGACGACGGACGACAGACGACGGACGACGGACGACGGACGGAGAGCGATGAGATTAGCTCAGCTTGACTTTGTCAAGATGAGCTAAAAACTATTTTGTGTAGATGTACACAACATCCAATGTGATCTGTGTCAGCGGAAACATGCGTGGTATGGTCGTCGGTTTGGATCGTTTCAGTTAAAGCTTCAAATAAAAGGGGTACAATAAAAAGAAAATCTAATGTTTTCTTGTGAATACCGGGATTAATCTCATTCGTGAGTAACGGTTTTGGCCGTTACGTTAGGTAAAGGTTTAACACATAGAAAAACCTAATAAATTACGTTTTTCTGTCTCAATAAGCTTAGTAACTATCTGATGCTCTCGAACCCATTAGAATGATCAAACCGAAGTTAGGCTGAACCCTTTGGAGATATTTACAGACAGGGCTTTTTGTGGTGTGTGGTGTCGTAAAAAACATTTCGTTTTCTTTCCCAGTTAATGAGGCTGACATGTTGGTTACTCCGATATGCTCATGTTCTCAACACAGAAAAACTTAAACGGAACCGAGTGTTTTTCCCGAAACCGAACCAAAACGGAACCGGATCTGAAAACTCAAAACCGCCCAACTCAAATCAGTGTTCGATTTTGATTTATTGGCCGAAAATTTAGACTTTTGATATCACAATTTGGTCTGCATGGAACAACATTTGTGCAGATATCAAGAAAATCATCTCTGAGATATTGTCTCACTGTCAGCTGAAATAGAAACAATTTCCGTTTCATTAGAAATCGAGACACTGTCTGGTAACGGGTTTTATGAAACGTAACAGCCTCTTACAGTCCATTTTCCCGTTCTATACGCTATACCATATGAAGTAAAACATAATAGTTATGCTGATTATATAGAAATTCTCACATGTTACTCTCATTGGAAATCAATGTATAGGGTTTTATGATCAGTATGGACAGTGGAACGTCCAGCCAGTAGTAAGTACGTCATTTACAATAACGCTATCATAAGCCAACGTTCTTCTTTGACTCTTTCTCAAACATAACCATAAGACCATAACATAGAGAGTAATCGCTTGACTGGACTGGTTACGTGAAATAATTCATGAGAGGTTAGGGACGTTGTACAAAGAACGGAAATGCGAATGCGCACAAGTGTTTTACAATATAGTCCCTCGCCTCGAATGAATCATTTCACGTAACAAGTCCAGTCAAGCGATTACTCTGTTTATTACCTTTCATTAATAACGATAATTATATTATTTAACCCTTTACCTAACGTAACGGCCAGCTCTATTCTCAAAAATCGCCAACTGATTTTCATTATTTTTTCATTTTTTGTCTCAAAAACTTAGGTTATGACCCCTCATTGGAACGAGCTCGTCGAGCTCGTTCCAATGAGGGGTCATAACCTATGTTTTTGAGACAAAAAATGAAAATAATAGTTATTCGAGAAATTTTTTTGCATGTGTCGTCTGCTTTTCATGTTAGGTAAAGGGTTAAAAAAAACCCCATAAAACAATGCAGTCCCCATTACACCAAGGGCAAAGCGTCTTCGCTTGCGCGCACGGATACATCACACAATTGTTGATTGCATAATTCACTTGTGAAGTTATAGTTTATAATCAAATCGGGAAATCCCAGTAAATCACACTTTGGACAGTAATAAAATTGAATAACTAAACATTTTCAATTAGGACTATCTGGTCCAGGAAGGGACTGAAGAGTATAAAATATTGGCTCTTTTATATCCATAGTTTTCGGCCAAAGGCCTTCATCGGTGGAAATGAACACAAAATATCGATTACATGCTTTCAATGTGAGTTACAATTTGCATTGACAATTCTAACGTTGAATCTATCTCGAACGTAAGTTGATTTTGACGTCGTAAATTGTGCTGGCCACTCAATGAAGGATATAGGTGTAGCGGCATTGGAAACCCTATCTGGGAGCCGCTGCTTGCGACTAGTAAATGAAGACCGTTGGATCGGAAAGCTGGAGACGCAGTTTGGGAAAGGCTTCAATGGCAGTCTTAATAGAGAGGGGGCGCGACGTAAAGCTAGCTGGACTATAGTGGTGCTGATTTCAACGTGACGTTAAGTCAGAATTTTATACTTTAATTCTAAACATTTTCATTTTTGTCTCCAAAAACACAGCTTATGACACCTCAGCGGAACGAGCTCGACGAGCTCTTTTCCAATGAGGTGTCATAAGCTATAATTTCGAAGCGAAACTCGAAAGAGTAATAATGTTTGAATGACAATTTTCGTAAAGAGCGCTGGCCGAATATGAAAATCACGTTATGTTAGATAAATGATGAACAATGGAGTACTTTCCGTTTCTTGACGACGTTCTGTAATTAATGTCAGCATTTTGATTTGTAAAGACCTCGCTAATTTTGGATTAACTTGCTCCAGTCGTGTTATATAATGTGGTGTCGCAGAATGTACGAGTAGCATGTGCTATGGTCCTTCTGTTTACTTTTTTAAGAACATTCCTGGGCCGAAATCTGAGCAACTAAAAGCCTTATGAGAGTTGACTGTGGGTCCAAAACCGTTTTGAGTAAGAATGTACTGTACCATGGTGTGAAACCCCAATAGAACGCAACTCAGACATGCCACAAGTCTAGTCCCAAAAGCAGATGTATGATGATCTAAACATTCAAATTTATCAGGAGGAATTACATTTTTCAAGATTATGTTTTAGCTCACGACTTGTGAGAGGCATTTCTCATTTTCATCTACCAGACTTCCATGTAATACGTTTCATCAGGCACTCATTGCTTATAACTCCCATCAAAGTGGAGAATCAACACGTCAATAGCAGCTCTAGATGAGGCAACCAAGGCCCTTTAGAGATGGGCATTATACCGAAAAACTGAAACGAAACCGACTTCACGGAGACACTGAAAAACCGAACCAGTCATTGAATATAGAAACTTTTTGTAATTTCAAACTTCCATACATTCACTATTTATAAGGCCTTGTCGAGGCTTTATAGCAGTTTAGATGTTCATTTTCATGAAAGAAATGAATGATTTGTTTTCAGTTTTGTTACCCATTAAGAGTGTGGGCAACTGTCCTTAATTTCTACTACATTAAAACCTGTACATACCCAGTCGTATAGCAGTGATTAGTAGTCAAGTGTTGGCTGCCTATTAAGGCAGCCAAGACTTGACTAGAAATCAAAGCTCATGTGGCATGTCAATTGTCAGCAGGATCTCCCAAGGTTGGCATATTCAGGGTACATGTTCTTTAATCGCAAAAGCCTGAAATAGGTCTTTGAAGGTTAAGGTGTCGTGGGAATAAGTCACAAAATTACTGTAGATATGATTTTGTGTTGGCAAATGAATGCAAATGTTAAGCTCATTGGCAATGGTATTTGTTGCCCTGTTATAGAATGACACAAGAACAGCTTATTCTGTATTTGGCTGGTATGAATTCCCCATTTGGTACCGTGAGCAAATTTCAGCCTAGCCAGTTACCAAATACCGAACCGATGCCGAAAAATACCTAAGTCGATACCGAACTGAAAATTGCAATACCGTCCATCTCTTATGTCAATCTTTTACTTAATACAACATTTCCTAGTCAGGTTATCTTTCCAAACCGTAGTTCCTAATCTCTGATTGAAATAAATCAGGTGATTTCGTTTGTGTGAGGAAATGGGAAATATAAGCCACGTTTGAAAGAAAGGAATTGGTAAAAAAAAATATGCTTCACAATTTCTGTGCACAGCGCTAAGTGGTTCAGCCTTTCCGTGAAGTTTATAGTCAATCGTTGAAAGACTTACTGGCTCTCCATGTGCCCTCATGTGTTTCTGATTGTAGGCCCTAATCCTGTTATTTAAAGGCGGAGGGCCCTGATTGTTCATAAATAACAAGGTTCTACACATGCCCAAACGAAGTTACTACCAATATCGACAAAATAAAAGTACATGTGTACAGAGATAGAATTATGGAAAAGTTAGTTGAGTTTTATGGACCACGCACCATGTGGTGCTCCCAGCTCTATGGTTTTGTGATCCATAACCTCTGAATCTGCTGCTGTTGCTGGGGTATAGGGAAGACATTCTCGACACAATGTCAAATGTAAGGCATCGATGTGATAGACTTGTCCACAAATGGGGAGGTGATCACCATTACTTATTCCCAGTTCCTTATTCGACATTCGTTATCATCCGATTTCCGTTTCTTATTCCCAGTTCCTTATTCAACATGCGTTATCAACCGATAAAATCGCTTGATAACGAATGTCGAATAAGGAACTCTGAATAAGTAATGGTTGTCACGTCCGTCACATAAATCAAGTAGCTGTGACCTTAAACACCAATAAATAAATAAATAAATAATCAAGTAGCTGATACACATTGCATTATACAATAAAGGCATCTTAATTGATAGAGTGCTGGAAGCCCATATTTGGGATTTACTCAGAAGTCCGGATACTGTAACTGTATTATCTTTGAAGTGAAATTATTGAACCTGTATTGATTTGCTTTGTTATAATTTACGGAATTTGTAGAAACGACCTTGTAAAAGCTGTGGAAACGACCTTGTAAAAGCTGTGGAAACGACCTTGTAAAAGCTTATAGCTTAGGGATCTGCGAATCACAATCTCGAATCGAATTGTGTCTCTGATATCGACATCGAATCGAATCCCGAATCGAATCTTAAAAGACAAGTTATTTCAAATTACATCAAACGGAAGTTACGGAACACTGTGATGACCCTTACGCGACGGAGTGAACACCTTAAACACCAATAACTAAATATTCTCTGTAGCACCGTCGCTGAAACAGCTAGGCCTATTGTCCATAGTTTTAGTTTTTGAAGGCCAAACTTGTTACTATTCACGTTCTTAAGAACGTGAATAGTAACAAGTTAAGCCTTTAAAAACCAAAACTATGGATAATGTTCTGGGCCAAATTCACACCTTACCTAACAATTAAACATTGTCAATTACTCAAATAAATAGAATTGAGCCTACATGAATGAATTTTCTAATGACAGTTTTATCCTATTTTTGTTGGAAATGTAACAAATTGAAGTCAGTACGAGAGATTCGAAAAAATCGAATTCTGAGACTGATTCGGGATCGATCTCGAAGCATACGTATGGTATCGATATCGAATCTCGAATATTCGCAAGACCCTATTATAGCTTTCTTTCGGGTCCACAAACACTTTATTGTTATTGAATGTAACTCATAGAAATTGGAAATAAATACTGTTGAAACTAATTTACGGAAGGGCAAATAGGCACTCCCCCATCAATTATAACAAAGCAAATACATGTCAATAAATTTTGGTGACCAAAAATAAGTTGTATAAATCGAGTTTGTGGTATCCCTTGTAAGTATGAGGCCCCCGTAACAGCAAAGAAAGACTGTTAGGACGTCTGATGTTTGGATAAAATTAGTCGTGGATCCATGAAACGTGATTAAGGTGCTGGGGTTTGAGGAGGGGGCCACCACAAAACATCGAGGGGTACAACGCAAGCTAAAGTTTGTAGGTGGAGGATTCTGCGAGCCCCTTCAGTGAATTTATCATGGCACATCACTTTATGTATTACGGTATTGTCCCACAATACTCTCATGTACAAGCTCGTGGCCTGGTACACCAAGGGGTTTTTTTTTGATAATACATCGTCAAACATGGTGGTAATTCACAAGGTGCAAGGGCTCCCTGGTGTATTCGCGATCATTTCGTCACATGTGAGATCACTGGCCTCAGAAGCTATTAAGACTAAACGTTTAAAACAATTGCCAGGATTATAATATTATTACGAAAGTTACTGAATGTTTACTTAATAGCGAAATACTCTATTTGTTTCCGCATATGCATTTGGAAAATTAGAGAAAAAACACCCCCTCCCCCGACTGAATTCACCACCACTGATTACGAATGTTTGATTTGCATTCATGTGATCTCATTGCCGCAGGAACAAACACGACCGGACGGTTTGTGCGGTATCAGTATCCGGAGCATCAAAGCAAAGCGTTTTTTTTTGGTGGGACATTGTGCCATTTATTGTTCAATGCTGTAACTAGGCACTAAGTAAGTATTAGGTAGATGCACAGAAGAAAGAAGAAAATCCATCGCAAAATTCAAAGTCATAAGCGAAGATTCGTCGAAGTGGGAGAAGAGATAGTTTAGCTGTCCAAAAGTTGCTGGGGAAGCCGAGACGTTCAGGCCAAGAGGAAACGTCGGACTTTCTGAAAAGAATAAGAAACAAAAAACACTGACATTGAACTGTAACACATCGGAGAACATTTCGAAATTATTTGTTTTGGGTAAAAAAATAAAGAGGTTGCTTTGCTCTCAGGGTGATATGAGGTTACCTTGGGCCGATATCTCGGCCGATATGAACCTTACCAAGTAATAACCTCTAAATATCTCTCCGTACACTATGCGCCTTACACAATAAGTTTAAGTCGATATTTTTGCGCGTTTAGGCCTTTTGTTTGCAATTAGCCATTTGAACCCTGTTGGTATCTCCCAAGTCAGTTCAATGAAAGAAATTGGAAGAGCTTATTTTTATTATTAGGAGATAGGCCAATCAATAGTTTCAACGTGCAGCCTTAGGGCTGCACGTTGAAAATATTGATTGGTCTACTACCCCCTTAACTTAGCAGGCATCCCACTGAATGAAAGTATGACGTACCATGTCCCTGTGCCGGTAAAGCTGCCTCCCGGGTTCGAAGGGTTACAGAAAATTCAACGCAAATTAAGATTCAGAGTCGTAAACGGATATTCGTGGAAGTGGGAGAAGAGATTTAGCTCTCCGAACGTCGCGGCTTTCTCAGTGGGGAAACCGATGCGTTCGGATAGCTGAACTAGAACAAGAAGAAACTTCGGACCTTGTGAATGGAATGATAGACAATCACACTGCTAGAAAACTTTAACAGATCTGAGAACATTTTGTAATTATTTGTTAGGATTTAATAAATAAAGAGGTTATTACTTGGTTAGTTTCATATCGGCCGCGATATCGGCCCTCTGTAAATTTCCATCAACCTTCGACCTTCGGTCTCAGTCTGATATGGAGTTACCTCGGGCTGATGCCTCGGCCGATAAGATACTAACCGAGAAATAAACTCTTAAGTATTCATGTATGTCTCACTCATTTCTCACATCATGCATAATGTGACTAACTTCAACGCCAGAAGGCATCAGACGGCGCGATTTCAAAGATAATTTTTCAAAATATTTCCACTGTTGGAATGCTAGGTACACCACGCCCTTCCACAGGATTCTTCAGCTCGAAACTCGATGCCACTCTTGGCAGGCGAAAGCCTCAGTCCTTCGCCCACACCAATGACAGATACCCTGCTACGCCTCTGTACCATTTAACCGGACAGTCCAAAAGGACAAGAGATATTATCGAGGAGCACTTACCGTTCAGCACATTCACTTTTAGACTTGTGACTTGGGAATCCGATGTTCTACAAATGTATGTTCCCGCATCATTAACCGAGGCTCGCTTCACCTCAAAAACACTGGCTATGAGTCTTTTGTTCAAAGACACGTGTTTAGCTATCGAAACACCTTTTGCAAAATTGCTGAAAAGTTTATTGCCGTCTTTGAACCAATCGATATCCTCTGGTGGATAGTCTCCACCTGTTGCGTTACACACTAAGTTAATTTGTCCTCCTTTCTCTACATATTCATTTCCGTATATCTTAATATCTGAAATAAAATGTAATCACGTGTTAGTCATTACCATATCGGTGGCGTTACTTGCACGTTATCGTATTAAGTCTTATACCCGTTTAGTATTTTTCTGATATTCTTCAGCAAATCGAGTCATGGCTGCTGTGAAGCAGCCATGACGAGATTTGATGAAAAAATTATCTGAATTTAACTCGTAAAATCATTAAAATCCATTCAGTTTACAGGAGGAATATATAATAGATTGTATCCAAATCATACTTATTTTAGTGACAAGATAAATCCTCCCTTGGGCCGGATTATCCACTAACAGCATGCAAGGTGATAACAAGAGCGTCAAAACTATATAAAGAATCGGGCGGTAATATATGATCACAAACTCGTCCCCAGATTGTCGTAGTGGAGTTTTCGAAAACAAGTTCAGTAAATTATATCTGGACCAAGCCTTTGGCGAGGTACAGACAGGGAAGTAGCCTAGCTAAATGAGGTGGTAGGACGAAAAATATTTTGCCCCGCCCCCCCCCCACCCCACTTCATTTCACCTTCTTTTGGGTTAATAGTGTGCACCCTGAACATGTGAATGTCTTATTTATTGGGGTTTAACGACACTTTCGACAACCAGGTTAACCCCGTGTCGGACAGTTTTACGGGTGGGGGAATTCGGAGTATCTGGAGAGAACCACCGAGCAACGGCGAGCAACTGGCACTCTCCCCAACGTTCTAACTCCGCACAAGCAGGGTTAGCATTGGTTGAAGGCAGATGCACCATCTACGTGCAGTACGCCTTAGTGTACAATGCCCACGTACTCCCACGTGGGCAATCGGGGTTACGTGCCTTCTCCAAGAGCCCTACACAGTTTGGCCCTGGTGAGGATTGAATCGTGGACCTTTCGGTTTGAAATCCAATGATGTAACCACTGAGGCAATATGTTCCCATTTGAAGGCCTAACACGAATGATTAACTATTGCAAAATGACCCAAGATATGTGAGGGTGAAAGTACCTGTACCAGTGTTAGGGATTTCAGGCTGAAATGTATATATAGTTGTCATTTGTCAGGAAAAATGTGGGACGAGGGTCAACGTCCCCCCCCCCACCCCCACTCCCAAGTGGCTATGCCGTTGGGTACAGACATAATTCCTGGACGCGTTTCGTAAATATAATTGTGGAGTTTGGCTCGAGTTGAAGATATTTATCACTTGATCCAAAGCCCGATAAAAGTTTTCCGAGTGGATTGAGATAAAAAATAAAAGTCCTCGACTTTCTGCTGTTAAAAAAGAAGCTCTGTTGACTGGGCGTCCTCCCCGTGATGTATTCACAAATGATGTAGATATTCTTTGCACTTTATTGATAGAATTCTCTCGATACAATGGTTCGAGACAGACAACAAGATGCCAGGGTTCGCGTTTCGCGCAAAAAGGCAACTACGTCCACCTGGTCTACTTCTTGACAAGTTTTGAAGTGTGCGTTTTATGATGGGAGAAAGAGTCGGATTATGGGATACATTAGATCTCATTATTGGCTCGCACCATACCACAAAATCAAATTACGGCACTGTTGTCCAAGTTAGGATTAATATTAAGAGTGTTTCACTTCAGTGCTATTTTAGCATTATCTAAATGGTATCAAGATAAACATGACCTGGGCTACAAACAACATGAGGGATGGGAATAATAGTAATAACATGATCTTGTCGGACAGCTATGTTTTGTTATTGACCCGCCATTATTAATTAGCGGTCCTACATACTCGTGTTTCTGACAATATGTCAGGCTACTAATCATTCTCATCGCCACTAAAAGGCATAACACCCACCAAATACATAGAACGTCATGCGTATGTGAATGGGTTAATCGATATGGCACGAGTGCCAGCGCTGAAGGAAACAACGAGAGGCCGCTGGCCTCGAGTTTTATCCTTCCGCGATGGCACAAGTGCCATGTCGATTAACCCATTCACATACGCGTGTCGTTCTGTGTTTATTACACGCCTTCACGTCTATAGAAACAATTATTAGAAGGACACTCAGCAAATCATTTGACAACTATCAACAAAAAGAACACATTTTATCGCCAACCAGATATGCGAGGGGAACCCGTGTTATTATTTCGTCCCCTGAGTTCCAATGTGTTCTATGTGCCTATTGGCACATAGAACACATTGGAACTCAGGGGACGAATTTTAGCTATCGCCAGGGATTCAAATTGTAATTGCGGTGCACGATTTGCAGAAAATTCCAGTGAAATTTCGCTTCTATTTAGTCCGTCAACCATTTCCTTTCCGCACATGTGTGTGGAACAGATTTTCATTTTTCGCATGGTTTAGTATAGCTGAACAGTGGCGTAGATAGCTTTTCGATGGCGGAGGGGCAAGCCCAATATTTTCCGACAGACCGAAAATTTTCCGACAGTGTAACAACAACAAAAACCCAAACAAACAGAAATAATCTGTTGTTTACTGCAAATGTACTGAAAATTGGTCTTTTTAACCCAAACTTTACCCCAAATGGCATGTTTTTATCCCCCAAAGCCAGCTCCGCCCCCCCCCCCCCTTATCTACGCCACTGTAGCTGAAGATGGGGATTTGATAGAACAGGCGTGTAATAAAATCATATACTGTTAAATTCGCAAAACAGCGAAAAAAAAAATGAAGAAATTTTAAAGCATCCAGAAATAGAATTATATTTAAAAAACGGTTTAAAATTAATCAAATGATGTCACCAGAATTATATGTATTTCACCCCCTCCTCTTTTAGTCATTATCAATGATTTTCAGCTGATCAAGGTTACAGTTGACCTATGCTCCACTGGGAACCAAGGGCCTAAGTAAGTAAATACGGTAGTTTCCAGTTTTTGTTCTCTTTTCGTGTGGATGTGGGGTTTTTGCGCCTCATACATATGCTCCTCGCATTAAGATCCCTAGAACATTCTCAAAACGCCAATATCACCATCAGGAGACGACACATAAAAGGTGGCAGTGAGTTGAAACAATTTATTTTATCCCGAGCAGTGGTTGCCACATGGGGTAACCAGCCCCACTTTAACGCCCCAATTGTGCCCCAGGAGGCTTTTGAGAAGTGCAACGATCTCTTTGGTACCAAGTGTTAACCAGACGCGAAGAATCAATTAAAACAAACCAAATTGTAAGCCAAACGAGAGGAGGTTGTCCGTATCCTTTTTGTGAAGCAGAGAACATGCGGTATTCCTGTTTACTTTAATTGTTTTTGTCAATAGCATTCCAAGTGAACCTGATTGCAATGGCTTGCTATTGGAACTGTTTTTCTTTAAATTGTTACTGTCCGTAAGCAGTGAAGACTGTAAGAGTAAATGTTTACCATTAAGGCCTAAAAAAAAGTTAAAACTCTGTTTCTCAGGCCCTCCCGCATGGTCATTTTGGCTATCGCATGCTCTTTTTATTACCAAAGCAAACTTAAAAAAATAAAAATTAAATGGCTTATGTCTGTCTATTTTACCCAGACCAATAAAATTGATAAATTTGTCCCTTGAGTACAAGAAGGCTTTGCAATGCTAAAGCGCTAAAGCGCTTTAGCATTGCAAAGCCTTCTTGTACTCAAGGGAAGAAATACAGCACCACCCATGCTGTTCTCCAGATTATGAGACCTAAAACATAAAACAAAGCAAGAACATGAACTCTGGGTGGTAATGAAATAATTACAAAAAAAAAAAAAAAAAAAAAAAAATACAAAACCGCACGCTCGTATGCAATTTTACAAAAAAATGGTCTGAGAAACAGAAAATTTATTTTGTGGGGCCAAACAGGTATAAATTTTGTGACTTATGCAATATATTTTGATAGCTTACCTGGTGGTCTCGGGGTGGGTCTTTCTGAAAGAAAAAGAAATAAAACGATAAATTTGTTAATTGTCTAGGCATTATTACTACCCATTACGTAAATACTGAAAACTGAAAATGAAATAACGACACATGAATACTATTCTTGATGAGGCACTGTCTTGGAAATATACCCCGGAATACACACAAAGAGACGTGTGGAATACATTGATGGATGGACCCACAGACATCTTAAAACGAAATTGTTTAAATGGCTGAATACACAAGAAATGTTTTCGTAGAATGTTTTCGTTCGACGCTGACGCTTGATTTATTCCATATCTCAAGTGCATAAAGATTGGTCTCAAGTTCATTTTCATGTAATGCGATTATAAAACTCGATTTAAATATCTCGTTTCGTAACAAACCATTTCAACTGTCACTGAGATAAGTTATTGATCATTCGAAAGCGAAGTTTAGGTCTAATCACAAGAATATTGATACTCTTACATGAATGTCAAGAGGCACTGATTTAGCTGCAGGATTCAACACTTCCGGTGCCGTTGGCGCTGCAGGATTCAACACTTCCGGTGCCGTTGGCGGAGAAATCTGATAAATGCGATCAACAACGGAAGCCGCCACTGCCACAATTAATCGACTCTTGAGTGCAATAGGGCGCAATCTGCAATGCTTAAGCATTGCAGATGGCGACCTGTTGCACTCTAGGAAAGGAAATGTTGCTGGGGCGTCGTTAGTTCGCTACATATTCAAATCGAATTCTTTTAAATTAGTCTATTCGACCATGCTGCAGTTACATTAGGCTTTAAACTATAGTGACAGCCAACATGTAGAAAGTAACTGACTAATTCTTCATTTACGTGAGTCTTCATAACATATTTTGTGATAAAATAGATACAAAACGCACCTGGCCAATTTGGCTAATATGTCCCTGGATATCAAAGTCAAAATTCGCCTTCGCATTGTCTGTCTGTCTATCTGTCTGTCCCTCCCTGTCTATCTGTCTCCGTGTCTGTCTACCCCCTCCCTCCGTGCGTGTCTGTCTGTCTGTCTGTCCCTCACTATCTGTCTCTCCCTCCCTCTTTGTCAGTCAGTCAGTCAGTCAGACAGTCCCTCCCTCCCTGTCTGTCTGTCTGTCTGTCTGTCTGTCTGTCTGTCTGTCTGTCTGTCTGTCTGTCTGTCTGTCTGTCTGCCTGCCTGCCTGTCTGTCTGTCTGTCTCGCAGTCTCTCTGCCTGTCTGTCTGTGTCTGTCCCTCCTTCCCTCATGGCAACCTCTACGCCAAGCAGCACAATACACCAGCACTACAAACCCCATCAGCGAGGCGTATCTATAAACAATCCTTTGCCTCGAACTTCCGCGGAACGCCCAGAGGCAATACAAAACATTGCAAACAGAGTTCACGAGTTAAAATGGATTTTTGACAAGATGCACATTTTATTGATATCGGGTGATGAGGCCCAACGGTACCTTTACTCAATAAAGATGTGGCAGCGGTATTTAACACTGCTCTGGCTGATTGTGGGTACCAAACATGTACACTCGACGCCGAACGGTACAAAACATCACCACCACTAACACCTTAGACGAGGCGTATCTCGGTCCATACACTCAACTGTCTCGACATATTACAGCACCGCGGGTTCTGAGTATTCGCTTAATTGTGGCTTCATTCGGCCCTAGGACACTTGGGTCGACTATAGCCACACATAACCAGCACTCGCAACTAACTATCGAAGTAACGCACAAGTTGGTCAGGGCAATATTCTTGTTAAGTCTTGCCATACCACGAAAACACGGCATTTCGCTCCGAGCAAGATTGGCCTGTCTTCTGAACTGGCATCATCTGTGGCGACACCTTCAACACCGGCGTGGTCGACAGAATATCTGTCATCTTTATAACTGAAGTATATACACACAGAATGAAAAATCACCTTAATATAATTACAGAATAATTGTATTTGCTTTGTCAACTCACACCGGTACTAGAATGTATCTTCATCAGTCTGGTTCAAAAAGACTTCTTAATGGCATTGGTTAGTGTAACTGAAGTGTGTGTATTTGTAAAGCAACTCCACACTCCAGCATCAGAAATTAACCGTTAACGAAGTCGTGATGTTTGTAGCTGACTGAAGGTTTAGTGCAAACCGACTTAATTGATGAAGACCAATGAAGCTGATTTCTAGTACTGATAAAGACGTAATTTATAAAGAAAGCATAAAATGATGTCTGACAAAACGTGTGACGTCTACCAAAACGTATCGCACGACTACTAGAATTCTTATACCCCGGGTAGTTTTAGGCTAATAACGGTTTTGAGCAACTTTTCATCTCCAGGGGTGTAACCAGCAATTGTTTTTAGGGGGGGGGGGGGGGGGGGGTCGCCCACAACGCAACTCAAGGATGATAAGGTCTGACAACTAAAAAGACTGAAACCTTGGCCAAAGGCCAAGCCTTGGCCAAAGGAAAAGTCGGAGGAGATTATGGGAGGGGTTGACCCCCTCCCATATTCTCCTCCAACTTGATTTTTGGCCATCGGTGGGGGGGGGGGGGGGGGGGAGGCTCCCCCGGAAAAATTCTTCAATATTTGATATCAACAGTGATCAAAGATTTCATGCTGAGTGAAAGAAAATCAAATTCAATATACAGTACGAAGAGAGTGTATTATCACTAAATCACCCGCAGAGTGAAGATTCCACCCGAGGAATAATTGCAAATTTGCTGCAAGGCATAACCAGCACCAGCAAAGTTTCAGCCAATGGACCTCCGGGTTAAACCCGGAGGTCCATTGGCTGAAACATTGCTTGTGCTTTTTGTCGATATGTACAGAATTTGAAAGTTATAGCTTAGGTAATAACTCCACTCCGCGGGTGATTTAGTTACAATCCACTCTCCACGTACTGTAGGTATGTATTAGATTGCTGTGGAGAATATCGGCCGCGGACCTTTGGGATTGGGGGGGGGGGGGCGCATAACCCCCCATGACCCTCCCTGGCTACACCCTTGATCTCTCGTTTTCGAATGAAAACAATCACTTTAGTTTAGCAGTTAGGTACTTTTACAACAGAAGTGGACAGAGAATTTCGACCGGATCGCGACTTGGTGGCGATCTGGGCGAATATCTATGTCCACTTCTCTACCCAACAAAACTGTATGTATATACCCATATAGATGCTATTTTAATTCATTGTTTTTATTCATTCCTAATTTCGGAATATTTTATTCATTAAATCTTCATCCACTGTCTTCTTCCATCGCGACCCGTTAACAGTTCGTGTTTTTCTGGGCTCGTTGTTTAACCCTTTGACCCTAAAGACTATTTTCCGGTCTAGGAAACCGATATGTCATAGTTTCATCATTTATTTATTTATTGGGGTTTAACGACACTTTAACAGCCAAGTTCATATCGTGTCGGTGACAGTTTTACGGGTGGAGGAAGCCGGAGTACCCGGAGAGAACCACCGAGCAAGGACGAGCAGCTGCCAGCTCCCCAACATCGTAACTCTACACTGCAGCACAGGCACGGTTAGATTGGTTGAAGACATGCGCACCATCGACGTGCAGTACGCCTTAGTACACGGCGTCATCGTGCCCCCATGTGGACAATCGGGGTTAAGTGTCTTGCCCAATGACACAACGCGGGAGGTCGAATTGATCGATCAGACGGTCACCCATCCAAGGCCTAATCGGGCTCGACGTTGCTTAACTTCGGTGATCTGACGAGAACCGGTTACCGCAACGCAATCGCGCCCCATAGTTTCACCAAGTGGGATGACTGCTAAGTGAATGTGTGGAGTAATCAATCAATATTTTCAGCGTGCAGCACGGAGGCTGCACGTTGAAAAAATTGAATGATCTGCCCCCAGGTAGTGAAAGTGGGTTCTTCCAATTGTTGTCATTGAACTGACTTGGGTTCAAATGGTTAATTAGTTTTCTCGCGTTTCGTTTGTATTCCTTGCAAATCTATTCTGATTTAAACTATGCGATCCTCAAAAAGGGTAATCGCGGATGTTTCTGGTGTTGGCAAGCGATGCTCTATTTGATGGGGATCTGCTGGATCTTTCTAATAGTGTATCACATAACACCGTTCCAGGGACACAGGTCTGAAGCTAGTGGGGTGCCCGGCGGGGGCAATTCGCCCTTCCATGATCCGGCATGTCGGATTTGTTTGTTCTCTGTCGGAAAAATTGTTGGTTGCCAAAACGTCAACATTTGCTCTAAAAAGCCGTTAATTTGAAAAAAGAGTTTACCGTTTGACGCAGCCACAAGTTTCATTAGACAAAAGTAGCCTAGTATTTAAGTTTATCATATGACTCGTCCGTTTTGTTCACTTTAAAGCATTTGATATTTTGTTTTCATATTAATCAGTGATAAATAAAGCCTTCAGTCAATTTCATTGGTCAATTTTAAAACTAGACAATTTGATTGGCTGAACAAAATAAAACTGGCCAACATTTTCATAATTTGCATAATTGGACTTGAGAGCTTTCATTGGTCAATTCCATAACTGGACAATTTTGATTGGCTAAACAAAATACAACTGGGTCACATTTGCATAATTTCAAAAGGGAGAATTTACGTTATCTGTCCTATTTAGTGTGGGTTATATTGTATTAATCTTTTACCTACAAGAAAAACGCCATTCATTTTTTTTTTAGATTTTCACCTTTTGCTTCCAAAACATAGGTTATGACCCCTCATTGGAACGAGCTCGACGAGCTCGTTCCAATGAGGGGTCATATCTATGTTTTGGAAGCAAAAAATGAAAAATTTTAGTTATACGAGGATGTTTTTTCCAAGTGCCGTCTACAACTCACGTTAGGTTAAAAAGCCATACTAAGTGGCTAATTTGTGCGTGTGTGTGTGTCATATGATAAATAGAATATGAAATGAGTGTTTTTCTCATATAATATTTATGAAACTCGTCTGAATTTTCCGTTTGGGCTCTCCCAAACGGAAAATTCTTAGACTCGTTTCATAAATATTATATGAGAAAATCACTCATTCCACATCCTCTATATATCTGCATAGAAGCAAATGATGACAATGTATATGAAAACACATCGTGTATTCATATTGGTTTTGACAATTACTTTCGTCAAACGAACGTAATTCTTCAAAATAATATTAACTGTTTGAACCCTAAAGGTTGATTTTCCCATCCAGGAACATGACGCGCCCTAATTCCATCAAGTGGTTTTGCAGCTCAATGATTATCTGGGGACAACACTCAATATTTTCAACGTGCAGCGCGGATGCTGCACGTTGAAAATATTAAATGGTTGACCCCCAGATTATGAATACGGACTCTTCCAATTATTGTCATTAAACTGACTTGGAAGTCACCAGGGTTCAAAAGGTATTAATAAACAAACTTTTCGGACGTTTTTCGATTGGTATTGTTTTAAAGAGGTGTGTACATTGAGTTACTTTTCCGGTTCGTACCGACGGTCTACGACGTGGGAATACTGGCGGGAAATTTTAACTCTCGCCCCACCATGTCGGAAACTTTTTAGATCCAAGCTCTGAGTTTACAGGGGCGAAACAAAAATCTCACAATGAAAGACATATTTGCTGTTGATCCTCAAAAATCACTTACAGTACTTAACTTGTCAATAGGTCACATCGCTGAATTATCCCAGCCACGAAAGCGACTTACCAAGTTAAAAATAAGTATCTGTGAATTGTATCAAGTGTTGGTATTTCCCATGTCCGTCATACAAGATACAAGCAGAGGCATAAACACCTTTTTCTGTACAAGTATCGAATTGTCCCAAAACACGGACCCTTTTTACCTTAGACTGTAAACAGTACATTCGGCTCAAAAACCATTTACAGGAACCTTCAGGGGCACTGGGTGCTCGTTTCAAAACATACCCTACACACACACCATCACATGTCTTCAAGTTTCGTCATTGACGACACCTGGGAGCGCGGTGGCTCAGTGGTAGACTTTTGGACATCTATGCTAGAGGTTCCGAGTACGACCCGCGTTGTGTCCTTGGGCAAGGCACTTTACCCGGTTGCCTACACGGGGACACGATGACACGTGTGCTAAGGCGTACTGCACGTCGATGGTGCACAGGTCTTCAACCGCTGTAACCCTGCTTGGGTGAAGCTTGAACCGAGTTAGAATGTTGAGGAGCTGATAGTTGTTCGTCGATGCTCGGTGGTTCTCTCTGGGTACTCCGTCTTCCCCCATCCGTAAAACTGCCGTCACGGTCACGGTTAGCCATTGTGCATTATTATGTGATCTTAAAACAGCAATAAATAAATAAATAAATCGCCAACAGCTTCACCGCCTGCCCATCTTATGAAGTGCAAAGACATTCAACAAAAATTTTATAAGACTAGAAGACTTCCTTAAGCAACTGGAGTTTCTGTGAGAAGGCCACGTGGCTAAAGGAAACGTCAATGTCGTCTTACGTTGGCATTTTTTTCGCCTATTCCTTTTACAACAGAGAAGATTAAACATCTAAAGACTCCGGCGTCCTGGACTGTGAGGGTACACCCACTCCACCATGATACACTATGAGTGATGCTATTGAACTTATCACCCCATAATGAATTAACATATTTATTTCTAATGCCGTGATTGATGCACTGGTTACCATGGGTTAAAGCATTAATTTGTCTTCCTTGAGAATGCACTCTTCCAAGACAAGCCATCTCACGCCATGGACGATGCCATTACGAAAAAGCAGTAATGAAAGAGTTAAAACACTCGTTCTGAAAAAGGCTCGGTCCACTGAAACTCGATACTCTTCTGTGAGTATCTTGTATGAATACACTTTAAGGAGCTACAGTTAAAACTAGAAGTCCTGTTACGAACTGTGTGCTTATCTAGGCTTAATTGCGCGTAGGAATTGCGCGCAATTGCCATATCGAATGGCATCCAAAGCACGGCAGGTTCTCCTGGTTACTCAAAGCAAACGCAGGCAATGTTTCTGCCAATGGACCTCCGGGTTACCCGGAGGTCCATTGGCTGAAACATTGCTTGTGCACATGCCATATGTACACAATTGGATAGCCTTACTATGGTCGTAGATTAACACGCAGATCGACGTGCTATTTGCGCGCATTTCATGACAGGACTTCTAGATTTAACTGTATATAAGTAATGGAATTTTGTTTATTTTGAAATTCTCATCTCTGATATTCCTTAAATTCAGATTAAATATACACAAATTATAATCAAAATGAAGGTTGGGATGTATAGAACACGAAACACATATGTAATCAACTCATAGAGTTGACAGCAGGCACCACTGGTTCCTGGAAGTCCGCTATCGTATTCGTACCAGAACTGATAATAAAATAATATTTCGAAGGAACAACTCGTGGCCGAATGTGCTTCAGATATTCAATAACAAAGCTAGGCATTCAAAACACTTTCCAGTGCAGCGATTGGACTGCATTTTGGAAAAGGACAACACTGTCTGCATTTTTTATTGAAGATGGTTTCCACATTCGACACACATGCGCAAATCACTCGATATCACGAATTTCCATCGAAAAACAGAATCGTAATTTTAAGAAATTTCAATAGGTATCATGATACCTTGCATTGAATATGGCAATTGTGAAGGCTCTAGCTAATAATTGTATACTGTATTAAAGCGATCTTTCTCATTATTTGATTTTAGACGGCGTTGTACATAGATGCTTTTTCCGTCCGATGACGTCGACCGGAAATCGAAAGTAAATTTATATGTAAACAAAAGCAATGGTTTTGGAATTTACCCACATGTAGCTCTGTCTCTGTGTTTTGAAGAATTTTTATACCCTAGCTTTGTTCTTAAATATGTAAAGCACATTTGGCCACAAGCTGTTCTCGTGAAATATTATTAAATTATCCGTTCTGGTACGAATACGGTAGCAGACTTCCAGAAACCAGTGGTGCCTACGGTCGACTCTATGAGTTGATTACGCATGTGTTTCATGTTCTATACATCTCAGTCTTCATTTTGATGTACATTTTGTGTATATTTATTTTGAATTGAAGTAATATCAGAGGTAAGAATTTTCAAATAAAGAAAATTCCATCACTTATATAGCCCCTTGTACAGCCGCCAGGGAATGGACAAAATCCACGCGTGAACAGTGTTGCCCATTGACACTTTTCTCAATAACCAGTAGTTTTCAGCAAATATTCAAAGAAAGAAGCACAGGGTCGTGCCCGGTGCTTCATTCACTGAACATTTGGGTGAATCGTTTTATGTCGGAATTTCACTGTGTGGGAACATTGTCCAAGCGTGGATTTTTTACCTTTCCACGACGACCGTACTGCAGTTGCTTCCGTAATTTTGTACGGGTGCAGCACTTACATCTAACCGTTAATATTTTACCCTATGTGTAGCTGAAATACTTCACAGCGTAAGCCACAACTTCAGATTGTAAATATTTTTATTTCTTCGTATCGGGGGCGCGGTGGCTCAGTGGTAGACTGTTGGACTTCCATGCTAGAGGTCCCGAGTTCAATCCCCGCCCAGGACGACCCGCGTTGTGTCCTTGGGCAAGACACTTTATCTCGGATGCCTACATGGGGGCACGATGACACCGTGTACTAAGGCGTACTGCACGTCGATGGTGCACATGTATTCAACCGCTGTAACCCTGCTTGAGCGGAGCTTGAACAGAGTTAGAATATTAAGGAGCTGACAGTTTCTCGTGGATGCTCGGTGGTTCTCTCCGCGTACTCCGGCTTCCTCCACCCGTATAACTGTCACGGTTACGATTAGCCATTGTGCATAAATATGTGACCTTAAACAGCAATAACTAAATTTCTTCGGATCGCATTTTCCATCGAGTTTCAAAACTGGATGAGCAAAATGAAGATGAAGGGAATATGAATAAAAAATGACGAGCACGTCATAAGTTCCATAATTTGTACTGCACTTTTCCACCTTCGCATAAAATCGTCGGATTTGAGGCCTGTGAACGTTAACGACTCGTCAAACATTGTTCCTCGAATCGGCTCCTACACACGCTCGATGGATAATTTGCAAATAAATATTTATGGTTCCAGAATGTTTGGGAAATAATCTCATCGACGTGTGTGCTCGAAGGTTCAACCACAGCTGCCATTTACTATTTCCATTATCAATAAATATTGAACAAATCCGATAAGTTTGGTACATCTGGGATGGTGGAATGGATTATTTGTGTTTTACAAGAGCTAGAGAACTCGACCTTCTCAAGATGTTATTTTCAGATCAAGTGAACCGCTGAGGAAAAAAATTATTGGTAAACAGATTGCGTCTAACCCTTGTGATGAAGATGATCCCCCATCGTAACATCTGCTGAAGCTTAATTTAAGCAACCTGTTTGCGTGATGTCATTCCCATACCATTTGGCGCCACCTTAGCGTTTCACGTCCACTAAACTTCGCCTGGCACAACTCTTTTTCTGGCTCCATAAAAATTTTATTCAACTTTCAGACTTCTGCGAAGTTTCGAAAATTCGATTGAATTCGAAATCGTGCCGATAATTCGATCCGATTCGAATCGCGCTGATTTGGACATTTTCGAGTCGTTGGCATATTCATAAAATTCTTAATGTCTTCTCTTGAACTGCTTTCGAAATTACTTCGATTCCGCCCTAGAATACTCCGCTTTTTCACTTGGCCAAATGAAAGTGTCATATTTGAATACAGTACTTGAGTGGAGAAAGGCAATATTTATGGTTGCAAGAAGATGCAATATGTACGAATTGAAGAGCCTTGAGGTTCGATTCGATTCCAATCCTCAACCTGGATCGATTTGGGGTTCGATTCAACCCTAAATCTGAGATTGGCATGGCCCTATTCCAAGTGGAATACCCGTCGACTAGGCAGTGTTTGTACTGATTTTCTGCAAAGGAATATGCGTGTATCGTACATACAGTACGTGGAGAGTGGATTGTAACGAAATCACCCGCGGAGTGGAGTTATCACCCAAACTATAACTTTCAAATTTTGTATATATCGACTAAAAACACAAGCAATGTTTCAGCCAATGGACCTCCGGGTTTAACCCGGAGGTCCATTGGCTGAAACTTTGCTTGTGCTTGTTATGCTTTGCAACAAATTTGCAATTATTGCTTGGGTGGAATCTCCACTCTACAGGTGATTTAGTGATAATACACTCTCCACGTACTGTATGTGTATCCTCCTGTCCTATAATACATGCATATTTCGGTTGAACAAGGTTGCACATTTTTTTGTCAAACCTGTGTTTTACACTAAGTGCCGAAGCCAGGATCTCCGACAGGAGAGGACAGTAAGGAAGAGGTACTGAAAGAGTACACCGAAAACAAACTGTGAAGTGTAACCCATAGGATCGGGGAGAAGAGTGTATCTGCCACTGGTGAGTATCTGAGAATTTTTAAGAAATCAGCCCGAAACATAGTGCTATCTGGAGTATATATCCTTGGCATTCATTTATCGTCAGAACCTTCTCATGTAGTCGAGCTACAGTATTAGTTGTAACAAGCTGTGGGATAATTTCAGTTCCATTTTCTACTCTATCGTTAATTCCCAAACTTGTCATCAGTTCTGGGAAGCTCTTGGAAAGAAAAATGCGGTGACCATTTGGTTATGGCATTTCTTCAAGTTAAGTTTTGTTGGCAGCTTAAAAACTTTATTTATCAAATGAACGTGTGGTACACTTTTCTTCCCATGATAATTTTACGACAGATGGTTTCACAGGAGGCGAGGTGCTCTTCACCCCGACCAACTGCGGGCTTAATGAACATCATCCCGATCAAACTGCGGGCATAATGAATAACTATTGTGGGATGTATAGTAACACGCTATGTTTAAGTATATTTCAATCCATAACTTAGAAATCGAAACGAAACGTGAAGTCCCAACACATTGCATATTGTGGACAACCGATTAGACTGATCCATGGCTCGTGGAATGCATATTTGCTTTTTGGGTTCAGTCGTCAGAGTTGTAAGGAACTTGCACATGTAGGTATTCTTTTATGTTTTGAGCTTATTTGTTTTACAAGGATTGGCGGGCGAGCGAGTTCTAAACTTGGAATAATAACACTTCTCGGCATAATGACGTTGGTTGTGTAAATGTCCTTAGCGGATACTACGCAGAGATCTCTATTCTGATGGGGAGTCACAGAAGACAGTTTCGTTTCGCACCTGCTCAAAGGCTCATCCGTAGGAAAATTGTTCATACATGCAGCCCAAGCTAATATAAAGGGTTGGAATATCACAATATCCATATTTTCCCTCTGTTAATAAATATTAGTTCTGACATCATTTCTTGGGAAGCTATCTTTGAGATCTCCCATGAAAAGATGTAAAAACTTGGATGTACTTGGCCACTTTTCACGGATGGGCAATATGTCCACGGATGCAATAATATTAGACTCCAAACACTAATTATAGGAACAATCATAAAAAATTAATTAATGAAGCACCGGGTAGAACCCCGTGCTTCATTAATTAAAAATTTGCTGGTCATGATTTTTATTATTTAGTAAGCGCATGCGTGGACATTACAACTCACGCGTGGATAACAACCAGTCTACGGCGACTGTGCTACTGTGTCGGTGAATAAAAAGTCTAACAGAAATAACCTTGTTTTTAATAAAACGTATTTCAACTGATACAAGAGGAATTTATGGAGACCATTGCAAATTCAACACAAACATATGCCCAGGATAGTCCCGGGCCGCATTATTTATTCCCGGTCTCTATAAACTAACTCATGAGACGTCTCCAGATCCCAACCAATACTACAGTTAAAACTAGAAGTCCTGTCACGAAATGCGCACAAATAGCACGTTGATCTGCGCGTTAATTTACGCGATATGACCAGAGTAAGGCTATTAAATTATGTACATATCGCCTGTGCACAAGCAATGTTTCAGCCAATGGACCTCCGGGTAACCCGGAGGTCCATTGGCCGAAACATTGCCTGTGTTTGCTATGAGTAACCAGGAGAACCTGCCATGCTTTGGACGTCATTTGATATGGCAACTGCGCGCAATTCCTACGCGCAATTAAGCCTAGATAAGCGCACATTTCGTGACAGGACTTCTAGTTGTAACTGTAGATCGCCACCAATATACGGCACAGTATCGCCAAAATCCAAAACATTGCCTTTCGTGGTATACCTGTGACATGTCATGTTTGTACGTCTGTCTGAAATTTTCATCTCCCTCTCTACCTCCCCCTTAATGTTGGACGTCCTTTGGGCCGATTCCAGGTTGAACCCAGTGATTTGGTCACAGAACTCTGCCTGTACTTCCCATGCTTTTTGTCAACTTTGGGGAATTTTTACCTGAGTAAAAGTCCACTTCGATAGTGTATAATGGTGATTCATTCATCGTGCACTGATTGCACAAAACACATGCACCCAGTAAATCTAAATTCATCAACTAAAGTTTGTAAACTGATTCCATAAAATGCGATAGTGAAGTAAATGGTTTATTCCAAAATTCCGAACCTCAAAGTTCGAGTTGAATAGCTTCCTGAATCGAATCAGGCAGGAAGAATATTTTGAATCGATTGAATTTCAAATTGAATCGCATCGCTTCTCAAGTGGTAGATATTGCACAACCGTAACTATTGTCATTCTCCACCCAAGATGTATTTATGCAATGGTAACTCATTGGATTGGGCAAATCAATCAAAAAAGCGGAATATTCCAGAACGGAATCAAAATAGTTTCGGAAGCGGAACCCCCTTGAGCTCTTCTTCTATCATCAGGTCTCCTGTACAGGAGACCTGGTGATTGAAGGAGAGCTCAAGAGGTGCCACTTTGTTGGGTTTTGAGAACATCTGGACGATTCAAAAATGTTCGAATCGGCGCAACTTAAAGCGAATTGAATCAAATGATCGTGATGGTATCGAATTCGAATTTCAAAGCCCCATATGGCCCGACTAACAATAAATTGTATATTTATGCATAAATAAAAATGCTTGATATTCAGCTTCAAACAGTTTACATTCCACAGAACCAATTCCGTTCGTATGAAGAAAAGCACTCACGTTACTGACAGCAACCCATTTGATCTCCAAAATGTTTCAGACATAATGGTTGTTTTTATGTTAACGAAGTGGTCAAACGCAATTAATCGATCAGATTTAATATTTGCTCGTACAAGTAGAAAATGCGTTTGGTGTTTTTTGTAGAGACGAATAGTCTGAACTGAAGTTCCATTTGAAGTGGAGCTAAAACTACTTAAACTCTTATCTACATGTCATTAAATTATAACCCATTAACGTTATTCACATACCCATCAAAGGAACATTATAAGTCAGGGCTTTTATTTCGACGAGAATCGATTCACGCAAAGATTCGCGAAACAAAACCAGTGAGAATCCATGTAGATTATCGCTGTACCACTGCTAGGATTCGCGTGAAGAGAATTGTGTCAATTTAACCCTTCACTCAGTATAGCTGTAACAAATTAACCGACACAAGGCTAACATGACCTGAAATATCATGACACTTTGTCAATAAAACTGTATAAATATGGATGTCATTGGAATCGGCTCACTGTATTTGTATAGAGAGTAATCGTTTGACTGGACTGGTCACGTGAAATAATTCATGAGAGGTGAGGGACGTTGTACAAAGACGAGTGCGCGAATGCGCACGAGTATTTTTTACAATATAGTCCCTCGTCTCGAATGAATTATTTCACGTAACCAGTCCAGTCAAGCGATTACTCTGTTTATTACTTTTCATTATTAACGATTATTATATTATTTAACCCTTTACCTGACGTAACGGCCCAAACCGGCCAGCGCTATTCTCAAAAATCGCCAATTAATTTTAATTTTTTGTCTCTAAAACATAGGTTATGACCGCTCATTGAAACGAGCTCGTCGAGCTCGTTCCAATGAGGGGTCATAACCTATGTTTTTGAGACAAAAAATGAAAATAGTTATTCAAGAAATTTTTTTTGCAAGTGTCTTTGGTAAAGGTTTAAAAAAACAATGAAGTCCCCATTACACCCACGGCAAAGCGTATTCGTTTGCGCGCAGGGATACATGACACAATTGTTGATTGCATAATTCACTTGTGAAGTTATCGTTTATAATCAAACCCGGAAATCCCAGTAAATCACACTTTGGAAAGTAATAAACAATTTTATTGACTAAGTGTCACGATATTTCAGGTCATGTTAGCCTTGCATTAGTTAATTTTCAGCTGCTATGTCAGGTGAAGGATTAAATTGACTCCAACTTTTTCGCGCGAATCCTAGCAGAGGCTGCATGGATTCTCGCTGGATTCGTTGCGCGAATCTTGACTTGAATAGATTCTCGGATTCTCCTCGATATATAAACCCTGCTACTGTATTTTTTGCAGTGAGTTGTATCTTAGTTTTTATACATTTTGAATTCATTACAATACACTCTCCCTGGTAGTCCTACTCGACAGACTTTCATATAAGACGGTCCGATTTGGTGTATATAGGGAGTATCTCAACTGTATAAAGATAATTGCTAGATTAAACTTGAATGAAAAAGCAGAAATAATCTGCGCGAGGAAAGAATATGTTGTTGCAAGTCGTCACAAACATTTCAAGCAGCTTTGAGAGACGAATGTCTTGTCCAACGATTATTGATCGAAGAGTGCAGACGTTGTTTAATCACCATAGATTTCCATGAATCTTAAAGCAAATGTTTCGCATGGTGAAAGTTGTACCCGCCAAAGAAACAAGTTTACGTAATTACGTATATGCAGTTGTCTAGATAAGATCGGCGTATCAAACGCGACGCATATCGCTTCGTGTTACTTTCGAAGATATATACAAACCAAGGAAACGGAATAGCCAGTTCCCGTAAAATAGTTATCAAACATTTTTTCTATCCAGAAAATAAATTGTGAGCCCAAATTCGAAAAAAGGCTTTAAGCTATGAATTGTACTTCTAAAATGCCATTGTTTCTGCCTTCGCGAAGAGACAAAACAAAGAGGGCTTCAAACGAAACAAAAAGGAACGATAACCATGTTTAAACCCAAGTGGAATCCGTGGAACTGGGCATTCAAGACAGGTATGATGGGGAATATTAGAACGTTACTCTCATTTTTCAGTCACATGAGTACTCCGGTTTCAAAGAACTGCGGGGGTGGCGAGGGAAAGGTATTTGAAATTATCATTACTCTCATACTGACGGGTCACTTTCCACGGTGGGCAATATTTCCACGGACGCAATAGTATTGGATCCCAAGCACTAATTGTAGGAATAATCCTCAAAACTTTAATTAATGAAGCACCGAGTACAACCCGGTGCTTCATTAATTAAAATTTTGCTGATGGTGATTTTTATCACCTGGTAGGAGCGCGGTGGATCAGTAGGTAGAGGTGCAGGCTGTAAGCCGATAGGTCCTCGGTTCGAATCCCACCCGCGGCAACCGCGTTGTGTCCTTGGGCAAGACACTTCATCTCCATTGCCCGCATGAAGGTACGATGACGCCGTGTACTAAGGCGTACTGCACGTCGATGGTACGCATGTCTTCAACCAATCTAACCTTGCCTGTGCTGCAGTTACGATGTTGGTAAGCTGGCAGCTGCTCGTCGTTGCTCGGTGGTTCTCTCCGGGTACTCCGGCTTCCTCCACCCGTACAACTGTCACGGTCATGATTAGCCATTGTGCATGAATATATGACCTTAAACATCAATAAATAATAAATAAATAAATAAATAAATAAATAAATAATAATTACCTGGTAAACGCATGCCTGGACATCACTGCCCACGAGTGGATTACGACTAGGGCACCTCGATTGTACTCTACCCGGTGCTTCAATAATTACAATTTTACTGACGATAATATTTATTACGTGGTAAACGCATGCGTAGACATCACTGCCCACATGTGGAATACGACCTATCCATGGCGACTGTACTGTATTAATTAAGGTTGATAATTTAAAAATTATAATTAGTCCAAATATGTTTGGTTTTCAGCAGTTTCAAATTCATCTCGCAAAGAAAGAAATACGTGCTTGATGACATATAAACCAAATGACTTACTTTTAATTTTTAATGTGAACAGTTTCCTAATTGTTCTTCCTTTTGTACTGACTTGACATTCGTATACTCCTGAGTACTTTGGAGTTACGTTATTAATCAGTAGATTCCACTGTCCTGTGTGTTCCACGTGATTTATCATCAAGTTAGAATCCTCTACGTAAACTAAATTTCCAATTGTCAATGGCGTTGGTTCAGAAGCTTTCCTCCAAATAACCTAAAGAAAAAAAATTTATAAAAAAGATAAAAAGATTTATAATTTTGTTGGTTCAATAACAGATTTGGCACTCTTTGACAACACTGAAACTACTTCGGAAACGTCCACTGCACTTTGTTCAGTTTTATTCAATAATTATTATTTTGACGATTGCTAATATTTTGGACGGGGAATGTTTGAAGACGTATACTATCTTGTCTCATGGACAGCTTACAAAATGTCGAGTGGGCTAATGTGGGGTTTTCTCAAACGCCAAAGGGGAATAAGTGGTCCGTGCTTCTCTTTCAATTCTAGTGTGGCGGACTCCGCGTGGGATTTAATTCTAATTCCCAATGGAGGAATATATTTTGGTTTTCTGTTAGAAAATCAACATTTTGATTTGAAGACACAATTGTAAGTGAGGGATGATGGATTTGCAAACTGTTTAGAAACATATTGGAGTGACAGTTTAACCCTTTACCCAACGCAGACGATATCAAAAATTATTATTTTAAATGACATTTTTAAATTTTTTTTTCAAAAAATTTGAACAAAACCATATCATGTGACCCCTCGATGGAACGAGCTCGACGAGCTCGTTCCAACGAGGGGTCACATGATATGGTTTTGTTGACATTTTTTTTAAAAATACTATTTTTTCAACAGCTGATTTTGCATATTACGCGGGCGGATGCGGCCTATTCCATGGGTAAAGGGTTAATTCTGTACTTGTTTCAACAAGCACTGACTCCATAGCCGATGTTCTCAATATCCCCATGGGTAATTCTAATACCACTATTATGGAATGTATCAAGAGGTTTGAAAGCAGATTTTCATATAGGATTTATTTATTTATTTGTGTTTAAGGTCACATATATATGCACAATGGCTAATCATGACCGTAACAGTTTTACGGGTGGAGGGAGCCGGAGTACACGGAGAGAACCACCGAGCAACGGCGAGCAACTGTCAGCTCCCCGACATACTAACTCCACACAAGCAGGGTTAGCATTAGTTGAAGACAAGTGCACCATCGAAGTGCAGTACGCCTTAGTACTAACACAACGCCACCGTACCGCCACGCGGGCAAAGGAGATGAAGTGTCTTGCCCAAGGACACAACGCGGTTGCCGCAGGTGGGATTCGAACCGAGGACCTCTCGGCTTGCAGCCTGCACCTCTACCTACTGAGCCACCGCGCTCCCCTTTCATATTGGATGGTATGCCACACAATCGTAATCTAATATTGAGCTCACAAGTGATCTACAGGTCCAACAATAAAGTTTGGAGGACCCAGTGAAAAGGAAGAAATTCTAGATTAATTCGATAGTAGCATTATGGATGGTGATTTTTACATGTCCATGCCTGAATAGATTATTGAAAATATGTGGCCATAGTTAGATAATACATATGCATGCTAACGGTAGAAATTTTAACATAAAATGTAATAACTTTGAAGTATTCTGCCTGGGGCCAGCACGTTTCAGAACGTTTTTTCCTCACTGCAATGCTCAGCTGGTGGACTCCAAGCAGTGGCAGGAGGCCACCAGGCGCTGCTTGCACCACACTGTATGCGGGCCCCCTGAGTCCAAGGACGTGCACGGCCGACCATGGTTCGACCCTGCGTGAGAAGAGGTTGAAGATCAATGTCAGAAGAAGCAAACTCCTTGACTCTATAGATGTACAATAAATACATCTATTACTCTGCAGATTTTCGCGTATTTTGTTTGTGAGAATGGGCACATCATGTGCCCATTCTCACAAACAAAATCCGTGAAAATTTGCAGAGTAATAGATGATTTATCGTATATCTAGAGTCCTGGAGTTTGCTTCTTTTGACATTGATTTTCAAACTTTTCTCATGGTCGGCCATGCGCATCCTTGGATTCGGAGGGGGGGGGGGGGGGGACTGCATTCAGTATTGGGCTCGTGGTCTCCTCCATCGCTGGGAGTCCATCAGTTGAGGAACATATGTTCTAAAACGTGCTGGCCCCAGGCCGAATTCTTCAAAGTTATTACATTTTATGTTAAAATTTCTACCGTTAGCATGCCTATGTATTATCTAACTATGACCACATATTTTCACGAATCTGTTATGGCATGGACATGTAAAAATCATCACCCACAATGCTATTATCGAATTGATCTAGAATTTCTTCCTTTTCACTGGGGGTTTCCAAACTTTATTGTTGGACCTGTATACCGATAGAGTAAGGTTTTTGGTCAACACCCGACGAGTGCTGCCAACTATAATTACTACCACTTTTGCGGGCGTTCCTAGCACATTGACAATGCTTTACCGGGCGTTGAAAGCTCGTAATGCTCAACAAGTATAAGTCATGTGACGTTTCGGATCGTTATTGACTATCACAGCCCGACAACTCAATAACAGCACGAAACGTCTAAATATAGACAATGACGTCACATCTCTCAGCCGATCGATAATATTTTTTCCCAGATTTCCATTTGGATCGAAATTCAATTCGGATTTTTAATTTGTAAACACATTTGTTTCAAGTGTTTCCCTTTGTGTCACGGATAGATCATGTATCAAATATAGGAAGCGATACCCACAAAGTAATGACATCTTTGATGAATAAACTCTTTGCCAAAAGTTCGCATTTCGAAGATATGTTTCATCATCTAACTTTCCAAATTTCGCCATAGACTGATCAGACGATAGTCATGTTACCCGGTTTGTTTGTCAACAAATCAGACGATACTTTCACTGTTTTTTTTTAATTCGAAAACGTCACAAACTTCATTTATTTATCTTATTCCACATACAATTTAAATACAATGTACCCGCTGTACGAAAGTGGCAACAATAGAAAGAACATGACTTTGTCGGGCATTACAGTGTATCAACGCCTCAGAAAAGCCATAACTGCCCATGCGTGAACTATGAACAGCCCACGGCGACTGTACTGTGTATCAGATGGTCGGAAATGCGAAATCTTCAGATGGGTGAATCTAAACATACAGTACGTGGAGAGTGTATTAACACTAAAACACACGCAGAGTGGAGATTCCACTCAACCAATAATTGCAAATTTGTTGCATAACATAACCAGCACAAGCAAAGTTTCAGCCAATGGACCTCCGGGTTTAACCCGGAGGTCCATTGGCTGAAACATTGCTTGTGTTTGTTGCCCATATGTACAGAAATCGAAAGTGATACTTTGGGTGATAACTCCACTCCACGGATGATTTAGTTACAATCCACTCTCCACGTACTTTAGGCGATGACCTATTTGAGAACTAGACTGGTTCCTGGCCACAAGGGAGTCGAATTTCCGAATAATACTGGTGGCTTGAAAGCTTGTATTTGGTCGAGTGGTTTAAAAAGGTTTACCGAGAAACATGGCGTAAGGGTAAAAAGAGTTAAAACCCCATTTAGATTAGATGAGTGATTCTGCTGCACATGGCGTAATAAATCTATCATTCCTCATTGATCTACACACACTGATCTCAGTACTGCAATAAACCAATCTGAGTTATGACTACCTAACTCAAGGCGATTAAATCAGAAGTCGTCATAATCATCTCAGACATTCATTTTCCAGTAATATATATAATCATCCAATTTTTATATCATCTTTTAGGTCGCAGTATTATAGATTATCTCTTGACTAAAGTGAATTTTTTGATTTGATTGGTTGATAGATACGTGGTATGAGACCATATTCATTGAAACCCACGATTCGTCCGCCCAGCCACTGACGAATTTCCCATACCCAGTGGAAGCCTCGTTCCGAAATCTACAAATTGTTCATACCCCGTAGAAGACGCGTCATTCCAGTTTTACAGTGTACATGTATTATATTTTAATTTTTTATCTCCAAAATATAGCTCATGACCCCTTATTGGAATGAGCTTGTCGAGTACCCTCCAATATGGGGTTCATAAGCTATGTTTTTGAGACAAAAAAGAAATTCAATATATTTTTGATACTTGTCATATCGGCATATTTTCACAAAAACTCTTTTGCACAAAAATTCCACAGAAACCTGTATGGCTCAACAATGGAAGATAAAAGATCTCATGCTGTGTGTGTTCACACATGAAATAGATTGTACTTCTAAAACTGAAAGTCAATAGATAAATTCGTTACCCCGTGTCTGATCACGTGGTACGGGTTTTTACCTACCCGAAGCCAGCCGTATCCTCATGGGATACGGCTGGCTTCGGGTAGGTAAAAACCCGTACCACGTGATCAGACACAGGGTAACTAATATTCTCTTGATAGAAGACACGGCGTAGGGGTCTGCGTTCCCTGCAGGTTTAAACCAAAATCAACTTCAGACCAGGAAAGTAGTGCTGTGGTTTATGTATTTAACCCGGTCAGCCATGAGGGTGATTATCTCAAGTGACACTCAACATTCCATCAAATCGATCTTGTCTCTGTTGTCAGTAATAATTTAACCGCACAGTTCCTTTATGTTGTAGCGTCTTCGAGACGACGGTTTATAAAAGAATGAGCCTTTTTCGAAACTGTCATCTTGGCTTTTAATCTATGCAAGGTCGCGGGGTGTAAACAAAGTGACTTCCGTGTTCGTCGCACTGTGTTCTGTGTCAGCCTAGACAACTAGTTTTGTGAAATATGAAGTTTAAATTCGTAGAACCGATGCCATCATTCGAATTAACAGACGGGGGCAACCTTAGACGACTTCAAACGATGAGATATCGCAGGTTTAAAGACTTTTTTACGGATGTGAGGACTTGTTTTGAATGGCAAAAAGGGAACACTCGTTGCACGCAGTTTCTCGGCTTGGGGAATCCCCGAAAGTTGTCGAAACAGCGCCGATGGTCACAGAGTCATGACACAGCGTGCATTCAAATACCATTTAAGTCGATAGGATCCCAATTCGAAATAATGAAAGTTCTCATACAATACTGCTACAGTCTTAACCAAATGGTAACCTTAGATAAATGTTTTTTGAATTCGACCTACTGAACGTGATGGGATCCGAAGCACTTCATCTGCTCTTTTCTCCCATTGCTTGCAACGTGTTTTTTTTTAAATGTTTACACCTCAAGACCTACGAACTTGCATAGATTAAAAGCCATGATGGCAGTGTCGAAAAAGGCTTATTCAGTAGAGGTCAAGTTCAAATAATCTGAATGAGTTTCGTTCAGCAAAGATGGCAAATGTGTTCCTATTTTCTGAACTGAATTCACGTTGCACGCAGTTGGTATCATGGGCATACTAGGCCAAGAAAAGCTACCGGGTAATGCACCGGGCGGGGGTGGGGGTGGTGGTTTATAATTCGGAGAGAACTTTTATTTTTCGAAATGAAAGAATGCCGCTTCCTTGCATCTGAGCGATTAATGGTAGTTCACGTAGAGGACATTTCGATGACAGTTTTGTGTCATATTCATCCCTCAATCGGCAAAATAGTTTCATCAATGGGGTAGGGCTGTCACGATTTTTTAATTTAGGAATCGATTAATCGTCGCAAATAATCGATCATAATCGATTAATCGCACCAAGATGACCCCCCTCTCCCTCTCTCTGACGTCGATAAAAAATGAAGTTCAAGTCAGTTGACCTACCTCAGGTAAACAACGAAGAAGATCCCCTTTTAAGTACATTCAAAGCTTTGATGTTCTGAACTTTTGAATCGCCAGTGTAATAATCAAGACCGGTCGGCAGTTGCGAACTTCGCAACTGCCGACCTGTCTTGATTATTACACTGACGGTTCAAAAGTTCAGAACATCAAAGCTTTGATGAATGCACCTGACAGACAAACGCTTCCAACGGCTTCTTGGGGTTTAACATCGATGTTCTTAACTCTTTACCTTTAGAAGCAATAGTTTTTTTCATAAAATTTTCTTTTAATTATTAAACGTCTAAAGCGGGATAAAATTTACCGATTATTCGACAACGAAAAATACTAATCGATTTCGCTGTGACCGATCAACAATCGACTAATCGATTAATCGTGACAGTCCTACAATGGGGCCCAGACCCGTCCGGCCGATCATAGTTTGGTCCAAGGAGAGAAAATTTTGATTTTTAAAACTGAAGGAACCCTGTTTACTTGCATCTGAGCGATCAATGGGAGACTAGATCGCAGGAGTCCTGTCTCGAAATGTTCTCTATGTGGACTGCCAGTGGCATTTTGTTATACCGATAGTCTATGCAATCAGATCCATGTTGCCCTTTGGTCATTTTCACGAATTTTCATGTACCAAGAGGTGTTGGGTTGCACCAGTTTTGGGGGTCCGGGGGGGGGGGGTCACTAAAGGTCCCATCGAGACTTTTCTCATATGGTCACTCCACCTCTGGCTGATACACACAAGATTTAAAATAAAAGGTTGATTCGGAATTTTCTCGCTCAATTCCTAAGGTCCAATACGGCGTTCCTCAAGACAAAGGCGTCTAAATTTATACTGGAAATTTGGACTCCTAATACTTGGCCAGCAATATATGACCGAGAGACTATGACATCAGTTTCACTAGTTTTGATACGCAGTAATTAATGCGATATTATCCAAGCTGTTAAAAGTATAAACAAGTTAAACAAGGTCGTTTTGCTTCGTTTAATTAAATTGTATGTTGATTGGACGAAAGCAAGACATCCATGGCTAATACTATAAAACTTTTACAGTTGGTTCCTCAGAATCGTATTTTCTATTTATCGCAATAAGTAATTGAAATGAACCATTAGAATTGTCCAAAGAGGTGGCAATTTGCCAGCTGTCAAATTGCCTTGTCCCTGTATCAGTATACATTGCGTCTTCTGATTGGTCAACGTGACCGAAACAAATAGCCATGGTATCGGCTTTCTTCAAAGAAGCGGGTGATAAGAGCCCGCGCCGATGTTCCCCGTTTGTCACCCCGAGAAACATCCAGGCGATAAAAATAACCTTTGACCCCAACTGGATCACATCGATTACAGAAACTCCTATTAGAACTGTGAAGTTATGTCCAACTAATTGTTGTATTGTAGTGAATACTACTACAAATTAAAAAAACATCGTTGCAGCCCTATGAGTAGAAGCACTTGTTGGCTGTCGTATTCGATGAGAACTGAACAAATTGAATCGGGCAAATATACTTTTGCGCATTGCGGGGTGAGAGCATCAAGGGGAGCAACTCATCTGTTTATCTTCGATAATATTACAATAACATGATTTTAAGAGGGCATTATGGTTCTTTAGCGGCCCTGCAGCAATGATGAACAGCCCGAGGGTTTATTAAAGGCCCGAGACGAAGTCGAGGGCCGTTAATACGCCCAAGGGCTGTTCATCATTGCTGCAGGGTCGCTAATGAATCATGATGCCTGACAACAATCATGTTATTACTATTATAACCACTCCCTGTTACAGCTAACCGCACGAGGGAATTGCTGGAAGAATTAATCACTAAAGTCGGTTCGATATTTCTGTTTCGATCGTGCGTTCGACTTCAGTTCAGAAATACTAAGACGTCATCCGAATGGGAGTAATTCATTAGACCATGGAATCTAAAAATAGCCGGGCCGCGGGTCGCCAATGGCTATTTATACCATTATTGCCCGCGGCCCGGCTCCGTCGAATGACGTCACTGAAATTATGGAGTTTTATAACGGCCCTCCAAAACCATGTTAATCGACAAGTAGTAACTTATAGATTGAGTGGTAATAATTAACATTACCAGGGCATTAAGTCTCGGCGCACTTCATACTTTATTTTGCGGTTTCCGATGGTCGGAGTGGAAATGTATGTTATAAATTCCACCTACCTCTTACAAAATTCAATGACTGCGGCTCAATTCAAAATCTTCAAGTTTAAACCCAAGTGGAGTCATCATTGTGAGACATCGTTCCCGAAATTCAAAATGTCACCTTCCATGTCCAGCGTCGTTTTAAGTGAATATTTAAGCTATTCTCCCAAGGACATGAATAAAACACAACACAACACAACACATCCAACATGCTGAAGCTTGTTCCATGGAAATACAATACACTCTGGAAGGCTGAATTTACACGGTTTTAAAACTTTTTCAACGAATTCAAATTCACCAAAGTGAAAAAGTTCTCCATGTGTGACCTGGTTTATAAACAACGATTCGGAAATAGACTCGATCTATTTATAGTTTTGTTGTGACGTTTGTTTCGCTGATTGGTTCAAAACCTCAGGCTCAGCGTGGGGCCAGAGTCTTAATGTGGGATCATATTTTACATCTCGGCATTATTTCTGTGTTAGGAGGCGGGACAAAATCGTTATCTCGGGCAACATCCAGGGTACATGGAGATTTAATACCTGGATGTCGGTTTTCAACCATGAGGCGCAAGCCTCATGGTTGAAAACCGACATCCAGGTATTAAATCTCCATGTACCCTGGATGTTGCCCGAGGTAACTTATGGGCCTAATATCTTTTGCAATACTAATGATTCATTTCTGTCATTTATATTCACTTATAGAAAATACAATTTGGGAAAATACAATACTAAAAGTTTTATGGTATTGGCTGCAGAAGCACAGAGTTGGCCAAATAATGTTTTTTATTACCTACAATTTACCAAAAAGCGTAATCTCAAACAGCAATATTAGTAGTAAGGGACGTCACTTTGGCGTAAAAATTTAACACTGAAATCACCATAGACATTGATTCGCCAGAGAAAATTCACGATCGTGTGTACTCTGGCGCAAAATTTTAACACTGAACCGTCCTATAGGGTTTTGAATTTGGCACAAAAATTGGCAAAATGTACTCTGGCGTAAAAATTTAACACTGAAAATTCCCATGGTATTTTTAGTTTAGCTTTTGTAACCCTGTTCACCTCAACGATTTGTCATTAACTCTCCCCTCTCCCCTCTCCCATTTAAGCTCGGTGGACACGGTGCGCTAATAAGTGGCTCACACCTGGCACATTCCATGTGAGCCATGATGCTTGTCATGTGAGCCTTGGTGCCTGCTGCGGTCAATCAATCCAAACCCTTTCTTCTAATTACAACATTCGCCATTTAATTTTTTTTCCAAATTCTGTTATTCCCAATTCAGTAATACCATATCCTATCAATTATTATCTTGTTGTTTATATTGAAAAATGTGATTTTCCGTCATGCCAAATAAATGTCATTTTTCTGATGTGGAGACAGCTCACTTAAGCATCAGTTTCCTGCTGGATCCATTATGAATCACAATTTATGTTTTACCAGTGCAATCTCATTAAAATCCTGATATACTTGTTTGGAAATAAAATATTGTCAAGCATCGCAGTACTGTTTCCCTCGATTTGTTATTAACCTTTACTCGCTACCCTCCTTAACCCTTTCAACTCTAGTGGTATCTTCCATGACAGTTCAATGGAAACAATTGGAAGAGTACATTTTCATTTTTGGGGGTAGACCAGTCAATATTTTCAACGTGCAGCCTCGAGGCTGCACGTTGAAAATATTGATTGGTCTTCCCCACACATTTACTGAATCATATATTGACGTTATGACGTGCCATGTTTCTGGCCGGAAATGCGGCCGGTAGGGTTCGAAGGGTTAATCGCAGTTTCTGGCTACATTAGCCCCTTTCGTATAAGAATCTTATTAACTTCGCCCTCTGAATGCGATTCTACGTCTAACAGTTAATAAATATCGTATGGAATTCGATTCATTAGATATCATCTACATATGAATTGTTATGCAATGAAAGGAACTAAAAGTTCCCCTGGGATAGAGAAGCAGTAGAGATCTTTGCACTGAATTGGCATGTAATGAAAGAAACTTAATAGTTTGATACTTCTCGCTGAGTCCACACCAAAACCTGAAACATTAAACTTACAGTGTCAATTTGTGGACACATGTTATATCATTAAAGCTTCCGTACTAGTTCATAGAGTTAATATACTCACAGTTTTTGTTCCCAAATTCCGTACAGAACAATATAACGCCACCACGTCTCCAACAAATCCAGAAACCTGTATTTTATCTGCAGAGTTTCGCGTATTTTGTTTGTGAGAATGGGCACATCATGTGCCCATTCTCACAAACAAAATACGTGAAAATCTGCAGAGTAATAGATGTATTTATTGTACATCTATAGAGTCAAGGAGTTTGCTTCTTTTGACATTGATCTACAACCTCTTCTCACGCAGGGTCGAATTATCGGCCATGCGCATCCTTGGATTCGGGGGGGGGGGGGGGGGGGGGAACTGCATTCCGTGTTGGGCTCGTGGTCTCCTCCATCGCTGGGAGTCCATCAGTTGAGGAATATAAGTTCTGAAACGTGCTCGCCCCAGGTCGAATTCTGCAAAGTTATTACATTTTATTTTAAAATTTCTACCGTTAGCATGCCTATGTATTATCGAACTATGGCCACATATTTTCACGAATCTATTATGGTATGGACATGTAAAAATCGCCATCCACAATGCTACTATCGAATTAATCTAGAATTTCTTCCTTTTCACTGGGGGTTTCCAAACTTTATTGTTGGACCTGTATACCGATAGAGTAAGGTCTTTGGTCAACACCCGACGAGTGCTGCCAACTACAATTATTACCACTTTATAGGGCGCTCCTTGGGTTATTAAAATGATTTGAGGTGGACGATAAGACTCAATAACAGCCCGCAAAAATAGCGTTAATAATGAAAACGGCCCGCTAGCTCAGAATTGTGGGTAATTTATGTTCAGGAAAAATGACACTAATGTGCTCGAAATTTTGTTGTCCATTTATTCCAGCAAAACGGATTAAACCATGATTTATTTCGGATTATTAACTTCATTTAGGATTTAAAAGTGGTGGTGAATATTGATACGATAAATAATCTCATTTTGTAAATTACGACGTGAGTTTGTAGTTAAAGCGCTTCAGCCAAATTTCAGCAATCCTAGTTTTTAGTCATCCAAATAAATTGTAATCAACTTTGAACTGTGACCTTTGTTTGTAAATAAACAGACGACAATCCGTTTCTTCTATTTCTAAATCAAAAATGTCTCAGTGGCTTGAAATGGCGTTCTATTATTTCTAAATAAAAAATGTCTGCAGTGGCTTGAAATGGCGCTCTTTGGTTAGTGGTAATAACAATAATAACATATTCCTTTTCGGGCGTCATGGGACATTAACGGCCCTCGAAAAATGATTAACAGCCCCCGAGACCATTAACGGCCCTCGACTTCGTCTCGGCCTTTAAGTGGCCCCCGGGCTGTTAATCATTTTTCTAGGGCCGTTAATGAACCATAACGCCCTCAAAAGAACATGTTATTGTTATATTATTACCACTTTTGCGGGCGTTCCTAGCACATTAACGATGCTTTACCGGGCGTCGAATTCTCGTGATGCTCAACAAGTATAAGTCACGTGACGTGTCGGGTCGTTATTGACTATACTGGCCCGACAACTCAATAACAACACAAAACGTCTAAATATAGACAATGACGTCACATCTCTCAGCCGATCGATAATATTTTTTTCCAGATTTCCATTTGGATCGAAATTCAATTCGGATTTTTAATTTGTAAACACATTTGTTTCAAGTGTTTCCCTTTGTGTCACGGATAGATCATGTATCAAATATAGGAAGCGATACCCACAAAGTAATGACATCTTTGATGAATAAACTCTTTGCCAAAAGTTCGCATTTCGAAGATATATGTTTCATCATCTAACTTTCCAAATTTCGCCATAGACTGAATCAGACGATACTTTCACTGTTCTTTTTAATTCGAAAACGTCACAAACTTCATTTATTTATCTTATTCCACATACAATTTAAATGCAATGTACCCGCTGTACGAAAGTGTCAACAATAGAAAGAACATGACTTTGTCGGGCATTACAGTGTATCAACGGCTCAAAAGAGCCACAACTGCCCATGCGTGAATTATGAACAGCCCACGGCGACTGTACAGTATATCAGATGGTCGGAAATGCGAAATCTTCAGATGGGTGAATCTAAACATACAGTACATGGAGAGTGTATTAACACTAAAACACACGCAGAGTGGAGATTCCACCCAACCAATAATTGCAAATTTGTTGCAAAACATAACCAGCACAAGCAAAGTTTCAGACAATGGACCTCCGGGTTTAACCCGGAGGTCCATTGTCTGAAACATTACTTGTGTTTTTGCCCATATGTACAGAAATTGAAAGTGATACTTTGGGTGATAACTCCACTCCACGGGTGATTTAGTTCAATCCACTCTCCGCGTACTTTAGGCGATGACCTTTTTGAGAACTAGACTGGTTCCTGGCCACAAGGGCGTCGAATTTCCGAATAATACTGATGGCGTGAAAGCTTGTATTTGGTCGAGTGGTTTAAAAAGGTTTACTGAGAAACAAGGGTAAAAAGAGTTAAAACTCCATTTAGATTAGATGGATGATTCTGCTGCACATGGCGTAATAAATCTATCATTCCTCATTGATCTACACACACTGATCTCAGTACTGCAATAAACCAATCTGAGTTATGACTACCTAACTCAAGGCGATTAAATCAGAAGTCGTCATAATCATCTCAGACATTCATTTTCCAGTAAAATATATAATCATCCAATTTTTATTTCATCTTTTAGGTCGTAGTATTATTAGTTACCCCGTGTCTGATCACGTGGTACGGGTTTTTACCTACCCGAAGCCAGCCGTATCCCATGAGGATACGGCTGGCTTCGGGTAGGTAAACACCCGTACCACGTGATCAGACACGGGGTAACAAATTTATCTATTGACTTTCCGTTTTTGAAGTACAATCTATTTCATGTGTGAACACACACAGCATGAGATCTTTTATCTTCCATTGTTGAGCCATACAGGTTTCTGTGGAATTTTTGTGAGAAGAGTTTTTGTGAAAATATGCCGATATGACTAGTATAAAAAAAAATATTGAATTTCTTCTTTTTTTTGTCTCAAAAACATAGCTTATGAACCCCACAGTGGAGGGTACTCGAAAAGCTCATTCCAATAAGGGGTCATGAGCTATATTTTGGAGATAAAAAATTAAAATATAATACATGTACACTGTAAAACTGGAATGACGCGTCTTTTACGGGGTATGGACAATTTGTAGATTTCGGAACGAGGCTTCCACTGGGTATGGGAAATTTGTCAGTGGCTGGGCGGACGTATCGTGGGTTTCAATGAATATGGTCTCATACCACGTATCTATCAACCAATCAAATCAAAAAAAATCACTTCAGTCAATAGATAATATAGATTCTCTTGATAGAAGACACGGCGTAGGGGTCTGCGTTCCCTGCAGGTTTAAACCAAAATCAACTTCAGACCAGGAAAGAAGTGCTGTGGTTAATGTATTTAACCCGGTCAGCCATGAGGGTGATTATCTCAAGTGACACTCTACATTCCAGCCAATCGATCTGTCTCTGTTGTCAGTAATAATTTAACCGCAGAGTTCCTTTATGCTGTAGCGTCTTCGAGACGACGGTTTATAAAAGAATGAGCCTTTTTCGAAACTGCCGTCTTGGCTTGTAATCTATGCAAGGTCGCGGGGTGTAAACAAAGTGACTTCCGTGTTCGTCGCACTGTGTTCTGTGTCAGCCTAGACAACTAGTTTTGTGAAATATCAAGTTTAAATTCGTAGGACCGATGTCATCATCCGAATTAACAGAAGGGGGCAACCTTAGACGACTACAAACGATGAGATATCGCTGGTTTAAAGACTTTTTTACGGATGCGAGGACTTGTTTTGAATGGCAAAAAGGGAACACTCGTTGCACGCAGTTTCTCGGCTTGGGAAATCCCCGAAAGTTGCCGAAACATAGCCATGACACAGCGTGCATTCAAATACCATTTAAGTCGATAGGATCCCAATTCGAAATAATGAAAGTTCTCATACAATATTGCTACAGTCTTAATCAAATGGTAACCTTGGATAAATGTTTTTTGAATTCAACTTAATGAACGTGATGGGATCCGAAGCACTTCACCTGCTCTTTTCTCCCATTGCTTACAACGTGTTTTCTTGAAATGTTTACACCTCAAGACCTGCGAACTTGCATAGATTAAAAGCCATGATGGCAGTGTCGAAAAAGGCTTATTCAGTAGACGTCAAGTTCAAATAATGTGAATGAGTTTCGTTCAGCAAAGATAGCAAATGTGTTCCTATTTTCTGAACTGAATTCACGTTGCACGCAGTTGGTATCATGGGCATACTAGGCCAAGAAAAGCTACCGGGTAATGCACCGGTGGGGGTGGGGGTAGGGTGGGGGTGGTTGTGGTGGTTTATAATTCGGAGAGAACTTTTATTTTTCGAAATGAAAGAATGTCGGTTCCTTGCATCTGAGCGATTAATGGTAGTTCACGTAGAGGTCATTTCGATGACAGTTTTGTGTCATATTCATCCCTCAATCTAGGGATCTGCGAATCACAAATTTCTTTTCGAATCGAATCACGAATCGAATCGTGTCTCTGATATCGACATCGAATCGAATCCCGAATCGAATCTTAAAAGACAAGTTATTTCATATTGCATCAATCGGAAGTTACGGAACACTGTGATGACCCCTACGCGACGGAGTGAACACCTTAAACACCAATAACTAAATATTCTCTGTAGCACCGTAGCTGAAACAGCTAGGCCTATTGTCCATAGTTTTAGTTTTTGAAGGCCTAACTTGTTACTATTCACGTTCTTAAGAACGTGAATAGTAACAAGTTAAGCCTTCAAAAACCAAAACTATGGATAATGGTCTGGGCCAAATTCACAGCTTACCTACCAATTAAACATTGTCAATTACTCAAATAAATAGGAATTGAGCCTACATGAATGAATTTTCTGATGACAGTTTTATCCTATTTTTGTTGGAAATGTAACAAATTGAAGTTAGTACGAGAGATTCGAAAAAATCGAATCCTGAGACTGATTCGGGATCGATCTCGAAGCATACGTGTGGTATCGATATCGAATCAAATCTCGAATATTCGCAGGACCCTACCTCAATCGGCAAAATAGTTTCATCAATGGCGCCCAGACCCATCGGGCCGATCATAGTTTGGTCCAAGGAGAGAAATTTTTGATTTTTAAAACTGAAGGAACACTGTTTACTTGCATCTGAGCGATCAATGGGAGACTTGATCGCAGGAGACCTGTCTCGAAATCTTCTCTATGTGGACTACCAGTGGCATTTAGTTATACCTATAGTCTATGCAATCAGATCCATGTTGCCCTTTGGTCATTTTCACGAATTTCCATGTACCAAGAAGTGTTGGGTTGCACCAGTTTTGGGGGTCGGGGGGGGGGGGTCACTAAGGGTTCCATCGAGAATTTTCTCATACGGCCACTCCACCTCTGGCTGACATACACAAGATTTAAAATAAAAAGTTGATTCGGAATTTCCTCGCTCAATTCATAAGGTCCAATACGGCGTTCCTCAATACAAAGACGTCTAAATTTATACTGGAAATTTGGACTCCTAATACTTGGCCAGCAATATATGACTGAGAGGCTATGGCATCAGTTTGACTAGTTTTGTTATACGCAGTAATTAATGCGATATTATCCAAGGTGTTAAAAGTATAAACAAGTTATAACAAGGTCGTTATGTTTCGTTTAATTAAATTGTATCTTGATTGGACGAAAGCAAGAGATCCATGGCCAATACTATAAAACTTTTACAGTTGGTTCCTCAGAATCGTATTTTCTATTTATCGCAATAAGTAATTGAAATGAACCATTAGAATTATCCAAAGATGTGGCAATTTGCCAGCTGGCAAATTGCCTTGTCCCTGTATCAGTATACATCGCGTCTTCTGATTGGTCAACGTGACCGAAACAAATAGCCATGGTATCGGCTATCTTCAAAGAAGCGGGTGATAAGAGCTCGCGCCGTTGTTCCCCGTTTGTCACTCGAGAAACATCCAGGTGATAAAAATAACCTTTGACCCCGACTGGGTCACATCGATTGCAGAAACTCCTATTAGAACTGTTAAGTTATGTCCAACTTATTGTTGTATTGTAGTGACCACTACTACAAATTAAAAAAACATCCTTGCAGCCCTATGAGTAGAAGCACTTGTTGGCTGTCGTATTCGATGAGAACTGAACAAATTGAATCGGGTTCGCAAAGATACTTTTGCGCATTGCGGGGTGAGAGCATCAAGGGGAGCAACTCATCTGTTTATCTTCGATAATATGACATTAACATGATTTTGGAGGGCATTATGGTTCATTAGCGGCCCTTCAGCAATGATGAACAGCCCGAGGGTTTATTAAAGGCCCGAGACGAAGTTGAGGGCCGTTAATAAGCCCAAGGGCTGTTCATCATTGCTGCAGGGTCGCTAATGAATCATGATGCCTGACAACAATCATGTTATTACTATTATTACCACTCCCTGTTACAGCTAACCGCACGAGGGAATTGCTGTTAGAATTAATAAGTCAGTTCGATATTTCTGTTTCGATCGTGCGTTCGACTTCAGTTGAGAAATACAAAGGACGTCATCCGAATGGGAGTAATTCATTAGACCGTGGAATCTAAAAATAGCCGGGCCGCGGGCCGCTAATGGCTATTTATACCATTATCGCCCGCGGCCCGGCTCCGTCGAATGACGTCACTGAAATTATGGAGTTTTAACGGCCCTCCAAAATCATGTTAATCGACTAGTAACTTATAGATTGAGTGGTAATAATTAACATCACCAGGGCATTAAATCTCGGCGCACTTCATACTTTATTTTGCGGTTTCCGAAGGTCGGAGGAGAAATGTATGTTATAAATTCCACCTACCTCTTACAAAATTCAATGACTGCGGCTCAATTCAAAATCTTCAAGTTTAAACCCAAGTGGAGTCTGAAATTGTGAGACATCGTTCCCGAAATTCAAAATGTCACCTTCCATGTCCAGCGTCGTTTTAAGTGAATATTTAAGCTATTCTCCCAAGGACATGAATAAAACACAACACAACACATCTAATATGCTGCAGCTTGTTCCATGGAAATACAATACACTCTGGAAGGCTGAATTTACACGGTTTTAAAACTTTTTCAACGAATTCAAATTCACCAAAGTGAAAAAGTTCTCCATGTGTGACCTGGTTTATAAACAACGATTCGGAAATAGACTCGGTCTATTTATAGTTTTGCTGTGACGTTTGTTTCGCTGATTGGTTCAAAACCTGAGGCTCAGCGTGGGGCCAGAGTCTTAATGTGGGATCATATTTTACATCTCGGCATTATTTCTGTGTTAGGAGGCGGGACAAAATCGTTATCTCGGGCAACATCCAGGGTACATGGAGATTTAATACCTGGATGTCGGTTTTCAACCATGAGGCGCAAGCCTCATGGTTGAAAACCGACATCCAGGTATTAAATCTCCATGTACCCTGGATGTTGCCCGAGGTAACTTATGGGCCTAATATCTTTTGCAATACTAATGATTCATTTCTGTCATTTATATTCACTTATAGAAAATACAATTTGGGAAAATACAATACTAAAAGTTTTATGGTATTGGCTGCAGAAGCACAGAGTTGGCCAAATAATGTTTTTTATTACCTACAATTTACCAAAAAGCATAATCTCAAACAGCAATATTAGTAGTAAGGGACGTCACTTTGGCGTAAAAATTTAACACTGAAATCACCATAGACATTGATTCGCCAGAGAAAATTCACGATCGTGTGTACTCTGGCGCAAAATTTTAACACTGAACCGTCCTATAGGGTTTTGAATTTGGCACAAAAATTGGCAAAATGTACTCTGGCGTAAAAATTTAACACTGAAAATTCCCATGGTATTTTTAGTTTAGCTTTTGTAACCCTGTTCACCTCAACGATTTGTCATTAACTCTCCCCTCTCCCATTTAAGCTCGGTGGACACGGTGCGCTAATAAGTGGCTCACACCTGGCACATTCCATGTGAGCCATGATGCTTGTCATGTGAGCCTTGGTGCCTGCTGCAGTCAATCAATCCAAACCCTTTCTTCTAATTACAACATTCGCCATTTAATTTTTTTTCCAAATTCTGTTATTCCCAATTCAGTAATACCATATCCTATCAATTATTATCTTGTTGTTTATATTGAAAAATGTGATTTTCCGTCATGCCAAATAAATGTCATTTTTCTGATGTGGAGACAGCTCACTTAAGCATCAGTTTCCTGCTGGATCCATTATGAATCACAATTTATGTTTTACCAGTGCAATCTCATTAAAATCCTGATATACTTGTTTGGAAATAAAATATTGTCAAGCATCGCAGTACTGTTTCCCTCGATTTGTTATTAACCTTTACTCGCTACCCTCCTTAACCCTTTCAACTCTAGTGGTATCTTCCATGACAGTTCAATGGAAACAATTGGAAGAGTACATTTTCATTTTTGGGGGTAGACCAGTCAATATTTTCAACGTGCAGCCCCGAGGCTGCACGTTGAAAATATTGATTGGTCTTCCCCACACATTTACTGAATCATATATTGACGTTATGACGTGCTATGTTTCTGGCCGGAAATGCGGCCGGTAGGGTTCGAAGGGTTAATCGCAGTTTCTGGCTACATTAGCCCCTTTCGTATAAGAATCTTATTAACTTCGCCCTCTGAATGCGATTCTACGTCCAACAGTTAATAAATATCGTATGGAATTCGATTCATTAGATATCATCTACATATGAATTGTTATGCAATGAAAGGAACTAAAAGTTCCCCTGGGATAGAGAAGCAGTAGAGATCTTTGCACTGAATTGGCATGTAATGAAAGAAACTTAATAGTTTGATACTTCTCGCTGAGTCCACACCAAAACCTGAAACATTAAACTTACAGTGTCAATTTGTGGACACATGTTATATCATTAAAGCTTCCGTACTAGTTCATAGAGTTAATATACTCACAGTTTTTGTTCCCAAATTCCGTACAGAACAATATAACGCCACCACGTCTCCAACAAATCCAGAAACCTGTATTTTATCTGCAGAGTTTTCGCGTATTTTGTTTGTGAGAATGGGCACATCATGTGCCCATTCTCACAAACAAAATACGTGAAAATCTGCAGAGTAATAGATGTATTTATTGTACATCTATAGAGTCAAGGAGTTTGCTTCTTTTGACATTGATCTACAACCTCTTCTCACGCAGGGTCGAATTATCGGCCATGCGCATCCTTGGATTCGGGGGGGGGGGGGGGGGGAAAACTGCATTCCGTGTTGGGCTCGTGGTCTCCTCCATCGCTGGGAGTCCATCAGTTGAGGAATATATGTTCTGAAACGTGCTGGCCCCAGGTCGAATTCTGCAAAGTTATTACATTTTATTTTAAAATTTCTACCGTTAGCATGCCTATGTATTATCGAACTATGGCCACATATTTTCACGAATCTATTATGGTATGGACATGTAAAAATCGCCATCCACAATGCTACTATCGAATTAATCTAGAATTTCTTCCTTTTCACTGGGGGTTTCCAAACTTTATTGTTGGACCTGTATACCGATAGAGTAAGGTCTTTGGTCAACACCCGACGAGTGCTGCCAACTACAATTATTACCACTTTATAGGGCGCTCCTTGGGTTATTAAAATGATTTGAGGTGGACGATAAGACTCAATAACAGCCCGCAAAAATAGCGTTAATAATGAAAACGGCCCGCTAGCTCAGAATTGTGGGTAATTTATGTTCAGGAAAAATGACACTAATGTGCTCGAAATTTTGTTGTCCATTTATTCCAGCAAAACGGATTAAACCATGATTTATTTAGGATTATTAACTTCATTTAGGATTTAAAAGTGGTGGTGAGTATTGATACGATAAATAATTTCATTTTGTAAATTACGACGTGAGTTTGTAGTTAAAGCGCTTCAGCCAAATTTCAGCAATCCTAGTTTTTAGTCATCCAAATAAATTGTAATCAACTTTGAACTGTGACCTTTGTTTGTAAATAAACAGACGACAATCCGTTTCTTCTATTTCTAAATCAAAAATGTCTCAGTGGCTTGAAATGGCGTTCTATTATTTCTAAATAAAAAATGTCTGCAGTGGCTTGAAATGGCGCTCTTTGGTTAGTGGTAATAACAATAATAACATATTCCTTTTCGGGCGTCATGGGACATTAACGGCCCTCGAAAAATGATTAACAGCCCCCGAGACCATTAACGGCCCTCGACTTCGTCTCGGCCTTTAAGTGGCCCTCGGGCTGTTAATCATTTTTCTAGGGCCGTTAATGAACCATAACGCCCTCAAAAGAACATGTTATTGTTATATTATTACCACTTTTGCGGGCGTTCCTAGCACATTAACGATGCTTTACCGGGCGTTGAATTCTCGTGATGCTCAACAAGTATAAGTCACGTGACGTGTCGGGTCGTTATTGACTATAAGGGCCCGACAACTCAATAACAACACAAAACGTCTAAATATAGACAATGACGTCACATCTCTCAGCCGATCGATAATATTTTTTTCCAGATTTCCATTTGGATCGAAATTCAATTCGGATTTTTAATTTGTAAACACATTTGTTTCAAGTGTTTCCCTTTGTGTCACGGATAGATCATGTATCAAATATAGGAAGCGATACCCACAAAGTAATGACATCTTTGATGAATAAACTCTTTGCCAAAAGTTCGCATTTCGAAGATATATGTTTCATCATCTAACTTTCCAAATTTCGCCATAGACTGATCAGACGATAGTCATGTTACCCGGTTTGTTTGTCAAGAAATCAGACGATACTTTCACTGTTCTTTTTAATTCGAAAACGTCACAAACTTCATTTATTTATCTTATTCCACATACAATTTAAATGCAATGTACCCGCTGTACGAAAGTGTCAACAATAGAAAGAACATGACTTTGTCGGGCATTACAGTGTATCAACGGCTCAAAAGAGCCACAACTGCCCATGCGTGAATTATGAACAGCCCACGGCGACTGTACTGTATATCAGATGGTCGGAAATGCGAAATCTTCAGATGGGTGAATCTAAACATACAGTACATGGAGAGTGTATTAACACTAAAACACACGCAGAGTGGAGATTCCACCCAACCAATAATTGCAAATTTGTTGCAAAACATAACCAGCACAAGCAAAGTTTCAGACAATGGACCTCCGGGTTTAACCCGGAGGTCCATTGTCTGAAACATTACTTGTGTTTTTGCCCATATGTACAGAAATTGAAAGTGATACTTTGGGTGATAACTCCACTCCACGGGTGATTTAGTTCAATCCACTCTCCGCGTACTTTAGGCGATGACCTTTTTGAGAACTAGACTGGTTCCTGGCCACAAGGGCGTCGAATTTCCGAATAATACTGATGGCGTGAAAGCTTGTATTTGGTCGAGTGGTTTAAAAAGGTTTACTGAGAAACAAGGGTAAAAAGAGTTAAAACCCCATTTAGATTAGATGGATGATTCTGCTGCACATGGCGTAATAAATCTATCATTCCTCATTGATCTACACACACTGATCTCAGTACTGCAATAAACCAATCTGAGTTATGACTACCTAACTCAAGGCGATTAAATCAGAAGTCGTCATAATCATCTCAGACATTCATTTTCCAGTAAAATATATAATCATCCAATTTTTATTTCATCTTTTAGGTCGTAGTATTATTAGTTACCCCGTGTCTGATCACGTGGTACGGGTTTTTACCTACCCGAAGCCAGCCGTATCCCATGAGGATACGGCTGGCTTCGGGTAGGTAAACACCCGTACCACGTGATCAGACACGGGGTAACAAATTTATCTATTGACTTTCCGTTTTTGAAGTACAATCTATTTCATGTGTGAACACACACAGCATGAGATCTTTTATCTTCCATTGTTGAGCCATACAGGTTTCTGTCGAATTTTTGTGCAAAAGAGTTTTTGTGAAAATATGCCGATATGACTAGTATAAAAAAAATATTGAATTTCTTCTTTTTTTTTTTGTCTCAAAAACATAGCTTATGAACCCCACAGTGGAGGGTACTCGAAAAGCTCATTCCAATAAGGGGTCATGAGCTATATTTTGGAGATAAAAAATTAAAATATAATACATGTACACTGTAAAACTGGAATGACGCGTCTTTTACGGGGTATGGACAATTTGTAGATTTCGGAACGAGGCTTCCACTGGGTATGGGAAATTTGTCAGTGGCTGGGCGGACGTATAGTGGGTTTCAATGAATATGGTCTCATACCACGTATCTATCAACCAATCAAATCAAAAAAAAATCACTTCAGTCAATAGATAATATAGATTCTCTTGATAGAAGACACGGCGTAGGGGTCTGCGTTCCCTGCAGGTTTAAACCAAAATCAACTTCAGACCAGGAAAGAAGTGCTGTGGTTAATGTATTTAACCCGGTCAGCCATGAGGGTGATTATCTCAAGTGACACTCTACATTCCAGCCAATCGATCTGTCTCTGTTGTCAGTAATAATTTAACCGCAGAGTTCCTTTATGCTGTAGCGTCTTCGAGACGACGGTTTATAAAAGAATAGGCCTTTTTCGAAACTGTCATCTTGGCTTTTAATCTATGCAAGGTCGCGGGGTGTAAACAAAGTGACTTCCGTGTTCGTCGCACTCTGTTTTGTGTCAGCCTAGACAACTCGTTTTGTGAAATATCAAGTTTAAATTCGTAGGACCGATGTCATCATCCGAATTAACAGAAGGGGGCAACCTTAGACGACTACAAACCATGAGATATCGCTGGTTTAAAGACTTTTTTACGGATGCGAGGACTTGTTTTGAATGGCAAAAAGGGAACACTCGTTGCACGCAGTTTCTCGGCTTGGGAAATCCCCGAAAGTTGCCGAAACAGAGCCATGACACAGCGTGCATTCAAATACCATTTAAGTCGATAGGATCCCAATTCGAAATAATGAAAGTTCTCATACAATATTGCTACAGTCTTAATCAAATGGTAACCTTGGATAAATGTTTTTTGAATTCAACTTAATGAACGTGATGGGATCCGAAGCACTTCACCTGCTCTTTTCTCCCATTGCTTACAACGTGTTTTCTTGAAATGTTTACACCTCAAGACCTGCGAACTTGCATAGATTAAAAGCCATGATGGCAGTGTCGAAAAAGGCTTATTCAGTAGAGGTCAAGTTCAAATAATGTGAATGAGTTTCGTTCAGCAAAGATAGCAAATGTGTTCCTATTTTCTGAACTGAATTCACGTTGCACGCAGTTGGTATCATGGGCATACTAGGCCAAGAAAAACTACCGGGTAATGCACCGGTGGGGGTGGGGGTAGGGTGGGGGTGGTTGTGGTGGTTTATAATTCGGAGAGAACTTTTATTTTTCGAAATGAAAGAATGTCGCTTCCTTGCATCTGAGCGATTAATGGTAGTTCACGTCGAGGTCATTTCGATGACAGTTTTGTGTCATATTCATCCCTCAATCTAGGGATCTGCGAATCACAAATTTCTTTTCGAATCGAATCACGAATCGAATCGTGTCTCTGATATCGACATCGAATCGAATCCCGAATCGAATCTTAAAAGACAAGTTATTTCATATTGCATCAATCGGAAGTTACGGAACACTGTGATGACCCCTACGCGACGGAGTGAACACCTTAAACACCAATAACTAAATATTCTCTGTAGCACCGTCGCTGAAACAGCTAGGCCTATTGTCCATAGTTTTAGTTTTTGAAGGCCTAACTTGTTACTATTCACGTTCTTAAGAACGTGAATAGTAACAAGTTAAGCCTTCAAAAACCAAAACTATGGATAATGGTCTGGGCCAAATTCACAGCTTACCTACCAATTAAACATTGTCAATTACTCAAATAAATAGAAATTGAGCCTACATGAATGAATTTTCTGATGACAGTTTTATCCTATTTTTGTTGGAAATGTAACAAATTGAAGTTAGTACGAGAGATTCGAAAAAATCGAATCCTGAGACTGATTCGGGATCGATCTCGAAGCATACGTATGGTATCGATATCGAATCAAATCTCGAATATTCGCAGGACCCTACCTCAATCGGCAAAATAGTTTCATCAATGGCGCCCAGACCCATCGGGCCGATCATAGTTTGGTCCAAGGAGAGAAATTTTTGATTTTTAAAACTGAAGGAACACTGTTTACTTGCATCTGAGCGATCAATGAGAGACTTGATCGCAGGAGACCTGTCTCGAAATCTTCTCTATGTGGACTACCAGTGGCATTTAGTTATACCTATAGTCTATGCAATCAGATCCATGTTGCCCTTTGGTCATTTTCACGAATTTCCATGTACCAAGAAGTGTTGGGTTGCACCAGTTTTGGGGGTCGGGGGGTCGGGGGGTCACTAAGGGTTCCATCGAGAATTTTTCTCATACGGCCACTCCACCACTGGCTGATATACACAAGATTTAAAATAAAAGGTTGATTCGGAATTTCCTCGCTCAATTCATAAGGTCCAATACGGCGTTCCTCAATACAAAGACGTCTAAATTTATACTGGAAATTTGGACTCCTAATACTTGGCCAGCAATATATGACTGAGAGGCTATGGCATCAGTTTGACTAGTTTTGCTATACGCAGTAATTAATGCGATATTATCCAAGGTGTTAAAAGTATAAACAAGTTATAACAAGGTCGTTATGTTTCGTTTAATTAAATTGTATCTTGATTGGACGAAAGCAAGACATCCATGGCTAATACTATAAAACTTTTACAGTTGGTTTCTCAGAATCGTATTTTCTATTTATCGCAATAAGTAATTGAAATGAACCATTAGAATTGTCCAAAGATGTGGCAATTTGCCAGCTGGCAAATTGCCTTGTCCCTGTATCAGTATACATCGCGTCTTCTGATTGGTCAACGTGACCGAAACAAATAGCCATGGTATCGGCTATCTTCAAAGAAGCGGGTGATAAGAGCGCGCGCCGTTGTTCCCCGTTTGTCACTCGAGAAACATCCAGGTGATAAAAGTAACCTTTGACCCCGACTGGGTCACATCGATTGCAGAAACTCCTATTAGAACTGTTAAGTTATGTCCAACTTATTGTTGTATTGTAGTGACCACTACTATAAATTAAAAAAACATCCTTGCAGCCCTATGAGTAGAAGCACTTGTTGGCTGTCGTATTCGATGAGAACTGAACAAATTGAATCGGGTTCGCAAATATACTTTTGCGCATTGCGGGGTGAGAGCTTCAAGAGGAGCAACTCATCTGTTTATCTTCGATAATATTACATTAACATGATTTTGGAGGGCATTATGGTTCATTAGCGGCCCTGCAGCAATGATGAACAGCCCGAGGGTTTATTAAAGGCCCGAGACGAAGTTGAGGGCCGTTAATAAGCCCAAGGGCTGTTCATCATTGCTGCAGGGCCACTAATGAATCATGATGCCTGACAACAATCATGTTATTACTATTATTACCACTCCATGTTACAGCTAACCGCACGAGGGAATTGCTGAAAGAAATAATCACTAAAGTCGGTTCGATATTTCTGTTTCGATCGTGCGTTCGACTTCAGTTCAGAAATACAAAGGGAAGTCATCCGAATGGGAGTAATTCATTAGACCGTGGGATCTAAAAATAGCCGGGCCGCGGGCCGCTAATGGCTATTTATACCACTATCGCCCGCGGTCCGGCTCCGTGGAATGACGTCACTGAAATTATGGAGTTTTAACGGCCCTTCAAAATCATGTTAATCGACTAGTAACTTATAGATTGAGTGGTAATAATTAACATCATCAGGGCATTAAATCTCGGCGCACTTCATACTTTATTTTGCGGTTTCCGAAGGTCGGAGGAGAAATGTATGTTATAAATTCCACCTACCTCTTACAAAATTCAATGACTGCGGCTCAATTCAAAATCTTCAAGTTTAAACCCAAGTGGAGTCTGAAATTGTGAGACATCGTTCCCGAAATTCAAAATGTCACCTTCCATGTCCAGCGTCGTTTTAAGTGAATATTTAAGCTATTCTCCCAAGGACATGAATAAAACACAACACAACACAACACATCTAACATGCTGAAGCTTGTTCCATGGAACTCTGGAAGGCTGAATTTACACGGTTTTAAAACTTTTTCAACGAATTCAAATTCACCAAAGTGAAAAAGTTCTCCATGTGTGACCTGGTTTATAAACAACGATTCGGAAATAGACTCGATCTATTTATAGTTTTGTTGTGACATTTGTTTCGCTGATTGGTTCAAAACCTGAGGCTCAGAGTGGGGCCAGAGTCTTAATGTGGGATCATATTTTACATCTCGGCATTATTTCTGTGTTAGGAGGCGGGACAAAATCGTTACCTCGGGCAACATCCAGGGTACATGGAGATTTAATACCTGGATGTCGGTTTTTAATCCAGGTATTAAATCTCCATGTACCCTGGATGTTGCCCGAGGTAACTTATGGGCCTAATATCTTTTGCAATACTAATGATTCATTTCTGTCATTTATATTCACTTATAGAAAATACAATTTGGGAAAATACAATACTAAAAGTTTTATGGTATTGGCTGCAGAAGCACAGAGTTGGCCAAAAAATGTTTTTTATTACCTACAATTTACCAAAAAGCGTAATCTCAAACAGCAATATTAGTAGTAAGGGAAGTCACTTTGGCGTAAAAATTTAACACTGAAATCTCCATAGACATTAATTCGCCAGAGAAAATTCACGATCGTGTGTACCCTGGCGTAAAATTTTAACACTGAAACGTCCTATAGGGTTTTGAATTTGGCACAAAAATTGGCAAAATGTACTCTGGCGTAAAAAATTAACACTGAAAATTCCCATAGAATTTTTAGTTTAGCTTTAGTTACCCTGTTCACCTCAACGATTTGTCATTTACTCTCCCCTCCTTCATTTAAGCTCGGTGGACACGGTGCGCTAATAAGCGGCTCACACCTGGCACATTCCACGTGAGCCATGATGCTTGCCATGTGAGCCGTGGTGCCTGCTGCAGTCAATCAATCCAAACCCTTTCTTCTAATTACAACATTCGCCATTTAATTTTTTTTCCAAATTCTGTTATTCCCAATTCAGTAATACCATATCCTATCAATTATTATCTTGTTGTTTATATTGAAAAATGTGATTTTCCGTCATGCCAAATAAATGTCATTTTTCTGATGTGGAGACAGCTCACTTAAGCATCTGTTTCCTGCTGGATCCATTATGAATCACAATTTATGTTTTACCAGTGCAAGCTCTATTTATATCTTGATATACTTTTTTATCAGGGTTTAAAGACACATTAACAACCGGGGTCATATCATGTCGGTGACAGTTTTTCAGGTGGAGGAAGCCGGAGTACCCAGAGAGAACCACAGAGCAACGACGGGCAGCTGTCAGCTATCCAACATGCATCGTAACTCTGAACTCTGCACCGCGGCACAGGCAGGGTTAGATTGGTTGAAGACATGCGCACCTTCGACGTGTAGTACGCCTTAGTACACAGCGTCATCGTGCCCTCATGTAGGCAATCGGGGTTAAGTGCCTTGCTCAAGGACACAACGCAGGAGCGCTGATCAGTCGCTGAAATGGTCACCCATCCAACTACTAACCGCACTCGCTGTTGTTTAACTTCGGTGATCTGACGAGAACCGGTTACCGCGACGCCACCGCGCCCCTCTTGATATTCTTGTTTGGAAATACAATATTGTCAAACATCGTAGTTACACTGTTTCCCTCGATTTGTGATTAACCTTCACTCTCCACCCGCCTTAACCCTTTCAACGCTAGTGGTATCTTCCATGCCAGTTCAATGGAAACAATTGGAAAAGTCCACATTCAGTTTTTGGGGTAGACCAATCAAAATTTTCAACGTGCAGCCTCGGGGCTGCACGTTGAAAATATTGATTGGTTTTCCACACACATTTACTGAACTGTCATCTTATATAATGACGTTATGACGTACCATGTTTCTGGTCGGAAATGCGGTCGTTAGGGTTCAAAGGGTTGATCGCAGTTTCTGGCTAGATTAGCCCCTTTCGTATAAGAATCTTATTAACTTCGCCCTCTGAATGCAATTCTACGTCCAACAGTTAATAAATATCGTATGGAATTCGATTCATTAGATATCATCTACATATGAATTGTTATGCAATGAAAGGAACTAAAATTTCCCCTGGGACAGAGAAGCAGTGGAGATCTGCGCACTGAATTGGCATGTTATGAAAGAAATTTAATAGTTTGATACTTCTCGCTGACTCCACACCAAAACCTGAAACATTAAACTTACAGTGTCAATTTGTGGACACATGTTATATCATTAAAGCGTCCGTACTAGTTCATAGAGTTAATATACTCACAGTTTTTGTTCCCAAATTCCGTACAGAACAATATAACGCCACCACGTCTCCAACAAATCCAGAAACCTGTGTGTTTGTTGGTAGGAATTCAGGAGTCGGATATCTGTCTGGGGAGTATTCTGTCACCAATACACTAACAGCTGAACGAAAAAAGAAAAAAAAACGACGAATTAATTCAACGCTACTAATACACATACACTTTTACAAGACCTTTTAAATTTGTGTTTAAACAATTAAAAAGCACCATGTCTCACGTGGAATGAACCAGGTGGACGCTACTTATTAGCACACCGTGCCCACCGAGCTAAAATGGGGGAGGGGGGAGTTAATGACAAATCGTTGAAGTGAACAGGGTACCTAAAGGTGGTGTAGCGATCCATTCATAGAAATATACCAGGATATACCAAGGAATGGGTAGGAATTAAAATTTTTTTAATTATTAGGGAATTATCTTTTTTGTAGTGCGCAAGAATCTCTTTAAATATATGACGTCACTTCATTCATAATTTTTTGAAGCATGCAAACCACAATGGGATTGACGTTACGTTTAATAATGTTTCCGTTCTCGCTATGGAAATTCGTATTCATTTTTTTTCTTTGGTGATTTACATAGCGGATTGTTTCTGTATTCGATTGTGAAATTCCCTGGAACATGGATTGTATGTTGACGGAAACTACGCGCTACGTTCGTCACAACACTACCCGTTTTTTTAATTGAATGGCGTATGATTATCTGCACCACTGAAATAGTTCGTCACGTGACTTGTATTGATTGTCACTGCAATGACGATGCAAGGTATTTTATCGCCGAAGTTTTATCACTACTCATGATGCTGTTTGCGATTGCTTTTTTGGTTAATGGTAGATAAATAAAACCCCATTATTTGGCTAACTCTGTGCTTCTGGGGCTAATACATAAAACTTTTAGTATTGTATTTTCCCAAACTGCTAACACACATGCACTTTTACAAGACCTTTTTTAATTTGTATTGAAACAATTTGCCTTTAGATTGAATAATACACCCACCCTTTATCTGACGAATAAGCCAATTAACAATAAATTTACCTGCTAGAATGCCGGAAGCCCATATTTTGGGCTTTACGAAATACCACAGGTTGTTACCATAATGTCTAAACTGTGTTAATGGATGCTTCATATTGACCTGGCAAGAATCAGATTTTGTTAGTGACACATTGCTAAGTTACATATGATTGGACAGTGCCAATTTGCCCTATCCAATCAAACGCAACAGAACAATATATGTTGAAATGAAATCTTTGGTCAAGTCAAATGTAGCACTAGGCCAGTTAACAATTCTAATTCACCCACACTCTTACAAGATCTCTGTACTTTGTTTTGAGACAGTTTGCCTTTAGATTGAATGATACACCCACAACACTTTAATCTGACAGATAACCCAATTACAGCTGTATACAAAACAACATAACGAGGGCCCTGCGAATCACATATTCACATATTTTCGACTCGAATCCAATCTCAAATCGAATTCTGGGCGTCTACAATATGACCGATAAGGGATTGTTCCAAGTGTGACGGCTCAAGTCTCGACCGGTAAAATATTACAGCTACATCATCAAGGCATGCCTTCCTGGAAGGCATGCCTTGATGCTGTAGCTGGAGTGTTACCCTGGAATGGGGGCGAGGCTTACTAGCCACTAGCAAAAGCTTCATCGTCAACATTATTTGGAAACTTTAACTTTGTTTTCAACAGAGGTAGAGACTACAGTGAGATTGGAATTAGCATGGGAGGTGACATGGGTCAGATGATATTTATGTTAATATAGCTGATATTACACACTGACTTTATTTTCAGCATTATTTATGTACATATTCCATCTGAACTATACGTTTTGTGAGACGACAACAATGACTAACACCAAACTATATTTCCATATAAAGATTCGTAAGGAAACAAATCGCGTAGCTGATTTTCGAATGGAATCGAACATCAACTTAAGATTCAAAATCGAATCGAATCTCGAAGCTTTGCAGGACCCTAGCATCACCATCCAAATGATAATTTTTGTTTTTAGCTCACAAGAAACATTTCATGATACCTCGCTGGGTAGATGTCATTTAATTCAGGGGGCGTGGTCTATGGCAAGGAAAGTATTATTATTTTACTTATTTGAGGAAATATCTGTAACTTGTGACTTTAAGAGTAATCACTTCAGTTTGGTTTATTTCTCATGCAAACCACGACGTGTTGCACGTGATAAAAAAATGGAAACATCAAATTCCACATTACTGGTGTTGACCAGATCCGACAGGCACACACTCACTCTCACCCCTTCCCCAAAACACACCTATATCAGCCACCACCACCCATTCTACCCACACACTACCAGCACACCCTACCCCCAAACTTTGGAACGTATAAGTACACGTGACCAACTTCGAAAATACTTGCAACGATTCATGAACCTGGCAAAGAATTCCCAGATATTGCGCTGCGTACCACTTTTTGGGGGGTTTAATGACACTTTATACAGTCTGGGTAACCTCGTGTCGAAAAGTGTTATGTGTGCAGGAAGCTGAAGTACCCGGAGCGAACCACTGAGCAACAGCGAGCAACTGTCAGACTCCCCAACGTACTTACTCCACACAAGTAGGGTTAGCATTGGTTGAAGATAAGTGCACCACTAACGCGCAGTTCGCCTTAGTGCACAGCGCCCCCGTACCCCCACGTGAGCAATCGAGATTAAGTGCCATGTCCAAAGGCACAACACAGTTCGTCGCCTGAGTGCTAGAATGTTCTATGTCCCGTAGGGGACATAGAACATTCTAGCACCCAGGCGGCGAGTTATCTCTGGTGGAGATCGAACCGGGGACCTTTTAGTTTGATGTCCAACACTGTAACCACTGAGCAACCGTGCTCCACGCGAAACTTTTCGAGCACATAAAGGTACTCTTGAGTATTCACATCTATCGAGAACAATTTGGGTCACATGAAGACACAACACAGAACATAATAGATGCGGATATTTCATGATCATACAAGGAACAGCACATTACCTTTGCAAATTCATTCGAATTTCAGAGTTTCAAAAAGACCTCGGTTTCTTTAACCCTTTACCTAACGTAACGGCCAAAACCGGCCAGCGCTATTCTCAAAAATCGCCAATTAATTTTCATTATTTTTTTCATTTTTTGTCTCAAAAACATAGGTTATGACCCCTCGTTGGAACGAGCTCGTCGAGCTCGTTCCAACGAGGGGTCATAACCTATGTTTTTGAGACAAAAAAATGAAAAAAATCAGTTATTCAAGAATTATTTTTGCAAGTGTCGTCTGCTTTTCATGTTAGGTAAAGGGTTAAATTGACAGTTTCTCGCTTTCCCTTTAAACCCTGTCCGGCTGAATGGTGTCCACCCATTCCACACTATCAGCAACAAAATGGGCGGTTTATTTGCGTTTGCAGGAAGGACCACTATTAATGTAATCCTATAACCCCAGGGGGCAGTAGGGTCAAATTAATAGTGTCCTTCTTGCTAATTCGGACCATGATACTGTCTCATCATTGTTTTCCAAAGTTTTGATTGAGCCAAAATGAATGGGTAACGGGATCAACGGATTCAAATCACGGCAGAGAACGACATCAGGTACATATATTTTATTCACATAACACAAGATCAATCGCAAATACAGTCATTTTCCAAATGTGAAAAATGATTATTCTCTATGGCATGACACACCTCGAGTAGTAGTCTTCCCATCATGAATTAACGAGGAATTAACATCCAAACTTTAAAATATCTTAACCATGAGTTGCAAAAGACCAGAAGCTTTATAACAGGAACTTATGACAAAATGAGAGCAGAACATTGATGGGGATACGACAGAGAATGATTCAAATGTTTGAATCTAAAATACTGACTAACGCTACCAATCAAAGCCCTGGTTGTTCCAAATCAGCAAAATACCATTTCCGCGTCCAGTCCACCCCACTTAACAAATATGACGGGAGAAATTGGCGCCAGGTGCCAGTGAACACTCGTTGCTATAAGAGCATTTGCGTAGACGTTACGTTTCATTTATAATTATCGAATCACCGTTCGCCAATAAATTGGAGAGAACTTTGAATGTTTGATATTATTCTAAGTACCAACAGTATTCATTTGTTAACGTTTCCAGAATATGATCAATTCTTAACATGATGATGAAACTGACAGTGGTAGAGGTTTGTTTGATGTCTGGGCAAACAGTTTTTAGTTGCATAAATATATTGGGCTAAAATTTTATAAGTTCTCATAATTCTTTAGGTCGGTGAAGTGATGAATATTTGTCATAAGAGCGTGTCAATAGTTAACGATGTGTACAGTACATTTACGCCCACGTTAAGTTAAATCAATTAATTTAGCGATCTGCAGAAATCAGTTAATGCGCCTAATCCATATAAGATGGGGAACTTGGTCCAGCGTGTGATAATGAGAGATAAATAATAAGAAGTTCTTATGTTTGGATACTTAAGGCCTAGAAAAGTTGAAAATCTGTTTCTCAGACCCTCCCGCATAGTCCCTATGGCTGCCGCTTGCTCTCTTTTATAACCAATGCAAACTTGAAAAAAATAAAAAATTAAATGGTTTAAGTCTGATATTTTAACCAAGTTAATAAAACTGCTAAATGTGTCCCTTGAATGCAACATGGCTTTGCAATCTGACACTCAAGGGACGCAATACACAACCACCCATGCTATTCTGGAGATTATGAGGTCCAAACATACAGCAAGCCAAGAACATGGAGTTATGATGGCAAAATAACTACAAAAATAAAAAATAAAATAAAAATCCGCCCGCCCATATGCAATTTAAAAAAAAAATGGACAGAGACACAGAATATCTACTTTGTGTGTCCTAAATGTGAATAGATATAAATTCATAATGTCTGCCATTGGATGTTGAATAAGTCAATCTAAGTTGGGAATACTGTTTATCAACCTAACATGAATTTGCAGAGACGAGCTTCATTCATAGAACAGGTTCCGTTTTATTCTAACAACACCCGAGTTACGATGTTACTGGGTGTTGCTAATATGAAAAGAACTTTTGATGACTTTTTAAATTTATTCGCCCCCCTCACCCCGTGGGAACCCCGTGGCGTTAGGCAGTGCTTGTTTACAGTGGTAAACAAGCACCGTTTTACTGGTAAAATAGGACCCAGTCACTATAAAGCTTGGGGTGCAAGTCCTCTAAAATGGGCAACATGGGGCATAAACGAATGACTGGCCTTGACTTTATCTCCATGCTATGGTCGCGATTAGCCATTGTGCAGAAAGACATATGTGACCTTAAACACCAATAAATATCTAAATATATCTACATTTATTTCCCTCAAACTCATGTATAAATATCAGATTGGAACCTCGGAACGCCAGTCCAAGCTTCACTAACCCTGTGGTGACCCTTGTGGAATGACTTATGAGGATTCCACGAGATAGTGTGTTGATTAGAATTTGAACAACGAGGCTCCTGTACGATTGTAACCAGATGAGTGCAGAGGACCATATAAATTATTTGAGGATTAAAAAGATTTGAGCCACACATACCGATTTAACCCACTGAATTCTGGTGGTATCTTCCATGCCAGTTCAATGGCAGCAATTACAAGAGTCCATATTCATTATTTGGGGGTAAATCAATCAATATTTTCAACGTGCAGCCTTGGGGCTGCGCGTTGAAAATATTGATTGGTCTACCTCACATACTTACTGAACAGCCATCATATTTATTGACGTTATAACTTATCATGTTCCTGGCCGGAAAAAAGGGCCACCCGGGTTCAAAGGGTCAAACCAGCTCATCGACCTAGAGTATATTTCCAATACTAACTATCCGTGGAAACCGGAGTATTGAACACTCGTTTGTTGGTGAGAGTTTTATATGAACATTTCAACTTTGACAGCGTATAGGGCGAGACAAGTTCAAATCATTTGCAGGAACATCAATTGAAGGTGAAGATGAGATCTTATCGTATGAGAACCATCAGGGATTACTTTGGGTGCCGAATATGGGATCCTTGTCCAATGGACTTTGTGCTTGATTTTTTGCAGCCCAAAATATCCCAACCAAAATTTAAATTACAATTGGTGCATTGAAATGGGCGATTATAAACCCCCCAGACAAACCAATTTATTTATTTATTTATTTATTTATTTATTTAGTGGTGTTTAAGGTCACATATTTATGCACAATGGCTAATCATGACCGTGACAGTTTTACGGGTGGAGGAAGCCGGAGTACCCGGAGAGAACCACCGAGCAACGACGAGCAGCTGCCAGCTCCCCAACATCGTAACTCCGCACTGCAGCACAGGCAGGGTTAGATTGGTTGAAGACATGCGCACCATCGACGTGCAGTACGCCTTAGTACACGGCGTCATCGTGCCCCCACGCGGGCAATGGAGATGAAGTGTCTTGCCCAAGGACACAACGCAGTTGCCGCAAGTGGGATTCGAACCGAGGACCTCTCGGCTTGCAGCCTGCACCTCTACCTACTGAGCTACCGCGCTCCCAGATAAACCAATAATTCCCAACCAAAGAAAGCTTGGAGAGAGTGTGATTTCGTCTTTAAGAGTTTAAGAATAGTGCAATGGAGACGGCAGAGACTATGTTGAACACTATTTCGTCATTGAGTGGAAGAAAGTACAATATGCAGAGACGTGGCGACGGGGGTGGGGGGGGGGGGTGTCATCCCCCCCCCCCCCCATCCTGACAAAATTTCCTATAGTTGGACAATTCGGAGGGCAAGTCATGAGTAGTTGAAAGTTCCATCTATCTGGATTTTAGTGCTTCTTTGGTGATGCTGATGTCTCCTTTACTGTCCAAAATTCCAACTCGATTTCAAATCGGCAAAAATTCCAACTGTTACTATTTACAACTACAGTGCACGCAATATCGTGCTTCATTAGTATGCATGGTATCAATCTGTACGAGATTTCTAATGTACGTTTACATATCGTAATAAAGAAGATCCGCAAAATGCACTTAAAAACAGAAAATCACATCATGTAAAATCGAAAAATTATCATTCTTGCATCAGATCTTATTTAATGTTAGGACAGTGTGAATTGCTCAAAGTTCTCAGTTTGAGCATTTGTTTAGCACATATTCGATCCCCAGAATAATACTAAATAATAATAACCTGATAATTCTATCATAAATATGTTGGCATGTCAGTTACTAGAATCAAATTTTATGCCCCCCTTTCGTGGCTTCATTTTCAAAATTTTATGCCCCCCTTTCGTGGCTTCATTTTCAAAATTTTGCTCGGTAGTGAGTTTCCAACTAGGGGAAGGGACCGGGAGGGGATTCCCCCTCCCGGTCCCTCCCACCAGTTGGAAATTCACTACCCAACAACCCCCTCCCCCCCCCCCTCTGCCCATCGGACATCTCTCGCCACGTCTCTGACTTTCTGCAATGCTTTAGCATTGCTGATGGTACCTTGTTCAACCCAAGGGACGATATGGCGTTCATGCTCGCTATGTACCTTACAACATGTAGCATACTTCTTGTAGCTTCTGTAGTAATGTCCTCTGTTAAATTTGAAAGTAACATGTCGGATTCTTTGTATGTTTCTTCTTCTCCAAAACAAATTCCCAGTTGGAGTCCTCAGCCCTAACGAGGCCAATACTCCCAGTGGTATGAGCCCTGGATCCTTTCCCAAAGAGGACAGAAAAATCCTTGAGCACAGGCGGTGGCGGTGTTAACACCAGAAGTAGTTCACCAACATCCAATGCATCACAAGTCTGTTATGAAATATGAAGTTGAAAAGCTTTGTACTGTGAAAGGCAATACATGCAAATGTCGTGGGAACGAAATCCAAGTATGGGGTGAGAAGTTAGGAGAGCCATGTACCGGTGGTTGCTACGGTGAGATTATACGGGCCCAAAGAAACAACGAACTCTCAGACTAATACGTATAGCAAAGTAACAAACAATGCACGAGGTTGCGAGCCATACGGCAGTTTATGGATCGAACAATAAACCCGTATTGTGTATATTGACCGAAGCGAAACTGAGGTCAATATGCACATTGAGGTTGATAAGCCGAGCATAAAGTGTCGTATGGCTCACATCCTCGTGCAGTATTTGTCATATTACACAGACACTTCTCTTTCCAATAATACATTTCTGTGTTTGCATTATTACTGTTATTCTCGTTTCGAAAAGACGAAATCACTAATCAATGCCACGCAACAACTGTTTTATTCACAAAAAGGAACAAATTATACAATCAAAACGTTTTAATCGTTTGGGTAATACTAACAACTTATCAATTACATATTTGGAGGAGTATAACAGGGACGGGACGATCAGGGCAGTCGATCCACGGATTTAAAGCCAGACATATGTTTCCTTACTGAGTTTCACTAACTTTTCGCAACAATTAACTTAATTGTTTCGCTGTCGTGGATGCCAAATGACGTCCTCGCGTATATTATAATGTTCGTCAGATTGTCACTTGACTATGGATAATATAGTAAACAAGAGATGGGCCACGGGCCGATGCATCCCCCACACCGTTGCATACCACCTCTCCGGTTTACCGAATTTTGCGCAGTACGTCTTGGCACACATAGCCACCGTGTTTCCACAGCAATTGGAATTAAGTGTCTTGTCCAAGCACACACTGCAGACAAAGCGGGGCAGGATCTAACCTTCGATCTATCTATCTATCTGAAGTCCCGTGCTCCCAGTCGATGTTTCCCTTATAGAAGAGTACAGTAGTACACCATGTATTGTCCCTTATAGAAGAGTATAGTAGTACACCATGTATTTTCCCTTATAGAAGAGTATAGTAGTACACCATGTATTGTCCCTTATAGAAGAGTATAGTAGTACACCTTGTATTGTCCCTTATAGAAGAGTACAGTAGTACACCGTGTATTGGCCCTTATAGAAGAGTATAGTAGTACACCATGTATTGTCCCTTATAGAAGGGTATAGTAGTACACCATGTATTGCCCCTTATAGAAGAGTATAGTAGTACACCATGTATTGTCCATTATAGAAGAGTATAGTAGTATACCGTGTATTGTATACCGTGTACTGTCTCTTGTAGAAGAGTATAGTAGTATACCATGTACTGTTCCTTCTAGAAGGTTATTGTAGTACACCATGTATTGTCACTTATAGAAGAGTTTAGTAGTACACCATGCATTGTCCCTTATAGAAGAGTATAGTTATACACCATGTGTTGTCCCTTATAGAAGAGACTAGTAGTACACCATGTATTGTCCCTCATAGAATAGTATGGTAGTACACCGTATATTGTCCCTTATAGAAGAATATAGCAGTACACCGTGTATTGCACTTTATAGAAGAGTATGGTAGTACTCCATGTATTGTACCCTGATAGAAGAGTATAGTACTACACCATGTATTGTCCCTTATAGAAGAGTATAGTAGTACACCGTGTATTGTCCCTTATAGAAGAGTATAGTAGTACACCATGTATTGTCCCTTATAGAAGAGTATAGTAGTACACCGTGTATTGTCCCTTATAGAAGAGTATAGTAGTACACCGTGTATTGTCCCTTATAGAAGAGAACAGTAGTACACCACGTGTTGTCCCTTATAGAAGAGTATAGTAGTACACCATGTATTGTACCCTGATAGAAGAGTATAGTAGTACATCGTGTATTGTCCCTTATAGAAGAGTATAGTAGTACGCCGTGTATTGTCCCTTATAGAAGAGTATAATAGTACATCGTGTATTGTCCCTTATAGAAGAGTATAGTAGTACACCATGTACTGTTCCTTATAGAAGGGTATTGTAGTACACCATATATTGTCACTTATAGAAGAGTATAGTTATACACCATGTGGTTGTCTCTTATGCAAGAGAATGGTAGTAAACCATGTATTGTCCCTTATAGAAGAGAAGGGTAGTAAACCATGTATTGTCCCTTATAGATGAGTGTAGTAATACACTGCGTATTGTGTCTTATAGAATAGTATAGTAGTACACTGCGTATTGTCCCTTATAGAAGAGTATAATAGTACACCATGTATTGTCTCTTATAGAAGAGTATAGTAGTACACCATGTATTGTCCTTTATAGAAGAGTACAGTAGTACACCGTGTATTGTCCCTTATAGAAGAGTATAGTAGTACACCATGTATTGTCCCTTATAGAAGAGTAGAGTAGTACACCGTGTATTGCCCCTTATAGAAGAGTATAGTAGTACACCGTGTATTATCCTTTATAGAAGAGTACAGTAGTACACCGTGTATTGTCCCTTATAGAAGAGTATAGTAGTACAACACGTATTGTCCCTTATAGAAGAGTATAGTAGTACACCGTGTATTGTCCCTTATAGAAGAGTATAGTAGTACACCGTGTATTATCCCTTATAGAAGAGTATAGTAGTACATCGTGTATTGTCCCTTACAAAAGAGTATAGTAGTACATCGTGTATTATCCCTTACAGAAGAGTATAGTTCACCATGTATTGTACCCTGATAGAAGAGTATAGTAGTACACCATGTATTGTCCATTATAGAAGAGTATAGTAATACACCGTGTATTGCCCCTTATAGAAGAGTATAGTAGTGCACCGTGTATTGTCCCTTATAGAAGAGTATAGTAGTATACCGTGTATTGTATACCGTGTACTGTCTCTTGTAGAAGAGTATAGTAGTATACCATGTACTGTTCCTTCTAGAAGGTTATTGTAGTACACCATGCATTGTCCCTTATAGAAGAGTATAGTAGTACACCATGTATTGTCCCTTATAGAAGAGTATAGTAGTACAACACGTATTGTCCATTACAGAAGAGTACAGTAGTACACTGTGTATTGCCCCTTATAGAAGAGTATAGTAGTACACCGTGTATTGCCCCTTATAGAAGAGTATAGTAGTACACCATGTATTGTCCCTTATAGAAGAGTATAGTAGTACAACACGTATTGTCCCTTATAGAAGAGTATAGTAGTACACCGTGTATTGTCCCTTATAGAAGAGTATAGTAGTACACCGTGTATTATCCCTTATAGAAGAGTATAGTAGTACACCGTGTATTGTCCATTATAGAAGAGTATAGTAGTACACCATGTATTGTCCCTTATAGAAGAGTATAGTAGTACAACACGTATTATCCCTTATAGAAGAGTATAGTAGTACACCGTGTATTGTCCCTTATAGAAGAGTATAGTAGTACACCGTGTATTATCCCTTATAGAAGAGTATAGTAGTACACCGTGTATTGTCCCTTACAAAGTGTATAGTAGTACAACACGTATTGTCCCTTATAGAAGAGTATAGTAGTACACCGTGTATTGTCCCTTATAGAAGAGTATAGTAGTACACCGTGTATTATCCCTTATAGAAGAGTATAGTAGTACACCGTGTATTGTCCCTTACAAAAGAGTATAGTAGTACATCGTGTATTATCCCTTACAGAAGAGTATAGTTCACCATGTATTGTACCCTGATAGAAGAGTATAGTAGTACATCATGTATTGTACCCTGATAGAAGAGTATAGTAGTACACCATATATTGGCCCAAAATACCTCGATGTACCAGGCTAATAGCATGGTATTTGAGGACAATATTATGATGTACCATGCTTCTTTTTAGTGAGTGACTTCCGAAATGCATTAGCTGTTTCTGATGGACCTCATGCCCTCCTCAATCACAATATTTGGAACCGCCTCTAAGAATGACTGGTATCTGTAATAGAAGCTTGATGTCCGAGTAAACTATTTGTTATGAGCGTTTCTAACAGAAAATAAACTTTTTCCGCGTCTCGAATTATTTGATCCTAAATCATCTAGCTAGCTTTCATTTCTAATTGTTTGAGATATGATGACAGCGACAGTTAATCAACCCTCGGGCATTGATGCGTGGTATTTACTGATTTTTGTTTAAAGCATTATGTACCCCTTAGGAGTGTTCCCGTTAAGAATTGTTGAACCAGTTACTAATTGTTTGCATAAACCTTCAGTTTCCCAGACGGTAATATAATAATGAAGGCATTCCTTATTCATGTGTTATCGCGCACAAATTTTAAATACAATAGGCTCGACAGTGATTTTAACAATTTCGCTGCCGAAAGCGACTATTTTCTGATATGCGCAGATCAAGCCTACCATCTGGTTAATTGTTGGAAAGGGCTCAAAGAGCCCTTTCCAACAATTAATCAGATGATAGTTTCATGTATTCCATAAATTTTATTAAACCTCCTCGCATACAGGCGTACAGAGAGGTCCTCCATATATGTATAAAGTGGGCGTGGCAGTAAAAAGATTAAAGTGCAACGCGTGGAAGCCCTGGTGAAACTACTGTACTTAAATTATTGAATTTTAATTCCAATAGCTGCAACATTAATACGAGAATGCGTTTACTTATACATACATACATTTTTATTTTTAGAATGGTTCCAAATTTTATGTAAAACCCACCCACGAATCACGGGGAAAACAAATCGAAAAATATTCACCACCGGAAGTGAATTACTCAAAACGCCTAACATCGTCGGCAGTATTTAGTTTTTGAAACATTCTGTTCGTTTGATCTCTATCCACTTGACAAACATGACAAAAATGTGTATAGAATTGTTTCCGAAATAACTGCCGTTCTCTAAAAAAACGAGGTGCAACTATAGCGATAATTGTTTTGCTTGGGCCGTTTGACTTAAACATGTCCAGAATGTCTCTGAAAACATGTAAATAGCTCGAGGGAAGTGTAAATACATATTATTTCCGGTGACGTAGATCGTTCTGATTGGGATTGTTGTGGAGTACAAACTGATCGTTCGTAACATGTACCACCTGAAAGCTTTCAAACTGAACGTAAATGGGGGGGGGGGGGGGGGGGGGGGCGGAGCTCAGTAGGTAGAGGTGCAGGCCGCAAGCCGAGAGGTCCTCGGTTCCAATCCCACCCGCGGCAATCGCGTTGTATCCTTCGGCAAGACACTTCACCTTATTGCCCACGTGGGAGCATGGTGACGCTGTGTACTCAGGCGTACTGCACGTCGATATTGCACCTGTTTTCAACCAATGCTAACCCTGCTTGTGTGGAGTTGGTATGTTGGGGAGCTGGCATTTGCTCGCCGTTGCTCGGTGGTTCTCTCCGGGTACTCTGGCTTCCTCCACCCGTAAAACTGTCGAGGTCATGTTTAGCCATTGTGCAGAAACACAGTACGAGGAGAGTGGATTGTAACTAAATCACCCGTGGAGTGGAGTGATTACCCAAACTATAACTTTCAAATTTTGTACATATCGACAAAAAACACGAGCAATATTTCAGACAATGGACCTCCGGGTTTAACCCGGAGGTCCATTGGCTGAAACTTTGCTTGTGCTTGTTATGCTTTGCGAATCTCCACTCTGCGGGTGATTTAGTAGTAATACACTCTCCACGTAATGTATGTGACCTTAAACACCAATGAATAAATAAATAATAATAAATAACTGAGCTTAAGTACACTACATGGATAAAATGTTGGTGGGTGCCACAAGAAGGACACAATTGATAAGATAGATCAGCAATGAATTATCAATGAGTTTCACAATAAAGTTGGATTTTTGTGAGATTTTCTAACCTGCTCGGTGGTGATTAAAATTAACCGTAAATACTATTAATAAATAAAGCCAAGGAAGTGAAATGAAAATGTGTGAGTGTTTGTTGTGGATGGCACAAATAGACGAGACGCGTCTAGTCAACCATGATTCTGTTACCTGGGAAACAAAACAGGCAAATTTAGAAATGGACCCACCACAATTCCTTAATTCCCGGGTGGTCATGATTAGCCATTGTGCAAAATCATGTGACCTTAAACTCCAATAAATAAATAAATACTTAATTCCCGGATCTTGACCAGTGCGCTGTGATCAGCGGCATGAATAAATAGATTGTACTTTTGATACAGCTGACGAAGTTCTTTCGTGTCACGTCAGGTATTTTAAAATCAGGGATAACCAAGAAAAATTGCCAATAACGTGAAGTTAGGAACAGGCTTTATTGTGGAGGTTTATTGGTCGATGTCAATCAGAATAAAAAACATTTATTTTAAAGAAGCGTGGCGATAAACTTGCGAACACTGCAGTCCCTAAATAATGTAATTTTAAGATCAATAAAACCAATTAAAGACATTAATCCGGATAAGGTGGACGGTGTTGCCGTCAGCGAAATTTTTAAAGCAATATAAATAGATATACTCCCCTAAATCCCGAGGAATCGCCAATCGTATCAACCACCTGATGCAGGTCAGTAAAAAAAATTAGATTGCGAAACATCATTAACCCTTTACCTAACGTAGACGATATCAAAATTTATTATTTTAAATATCATTTATTTAAATTTTTCAAAAAATGTCAACAAAACCATATCATGTGACCCCTCGTTGGAACGAGCTCGTTCCAACGAGGGGTCACATGATATGATTTTGTTGAAATTTTTGGAAAAATAATATTTTTTCAACTGCTGAATTTGCATATTACGCGGGCGGTTGCGGGCGGTTGCGGGCGATTCGTTGGGTAAAGGGTTAACCCTTTATCCAACGTAACCCCAAAAACCGACCAGTGCTATTCACAAAACACACCATTCAAGTTTCATTATTTTTAAACCATTACTATTTACTACCACGCTTACAACCTTGCACGATTACTAGGATTTTATCCCGGGAACCCCGTTCGGGACGACACGCGTTGTGTCCTTGGGCAAGGCACTTAATCCCGGTTGCCTACATGGGGGCACGATGACGCCGTGTGCTGAGGCGTACTGCACGTCGATGGTGCACATGTTTTCAACCGCTGTAACCCTGCTTGAGTGGAGCTTGAACAGAGTTAGAATGTTGAGGAGCTGACAATGCTCGGTGGTTCTCTCCGGGTACTCCGGCTTCCTCCACCCGTAATACTCGCACGGTCACGATTAGCCATTGTGCATAAGTATGTGACCTTAAACACCAATAATAATAATAAATAATCCCGGGAACGGGAATTCCCGTGTTCCCGGTTCTGGAAGCCGGTTACGATTCCCGAGAAATCTATAGCACGGAATCGGGAATCACCCATGGCACTGTTTGTTTTCAACTGATGTTTTCAAAATTGAAAAACTGACCCATCGAAGTTTGTAAGATTTCTTCAGCCCTTCCACACCTGAACTTTTTACAATCCTGCTTCCTGAAGAACCCTTTTCACTAAATCAATGTATCTCTCAAACAGTTCCGGAGGACTCCTCTCTTCAACAGAAAGATCTTCACTCGCTTCATGTTCAAGCTCGTCTTCATTTTCAGAATCACTAGTATCACTTACTATTCGCTACCTCCTTCAACTCCTTCTTAACTGCCGTCACCCGTCTCCTCTGCTATAAGCAGAGGAGATGGGTGACGGCAGTGAAGTGGGAGTTGGAGCCGGTAGAGGTAGTGGCGATAAAACTAACGTTTCTGAAAATAAAGGCGAGCTGGAAGCGGGTTTGGGTTTTCACACGTCTCTCGGGAAAAAAAACTTTTTCGTACGGAGATGGCAGATTGTCAATAAAATATGTTCATTTTCACGAAAATAAATGCGTCCTGTTATTCTTGAAAATTTACTAGATATTATCCGGGACATTTCCCGGTTCCCGGTTCTGAGTGTAGTTTCATTCCCGTTCCCGTTACTATAGAAAACCGGGAATACACTAAACCCTAACAATTACTACTAACTTGTAGCGCTACTTCAGGTCCGTAAGATATCTCAGATTGTCGAATGACTCAAATCTCGTCGTGCAAATGCGCTATCGAGCAGTTGCTCGAACGAGTGACTCCACACACGACTTTTGTGCTCAAATCGAAAAATAGGGATTCTCTAACCACAGATGTTACGCAAAAGTGGATTCTCTTAGTGGGATTCCACAAGTGGGATTCCAAGCTCCAAAAGAAGCTCCTGGTACTCTTACAATAGGCTTCCACCACGTCTTCAACTATCTGTCCTTTAATTAGCCTCTATTATACTCATCCAATACTACAGTCTTCTACCAGCATTTCGGCCTTGTGTTATTACTACTGACTTACCATTTCCGATCATGACCTCTACCCTTCGACATGTCTTAAAATGACAACGGACCGTCCATACTACAGTTAAAACAAGAAGTCCTGTCCTGAAATGCGCACAAATAGCACGTCGATTTGCGCGTTAATCTACGCGTTATGACGATGGTAAGGCTATTATATTCTGCACATACGGCCTGTGCTCAAGCAAAGTTTCAGCCAATGGACCTCCGGATAACCCGGAGGTCCATTGGCAGCAACATTGCTTGTGTTTGCTATGGGTAACAAGGAGAACCTGCCATGCTTTGGGTGCCATTCAATATGGCAATTGCGCGCAATTCCTACGCGCCATTAAGCCTAGATAAGCGCACAGTTCGTGACAGGACTTCTAGTTTTAACTGTATATTGCGACACTAGAAACCATGCATACACCACGCAACACGACATGACCTAGCATTCGGAACTATCCACAGGATGGTACAAAACATTTGGGTGGTTTTGTAGTACTAAGGGATAAACGCACCGGGAAAAGTTGCATCGCCAAGAAGCTCCAGTTTCAATGGGAATTTAACGCCGTTGCACCGGCAAGGCTCGGGGTGATTAAGGTCGTTCGGGTACATGCTATACTACTAATGTGTTCCATTACTGGGGATTCTAGAGTGTTGTGGGCGGGAAACGGACAGAGAATTTCGACTGGATCGCAACGCAGTTGCGATCCAGTCGATATCCTCTGCCCGCTTTTGTAATCAGGGTACAGTATTCCGACATACACCAGGCAGCTAGAAACACGTTTTTCTATCGATCTCCATTTGGCGTGATATTCCAGACGAGTAAACACTTTGAACTAATGGTGTTGTTCTAGTTTCACTATAGGATGGAACGGTATTATGCCCTATCCACTGTAATTTCCAGAGACAATAATTTCCCGTACAGGCACAAGTGTTATCAGAACAAACATATTAAAAGCTTCAGTCGATATCACCATCATTAGATTTGTTTAAAACCACAAACGGAATCCAATTGTTGGAATATAATAACGAACTGCCAATATATCATTTAAACTTCATCCTTTTATAGCTCAGTTAATTTTATCCCAATATTAAATCTCTTTGATTCGCGAGAATGGGAACATAAAATGACTAGGCAACCGTTCCTAATAGTTTTAATGAATTTTTAAAACCATTTTCGAAAGTAAGTACCACAAAATTTAAGGTGAAAAGGAAACGAATTATTAAGAAATATCCACAAAGTCACAAAAGCACCAGAGTGCTCCCCGCCACACGTGTACATGTACAGTCGGGGAGACATACTCGAGAATTTCCAGTAGGTTTTTCAAAAATCATAAAAGGCGTCCAGGTGCCTTCCCCAACTACACATGAGAAATCCGGGTCAAATTTGGTTCCAGGTAAAACCCAAACCCGTCGAAGAACAAAACAAATGAGTTTTTAATCTAGAACCAGGGAATTTCATATAGAGTTTCCCGTCTTGTTTATATAAAAAATCGCCGTTATGGCGATTATCGCATCCGTGTTTCTGGCGTTGCTTCAACTCAGGTTTCATATTTACAGTTGGTTTAATGTCCAGATGCCATGACAGTCCAATTAATGTGAAAGATCTAAGAAACAAAATATGTGTACGTTTGGTTCCATGTAACCAAATTTGGTTCCTCTACCATGCCAAATTGAAGAACAAGTTTTGGTTCCTGGGGAAACCAACAGTTCTCTGCGTGTAATGTTTAATGAAGTTGTAAATATACAGTACGTGGAGAGTGTATTATCACTAAATCACTCACAGAGTGGAGATTCCACCCAAGCAATAATTGCAAATTTGTTGCAAAGCGTAACCAGCACAAGCAAAGTTTCAGCCAATCGACAACCGGGTTAAACCCGGAGGTCCATTGGCTGAAACATTGCTTGTGTTTTTGTCGATATGTACACAATTTGAAAGTTATAGCTTGGGTGATAACACCACTCCGCGGGTGATCTAGTTACAATCCACTCCCCACGTACTGTACCTGGTTATTTACACTTTCTTTCTCAAAATTTGGGGAATCGGGTTTTATACACGAAGTAGATGAAACCATGACTGGACCAGTATTTGTTCCGATCATTCCATCTTTCGAAAAGGCAAGATACATTACGTTTTGCTATGATGCTACTCAAACATTATGCTGTCTGGAATTTCATAAAGAGTAAATCTTGAATGTACCGGAGACCTCAGTCTTTAATCTAATACTAGGGTATTTATTATCCGACCACCGCTATTCACAAAAATGCTGATCAGGACCCACAAAGTAGATCTTCTGTTTCCCGGGCTATTTTGTGTAAAATTACATTTGGGCGGGCGATTTTTTATTTTATCTTTTATTTTTGTAATTATTTCTTTGCCACCAACAGTTCATGTTTTTGGTTTGTTCCATGTTTTAGGCATGGCCAGCTTTTACCTTCAGATTAGTGGAAAAAGAGTCTGGTTATCTCCCATGAAAATGTCGTTTTGGGGATTGAAAATTAGCAATACGGAGATCGGAAATTTTGCAATTCCTAAGATTAAATAAAATGTTCAAAAGTTACATTATAGAAGATCATGGCATCGGAAAGTTCAATATATTTTCTTTATAGTGATTGTTGAATGGTGCCAGTTTACCATCTGAGATTTGTTTCTTCGTCGCTTACAGAATGTACTGGTTTCTCCAGTGCAATCATGCTAGAAATGTTTAAAAACAGTGTTTCCATCGACTTTTGGTCATCTATCTACGCTTTTCGGTTTGACAGAAGTCTGGGAAGCGCATCAATTTGAAAAAAATATGATCTTGTGTCTACTGTCTGGTGGAAATATCTATCAGACACAAGGCTTGACTTTTGTTCCCTTGATATCTAAAATTCTGTATAATTTGATTACTTTTCTCACATCTTGGCCGATTATCTGTGAAGCAGTTAGCTGATTGGTTCTGGTAGTCGACAAGGGGAGAGAACCGTCCACTTGAACCAGTTACTTGAAGTAGAAAGTTGGGTATGCCTCAAAATCTACAGAATAGCATTGGTGACTGTGTATTTTGTTCCTTGAGTGCAAAAAGGCGTTGCAATGCTAAAGCATTGCAAAGCCTTGTTGCAAACAAGGGACAAATGTATCAATTTTATTAACTTGGGTAAAATGTCAGACATAGACCATTTAAGTTATATTTTTTAAAGTTTGCATTGGCTATAAAAAGAGCACATGCGGAGCCAAAAAGGACTCTGCGGGAGTGCCTGAGAAACAGATTTTTAACTTTTATAAACTATGTTTCAGAGGCAAAAATGAATATTTTTAGGAATTCAGTAATTAGAATAAACAGTACGTTGGCCATTTGACAAAACCACAATTTTCGTAAAGCTAAAGCACCCTTATATTTCATAAAGAATTCGTAAGAAAGCGTTCGTGTCAATGAAATAAATTATACTGAAGAGGAGAATTCATTGGCTTCGTCAAAAGAGGCATGCAGCATTTTTTCATCCCGATCTACCCAGCCGACACTCCTGGAAAACTTCGTGCATTGACACTTTTCATATTCATTGAAATTAGCTTTCTTATATAGAAGGACAAAGATGAGGTTTGTATTCACGTGTTTCTATTTATAACATATGCGTCCCTACAATCTATTTTAGATTGCAGCTGTAACAACTGTTCCTGACGGACATTCATTCAAACAGTTGCAACGTTAACACTTTGAAATACCACTTTTCGGGTCCAGGAACATGATATGATATAATTGCATTAAGTAGGATGGCTACTAAGTGAATGTATGGAGTAGGCCAATCAATATTTTTAACGTGCAGCCTCAAGGCTGCACGTTGAAAATATTAATTGGTCTCCCCTCCAAATAATGAATATGGACACTTCCAATTTCTGCCACTGAACTGACATGGAAGATACCACCAGGCACCTCAGAAGAAAACTATTACTCCCGTGTCCTACTCGCTCATGATGACATATCCTGATATTAATTCTTTGAAAGCTCTGTCTAAGAGCTTTCCAAAAGTCAATGTTAACTGGTAGAATGCTGGAAGCCCATATTTGGGCTTTATTCTGAATTGCAGGTACCGCAACTTAAAGGCTTCATATTCTGTGGAAGTGTTTCATATTATCTTTGAAGTGATATTATTTGGTCTTTAAAGATTTGCCTTGTTACAATTTATGGGAGGGTGCCTTTTGGCACTCTCCCATAAATTGTAACAAAGCAGACAAGTGACCAAATTTTGATAAGCAAAACTAATTTAGCGTTCTACTTGTTAAGAGCAGGTTTTGTCATAACAAATACGAACAGAAACGTTTTGTGCTTGCTCTCCAACCTATTAATTAATTCCGTACGGTATTTGTTAATGATGTATTTGAACTTTTGCGTTACTATTTGACAGAAACCGGAAAATAAAGGCAAAGACCGAACTTTTTTTTTTGTTTTTACAAAGTCGAAACCCAGATCAATCTCGACAGAAAATATTGAACACTCTCGAGGGCGCGGTGGCTCAGGGGTTGCAGTATTGAACTCCAAACCGAAAGCTCTACGATTCGACCCCCGCCAGGCAAGGCACTTAATTCCGATTGCGCATGTGGGGGCACGGTGGCGCCGTGTACTAAGGCGTACTGCACGTCGACGGTGCGCCTGTCTTCAACCAATGCTAACCGTGCTTGTGTGGAGTTAGTACGTTGACAAGTCTGGCAGTTGCGCGCCGTTGCTCGGTGGTTTTCTCCGGATACTCCAGCTTCCTCCACCCGTAACACTGTCCGACACGAGATGACCCTGCCTGGCGAAAGTGTCTTTAATCTCCAAGAAATAAATAAATAAATAAATAAATAAATAAATAAATAAATAAATAATTGAACACTCCACGACTCTACAATATAAGTTTTACTCTTACGTATTATAATTCTTATCTTAAGCCAGCGCTGCAGACATAATCAATAATAATAATACTTTATTGCACAACCAAAAAATAAGAAGTGGTATAGCACTACAAACTATACAAACAAGAAAGGGCAACGCAAAGAGTGTGCCAATGCCCCTGACGCGCAGAAAATTTTCTAAGTCGAAAGAGTGAAAAAGGGAAAATAACTATAGAAAAAATGTGTGGAAGGAACTCAGGTATCGTTCCCTCATGATGCTCTACCACAAAACCAAATATCATTCAAATCGGTGTAGCACTGGCTGAGATACAAGGGGAAATGTTTGGACGGATGAACGGTAGAACTAGTCTCCACTAGATATCCCTTCGACCTTTCGAGACGGGGGCATAATAAGGTAAAGTAAATTTATTTATTAATTGATTTACTGGTGTTTAAGGTCACATATTTCTGCACAATGGCTAATCATGACCATGACAGTTTTTACGGGTGGAGGGAGCCGGAGTACCCGGAGAGAACCACCTAGCAACGGCGAGCAACTGTTAGCTCCCCAACATACTAACGCCACACAAGCAGGGTTAGCATTGGTTGAAGACAGGTGCACCATCCACGTGCAGTGCGCCTTAGTACACAACGTCACCGTGCCGCCATGTAGGCAATGGGGGTGAAGTGTCTTGCCAAAGGACACAACGCGGTTGCGCATGTGGGATTCGAACCGAGGACCTCTCGGCTTGTATCCTGCACCTCTACCTACTGAGCCACCGCGCCCCCAGGTAAAGCAAACCGACACAATTCATGAACTGTATACCTCGTGATGTCCAGATGTGTTACATAGGTAACATGGAGGTAAAAAAATAAGGTATCTCCTTACTAGTTAAATATTCAGATATTATGTCAAACATATGTTTTTTCCTTGTTCACACACCATTTCATTCTTGGTTGTTGGTAATTATATTCGCCCTCAGGTTTCTCTCTTCTTTTACGAAGTGTCGACAGTAAGGAAGTCGGTTGTTAATAAATGAAACAATTCAATCACCAGCAGTGATTACCTAATCCAACAATCAGAATGCTCTGTAGAACACAAAAATTGGAATTTAATCATCCCGTCAACATACTCAGAATGCATTAGATTAATTTTTGTGGAGAGAAGCGTGTTTTTACAAGACTATTGAATTTATAAATACATGCATAAGAGGGTTAATTCTTATTGAAACAAAGAAAAGCCTGGATAAAAGTTTTCTTTTCGGAATTTCGGCATTTTAATGGCTTGCGTGGAACAAGGGGCCATCTGCAACGCTGAAGCATTGCAGATGGCCCCTTGTTCCACTCGTCAGACGATATAAGCGACTGTAAGTCTGGAAAACAACATACATCGAGCAGTTATTTATTTATTTATTTATTTATGTTTAAGGTTACATATTTATGCACAATGGCTAATCATGACCGTGACAGTTTTACGGGTGGAGGAAGTCGGAGTACCCGGAGAGAACCACCGAGCAACGACGAGCAGCTGCCAGCTCCCCAACATCGTAACTCCGCACTGCAGCACAAGCAGGGTTAGATTGGTTGAAGACATGCGTACCATCGACGTGCAGTACGCCTTAGTACACGGCGTCATCGTGCCCCCACGCGGGCAATTGAGATGAAGTGTCTTGCCCAAGGACACAACGCGGTTGCCGAAGGTGGGATTCGAACCAAGGATCTCTCGGCTTGCAGCCTGCACCTCTACCTACTGAGCCACCACGCTCCCACATAGAGCAGTGTGAAGGTTAATGTGTGAAATATGAAATAATACAATGTCAATAATTGATTTATAGATAGAACGGAACCGACAGATCGCATTACGCAATTAAACAATTTTGAATTTTTCATTTCGTTTGTGATTCACATTGACTCATATTAAACATAATAACGATGAAAGAGTGTAAATACTGCACTGGATAACAAAGGAGTGATTCACTGCTCATTTCCTTATATGGCATTTATAGAAAATGGCGGCACATATTATTACCTTATTCCCACAGTTTGTTTACACTGTGTGGTATAATCATCTTCAGGTTTTGAAGCATATGCTGAGAACACACATGTACATGTACCTTGGGTTGCTGTTGGCGGGTCAAATGTAACTTGTTCACTCTGCCGAATAACATTTTTATGTCATTTTTTATTTCGACGTAGTATCCTTAGTACAGGCGTGCCTTACTATACTTAGTACAGGCGTGCTATAAGCGGCACTGTAAGTGCTATGAGTAGTTGTAGCAGAAAAGCACCATACAAACCCGCAAATACCGTAGAAGTAAGCGCAGCAGCAACAGCAGTAGAATACAGTTGAACCCTGTTAATTGAATAGCTACTTTGCCAATAACAAATATTCAATTAACAGGAGTATTCAATTAACAGGGATTGTGTCACTTTCCTGTGTTCTGGAGATAAACTTTGCATTTATTCTATTATATCTTGTTTGACAGAGCTCTGTCAAACAAGAAAAAATAGATTAAATGCCTGTATTGGATGTACTGAGGCCAAATATGTCTATAAACAAAGGGAAGCTGGGGAGAGTCAGGGTAATTTCCCGACAGGTGACAAGATTTTTTTATTTTTATTCAATTAACAGGAGTTTACTCCATAAACCTATATTCAATTAACAGGTCCAATTCGTACTGGAGGTATGGTAAATGGTTTTGTGTTGGGAAATTATATTCAATTAACAGGCTTATTCAGTTAAGAGATATCCAATTAAGTGGGCTCCACTGCAGTAGCACTAGAAGTAAGGGATGGAGAAGAAGAGTTGAAGCAACAATGGACTACAATTATTTATACTGGATGGTTGGTTAGTTATCGGGTTTACGACACTTCAGCATCGCGTAGGAACTACTACTGCTACTACTACTACTGCTGCTGCTGCTGTTATTCTGCTACTACCACTGACTACTACTACCACTGACTACTACTACTGCTACTGCTACTACTACTATGGGAATATAGTCAATATACGTTATAATCAGAAAGTAAAAAATCTCGGTTTTGGTAGACACGTGGTAAGTTTTTATTCCGTGTAGTTCGAGCCATTTTTGTTGATGTTGTTTAACATTTAATTATGGACGTGACAATAGTGATTATAAACTATGTTAGAACATTGATCCTGTTGATGATCAGGGTGACGTGTATGATGCTTAATTAATATTAGTGTCTCGTTTTTGCGATCGATCTTTCAATAAATTAAGTGCAATACAACCGGAGTCGCGTGGACCTGCTATCTTGTAAATAATAAATAGAACTAGAGACAAGTAATGGAAAACATTGAGATGAAGTCATTAAATTTGAATGTAAACCATCCTCGGAGAATTATACTTTTACTGTCTTTGTCTCCAGAGCTAACAAGTAACTGTCCAATTTGTCACCAACCCAGCACACGAAAGTTTGCAGGCAAATCTATAATACAACTGGTAGAAGCAAGATAGACGAACGACTTCCATGCCGCACTCTCTTCCTCATTAAAATTGTAATTCTACAATGAAACTAGCAGCATTGACAAATCAGCAAAATTTAAGAACTGTATCTGAAGCGATAAATGCTTCTAACAAACATTCAAAAATGGGTCATTTCTCTGGTGAGATGATCTTGTATAAATCCCTGACAACAAATGTAACTTTATGCTGTCGAGTCGAACCCCAAAGCTCTTCAAGTTGTGGAGGTTGAAGCTTTGTACAACAGTAAATATCACTAGACTCTACTCAAGTATTGTATCCAAAGGTGACACATTTGTTTGGGCATATCAATCAAAAAGACGGAATATTCCAGAACGGAGTATAAGTAGAGTCAGAAGCGGAATCTCCTTGAACTCTTCTTCTACCACCAGGTCTCCTATACAGGACAACACCCCCCCCCCCCCCCCCCCCCACACACACACCTCCTCCTGTACAGGAGACCTGGTGGTAGAAGAAGAGTTCAGTATACTTGGTGTGATTTTGAAAACATCTCGACTATTCTGCGCGCCTCGAATAGAATGAAATCGAATTAACGAAACGATTCCGAATCGAATCGAATTTTGAAGCTTAGCAGGTTCGTATCATAATAACCTACACCTACGCAATGTGAGAGTATTTAATTTGGCGAACGTTTGTTACAGGAAATCCAAAAAATGTCAACAAATCTTGCAAACGTTGACAGAACTAAACGTTGCGACAACAAGCGCATTCACACACCATTCCACTGTTTCTCAACCAATTACAAAAATATACATATAGAAGGTGCTAAGGGGACAATACTTTGTGAAGTAAAATCAATAGAGAGATTCCACCAGACACAAAATAACGTGTGATGTATGAAACCACGTCTCGAACAAGTAACTCCCACCAACTTTTGTGGACGTCGATTGGAAAAGGTTGTCGGAGTTGAGCGCATATTGTATTGTGGACGCATATTGTGTTGTGATGATCACTGGCTGACGGATGGACGGCAAGACAGCTTTTGCATTACATATGGCGGTTTGTTCCACTCAAGGGACGCTGGTGTCCCTTCAGGTGATGTATGGTTGTAAAGACAGAAAATTTGCATTGTTGTTAGTTTTGGGGTACGATAGTAGCCTGTCTCGCACGTTTCGGGTATAGGTTGGGGAACCCCGGTGGGGGACCCCGGAAGTGACGTAATGTCACGTGATTCAGTGGCGCCATGTTGTGTTGTCATGGTAATGCGCATGAGCGGCCATCTTATGACGTCATCCCCATAGTGATACGTGGTCTTGGTGCGCGTGCGTAGCGCGTGTTTTTAGGGTGATACTTGTTTCCGTCGTCCATTTTGTATACTGGAGGCCGTCATCTTGGTTTCTATGGTAGCACGTGGTTGCTATGTAACCTAAAACCTTCTTATAGGACAGGGGTATATTCGGAGGGTATGTTCGATTGACAGGAGTAATTTCCCGATTCGTAGAATTACCACAAACAACCCGACAAGTTATATTTCGAATTCTTTCAGAATTCTCTGCCTCTATCTATATATACAATTGTTTTCGTCTACCTGGTCATGTTCCTTTGTCCTGGACTATACTCCAGTAGAGTAGAAGAGCCTATCAGATGGAACAGCTTTCTGGTCTGTTCTTGTTAGTTATGACCCTATTCCGTGTACTCTTGTTGTTTCGTTTATCTAGATCACCCAATCAGTTCACTTCACTGGCGCTAACTAACCAATCAGATTGCTTGATTTCCTATAATCTGTATGCAGAGTTATCTCCCTTCTGCACAACAAAAGCCTACATTATTCCCAACGCCAATAAACTATCGAGCAGTTACCGAAAAGTCAATGCTCGAACGACTCGAATCCCACTGAGCAAATGAGCTATGGAGCAATTGCTCGATCGAGTGACTCGCACATATGACTCTTAGAAGAAAGGGTACCGAAGGCCACAAAAAGTGATTCCAAAAAGGGATTCCAGAAAAGGGATTCCATAAGTGGGATTCCGTCTTACCTCGAGTGACTCGCACATACTGCTCGAACGACTCGAATCCCATCGAGCAAATGTGCTTTGGAGCAAATGCTCGAGTGACTCTCACATACGACTCTTAGCCTCATTTCAGAAAAAGGGGTGCCGATGGCCAGGCGTTTTCGAAAAAAGGGATTCCACAAATGGTATTCCAGAAAAGGGATTCCATAAGTAGGATTCCGTCTTACCTCGAGTGACTCGCACGAATTGCTCGAACGACTCGAATCCCATCGAGCAAATGTGCTTTAGAGCAATTGCTCGATCTAGTGACTCGCACATACGACTCATGGCCTCATACGACTAAAAAGGGGTGCCGAAGGCCAGTCGTTTTCCAAAAAGTGGTGCTGAAAATGGGGTGCCAGGGGAAATGGCTGTTAAATACCGAGATGAAGCTAAGCCTCATCGTGTCAGACTGTTTTACGACTGGGGAAGCCAGAGTTGGCGGTGTTCCCGGAGAGAACCAACGGTCGGTAACTGTTGGGCAATATTACAGCGTACAGTGGTAACATCGTTTGAAGGTATGTGTACCATCGCCGTACAGTGCGCTCTTTTGCGCGCTGCTCCATCGTGCTCTAACCAATGATCCACCAAGCTCCCAATTTACTTTACAAGAATGGACGAATAAATTCAACAGTTCATATCGGCGCAGAGTTTTGTGGAAAGACCTTCCCTGCGTCAACGCAATGAACTCTCTCTTCTCGAATATTACACAGGGATCTTCTGACAGCACGGAATACGTCTTTCCATGCAAAACATGCTTGCATTTCGACGAAAATCCATTCACGCAACGATTCGAACAGCAAAGCCAGAGAGAATCCATATACATTCTCTCGCACTCCTGCTAGGATTCGCGTGAAAATAATTGAGTTAATTTAACTCTTTACCTAACATTACAGCAGCAGCAGCAGCAGCAGCAGCAGCAGCAGCAGCAAATTAACCAATTTAAGGCTAAAATGACCTGAAATATACTGAAACTTTAACAATAAAATTGTACAAATTTTGTTGTCATTGGAACCGGTTGAATGAGTCGGTTCCATTGGCATCTATATTTGTAGTGGTTTTATTGATAAATATTATTTATTGTTTAAAAATTATCAATTAAAGTTTATATTTTTAAAATGAAAAAACTGTGTTGTGTAAAGAGCTAACACTTGTTATCAATATACAAAAGGGGTTCAACCTTGGTGGACTAATGGAATCCTGAGACACTCATAGCAGGTATGAATTTTCGCAAACATTCTCGCGAGAATCCGAATGGATTCTCCCAAATTTAGATGAAATATGAGCCCTGAATAGAGAACAACAAACTCCATGAATACTATGTAGTTATCTTTTGTCTGCACGGGGCGTGTCTTCCTCTTGATTCGATTGGACGGTACACTGTGAAAACATCAAAACCACACCTGATGGTTACTTATCGTCCCTTGGGAGCAACAAAGCGCCATCTGCAATGCTTTAGCATTGCGAATGGCGCTTTGTTGCACTCATGGGACCATATAATGTTCAACTGTCTCGACATTTCTCAGAAAGATAATTGATTCAGGGATTTCTGGCATGAGAGCTAAAGCGATGTATCTTCTCGCCCATCACCTCCATGCTAATTACGTCAAAATGCTAAAACTAAATGTATTTTGTACTTCCATAAGCCTTCCGTGTCGGAACAAATAATTATACCGAGTCAAAAAAGAAAGTATAATAGAAACAAATGTGAAAAAATAGCATAAAGGATGAAATATAATAGTTCTAATGTTGCATGTTTGTGGACAAGAAGTTGTGCAAAGAGTTTAATGGCATGTTGTTGTCCACCCAACCTGTACAATTTTGCTACGGATTTCAAAATAGCACGTAGTACCTGAGAATGTCAAATTGAATGGGTGACCGACGATTTTCTTGTGTTATGTTGTGCTAGAGAGCCTGAGTTATTGGGAAAACACGCTAGTTTTTGTCTACCGACATTTTAAAAAATGCCAAGGTTATCCGAAAATCAGAGGTAGCGTACCATTGGTATGCATGAGGTTGGGATACCTTCAGATGAGCTCGCTGCTGAGATCGGAGTCGCTGTGGCCACTATTTACCGTCTCATTGGAAGGTATAGAACCACTGGATCTACTGCCGACTGACCGCGTTCAAGTCGACCTAGAGTTACGTCTCCTGCACAAAACCGACACATCAGGACGTCTCACTTGCGGGATCGCTTCCTTCCGGTGACGAGGACAGCGGCAATTACTCCTAGTAGAACTAACAATAGAATCCGTGCACAAACTGTCCGCAACAAACACGCGGAACACGGCATCCGAAGTTGGCGTCCATACCACGGACCAATCCTTACCCAACGTCATCGTACCGTCAGAATGGAATGGGTACGTCAGCGTGTTCGCTGAACTCAGCAGCGTTGGGGCATAGTTCTTTTTAGTGATGAATCACGATTGTGTCTACGGAGCGCTGATGGTAGGGCATGAGTATATTGCCGACGAGGAGAACGCTTTTCTGATGCTTGCGTGTGTGAATGCCACCATTTCTGCGGGGGTAGTGTAATGGTTTGGGCAGGAATACCCTTGCACCATCGAACGCAGTTGATCTTCATCTGTGGTAATCTGAATGGACAGCGATTCAGGGACGAAATTCTTAACGCTGTTGTTGTCCCGTTGTTCAACGCTAACGTCGGACTGCAGTTATTCCAGCAAGACAATGCCCGATGTCACGTGGCGCGTATCTGTCGTGACTTTCTTGGGGAGCAGAGCATCGAACTTCTCCCCTGGTCCCCCCTTTAGCCAGATTTGTCGCCAATCGAGCATCTTCGAAATCAATAGGAACTTAGCGTACGACTTCATGATCTTCAAACGTTAGGCGATTTACGTAATGTACTAAGGCAGGAGTGGAAAGCAATACCACAGGATGAGATCCAGGGAATCATCAGGTCCATGCGCCGTCGATGTCTTACCGTCCAAGAGGCAAACGGTGGACAAACTCGCTATTGACTACATGTGTGAAATTTTCATTTCACTCCATGTCTGACTTGCGACGTCCGGACGTGACGCCGGCAACAATAAGAACATAAAATTATGCAAATTCATACAGCTTGACTCGAAATATGAATTTACAATAATTTGTTTGGGATTAAAGTCGATAATATAAAAAAAAAAATGCTCCTCAAAGTTTATTATACTTTCTTTTTTGACTCAGTATATTTATCTAACCTTCGTCACAAAATTCGTTTCAACAGACAATTGTCTCCGCGGGGACGTGGCGACTGGGACTGGGGTGTGGGTGTGTGTCCCCCCCCCCCCCCCCATCCTGGCCAACATTTCCTATGGTTGGAAATTCGGAGGGCAAGTCATGAGTAGTTGCAAATTCCATCCATCTGGATTTTAGAGCTTCTTTGGGGATGCTGATGTCTCCTTCACTTCCCAAAATTCAAACTCGGCTTAAAATCGGCAAACATTCCAGCTGTTACTAGTTACAACTACAGTGTACGTAATATCTAGCTTCATATGCATGATGTCAATCGGTACAAGATTTCTATAGTACGTTTACTTATTATAATAAAAAAAATCCTCGAAATGCACTTCAAGAAAATCGCATCATGAAAATCGTTATTCTGTGTTAATTCCATCATTCACACTTTCAAAATGATGAAACATCGAAAACTGATCATTCTTGCATAAGATCTCATTTAATGTTAGGAGAGTGTGAAATGCGCAAAATTCTCTGCTTGAGCATTTGTTTAGCACATATTCAATTCCCAGAAGAATATCAAATAATAATAACCTGATAATTCTATCATAAATGTGTTGGCATTTCAGTTACAAGAATCAATTTCATGGCTTCATTTTCAAAATTTTTCTCGGAAGTGATTTTCAGCCTCCCGGTCCCTCCCTAGTTGGAAATTCACTACCCTACACCCCCCAGCCCCAATCGGAAACCTTTAGCCACGCCCCTGTGTCTCCGTTATCCAGTGGGGTCGGCACTTTTAGACAGAATATGTATTTCGTAATTATTGCGCGATTTGTGAAGACATTAGCTTTGCAAATCACGGAGACATTTGGGTAACATTTAAACTGGGTCATTGTGGCATTTTTTTTTTCTAACAGTTAGTGAATTTTGTATAATAGCACGGCAATTTATCGCGACCAGGGTGTAAGGTCTGATGACCAATCACCCCCACTCGAAACAATCCAGCTTGGCGTTTGAACTTAGAAGTTATAAGTGATGAACTCTTTATCAAATAACTTCGCAATCTCTTCAGTGAAGCGGCCGAAAACTCGGAAACATTAAACTGAAGAAATGCATGGACATCTGCGCAACCGAGTCAAGGAGAAGCGTTATATTAGATGTGAATAGGTTGTAAAATTTATTTATTTATTATGGTTTAATGACACTTTGAACCGCCTGGATCATGAAAAACTGTTAAGCTAAAAGTCACTAAAGTGATACATAGAGGATATCTAGTGTTTTTGAGTGAATACCGAAAATTATCTCATGAGTGACCGAGACAAATGTTTATTTTAAGCGCGAGCGAACAGAATCATTTGTCACGGTCACAAGTGAGATACTTTCCGGTATCCACTCAAAAAACACTTGATTTTCTTTTTATTATACGCTTTTTATAAGAATCTGATAATTCCACTTGTTTCAACCTTGAATTGATGCATGAAAGTAAACAGCACATTGAATCATTGAAACGCGGAAGTGATTTGAGCGATACTCGGAACAGATAGCGTCTTGCAGTCTGGTTTAGCTGACGGGTTTCTAGTCCAAACATGGCCTAAAAGTCCGTAATATAAGTTTTTGGTTTGGTACGTCCTTTGAAAGGACGTACCAAACCAAAAACTTATATTACGGACTTTCAGGCCATGTTTGGACTAGCGGGTTTCATACATCAATTCAAGATGAATACGTGTTGAATTATTGCTGGAAATGATCGGTATCCACCCCGAAACACCAGATTTACTTTTCATTATACGTTTTTAGAACAAATTGATCATTTCCAGTGATAATTTGACTCGTATTCACCTTGAAGTGATGCTTTGAAAGCCGCCATTTTGATTGCTACAAAAGTGAAAGTGAAAATTTCTATATCTTCACTGTAGGGGATACGATTTCTATCTTTCCGCAATTTTTTTTCGATAATTTATCGTTTAGCGTATAATAAAATGCATTTATTTATTATGGTTTAATGACACATTCACCCGCCTGGATCATGAAAAAAAAACGATAAGTTAAAAGTCAATAAAATAATATTAAACGATATTAGAATTTTTTTGCGAGAGGATTGTGATTTTTTGTATTGGTGCTTAACGACACTTTCGACAGCCACGATCACCTTGTGTTATACAGTTTTACAGATGGAGAAAAAAAAATACCTGAGGTATTTATTTATTGGGATTTAACGACACTTTGGACAGCCAGGGTCACCTCGCGTCGGACAGTTTTATGGGTGGAGGAAGCCGCAGTACCCTGCGAGAACCACCGAAAGGCGGCGAGCAACTGTTAGATTCCCCAAAGTACTAACTCCGCCCAAACAGGGTTAGCATTGGTTGAAGACAAGTGCAACATCGACGTGCAGTACGCCTTAGTGCACAGCTCCGCCGAGCCCTCGCGTGAACAGTCGGGATTAAGTCCCTTGCTCAAAAACACAACACAGTTACCCTTGGTGGGAATCGAACAGAGGACCTTTCGGGTTGAAGTCCAATGCCATTGCGCGCTCGACGTTTTAGATAAAGGCAGTCAAGTGTTTATACAAGCGGAATGCAGATAAACTAATAAAAGCTGTAAATAAATAATAAATTAATAATTGAATAGAAACATTTGAAATATTTTCAATGCATGTAATACATTAGTCCCAACAAAGTAGATCTTCTGTGTCTCAGGCCATTTTTTTTAAAATTGCATGTCGGCGGGCTGTTTTTTATTTTATTTTTAATTTTTGTAATTATTTTTTTTTTGACATCAAAAGTTCATTTTCTTGATTTGTGTTATGTTTTAGGCCTCATAATCTACAGAATAGCATGAGTGGTGGTGTATTTCGTCCCTCGAGTACAAGAAGGCGCTATGCTAAAGCATTGCAAAACTTGTTGCTCACAAAGGACAAATTTATTAACGTGATTAAAATATTAGACAAAAAACATTTAATTATTATGTTTGCATTGGTTATAAAGATTCATAATCTAGGGAACAGTATGGGTGGTGCTGTATTTTGTCCCTTGAGTGCAAGAAGGCTTTGCAATGCTAAAGCATTGCAAAGCTTTCTTGCACTCAAGGGGCAAATTTATGAATTGTATTGGTTTGGGTAAAATAGACAGACATGAGCCATTTAATTTTTATTTTTTTAAGTTTGCATTGGTTATAAAAAGAGAGCATGCGGCAGCCAAATGACCTTGCGGGAGGGCCTGAGAAACAAATTTTTAACTTATTTAGGCCATATGTTTGTTTTTTTTTATTTGCAGCTCTGTTTTAATAATTGGTAAGTTTGTCTTTACACCAATGAACGTGTTTACGTGAACAAATGCGAAAAAAGCTAATTAGACCTAAGTATTCGTCTACTAAAATACCTTCTTTGAGAAAAAATACGAGGAATGTATAACTCCACAATAAAAAATCCATTTAGAATCTTTTTCTTCTCTAACATCACATACTGACTTCATTCACAGACTCTTCGATTTACAAGTGAAACATGAGTAAAAATTAAGTTTGTGGAGAAGTCGCAGAGAATGATCTCCGTGTAAATATCAATCATATTAGAAAAATCTGTCGATAACAGATCAGGCTTAACAGCGTCAGCTGAGAACTCCATTGGTTGTAGTTTACTGAACAACGTTGAACTGGTGTCTGCTAAATTGCACATGGAGAAAAAAAAGCAAGTTGCGCTTCGTGTTATAATCAAATCGCGGAAGATAGTAGTGACTCAGGAAAGCGAAGATGAGCTTTGTCATTTGGTACGTTAGCAAACAATCTGCTTGATTTTTGTCTTTCCTATATATTTATTTTTATCTTTCTGTTCTATCTTAACTCTTATTGCGGGGGGGGGGGGGGGGGGGGGTGGCTGTGTTGGTAGAGGTGCAGGCTGCAAGCCGAGAGGTCCTCGGTTCGAATCCCACCTGCGGCAACCGCGTTGTGTCCTTGGGCGAGACACTTCCCCCCCCCCTCCCCCCCCCCCCCCCATTGTCCACGTAGGGGCACGGTGACGCTGTGTACGAAGGCGAACTGCACGTCGATGGTGCACCTGTCTGCAACCAATGATAACCCTGCTTGTGTGGAGTTGGTATGTTGGGGAGCTGACAGTTGCTCGTCGTTGCTCGGTGGTTCTCTCCGGGTTCGCAGGCTTCCTCCACCCGTAAAACTGTCACGGTCATGGTTAGCCATTGTGCAGAAATATGTGACCTTAAACACCAATAAATAAATAAATAATTTATTTATTGGGAGTTTAACGCACTTTCGACATCCAGGGTCACCTCATGTGGAACAGTTTTACAGGTGAAGGAAGTCGGAGTACCCAGAGAGAACCATCGAGCATTGGCGAGCATCTGTCAGACTTCCCATTGTACTAACTCCACACAAGCCCCACAAGCCTTGGGCAGTCGGGATCAAGTGACTTGCCCAAGGACACAACGCACTTACCCCTGGTGGGGATCGAAACGTGGACCTTTCGGATTGAAGTCAGTTCTGTAACCACCGTGCCGCCGAGCTTTCGCGCTTAGTGTTATAATCAAAAAAGTTATCTCAAGAAAGATAGTGATTCACGAAAGCCAGGTTACGCTTTGTCATTTGGAACGATTAGCAAGCCGATTGATTTTTTCTTTCTTTGCTTTTTTTTGTTCAATCTTAATTCTTAACCCACTGAGTATTTTCAAGATATTTTTAATCAGATCTAGTCATGGCTGCTGTATAGCAGCCGTGACTAGATTTGATGAAATATGCATCTTAATTTACCTCAAGGAATCATTGGTGAAAAAAAATCCGTTCAATTTATGGAGTGAAAATTTGATTACATGTGCATCAATTATGCTTATTTCTGTGTATAAAAATCCTCAAGAGGGCTGTGTACTAAGGTGTGCTATACGTCAATGAGGCACGTGTCTTCAACGAGTGTTGAACCTGCTTGTACGGAGTTACTACATACAGTACGTGGAGAGTGGATTGTAACGAAATCACCCGGCGAGTGGAGTTATCACCCAAAGTATCACTTTCAAATTCTGTACATTTGGATAAAAAACACAAGCAATGTTTCAACCAATGGACCTCCAGGTTATACCCGGAGGTCCATTGGTTGAAACATTGCTTGTACTTGTTATGCTTTGCAACAAATTTGCAATTATTGCTTGGGTGGAATCTCCACTCTGCGGGTGATTTAGCGATAATACACTCTCCACGTACTGTAAGGTAGTCTGACAATTGCTCGCCGTTTCCCGGTGGTTCTCTCCGGGCAGTCCGGCTTCCTCCACCCGTAAAACTGTCCCACACGAGGCGACCCAGCTATCGAAAGTGTCGATAGCCCCCCCCCCGTCCCCCCCCCCCCTCTAAAAAAATAAACAAACGTCATCAGCAAGCAAGTAATTAACCCTTTGAACAAAGACACAACTTTCTGGTGGCGTCTGCAAAACAACGTCGTTATGCATGATGACTGCTTGTCCATCAGCAGCAGGAAGGGTCACATACTGATTTGTTTTTCTATTTCAGTTTGGGGAAAGATTACCCCTGGACGAGAACTCTACATTTTTCATTTTAATATTATAAGAGAGATATAAATGTACAGTGCCAGCTTAATGAGGTTGTGGCATAACCACAAGAAAATTATCATCTCATTTCCAACTGTTCATAACTTCAACACTTGACATTATTTCTTGGGAAGCTCTCCTTGAGAGCTTCCCAAGAAACGATGTCAAGGGGTGGACTTTTCAACGAGAGCAAAATATGAAGGAGATTTCCCTGTGGTTATCCTGCAACTCATTCCAGCTGTTACCATAGCGTGCCGGACAACTTATTCACTATTCCGTTTACCCATCTCATTTTCTCGCCGTTCTATTTGCATAGTTTTCAGATTTACTATTTCGTATACAGTTTCAAATCGTGTAGAAAATGTGGGTGATTTTTAAAACCTTAACCGCCTTCAGAGACAAATTAATATAGGTAATTTGATGTCAATTTTCTCAACTTAGCTCGCGAGCCAAACTACAAGGGGGTGCAGTCGCCAGATTAAAGACGTTCGATTTATGCGTTCTGCGTGGCTTTCAAAAAGCTGCAAACATGTCCCATTTATTAATGGTTTATCTCTGAGGAATTCTATTTAACCCTTTGCATAATATGAAAAGCAGACGACACTTGCAAAAATAATTCTTGAATAACTAATTTTTTTCATTTTTTGTCTCAAAAACATAGGTTATGACCCCTTGTTGGAACGAGCTCGACGAGCTCGTTCCAACGAGGGGTCATAACCTATGTTTTTGAGACAAAAAATGAAAGAAAATAATGAAAATTAATTGGCGATTTTTGAGAATAGCGCTGACCGGTTTTGGCCGTTACGTTAGGTAAAGGGTTAACCCTTTACCCAATGCAGACGATATCAAAATTTATTATTTTAAATATCATTTTTTTAAAAATTTCCAAAAATTTCAACAAAACCATATCATGTGACCCTCATTGGAACGAGCTCGACGAGCTCGTTCCACAGAGGGGGCACATGATATGGTTTTGTTGAAATATTTTGAAAAGTAATATTTTTTCAGCTGCTGTATTTGCATATTGCGCGGGCGGATGTTGTCGATTCGTTGGGTAAAGGATTAATCGCATCCAAATTTAGGGTTTCTTTACCACTTTGCACTTGGGCAACTCATTTGTTTCTCTGAGAAGTCTATTGGGTTTGGACTGAATCATTTTTCCCCTTGTTTATTTGCATTTTAAATTGGTCTTCCCTTTCTCCCTCCTGGCTCAGTCCGGGTTTTTAGGTTCTTTATTTCTTGTTTTGATTTTGCTTACTCGTTTTCGTATCGCTTTTTCGTTTCGAATTTGTCAATTCAAGTTTCTTTCGATTTTGGTTATTTTGAATGGCAACTAACCCACTTGCTTCAAATTTACCTAAACAAACTGGGGGGGGGGGGGGGGGGGGGAGAGGGTTCCTGCAAATATTCGAAAAACAATTCGATTCGAACGGCATATTGGAGTAGAATATGAATCTAACTCTGAGAGCCAATTGTACAATTCGTCCCCTGTGTTCCAGTGTGTTCTATGTGCCAGTAGGACTAATATCGTACATCGAACATGGACGACCGCACATTTTCTGTTCGTAACCCATGCACTATATTGAGGAAAGGGGTGTAGTGAAGACGAAAAGGGGTGTACACCTCACTTGTGCCCTTTGTGACGCTTCAAATTTATTTATTTATTTATTGGTGTTCCAAGGTCACATATTTCTGCACAATGGCTTATCATGACCTCGACAGTTTTACGGGTGGAGGAAGTCGGAGTACCCGGAGCGAACCACCGAGCAACGGCGAGCAACTGTCAGCAACTGTCAGCTCCCGAACATACTAACTCCACACAAGCAGGGTTAGCATTGCTTGAAGACAGGTGCACCATCGACGTGCAGTATGCCTTAGTACACAACGTCACCGTGCCCCCACGTGGGCAATGAGGGTGAAGTGTCTTGCCCAAGGACACAACGCGGTTGCCGCAGGTGGGATTCGAACCGAGGACCTCTCGGCTTGCAGCCTGCACCTCTACCTACTGAGCCACCGCGCCCCCGTGACGCTTCAAATACCAACTGGTAAAATATTCCAACTACACCATCAAGGCTTGAAAGTATTAGTGAGTCGGGATTATATTTCAAAAACTTAAGACTGTGTGCATTGCTTTAGTTAGCCGTATTCGACAATTCATCCCCTGAGTTCCAATGTGTTCTATGTGCCTACTGGCACATAGAACACATTGGAACACAGGGGACGAATTGTTTTGTAAAATCTATGAGCTGCAAATAGGGAAAAGCAAAGATGTCAAGGAGGCCATCAAAACTGAGATCGCAGCCCCGCCGGGAATCTATGTTGGTTTTTACTTGGGTCGATTCTTCAAGCATGTCAAGTCTGCCTCGTTTGCGTTGTTGCTCATTAAACTGGTGCACAGCAATCACTGGCAGGTATATTGTGTCTATTACAGTCACAGTTTGATAGTAGTTCCGGTGGTGATACCGTTTTTAGTTATACATGTTGATTTTTCTAGTCTATTCTGACAAAGAGTTGAGCACATTTGTTGTGGAGTCCGGCGAATATAGCGCTTTCATCCGAAACAAGTATCGAATCGAATATGCACAAAAAAATTTCGAACAAGATATAATTGGTTAAATTCATAGTTACACAAGTGAAAAACAGTCGTTGGGGAAAATTCTGTTGTACTACCAGATTGATGGGGGTTAATCTGTTGAGTCTAATAATCAACTAGCATTTTGTTTACCCAGAGTCGGGACAGTACGCCAGTATAATTTGCAATATATTTTAAAAGACAGCTTACATTTGGTGGTGATGGGCTAGTGAATCTAAACAACTATCAAGACGCCAGAGAGTGTGGTGGGCCAGTGGCTAGAGCGTTGCACTTCAAACCGGAAGGTGGACGGTTCGATTCTGACCAGCGGTCAAGACCCTTGATCAAGACACTTAACCCCGATTACCCATGTTTGGGCACGTTGGCGTCCTGTAGTAATTCGTATTGCACGTCAATGGTACACTTCCCTTCAAACGCAGAGAACTCCAGCTGTGCAGAGTTAGTAAGCTGGAGAGTCAGACAATTGATCGTCTCTGCCCGGTAGTTTTCACTGGGTACTCCGGAATGCTCCTTCGGTAAAGCTCTTCAAGACGATGTGTCTCTGGTTGTTGAACGTGACATTAAACCCCAACAAGCAACAAACAAACATAGAGACGCCAAAATTTCAAATAATTGAGCATGATGCAATGGTGCGCTCAGAGACAGGGTCTACCATAGGCTGTTGGCAGTGCATCAATTTTATTTAAAGCTATTTTGGAATTCGTCTTGATGATTTTAGGGCTCTTCGAATCACCCCAGTCCCCACTCACTCAGCCCCTCACACAAACGGAAAAAGTCCGTATTTTAACAAGGAGGGGAGTTTTCCCCAACCCGTCCAAAAACACCTCTGTTATTATACTTCACTGCGTAAGTGAACTATTAAATACCCATGATTACTGGGATTGCAAGTTCCGACACGAGGTGACCTTGGCTGTCAAAAATGTCGTGAAGACCCAATAAATAAATAAATAAATAAATAAATAAATAAATAAATAAATAAATAAATAAATAAATGGGATTGCAAGTGAGATTGGTACTGTTTCAAACACGGCATGATGACAGAGATTACCAATAGGGCTTGATAAAAACGCAACCAAGATAGAGGTTAAAAAAACCCTAAAAGAATGCTACTAGCGTGGCGTAGTCAGCTGATATGGAATGGAACAAACGGGTGTTACGCCGGTGTTAATAAATTCATTGTTTTACGTCAATTCATGGTTTTTACAGACAGATGAGAAATGCGCTGATGAATGGCTATACCTTATCTGCAGACAAAGGATACATGCTCATCATTTAATTTCTGAATTAGTCTGAGTCGCAAATGCACCAAACATTCAATCTACAGTACGTGGAGAGTGTATTATCACTAAATCCCCACAGAGTGGAGATTCCACCCAAGTTATAATTGCAAATTTGCTGCAAAGCACAACCAGCACAAGCAAAGTTTCAGCCAATGGACCTCCGGGTTGAACCCGGAGGTCCATTAGCTGAAACATTGCTTGTGTTTTTTGTCGATATGTACAAAACTTGAAAGCTATAGTTTGGGTGATAACTCCACTCCGCGGGTGATTTACTTACAATCCACTCGCCACGTACTGTGGGTATTTTCAAAAGCCGAAATGCTACAGCTGCATAAACTTCTTCCACCACATATTAGCAAAGGCCGTAAGATAATTTTTGGTGTTTGGTGTGATACGGTGTATGACGTACCATATCAAACATTATTTTCCGACCTTAAGCTTTTTGGGAGTGATTAGACTTCAAACCGAAAGGTCCTCAGTTCGAACCTCGTCATGGGTAACGGCGTTGTGTCCTTGGGCAAGGCACTTAATCTCGATTGTCCACGTGGGGGCACGGTGGCGCTGTGTACTAAGGCACACCGCACGTCGATGGTGCACTTGTCTTCAACCAATGCTAGCCCTTCTCGTCCAATTCTAACCCTACTTGTGTGGAGTTAGTACGTTGGGGTGTCTGACAGTTGCTCGTCGTTGCTCGGTGGTTCTTTCCGGGTTTACTCTACCCGTAAAACTGTCCGACACGAGGTGACTCTGGCTTGCGAAAGTGTCATTAAACCCCTAAATAAATGAATAATAAATAAATTGATGGACTGATGGACTGATGGATTGATTGATTGATGGATGGATGGATGGATGGATGGATGGATGGATGGATGGATTGATCGATCGATCGATCGATCAATCGATCGATTGATCGACCGGTGGCCTTCCCATGCACGTGTATATGCAAGCGATGTTCACGGATAGTCTGTGACAGTCAAAACACCATCGTCGACTTTGCGAAGCGGTAAAAAACGAAACACCACGGTCGATTTACGCGACAGTTGGTCACGGTGTGATGAATATTATTATAATTAAAAAAGGTATCGTGGTCCATAATTAACTAAAATCTACAATTATTTGGTGTCTACAATAAATGCGCTCTTTGACGTAAAAGGAAGTATTGATTAATAGAGACTTTATATGAAATCATACAATCATCAGAAAGTTTGACAAGATCACAACTATTCACAGGTTGCTTCATTTAATACAAGTATACCATTAATAATAATCAATGACATTATTCCATAAACATAATACTTGTTGTGTTAAAATCCTCTGACAAATGTGACAGATGTTTGGTGTTGAGGATACTGAGGCACCTCTACATTGAGAAAAATGAACCCACGGGACGAACTAATATGGAGCCAAAAAGTGTACATTTCCAGACTTGAAAGGTCATCGAAAAGGCAAATCATAGAGAGAAACCTCTGTCACATTTTAAGGGTAAAGTTTCTGCGCACCCCTTTCCTGCTAATACCCAATAAGATGGCAATAACGAGGACCCCCAAAGTTCCAAGTGGCTTCATTCGAGTGGTGAGGGATCCGCATTTCCCACCTCTTTCCCACCCACCCACATCCTAAATATCTGATGGTGGATTTATGGTGTACAAGGATATTGGTAAAAATGATGTGGACCTACGTCCCCCCCCCCCTCTCTCTCTCTCTCTCTCTCCCTCTCTCTCGTCGGTGCGAACGTCCCTGCTGGACAGGCCCACGACAAGCCCAGGAGTGGTTTTACATAAATTCATATTTTCTGTTCATTGCTATTGAAATTTATTTTCTTGACATTTGTATTGGTTATATAAACGCTATTTTTCTTGCTAATGTCGCACGTCTTCTCGACTAGGCAAATTTGAAAAAAAAAACTTCTGACGTAAAAGATAAACTTTGCTCCGCCATCCAAAAAATTGATGACAGTTGCCTCTAATTAGTTTGCCATAATAATAATCCAAGTTTCATTTTGTAACTTTTAATAACGAAAACAACAGACGCTGTCTGTTGTTTTCGTTTATTAAAAGTAACAAAATGAAATTTGGCTTTCTTTTCTGCTGATTGCATAGGTGTTTTCTCCACAATTACTTGCTTCTTAATTGGAACTGCCTCTCTCGACTAATAATTAAAAGGGAGATAATTTATCGAGAATTCATTTACATGACGATATCACTCGGGGATGCTTACGTCCCTCAGCGACCACCCCAAGATGTCACTTGTTGGTAGTTGTTCACCATCTGCACTTATGCTCTTATTTCGTGGAGAAGGTGTTGAGTCCTAAAAAAATCACGATTGGCTTGAAATCTACCGAACGTTCAAGTTCGCATATCAGGACACCTACCTGAGTCATCTTTAATCAAGAACAAATATATCCGCCAGTAGATCTGCAATATTCGAGATTAAAAAAAAAGTTGTTTATGCTAAACTTTATGAAGAAAAAAATGGACTCTCTCCTATTAATGTGTTTTAAGATTGAATGAAATATTGATAATTAAAAATATTATCTGTAATCCTATTCTTTCAATAACATGTGTAAAGAATCATTTTCATCATGGATTATAGAATATCAAACCATGCGTTGTGATATGACTAACTATGTGCTACTGGCACTTCAATTAAGGATCAATGTTTTCAACATAGAACTATTTTCAGAAACAGAATATCACATGATTAGCTGTTTAAGACGATAACCTAGAATTAACTCAGCCTAATAGATTAATTGCGATCCGATCAAACGCCTTGATAGATTGTATAGGTGTTAATGAATCAATCAGACAAGTTGAATGATGTTTGGTTGAAAATACAGTTCGTCATGGAATATTTCGTTAAGAGTTTAATGGAGAAAGAAACGACGCTTGCTTTTTTATCAATCTCCTTTGTGTGTGAAAAGGTGTTATCAGCAAGAGAGATATGTGGTTGTGCATAATGGGATGGATGCACATGTAAAAACTGTTTCACAGAAAAGCCAGTGGTACACGGAATCGCTATTATCACGTTATACATTTAATGGAGAAAGAAATGAAGTTTTCTTCATTTTATCATGATTCCTTGAGTTCAAGAAAGCGACATCTGGGCTTTAGCATTTCCGAGGGCATCTCATTGCACTCGAGGCACGATATATGGCTGTGTAAATTGGGTAGGTATGCACATTTGAGTCTTGCACACCTATTCGCTTTTTCTTGTAATCATGCATTTTCTTACGAGTCTGGATTTGGTGGACTAATGTCACACGCACAGTCATCAGTCATACAAATGGATGTCTGTAATACTTGATTCGGGCTGTTGGAGGCCAGATTGACCAATTAAGAGTACCGGTACATTAGGTACATAGTCGCAACAAATCAGGTTTACACTCGTGACGCCCCTGATACCATTCCCACGTACCGTGTAGTAGGAAGACGGGCGACATTAGTGATCGTGTCCCTAACAGGACAGCTGCACATATGACAATGGCAAGAGATCGATGAATGAAAAACCAAGATATTCTCTAGTCTAGTTGACGACAGTGTCAATGGTGTGACCGAATACACACAGAAAAGGACACAACATTCACAACAAATGTGAATAAATTTTGTCACATTGTGAAAACCCTTTGAAAGGCCGTTTTCCGGTCTAGGATCGTAATTGAAAATATATAAAGCAGATAATTACTCAGTAATAATAATAATAATAATAATAATAATAATAATAATAATAATAATAATAATAATAATAATAATAATAATAATAATAATATACATGTATATAGCGCAAACATCTCACAATATTAAAAAAGTTGCATGGCGCTTTACAACACTGCTCATAAACAAAATGATGACCAACATTGGATTTGAAAATATTTGTTAAATAAATGGGATTTCAATCTAGATTTAAATGCTGTCAAAGAAGGGGCTGTTTTAACAAATTCTGGTAGCATGTTAAACAGTCTAGGAGCATTATAGCTAAAAGAACGTCCACCGTAGCTAGCGAGAACATAGGATTTCTCTTCTAAAAGATTTTGGTTTGTGGAACGGAGGGGGCGTTTCGGTATATATGGTTTTACTAGATTAGCAATGTAAGCTGGGGACTGCTTCATGTGTACTTTATATGTGAAGAGGAGAACTTTGAACTCAACTCTGGCCATAATAGGAAGCCAATGCAGACTTTTCAACTTAGGTGTTATGTGATCTCTCCTTTTCGCTAATGTCACAATGCGTGCTGCTGTGTTTTGAATAAACTGTAGTCTGCCAAGTTGTTTATTGGGAAGACCATGAAGAAGCGAATTACAGTAGTCCAGCCTTGAAGAAATAAATGCGTGAATGGTCTCCCCCCCCCCCCCCCCCAACAAATGATGGATCTGAACTGACATGGGATATACCAACAGGGACCAAAGGGTTAATGAAGCATGGAAACACTAAACGACTTTTTTAAAAATCTGAAATAACCTCACACCTCCTAGGACCTAAATAAACTCCGGATTTCTATTTTTTTTTAAATTCTCGAAGATATTCATCGCAGGTTAATGCAGACATCCTCAAGTCAATACCTCTGGCAAGTCTTGTTAAAATAGGTAATAAACAAATTGTGGCCATGGAGGGGGCTTTGACAATAAGACTCTACTTTTCTAGACATCCGAATGAGAAAATGTCATCACCCCTAAAAGGACCCTGTCTAAATGGGTTAATGTTTGCTGGTATGTATTCAGTTCGCCAATCGAAAATAGAAACGATTACCTTTGTGTGTTGCTATGCATCGCGTACCAATAGCTGAATTATGGATTGACAAGATCCTTTCATACTTTCATGCCTTCAGAAGATGAAACAAGCTCATCATCTCAGACTTGAGGATTGTCGATAAGAGCTTAAGTCACTGATTTCAAATGCTATATTGTGCCTTTCCTGAAGGAATCATGAAGTTTGTTTCTTGTGTTTATAACGACGTAAGAGAAGACGTCCGGGTGGGTGACATTCATAGAGAAGTGTTACAGTGTTTTCGACAAATATTTCCTATGTCAGTAAACTAGACAATCAGAAAGATGACATACGATATTTATGCCCATTGATTCCAACTAACATTACTCATATAAAATAGAAACAAGAAATAATGTTCCGTCGAACGAAGGGAAATCTATATCAACGCATTCTCCCTTTTTCTTTTGTGTTTTCTGTATCATTTCGAAAAAAAACAGTTATCGCGTTTAAAGAAAAGGAATATTCTTTATTTTGCGTTATCAATCAAGGGTCTTTCAATGCATTATAAATGAATAGGTGGATATTCTGTACTGGCGATTTAGTAAATATCACAACAACTGGCAAAAAGTGACTTTAGAAAGATTAGAACACACGACAATGCAATGTGTTTGACTAAAATGGTGGAGAATTCTTAACAATGAATTGAAAGAAATTTTTCGAAAAAAAGGTGAAAAATATTGCTAATATACCAATAACATGATTTTGGAGGGCGTTACGGTTTATTAACGGCCCGACAGGAATGATTAACAGTCAGAGGGTCCATTAACAGCCCGAGACGAAGTCGAGGGCTGTTAACGGCCCGAAGGCTGTTAATCATTCCTGGAGGGCCGTTAATAAACAGGGACGCCTAATAAAATCATGTTATTACTATTATTACCACTTCTAAAATGGTTAAATCCAAAGGTTCTTCATCAAGTTCACTTGATTGTGACATACCGAGTTTTCGCAATGACATTTAACCAAAACACATGTGTCGTCTGTTTCTAGATAAACAAAACGTCACGTGGTCAATCACATCATAGCTCAATTTAAATATTTTTGTTTGCCACGAAAAATTGGCCTTCTCCCGAAATCAACTAACAAAAACCTACAGTAATGAATTAATTACACTCACCTTGACAATTCGAATGCTTCATCACCGAAGTAATGGGAAAATCACACAAATTTCACGTGTTTTTTTTAACATTCATTGCATTTAAGCGCGTTTCATCATCTCGGAACCAGTGGCGCGTTTGGTATGACGGATTACATAAACTGTAACCGGAGCCGGCGCTGTTAATGAAACATTTAGCCGGAAGCGGGTTGTTAGCCACGTTAACACACAACTTCCGGTTTGAGTCTGTGCATTATGCACTTTTACCGAAAAGGTAAAATTGTGTTAATATACTAGAGAACGAACACTAAAGTGGTAGTAATTATGAATAAAATCATTATTGCATTATCAAATTTGAGTCCACAAGAATGGTAAAGAAAATTGAAAATATTCAGTATAGTCGCCGTGGCCCTGGAAGTGAAGCAGTGTCTATTCACTGCGGTAAACAGGCTCTGTTTTACTGGTAAAATAGGACCCTGTCACCAATGCTTGGGAGGTGCAAACCCTCTCTAAAATGGGCAACATGGCTTATTAACGCTCACCCCTTGTCTTGAGTTGATACTCATGTTGTGGTCATGATCAGCCATTGTGCAAAAATATGTGACTTTAAACACCAATAAATAAATAAATAGTCGCCGTGGACTGGGCGTAATCCACGAGTGGGAAGTGATGCCCACGCACTCGTTTACCAGTCAATAAAAATCACCATTAGCAAAATTTTAATTAATGAAGCACCGGGTTGTACCCGGTGCTTCATTAATTAAATTTGTGATGATTATTCAAATGATTGTGTTTGGGATCTAATATTATAGCGTCCGTGGTAATATTGCCCACTCGTGGAGTGACCAATCCACGGCGGCCTTACAGTACTTCCGAAGGCGAAAGATAAACTGACGAAGAATGGCGGAGTTGGACCCGACTCACACACCCAGTAAAACGATTTGTTGTTTTCCTTTTGAATCGGATTTTCTTCCATTGATTCTATAAACTATATACTCTCCCTAAAAAGAAAGTGTGCATGCTAAAAAATAAAACTAAAAAAAGATATATATCATTTTCATTCCTGGAAATTTCATTCAATGACAAATGAATCAATTTGTGATCAACACGAGAAATTTCATTACGCTACGACGAATACTCTTGGTGCCATGGAGAGTCAAAGACACCAAGGGTCAAACACAAAAGTCACACACTCAATATCTAGTATGACCTCCGTCTGCATCGACTACTGCTGTGCATCTACGCCTCATGGAAGCGAGTTAGCATGGAAGTGTTGTGAGATGTTGTTCCATATACCGATAAGCTGTCTTTGGAGTTCCACAAGCGTTGACGGTGCATGGGGAAGCCGGCGTAGCTGACGTTTCATTTCGTCCCATACGTGCTCAATGGGTGAGATATCGGGCGAATTTGTGGGCCATGGAAGAACATCCACTTGTTGTTGCTGCAGATAGATACTGTTGAACAACACGAGCTGCGTGGGGTCGGGCGTTGTCCTGCTGTAGAATGACGCCGGGGCCGTGACGTAACGTCAAAATCGGACGAATTGCAGGTCTTCGAGGACGTAAGCCGTATTCTCTCAGCCGGTTGATTACTGTTTGAGGATGTATCTGTCTCAGGTTAGGGATGTTCCTGGCTGTCGTCGTTGCCGTTTTTTGCCAGTTCCGGAGATGGACGGCACGGATATACCGATCTTGTGCAGGGGTGGTAACTCGGGGTCTCCCGGAGCGGGGTCGGTCTCGAACGTCATCATGTTGTGCATGTCGATGGACTAGCCTGTCTACAGTGTTACAGTGGCAGTTCAAATGCTGGGCAACCTCTCTGTGTGTTCTGCCAGCTCTAATCATACCCAGGGCAAGGAGACGTTGATTCATTGATAATCTTGGCATGGTAATGTGGAGTCGTTTTAACAGCTGCGCAAGTTTGAATGTGAACGATAGGAAGGCCTTACTTTAGTGTTTAAATACCCAAGGATTCACACTGCTGCATGAATTTTCAGACTCTCCACGTGCAAAACATGCCTTTTCACAAACGTGCAGCACGTCATTTAACGTTAATGCAATTTTAACGGGGAAAGCTGTTTTTGTGTTCAATATAACTTATTCATGAACAGGTTAACACTCTTTACACCTACGAAATTATTTTTGTGGAGTTTGATCAATTTCTGCAATGCACACTTTCTTTTTTGGGCGAGTATATTTAATTAGGGTTTAATATATTTCCTGTTTTCTATGGTAACGGGAACGGGAATGAAATTACACACAAACCCGGGAACGGGGAAATGTCCCAGATAATATCTAGTAAATTTTAAAGAGTAACAAGAAGCATTTATTTTCGTGAAAATGAACATATCTTATTGACAATCTACATTTTTTTTATTTATTTATTTATTTATTTATTTATTTATTTATTGGTGTTTAAGGTCACATACTTATGCACAATGGCTAATCGTGATCGTGACAGTTTTACAGGTGGAGGAAGCCGGAGTACCCGGAGAGAACCACAGAGCATCGACGAGCAACTGCCGGCTCCTCAACATTCTAACTCTGTTCAGGCTCCGTTCCGTCAGGGTTACAGCGGTTAACGACATGTGCACCCTCAACATTCTAACTCTGTTCAAGCTCCGCTCCGTCAGGGTTACAGCGGTTGAAGACATGTGCACCATCGACGTGCAGTACAATCTGCCATCTCCGTACGAAAAAGTATTTTTCCTAAGAGAAGTGTAAAAACCCAAACCCGCTTCCAACTTGCCTTCATTTTCAGAATCGCTAGTTTTATCACCACTACCACTATCCCTACCGGCTCCAACTCCCACTTCACTGCAGAAAACAGAGGTGACGGGGTGACGGCAGTGAAGAAGGAGTTGATGTTGAAGGAGGCAGTGAATAGTGAGTGATACCAGTGATTGTGAAAATGAAGACGAGTTTGAACATGAAGCGAGTGAAGATCTTGCTGCTGAAGAGAGAAGTCCTCCGGAACTGATTGAGAGATACAGTGATTTGGTGAAAAAGATTCTTCAGGAAGCAGGGTTGTAAAAGGTTCAGGCGTGGAAAGGCTGAAGACATCTTACAAACTAACGATGGGTTAGTTTTTCAATTTTGAAAACATCAATTGAACACAAGCAGTGCCATGAGTGATTCCCGGTTCCGTGCTATATATATCACGGGTATCGTGAACGCCTTTCGGAACCGGGAACCCGGGAATTCCAGGTTCCGGGATTAAACCCCAATTTGAATTTCCCGAACTGCAAATGTGGATAGGTCACTATGGTTACAAAAGAGAAAGAAGATTTTAATCGGATCGAGACCCGCTCGAAACTCGGTGTCCGCTTCTCTGCCCGCAACACTGAAATATCACCTGCCGATAAAGACATGCTAGAACATTGAATTTCAGGTGATATTTTCTTGTGTTTTCTTTATTATTCTTTTGATTCTGGTATGATTTTGTAATTTTGTATTAGGGAAATCTTGACCTGCCTGTGCAGGTGTGTCGTAACCAAAATGTTCGAATTTGCGATCTCTACGCTATCTGATCACGATCGGGGGTCAATACTATAAAACGTATTCAATTGTATTTTCTAGAATTTTATTTTCTAGTTACGACTTTATCATTAGCATTTTCAAAGATGTGGCAATTTGCCAACTGGCAAATTGCCATATCTTTTAAAATGCTAATGATTCATTTTAGTCAGTTAACATAATAGGTAGGAAATACACTTCTAGAAAATACAATTGTAAAAGTTTTATTGGCTCCCGATCGAGAAACGGCCACTATTGCTAATACTAGTTCTCCACCTCACTCAAAAATGCATGTGCTGTGACGGAATTTTATGTGAATTACGCGAAGTAAGAGAGAGTCGAACGTTCTCAAATTCTAAGGCAGTGTTTTTTTAATTGAAGATGCATAATGTTTTCATTCCACCTGTCTACAAGATTACTGTATCTGAGCTATATTTGTATTTCAAGTCGATTGAATACATACGTAATCGTGGCTCAAGTAAGCTCAAGATTTACTCCATACTTACACGGATTTTAACGATACAATAATAATATCATCAGTATGTTGTATATATATTTCTCGTATTAGAAGTGTCAAACTAAAGTAAGTTATTAACCTAAGAAATCTGTTTGCAGGAAACCCTAAAAAATATTTGTAGAAATTTATTTCAAATGCATACTCGAGAATGATTTGCAAACATTAGGTCTATACTGTAAAGTAACACCGTCCGATTATTTCCATATGCGTCTGACGTTTGTCACGACGCACCTGCCTACCAAATGCTAATCAGGCGTCCTCACTGACGTCAAGTACAGTATGCGGAAAAGAGGTTAGTACTTGGCATTTCATGAGAAAAAGCAGATAATGGGAGGGTTGGAGGATGAGGGGGCGCGTGGTCTCCAAACGAATGAAAGGGGAATCACACACACAACCTTCACAAATAGTGGTACGATTTTTTGGTATGGTTTCCTTTTCATCTTTCAGAAAATCTGAGAAAATCTTAAAACGTTTTTTGAACCTTGTTCATATTGAGTAAATATAGTCCAGTATAGAGACGTTTGAAATCTTTCGAAGTTTCTTTGAGACGAGTCCAGACACACTGTTACTAAGCTTCCCGTCCACAGAGCTTGCAGTGGATTTGGTATTCACGACTCTGTAGTCAATGTAGCCCCCCACCCCTCCCTCCGACTGACTCAAACGTACACGAGGGAGCAAATGACCTTTAACCCTTTTACTGCCACGCCCACTTTATCCATATATGGAGGACCTCTCTGTACGCCTGTATGCGAGGAAGTTTAATAAGATTTATGTCATACTTGAAACTCTATCATCTGATTAATTGTTGGAAAGGGCTCTTTGAGCCCTTTCCAACAATTAATCAGATGGTAGGTTTGATCTGCGCATACCAGAACATACATATAATTTTCATGAAGTAGGTGACAATAGTCGCTCTCGGCAGCGAAAATGTTAATGTAAGCCGAGTCGAAAATCCAATTTGCACCAAATGCAAGGCCACACCGAAAACATCAACAAGATACAACGAGACGATTTCTAGGTCCAATCGTGTGCGAACTGTTTGTTTAATAAACATAAAAATATCCTGAATATCTATATAATTCATGGAGGGGGCGCGGTGGCTCAGTAGGTGGCGGTAAGCCTAAGCCGCAAGCCGAGAGGACCTCGGTTCGAATCCCACCTGCGGCAACCGCGTTGTGTCCTTGGGCAAGACACTTCACCCCCATTGCCCACGTTGGGGCACGGTGACGCTGTGTACTAAGCCGTACTGCACGTCGATGGTGCACCCATCTTAAACCAATGCTAACCCTTCTTGTGTGGAGTTAGTATGTTGGGGAGCTGACAGTTGCTCGCCGTTGCTCGGTGGTTCTCTCCGGGTACTCCGGCTTCCTCCACCCGTAAAACTGTCGAGGTCATGATTAGCCATTGTGCAGAAATATGTGACCTTAAACACCAATAAATAAATGGACGGAAGATGTGGGTAAAGTTCTGGTTTATTCTTTTTTTCTATTTTTTGTGACCGATCGATTTTAACCCTTAAAGTTACTGGCCCAATGGTGTACAGTACAACCGGCGTGAACTGGTCACTTTCCACAGGTCGACAATATTTCCACGAACGCAAAAATATTAAGATTCCAAACACTAATTATAGGAATAATCATCAAAAATTTAATTAATGAAGCACCGGGTACAACCCGGTGCTTCATTAATTAAAATTTTGCTGATGTTGATTTTTTATTACCTGGTAAGCGCATGCGTGGACATTACTGCACATGCGTGAATTACGACCAGTTCACGCTGACTGCACTGTAGGTATAGCGGTGCCGACGGTGCCTGGGCACGTCAGAAAGTATCCAGGTGCCCCCAACTTTTGAAATCTTTGTCACATTTTCCATAACTTTTTCTAAGTCTACTGCTATAGCCTGTGCTGGAATACAAGATGAAACCTCATGTAATTGGCAATAAAGCAAAGTACTGCACTAATGACATAAAGACCATATTGGCATGAAACTCACACAGAGTATAAGCTTGACAGATCATACAAACTGTAACGGAAGGTGGTGTCTTAGGGGCGATTGCCCTTGTTTGAACATCAATTAAAACAAATTGTCAGAATGGAAGCGTTACTTTGATTAACGATATGAAGTGTATCCAATATAACGATACGTCAACAGGACATCAGTGGTAGGGTTAATCATTGAAAGACAGGGATTTAATCCGCATTTTTCCCCATAATGCAACGTAAATTTGTCCAATTCAGTCTTGTTTGATTGAGCTCATTGAGCTCGGCCAAACAAACTTCAATTGGTAAAATTCCTAGTTGCACTATGGAAAAAATTAGTACTGCAAATTTCGTCATTTTGGCATCAGTAGAAAGGACTTAATCATTGGACGACGGAACTATAAGAATTTTTAGTGCGCATCCCTTAAAAATAGTTTCTGGTTACGCCACTGTACGGGCAACTTCAGAAGAAAACCCGGCCAAAATCAAATGCAGATGGCGGTGGTTAGGTTGTGAGATACACGATCATATATAGGCGTCTGTCTCTGAGTGCCGGCTGCGCCTCTAGTTGATAGTACATATCCCTCTACAATAAAATAAACATCCACGCCCCCACTTCCTCGAGTCGCGAGGGCCAAAGCACTATTTCAGCTGAGGATGAGCCCAGGGATGTGGCGACAGGAGGGTGGGGTGGGGGTGTCTCACCCCCCCCCCCTTCCCCAGGTAGAAGTATTTTTTTTGTCAATAGTTGGAAATTCCGAGGTCAAAAATCAAATGGTTGGAAATTCAATAAATTAACATTATTCATGAAAAATATTAAAATTCCAACTAATGATGAGAAATCTTGATCTTTTATTTCCAACTGGAAACTTGAGTTTCAAATTTCCTACTCCAAAATTGACATGGCCTCAAAATTTCGACTCTGACATCAATCCGGTAAATTTTCTGACCCAGACACATTATAAATGATGCTTTTTCCGTCTCAGGACTAGTGAAAATTTTCAGAAGGTTTCATAACCCTTTACCCAAAGCAGACGATTTCAAGATTCATTATTTTAAATATCATTTTTTAAAAGTTTTTAAAAAACTTTCAACAAAACCATATCATGTGACCCCTCTTTGGAACGAGCTCGACGAGCTCGTTCCAAAGAGGGTCACATGATATGGTGTTGTTGAAATTTTTCGAAAAATAATATTTTTCAGCAGCTGTATTTGCATATTACGCAGGCGGATGCGGGCGATTCGTTGGGTAATGGGTTAAAAAATATCACCCAGCGCTGTAGTGCAACCATCTATCGAAACCACTCACAGTTGGAATTTACACCGGTGGCACCGCCCCAGCTGAAACCCTCTAGCCACATCCCTGGACGAGCCACGTTGAACCCGATTGTCTATCGACTGAAATTGTACTTACAAATATTGTCTCGTGAAATTAAGAACTGAACGGGTAGTGATATTGTTTGTTTGTGTTCGGGGATTTCGCTACACTTTCAACAGCCATGTTCATACCATACCGGTCAATTTTACGGGTAGAGGAAGCCTGTGAACACGGAGAGAACCATCGAGAAATGGCGAGTAACTGTCAAACTCCCCAACGTCCTAACCCGTTACACGCAGGTTTGATTTTTTTCTTTTCGTATTTTTATTCAGATAACATCGTTACAAAAATATATAATTTATGCAATGAGCTCAGAGTAGGTGGAAAAGAAATTATTACATAATGTATTTACAATAGACATTACCGTTGAGCCTCGCAAAGTAATGGTATACTTGTAACGGCGTCAATAGAGAAGAGAATTATGACTGATTTCGTCTGATGGGTTGAGGGCAAGTGTACGATGGCCGTGACCTAGACCTTAGTCCACAACGTCACAGTGCTCCCTTACTGGCAGTTGGTATGGACGTCTTGCCCAGGGATACAACGCAGGTGACGCGACCCAGGGTCGTACCTCTGACCATTCGATCTCACGCCCAATGCTCTAAGCAATAAGACACCGTGTTTTCTGAGAAGTGATAAGCTGATGTAAAAATATTCGGCTTTTGCTGACAATAATGTTTCAAGAGATACTTCATCTCTCCTCTCAGGAGTATTACTTTGTGTCTGATCGTGTGTGCATGCATATGCATCTACGTGTGAGGGAGTGTATATGTATACGTGTGTATATGTGAACAGACACCCCAGAAAAACAGAGAACCAGAACAACAATAGATCTATGAAGAGTTTCTTTAGTTTTCATCGATCCATGGAGTGCGCGAGCAAAGTGTTTAGAGTACAACGGTACCAGAGCTTCAGCTAGCATGAAAGGTAAGCACTGTAAGAGAACAAAATTATAGGTGAGGGTGTGCTTAGTTGGCGGGAACGGCATTGTATGAGGCAAAGCAAATACAATATTGGTCGTGGCCATACGCCTCGCCCAATATTGTTTTTGCTGAGCTAATATGACACCACATCTACCAACTGCGCACATCACAGCGTATTCATTTACCACCGCCCGATTTCCTTTTACACATCATAACGTATTTATTTACCAGCCGCCCGATTTCCTTTTACACATCATAACGTGTTTATTTACCAGCCGCCCGATTTCCTTTTACACATCATAACGTATTTATTCACCAGCCGCCCGATTTCCTATTTCATTTCACACACATCATAACGCATTGATTTACCAGCCGCCCGATTTCCTTTTACAAGAACGTATTTGCAGTCCGATCTTTCGATTGTTTTGTATTTTTTAGGTGTACTTTCCTCTTTTTCTCCGCTACATTTTGTTCCGACGAATTTCCGAAACGATTCATGGTGCAACTGACCGATTTGTACACGTTTGGTTTTGTTTATAAATAAAACGTCTGCTTTGGGTGAGGCAAGGACGCTAACTCGCTACATAATCGATCGATTTATAAACAGCTCAAGACTGCATTAATCAGTGAGATATTTTGGCGTCGCACTCTCGGAGGCGTGGATTTATTGAAGGCGAGGATATTTATTGGGAATCGAAAATGGTATCTATCCACCCCATATGGATCCTTATGATGTGAGTTCAGCGGCGAGGTGACAATATACGGCTCAATCTTGAGTGACTAATAATACACGCTGATTGGTTAAATAAAGAACCTTGTTGGTAAAGTAAGATTCTTTGTCACACGGATTCGTAAATCTGGCTTCGCCTGTGTGTGTGTGAGGGTGGTTGGATGAGTTAGTGGAGTAGTGTGTGCCATGTGTGTTGATATACACGTATGCATTGTTAATGTAATCTTGAAGTTCATGGGTAAACTGTTAATTGGTAAACTATCACATCATGTTCAGTAGACAATCCATTTTAAGTATTTAATTTAATATAAAAGTTCCGCAAATGTTACCCAGAGGAAATTTTCTAATCGTAGGATTAAATATTGATTCCACGTGTCAGATTTTATTTATTCAGTTTTCTAAGAGTACAGTAAATATATGAGTTACAGTTTTACTAAGAAGATCAACAAAAACAATTTCCTTTGTACATATATTGAACTTAGCAGATTGGATAATATGGTGGTATTAAACATTTCGTCTTTGAAATTTTAAAAATCACAGAGTATTTTGATGCGATGAGTTTGTGAATGAATGTTGGAGAGAACACACGTAGACTTGGGCCATGCGAACATCAAATTTCGAGGTGAATAAAATATCGAATCCAATCATGCAGAGGAATTCGAATCGAATTGAATCTGGAATTGTCGAATTTCGCCGCTTTTTATCCCTTTGCCTGACATGGAAAGCAGACGACACTTGCAAGAAAAATTCTTCAATAACTATTTTTTAAAAATTTTTTGTCTCAAAAACATAGGCTATGACCACTAGTTGGAACGAACTCGTTCCAACGAGGGTCAAAACCTGTTTTTGAGAGAAAAAAATGAAAAAATGAAAATTAATGGACGATTTTTAAGAATAGCGCTGGCCGTTTTGCCCATTACGTTGAATATAGAAGTTACTGCCTATCACAATTCAAGGTGCAGGGAGTGCTGCGGTAGCTCCGTGGTTACGGCATTGAACTTCAAACCGAAATGTCGACACGCCAGGGGTAACTGCTTTGTGTCTTTGGGCAAGGCACTTAATCCCCATTGCCCACGTGGGGCACGGTGCTAAGGCGTACTGCACATCGATAGTGCACTTGCTTTCAACCCAATGCTAACCCTGCTTGTGTGGAGTTGGTACGTTGGGAAGTTTGACAGTTTCGCGCCGGTGCTCGGTGGTTCTCTCAGGGTACTCTGGCTTCCTCCATCCTTAAAACAGTCAGACACGAGGTGACCCTGGCAGTTGAAAGTGTCGTTAAACCCCAATAAATAAATATATTCAAGGCGAACTTGTATCCAATGTCAGCTCATCTATTTGGGAAAGTCATTTAAAAACGCATAATATTCCAGAAGAGTCAAATTTGTTTCTGAAACGAAACCTCCTTGAACTGTTCTTCTATCATCAGATCTTCTATAAAGAAAACGTGATGACAGAAGACGGGTTCAAGGAAAGGCAATTGTTGTTTCTTTGTTTTTTTTTTTTTTAATTATTACTCATGTAGAACATCTCGATGTTTCGTACATTTCTGAATCTGTTCCGAATCATTTTAACCCCCCCCCCCCCATAACCCCCCTCCCCCACCCCCACAATAGTGACTAAATTCCACTAATTTTGATACACTGTGCCAAGCACATGTGTGCCGGGTCGACCATGGTTCAACCCGGCATGGAAAAATTTTAAAATTTGGCATTAAAAGGAGCAATTTCCTGTCTTCTGAAGGATCAATTCCTGCTTCAACATACCCCAAAAAGTTTTATTTTTTTCTGCTCTGTTTGCAAGAGCATTTCTCCTACTTTTAATTAAATTATGTACGTATTATACATAGAAATTTATATCGTTTTTCAAGTGTCTCATTAGCTTTCACGGCTGGGTTTCATGCTACTTTACTCATCTGTATCAATGTAATGTATTTTTTCTGTAAAGATGTATAGAAACGTGACACTATAATAAAATAATTTACTACTACATTACCAAGTAACCACTCATCACTTGAAATTTAACCTGCTATTGAAGACAGATAATCTCATCTGTTAATCAGTTAATGTTTCGTATTGTCATAGTTGTGGATAATCTGTGTGTTGAATAAACACCTCAAATATAACAATAGAGACCCTTCATGGGATTATATTCAATGAAATTACAGGTGGAAATTGACAACTCTGAGTTAATTCACTGGTAGATAAAATGGATCAAAATGGTGAAAACTGAAAAACAGTGTCTGAAATTTTTCTAGGGGTGGGAGCGAAAATGTTTTCAGGGGCGCCGCCCCCCCCCCCCCCCCCCCCGTGGTTGCAGGCCTGTCTGTTCAATTGGAATCTACTCGAATGGAATAATCGGTTTTATTTCGATTTGAAAGAAATTTCGAGGTTTCTCAGCGCCCTGATGTAGACGGAACGTATACTTCATCAAGCAGTGTAATTATATAGTCGATTACGTGATTCGAGCAAATGCAGGATCAGCATGCCATTTTTGAATCATAACATTTTTTAGTTTTATAGAGCATGCCCAAAAATCTTGACTGCACAAAAAACCCATCAGCAGTCAGTTGTAAAATACGACGCAAACACCTGCCAACACCAGAGGAAAAATGCAGACTTTTCGTTTCGTTGGTCCTTCAGTTCACGGAAATAATCCGAGCCCAACTCTAAGGTTTTGACACCAAAACCTTTTGTGTGGCACAAGAATCTCCCGACTCATTTAGCATTTGACACCAGACAATTTTGGACCGCACTTGAAAATCACCGACAGACAGTAAACAAATAGCGATTTACCTGCAGTACATAAAATGGTATTCTCGATAATGTTGTGTGTCACTTTTATGTAATGAAAATAACACTAACAGAAGAAGACTGACCTGAGAAAATTTACTGTGAAACAGTGGCGTAGATAAGGGGGGTGGGGGGGGGGGGTGGCGGAGGCCCCCACCAGAAGTTTTGTCGGAAATTTTTGGGGACCATTTTTAGGCAAATTTATGCCTTATAACATTAAAATGCTGGCTTTGGGGATAAAAACATGCCATTTTGGGAAAATTTTTGGTAAAAAAGACCAATTTTCAGTCCATTTGCAGTAAAAAACAGATTCTTTCTGTTTGTTTGGGTTTTTGTTATTGTTACACTGTCGGAAAATTTTCGGTCTGTCGGAAAATTTTGGGCTTGCCCCTCCGCCAGCGAAAAGCTATCTACGCCACTGCTGTGAAACAACTGGAGGGACCTTACTTTAACGTCTAAGAGGTTTCTGGGTAACAATTCTAAAATCGTTACCACTGAGTCGACCAAACATCGGTATCAAAGTCATTGGTGTCTTTTTGTGTTGGATTGCTTTTAACAAGGTGACACTGAAAGCGCGGTTTCTTTCGCCTTCCATTTATACATCTTATATCGAGCATTGCATCGAATCATAAACAGAGTCGTCACTCCGTCCTCGGCTATCTTCTATGTCAGTCCAATGTCAGCATCTGGAAAAAATCCCTATTCATTATCTGGAGTAGAACAATTTATATTTTCAATGTGCAGCCTTCGGGCGGCACGTTGAAAATACTGATTGGTCGACCACACAAATTCAGTTAAAAGACATCTTACTTAACCTTTTTGAACCCTTGTGTTATCTTCCATATTAGTTCAATGACAGCAACTGGAAGAGTCCATGTTCATTATTCAGGGGTAGACCAATTAATATTTTCAACGTGCAGCCCTGTGGCTGCACGTTGAAAATATTGATTGGTCTTCCACACACATGCACTTAGCATCAATCCTATTTAATGAAATTATGACGTATTATGTTCCTGGCCGGAAAAATGACCGCTAGGGTTCAAGGGTTAATGCAATTATGAAACACCATGTTCTTGGACCGGAGTAACGGTTCTTCGTTTTCAAAGAGTTTATGTATTGAAATGTACTAAACTCGTCCAGCACATTAGGTCAGGTATTCCTCAATGGCGAGTGTTAGACCCAGTTTACTGAACTCGTTTAATAAATGTCCGCTTAAACTGGGCACTCAACGGAGATACTGATATCTCTAGTTTATTTCTCAAAAACGTGACAGTTTTATGGGTGGAGGAAGCCGGAGTACCCGGAGAGAACCATCGAGCAACGCCGAGCAGCTGCCAGCTCTTCAACATCGTAACTCCGCACTGCAGCACAGTCAGGGTTAGATTGGTTGAACACATGCGTACCATCGACGTGCAGTACTCCTTAGTATACGGCGTCATCGTGCCCCCATGTGGACAATCGGGGTTAAGTGCCATGCCCAAGGACACAACAGGGGAGTCCGAATTGACCGCTCAGACGGTCACCCATCCAGTGATTAACCGGGCTCGACGTTGCTTAACTTTGGTGATCTGGCGAGAACCAGTTACCGCAACGCCACCGCGTCACCATTTAGTGCATGTTCAATTACTACAAGGACATTGTTCATCAAGTGGATGATGCTATGTAATCGTGTGCTACATTGTAGGAAAGGGCTCATATAACGACATTTCGACAGTAAAAGCAAAGATGACCAAAGATATTGTTTCCATTCAACAATGGATCACAGCACGTTATCCTCTAACTATGAAGGTACTTTTAAAAGTGTACCTAACGTTGGCATTTTATTGTTTTGTTAGCGGATGCAACACCATGGATATTTGCACATCGCATTCAAAAACAGATCATACTGAAACAATAGTGATACTGAGTGCCATTTACAAGGCTTCGAGCTTTAAATAAACTTAAAAAGACTTATTGTCCCCTGAGTTCCAATGTGTTCTATGTGCCAGTAGGCACATAGAACACATTGGAAATCAGGGCACGATATTTTAGCCCATTCGTTATCAGAATGCTGGATTGTTACGGCAGCATGAATATTGGCTGATAGACCAATGTCACGATCAGACTAAAATCTCTTGTCTCTGACTGGACGAACGTTTGCGAAGTTTTTTTTTATATGTTTACGGCTCCAGTAGCATATGTATGTTACCCTTGGACGTAACCACGCAAAATATTTGAAATGAGGTTACCCACTTCGTAATTATTTCATCCACGGAGTGACTTGCAAATCACTTCATTTTTTTTCTAGATTTTTCATACCTCTAGTAGGTGATGTTCTGAATGAAGTGTCTAAATTAAAATTCATTTTAGAATTTGAGCTACGATGGTGTGACCTCCACTTGTTTCTGATTTATCGATTATTTGTCCAGTGAAGTCGGGGGATACACATGAGGTTTATTTTGTCGGAAACCGTGCGTGCGGTAGTTTTTTGGGAGAAATATATTCACGCCGCGTCTTCAAACCAGACACCAGGAGTGTCACCCGAATCCGTGCGTGAACGTATGTCGCACCGTGTCGAATCCGCCCGTTTCGTTCTTATGGGGTGGTTCTTATCCTGAAGGGGGTCAATGACTTTTCCTCAAAAAGCATAAATCAACAGAGGTTCACTGAAATTAACAATTTTAATACAAAGAGAAAAAATATATAGTAATTTGTAACTCACACTTGTTTAGGGGTGAGTATGTGTATATACATGTGTTCAAATGAATATGTGCGCGCGTGCGTGCATGCATGCGTGCACGCGTGCGTGTGTGCGCGCGCGTGCACACATGGCTGTTGGTCAGTGTGTTGTTGTTGTTGTTGTTGGGAGCTGAGAAGAGACCAGCATAGAGCATAAAACATTACGGAAATCGCAAATATTATATATTTATCACTATTTTATCAAAGGACTTTACTCTGAAGCATGACAGGATAGTCTATTGCTGATGATGTTTTGCCAAATGTAAATGTTATTAATTATTGTTCACTATTTGTTTATTGTTATGCATGCAATCTGCCCCAATGCGGGCGATTTTTTGCAATAAAGTTCTCTTCTAAAATGCAATGAATAAAACACAAACGTCAGTCACATCCCAGCCACACAGTTTTTGAGTCACTTTGCGGGCCCGCGTTCTCAGTTGCCACTTGTGGGTTCTTACTTATCGCTGGTGTTCGGCCCTCTCGGCTTTTTCGATCGTCAGAACATTAATGCTCATCTTCATTGCTTCTCTTGAACTTGGCCGCTTAGATCTATCTTAATTTAATATTCGCTTTTAAGGTTCTTTGTGGTATATCCTGACATTCGGTGACAGACCAGATACGTAATATGGGTTTGTGTCCAGAACATGTGCGATGTGTTGTTTTTATGACAATTACCCATTAACTGGACATAATTACCTAGATAATGACCGTACGAGACCAGTGGTCTTTACTCCTTCAATTTTCTATCAGACAGCTCATGTGGCATTCAACAGATGCATAATCTATGGCAATTAAAGTTCATGCTTTATTAGCAGCGCATGAATTATTTGCTGGTCTGTTTAAGTGACAAATATGTTTTCGGGTGCGTGATATTCCTATCCGTTCGCTTTTTATTTAGGCAGTGAGGAAGATTATTACAAATATAATACAATTTTAAACAACAAAAGCGTAAATTCAAGCGATCACCATGACATATTTACCAAACTTGTTACCGTTAAAGGTAGCCTTGTTTATTTTACGATACATGTTTTGAGGCTATGGGTAGGGTCTTATTCGATATACGTTATTGCGATGAATTGACGGTGACAGGGTCTGGGGGTTTACGGCTTGAAGCTTATGTTCAACCGCGATGCTTCGCGTCTCGGTTGAACATAAGCCCCGAGTCGCCACTCAGGCCCTGTTACCGTGAACCCATCACAATAACTTCTATTGCTTCCGGTTTGTCGAGCTCAGTCAACAAAAAATACCCCAAATAAATCTGGGAGCTGCACCGAATGGACAGTGAACTGATTTATTTGAACTCAACATACGTTTTAGTCCTCAACCCCGCGGTGTCATAAATCCAGGTAAGTCCATTTTCTAGGTTGAATAGCCAACCGGAGACACATACGTAATTTGTTTTTTTTTCCTTATTAATTGCACTATGTTTTTTATTGTGATATACATTCTCATCAGAGTGATATAATAGACGGCTAATTTTCTAATTTAATTCTATAAAATCATCTCTGCGATTGGGACTATGCTTCGCGAGTCAATAGTTCGACCAACGCATTAGAACTGGTACTCAATCCTTCACAAAATGTGTCGTTTTCAGTATAACCACACCAAACAAAACCTTCAGTCAGAAAGAGCTTCGCTGTTTCAGTATATCAGTCAGAAATAATGTTTATATGAATATTAAGTTAATTGAATTGAAGCCATGCTCGAACTGCTATTAACTCTACAAGGATTACAAATTACATGCGAGTGGACGATTTGTGTAAATAATTGCTTGTCATACAACCAATTTGCGTATATGATCGAACAGGCACATCCCCCAACGGTAATTTAAACAACAAGCACGATTGGCCCTCAGAATTCATCTTGATTGCTCACATACAAACCCCTTAACCACGTTTTCTAATTCCGCTTCTGGTTGTTATCAAACTTCCGCTTTATTGATTTATCTCAAATACCACTGACATTCTGGACGTCTTCCCTGATTTGGAATAGTCAGATGAAGTAAAAAAACAAAATTGACAAATTCTAACAATAGTTAGTGATTAATTTGATCGACACAGCTTGCGATTTGGATGTCATGAACATATTAGTTTTTAAATATTTCTGTGGCTCGAATCAGTTTTTTTTCCAGTAGAGACAAATCGTCCCTTGAGCTCCAATGTGTTCTATGTGCCTACTGGCACATAGAACACATTGGAACTCAGGGGACGAAATATCATTCGCGTGCGCACGCTGCTGGTCACAAATCATATTTAATATAGATCTCCAGTGCGCGAATCAGTTCAGTTCACAATATTGCAATCAAATACATTGAATTTCAAAAACCTTGCAGTAACCCTTACTTTGCGAAATTAAATCACAGAAAAACGGACTGGATGAAATGTTGTTTTTGTTGCCAAAAGCACAAAACTTAAAGATTTTTACTTGGTTAGTTTTATATCGATCGTGATAACAGCACGAGGTGACTTCATATCAGTCAAGACCGAAGAGAATTAGACTGAGTGCATGTGAACTTGAATATGGTAGTATCGCCAAACCACATTTTATCAGAAATATATGAGCCAAACGAAGACACAAATTCTAAAAAAATGTATAAGAAATGATCGAACAGGAGAAGTTATTACGATCATATTCCAAACAATACCGCTATTGTCTTAGTGCACTGTAAAACATTACCGTAATTCTACGGTAAACTACTGTCAGATGACTGTCAAATACAACGGTCTCGGGTGCGTTAATTAATTTTAACGGTGTTGCCGTAGAAAAACCCGCGAATTTGATCCAATGAACGTATTTCGCCCGCCACGCTATCCTATTGCGTCACACGGCGGTAAAAATGGGATCGGCTTTGCCATATGCCACTCTGAAAGTCACCATTTCCAAGGAGGACGCCCGATGCTTTTGAAGACGAACAATGCTATCAATTTGTAAGTTTGTGGCCAAGTGAATCATGTTCATTGCAGTTTTGGATATGACAATCAAACAACGTCAATTTTTTATGCGTATAATTGTTTCGGTAATCATGCAGAATAGCAGACTGTTTATACTGCGTCACCGATATTCGATGGATCTTATGGCTAGTGGCCACGGATCTCCGCTACGGTCGGCAAACCCATACGCTTTTATTGGTTCAAGGTAAAATGCGGTAAATGATGGCTGGAATTAAATGACAGTCAAAATGACCGGTGTCAGTGTTCCAGCCATATGGCTGGAACACTGCCACCGGTCATATTGACCGTAATTATTTTGATGGTAATTTTTACGGGAAAATAAGGCAAATGATGGTTAAAGTTGTTTACGGTCATATGTCCGGCAGCTAGTTTCTAGGCATATGACCGTACAAATAACGGCAAACCGTGAAAAAAATACTGGAATATACGGCAAATGACAGTGAAAATGTTTTTCTGGTTTGCCGTAACGCTTACGGTCATATGCCTGGAAACTAGCTGCCGGTCATATGATCGTAAAAAATTACGGTAATTTTTTTAAGGTGTGAACGTTCTGGAGCGGATAGGCTGAACAAATCGTCCCCTGAGTTCCGATGTGTTCTATGTGCTTACTGGCACATAGAACACATTGGAACTCGAGAGACGAAATGTGTTACCATCTAGACCTATTTGTTTCATTCGAATACATATCAAAACTAAAATTGATTATGCAAAACAGTTTCACTTCCAAGCTGCCTGAACGCCCGCCTGCCTTCCCCAAAAAACAACCGCCCGAAAGAACATCCCAAGCATAACCCCGCCTTCCTCTATGAAATCCACAATGACTGCCTGGATCTGAGGAAACGCACGACCCTTGAATCCGATGAAACTACATGACTGTATCTTACCAATTATACTATAACTGTTACAAAGCGCCCGCGGGCGCAAATCGCCATTAACTCTTTTTTGCTTTTTTAAAAATTGCCACTAAAATGTATTTTATGATCTCATTGGAACGAGCACGTTGAACTTGTTCCAATGACAGGTTTATGAGTTATGGTTTGGTAACTCGTGATTATTTATTTATTTATTTATTTATTTATTTATTTATTTATTTATTTATTTATTTATTTATTTATTATTATTACCAAGCAGCTCTTCTGTTTTTCAGGCCATTTTTTTGTTAAATTTAATTTGGGCAGGCGCTTTTTTATTTTATTTTTTATTTTTAGAATTATTTCTTTGCCATCATAACTTCATATTCTTGGTGTGTTTTATGTTTTAGGCCTCACAATCTACAGAAGAGCAAGGATGGTGGTGTATTTCGTCCATTGAATGCAAGAAGGCTTTGCAATGCTAAAGCATTGCAAAGCCTTCTTGCACTCAAGTGTCAAATTGATCAATTTTATTAACGTGAGTAAAATATCAGACATAAACCATTTAATTTTTGATTTTTCATGTTTGCATTGCTTATAAAAAGAGAGCATGCGACAGCCAAAAGGACCATTCGGGAGGGCTTGAGAAACATATTTTTTACTTTTTTTTAGGCCTTTTTCTTTTTTTAATTTTTTCAAGTGCTGTCTTATAATTTTGTTATGTAAATGGTTCATCGGGAGCTCAGTGACACCACAGAAACCTATATCATCATTTTTTATCTTTTTCGGCGTTCTCTCTTTCAGACAAAGTTGGGGATTAAATCCAAACATAACATTCACAACGAAAATATAACGAACCACGACAGAGTTCCAATACTATTAGCAGCACAGCTGAATCTTAGAGCACAATTCCACACTAAAAACCTAATCACGTTAGCTCGACAGCGCAATATATGAATGTTAACATTATGAGCTAAAGATAATTACTTATTCTATCAGCAATTATACGGGGCGTGGTAATTATATATTTTACGCACTGTAGAAATTATATGTTAGCAAAAACGTGGGGTATATTACCGGCAACTATAAAACATATTCAAGCAATTATCACTTTCCGTAATTTACGCTGGTGTTAACTTTCGGTCGATGACACAACACGAAATTAACTTCTTAACTCCATTGGTGCCATTATATTTGGGCATAACCCTGCGCCTACACTGCTTCTCGTCCATTCTCCTTCCTAAATGAGCTATTAGCGCGGTGGCTCAGTAGGTAGAGGTGCAAGCTGCAAGCCGAGAGGTCCTCGGTTCGAATCCCACCTGCGGCTGCCGCGTTGTGTCCTTGGGCAAGACACTTGATCTCCATTGCCCGCGTGGGGGCACGGTGGCGTTGTGTACTAAGGCGTACTGCACGTCGATGGTGCACTTGTCTTAAACCAATGCTAACCCTGCTTGTGTGGAGTTAGTATGTTGGGGAGCTGACAGTTGCTCGCCGTTGCTAGTTGGTTCTCTCCGGCTACTCCTGCTTCCTCCACACGTAAAACTGTCATGGTCATGATTAGCCATTGTGCAGAAATATGTGACCTTAAACACAAATAAATAAATGAGCTATTTTTTGCAGTGTTGCCGCTTATCCGAGCGCATCCCTGACTTATATTGTCATGAACATCGACTTTCGATAAAGTTATCTCCCTTGAAATTGTGAGACGAACTAGGAACGCCCAATTAAGAAGCAAGTAATTGTTAAGAAAACAGTTATGACATCAATACAAAATAAAGCAAAGTTTCCTTTTGTTACTTTTAATAAACGAAAACGAGAGCTGTCTGCTGCTTTCGTTTATTATCCCCCGCCAAAACGAAGTTTGCGGGGGATCTAGCAATGGGGACCGTCCGTTCGTTCTTTCGTCCTCCAGTAACAACTTTAGACCTCTGTATCTCGGTCAGTGCATATCAGATTTGAATTATCTTTGGTATGCTGATGGACCATCATGGGGAAAAGGATATTCACAACTAACAGGGGGATTTAGCAATGGGGTCCGTCCGGTCGTCAGTTCGACTGCCCGCCCGTAACAACGCGAGACCTCTGTATCTCGGATTTGAATGATCTTTGGTATGCTGATGGACCATCAAGGGGAAAGGATATTCACAAGTTGCGGATTTTGTCCAATCATTTTTTTCTAGAATTATGGGCCTTTTTCGAAATGTTTCAACTGAGAAGATTTAAATTTTTTATGGTTTCTGGTTGGTAAACCACTTCTTAGCTGGGGTACCGTTGGCGTTGCACCTTGTTAAAAGTTACAAAGGGAAACTTGGTTTTTATAGCAAGCATCTGGTTCACAGATAATTTGTCATTAAAAATATCTACCACCAAGTACCCACAACTCTCAACTGCTAATTTCACCAAAAGGCCTCTAGTCCTTCATACAGTTATCGTTTGTTGTTTTGCGTCGTCCATCCCAGACAAACTTGATCATTTCTTTCACAGGGGTCGTGTTGGGTAAATGGCTTAAGTGTTTCCCACAAAACGATGTTTCGCGCTGGAGATTGCCTACAGAGGTAACACTGGTCGCCAGGATCAGGAGGGGGGGGGGGGGGGGTGGGGGTGTCTCACCCCCCCCCCCCAATATTTGTCAAAACCTCAATAGTTGGAAATTCGGAGGGCAAAAATATCAACAGTTAGAAATTTAAAGAACTACTGAATATACGGTATAATTCACTAACAAACCTATTTTTTCGACTGGAGGACCATAATAAGGAAATATTCCGACTACCGAGACTTTCGGGCGAAAATCGGGTCAAAGAATTCCGACTCCACGCGGCCTGCAGTCTGAATGACATCAATTAGAAGAGTCCATAATCACCATTTGGGGTAGACCAATCCATATTCTCAATGTGCAGCCTTTGGGCTGCACGTTGAAAATAGCGATTGGTCTACCCTACAATTCACTGAGCAGCCATTCTACTTTTTAAATGTACGGTGTGTCATGATCCAGGACCGGAAAAGCGGTCTTACGGGTTCAAAGGGTTAATAAAAAAGTACTTGTTGTCATGTCAAGTGTCTGTGAAATGCTCTAGAAACACAAAACTCCCACTTTCCCAAAGGCGATGTTTCAAATTTGTCCGTCAGACAGTAGGCGTATGAGCCACTGGGGACAATTCGGGCAAAGCAAGATATTGAAAATTTGTATCCAACTCGAATTAAAAATGTTTCCGTACAAAAAAATCACTGAATTTGGAACTGAAAATTAGCCTTATAACTATTACCAGAACCCATGAAAACGCATCTGAGCACATTAATTTTTCAAGATTTTCTAGGGGAGGGCCCCAGACTCCCTGCTAAAGATTCGCGCCTACCATCCTTCGGTGCTCATGTGTCGGGATTCCCAGTTAGAATTTCAAAGGGTCTAACCCCCCCCCCCCCCCCCATTAAAAGGCCTCTAGCTACGTCCCTGCTGGTCGCTCACGGTATTCGTCATCTCATTGCCTATTGCTGTGGCCTATTTTATGGTCTCTAGAACAACAGTAACTATATCATCAATTCAGGCTTCAATCTACGAATGACATTTCCTCTCAAAACTGCATTTCATACTTCAAAGGGATTCTGAACAGGAAAGGATGCCATTCATGTACACATTTGTTAACTACCCAGGAGTTAATTACCTTAATTGAAGGTAATTTACAGCTTCTGTTACATGAAATACTTGATGGTCGCTTATGATAATGTTATACACGGGTCACACATCCTAGTGCTTTGCCATAAATTGTGCGTGAGTCAAAATGTAAATTGCCTTCGTAAATTTTAGGAATTTGTCCTTCATATATTAGCTAGATCGGATATGGTCTATAAAGAAACAAAACGTTTTCAAAATCATATTATTTGTTGACTGTCACATTTACCGATCTGTCCACGCAGTTTTATCCTTCTTCGAACAAAGACAAAAAACTTTTGCCTCACGATTTAGCTTCACCTGTCATCTTTTGCCGACCACATTTTCATTCATTTCGCCTTGGTAGAGTCGATTACTGGAAGTCGGAACTTAATATGTAAATATATGTTCCAAATACCACTGCTTATTTAATTTAACCCTTTACCTATAATGAAAAGCAGACGACACTTGCAAAAAAAAAATTCTTGAATAACTAATTTTTTCCATCTTTTTGTCTCAAAAACATAGGTTATGACCCCTCATTGGAACGAGCTCGTTCCAAAGAGGGGTCATAACCTATGTTTTTGAGACAAAAAATGAAAAAATAATGAAACGTAATTGGCAATTTTTGTGAATAGCGCTGGCCGGTTTTTGCCGTTACGTTGGGTAAAAGGTGTCTATACTTTCCTATTGCCCTAGGCGGTTTGCGGTTTCCCGATTCGGTTTCGGTTTTTGAGGAAAACGAGAAAACCGAACCGTAAGACCCAATAAAAATCGATCTAAGAGTTTCACTGTGCATAAACTGATCAAACATTATTGCTGGAGGAATGTGCTCTCGCGTTGTGTCCTTGAGCAAGGCACTTAACCCAGATTGCCTACATGGGGGCACGATGACGCTGTTTACTAAGGCGTACTGCACGTCGATGGTGCGCATGTCTTTAACCAATCTAACCCTGCTTGTGCCGCGGTGCTGGTTCAGAGTTACGATGTTGGAGAGCTGACAGCTGCTCGTCGTTGCTTTATGGTTCTCTCCGGGTACTCCGGTTTCCTCCACCCGTAAAGCCGTCAACGACATGATATGACCCTGGCTGTTAATGTGTCGTAAAACCCTAATATAAAAAATACTGGAGGAATGGGTCTAGTGGCCATTATGAATTCTCGTCACTTAGCCTGCCTTGCAAAGGGGGTAGATGCGTCGTGCTGTCATTGTCATATTTACTTCCGTGTTGACTCGTCCACCGGGCGAGTTAATAAGGGGGAATGTGTGACAGGGAGAACACATCGTAGATTAGATGCACTGTATTCATATGTTACCCAAATTTATGTTTTTTTATGACTCAACAGGCTTAGCAACTGATCCTAAATCTCACAAGAATGATCAAAGGAAAGTTAGGCTGTACCCAATGGTGATCCTTAAAGACTAGGAGTTCTCTAGTGGGTGGTGTTGTACTAACTTTTGGGTCATTTTAACCCTTTACCCAACGAATCGACCACATCCGCCCACGTAATATGCAAATTCAGCAGCTGAAAAAATATTATTTTTCCAAAATTTCAACAAAACCATATCATGTGAACCCTCTTTGGAACGAGCTCGTCGAGCTCGTTCCAATAAGGGGTCACATGATATGGTTTTGTTGAAATTTTTTGAAATATTGAAAAAAAAATGCTATTTAAAATAATAAATTTTGATATCGTCTGAGTTGGGTGAAGGGTTCAGGAGCCTAAAGTATAGATTACTACATGTTCGTGGTCTTAATACGTAGAAAAACAAAACGAGACCGAGGTTTTTTCATGAAACCTAACTGAAACCTAATCTGAACAAGAGGCCCCAAGGGGCCTTAATCGCTCACAAAGTGGTTCAAAGAAGTATTTTGGGTCACTTTCAGTTAGTTATGGTTCATCAACAATACATAGGAATGAAGTCATGAAATTAATCATAACTATGGTGTCCATGTCAGATGATTATTATCATAGGTCTTCCTGACTGCTTCCAATTCCATCGGCGGTAGACATGTCATGCCAAACGCTCAAGGGTAATTATGTCACTGCAGTTTGAAAAGCAAATTTTATGGAAAAATACTAAGGAATAGATGTGAACAAACTTGAACCTACCCCCCCCCCTCCCCCACCTCCTAAGAGAGCCCAAATATTAAGCCAGGGACTCGAATTGAACAAACTTGAATCTGATCCCCCAGAGATGTTGTACATCAAATATAAAAATATTCCGATTGGTGATTCTGGAGAAGAAGATTTTAAAAGAAATTCCCTCATATTGCACTAAGTTAAACTTTGGGTTCCAATAGAGAGCCCAAATATTATCCAAGGGACCCCATTTGAACAAATGTCAATCTGACCCTAGAAATGTGGTATACCAAATATGAAAGGATTCTGACTGACGGATCTGAAGAAGATTTTCAAAAATATTTCCTCATATTGCACTAAGGTGTAATTCTGGCGTTTAAAAGAAATTCCCTCTTATTGCACTAATTTAGACTTTGGGCTCCAATAGTGAGCCCAGATATTAACCCAGGGACCCGATGTGAACAAATCTGAATCTGACAATCCCAGAGATGAGGTACATCCAATAATGAAAGCATTTTGACTGGTGGGTCTGAAGGATTTTCAAAGAAATTTCCCCATATTGCACTAAGATAAAAAAAACGGGCTTCCATAGGGAGCCCAAATATTAATCCAGTTAATCCATTTGAACGAAAGTAAATCTGACCCCCTTAGAGGTGATGTATACTAAATATGAAAGAATTCTGATGTGTGGATCTGAAGAAGAAGATTTAAAAAAATGTCCTCATATTGCAAGTTAAACTTGAATCTGAGCTCCCTGAAGATGTTGTTTACCAAATATGAAAGGATTCTGACTTGTGAATCTGAAGAGGAAGATTTTAAAAGAAATTTCCCCATATTGCACTAAGGTAAAATTCGGGCTCCAGTAGCGAGTCCAAATATTAACCCAGGGGCTAGATTTGAACAAACTTGAATCTGCCCCCTCCCCCCCTTCCCCTTCTGGGATTACGTATACCAAATATCAACAGATTCTCATTGATGGTTCTGAAGAAGATTTTAACCCTTTACCTAACGTAACGTACAAAAACCGGCCAGCGCTATTCTCAAAAATCGCCAATTAATTTTCATTATTTTTTTCATTTTTTGTCTCAAAAACATAGGTTATGACCCCTCGTTGGAACGAGCTCGACGAGCTCGTTCCAACGAGGGGTCATAACCTATGTTTTTGAGACAAAAAATGAAACAAATTAGTTATTCAAGAATTATTTTTGCAAGTGTCGTCTGCTTTTTAGGTTAGGAAAGGGTTAAAAGAAATTCCCTCATATTGCTCTAAGTTATAACTTTGGGCTCCAATAGAGAGCCCTAATATTATCCAAGGGATCCTATTTGAACCAATGTCAATCTGACCCTATAGATATGGTATACCAAATATGAAAGGATTCTGACTGGTGGATCTGAAGATGATTTTCAAAAATTTTTCCTCATATTTCATTAAGGTGAAATTCTGTCTCCAAAAGAGAACCCAAATATTAAGCCAGGGACAACAATTGAACACACTTGAATCTGATTCTCCTAGACATGTTATATACCAAATATAAAACGATTCTGATTGATGGTTCTGGAGAAGAACATTTTAAAAGTAATTCCATTCTATTGAGCTAAACCCATGTCTTAATATTAAAATTGCGAACATCTTGCCTTCATCTATCGATCGATTTAGTTTTCTTCTCTCCCATCTAGCAGTTTTACAGAATTCAAAGAAAATATCTACTCTGTTTTTGTGAAAATCGGGAATTATCTCATGAGTGTGGAACTGAAAAGTGATACTTCAGGTCCACACAAATGAGATAATTCCCGATGTTCACTAAAATAGCGTAGATTTTCTATTTATTATTTACTACGTGACATTCTACTGTGCAATATTCAGCCCAATTCGACTGCAAACAGTTTTAAGAGAATAACAAAGATCTGTTAATCGTTCCTTCAAGGCGACGTCATGCGTAGAAGTGTAACGTCATTCAGGAAGCTACTGAAAAAATTCATCGTGTGGACCTGAAAATAATATTTTTCACTCGCGCAAGCGCTCGTGAAAAATAAAACTTTCAGGTCCGCATTCATGAGATAATTCCCGATACTGACTAAAACAGAGTAGATTTTCTCTTTTATTATGTGCTACGAGACATTTTATTGCACAATATTCAGCCCATTTCGACCCCAAATGCAAACGTTTCATAACAACAACAATGATCAGCTGATCGTTCCTTAGAGACGACGTAATGCGGCGTAGCGTGACATCATTTAGGAAGCTACTGAGGGATATTCCTCGATATTAATCGAGTCGATGGATATCGAAAAATATCTTTTAAATAAATTGCGATAATCCACAGGCTAGCATATAATAAATAGAGGATATTCACGAAAATTTGATGACTGCGTCGCTCGTGAAGATCCTCATCTTTCTTTGTAGCCACTCACGAGATATTTTCGGTATTCATCAAATTTTCGTGAATTTTCTTTTTATTTAATGCTCTACGACTACAAACTCTCCAATTTGTGGCCTTTATTTGCCATTAAGGCGCAAAATTTATGTGCCGAACCGGCGTCCATACAAAAATTACAACAACCAAACTCCAACCATTGGAATGTGTGAATATCCGCACAAAAAGTAGTCCCGTCTTATTTCTCCCCTAACTTTACGATTTACCAAGGCTGGCGAATTGAAATAATCGCAATGTGTTTCGAAGAAATAGAACAATAACAAAAAACACCACTTTCTTATTTTCAATAACAAGACACGTCATTTTATTTTTTTTGAACTCAATGCACTGAAGACGTGTGAAGTTGAACTGAAGAAATTTGAAAGTGATTTCGGCTTTTCGCTGGAAGGTGAATGAGAAAGTCAAACTTTGAAACCGCTGATTTAATGAATTGATTTAGTCACTGTCACTATCAATTATTCGAATTCGTTTGTATTTGGGACTCTGGAATTCATTACTGATGTGCTGACTCTGTGATGATTGCATGTAAATGTTTATCGGCCCATTAAACGTGCTGCCACTGAACATCGAAGACAGTGGAAATGAACCGGTCGAAATGGAACTGCAATTGCTGTTATTGTTTACATTCAGTTGTTGTTGGAGAGGTGAAGACTTGTTATTCTCCACATTTTTGTCAGGAATGTTTAAAATTGTTGACTTTTCGGAGCGTGATTCACTGGAACAACAACTGAATGTAAACAATAACAGCAATTGCAGTTCCATTTCGACCGGTTCATTTCCACTGTCTTCGCATAAATACGTAGAATTTAAAGTACATGTGATTCGTCATCCGAACCTACGATGAAATATCGATTTCTAAATATCATTTTGATATTTCGTTTTGCCGACCGACAGGGGAATATGACTTAATTTTTCAGCGTGAATTGATGCCTGAGCATTAAATAAATTAGGACATTTGACCACACTGATTTGCACTAGTAATCCAATTAATATTTGATAATTTTTTAATCACCACTTCAGTCCGCAACAGAAAGCAGTTGGTCGGAGATTAATATACAACTAAAGGCTATCGCTGTGCTGTGTTATTGGAGGAAAGGGGCAGAATGGGAGGTAGAAACACCCACAAAACTTTGTTTAACCCTAACGTAACGGCCAAAAACGGCCAGCGCTATTCTCAAAACTCGCCAATTAATTTTCACTATTTTTTATTTTTTTGTCTCAAAAACATAGGTTATGACCCCTCATTGGAACGAGCTCGTCGAGCTCTTTCCAATGATGGGTCATAACCTATGTTTTCGAGACAAAAAATGAAAATAATAGTTATTCATGAATTCTTTTTGCAAGTGTCGTCTGCTTTTCGTGTTAGGTAAAGGGTTAACAATATCTTCTACTTTGTTTTAAATCTCATGTCCCAAAAAACTGGGAATGTTGGTCGAACATTTCCGAATCAGCCCGACTCAAATGGAATCGAATTATCAGGACGATTTCGAACCGAATGGAATTTCGAGGATTCGTTTGGCATTAATCTTAATTTCCGCAACCATTTTTCTACGACCAATTATGGACTGTAGGAATAAATTATGACTAAATCAACTTGCAAGTACAAAATGGATTCAACAAATCGCTCTTACCAGTATTGTATTCAATGAACTTCTTCTATTGAAGGTTATGGTTGAAATAGAGAAGTCTTATTCTCTTGTCCGTTAGATTAAGATATTTATTTATTTATCTAATGGTGTTTAAAGTCACATATTTCTGCTCAATGGCTAATCATGACCTCGACAGTTTTACGGGTGGAGGAAGCCGGAGTACCCGGAGAGAACCACCGAGCAACGGCGAGGAACTGTCAGCTCCCAAACATACTAACTCCACACAAGCAGGGTTAGCATTGGTTGAAGACAGGTACACCATCGACGTGCAGTACGCCTTAGTGCACAGCGTCACCGTGCCCCCACATGGGCAATGGGGGTGAAGTGTCTTGCCCAAGGACACAACGTGGTTGCCGCAGGTGGCATTCGAGGACCTCTCGGCTAGCAGCCTACACCTTTACCTACTTTGCCACCGCCCCCCCCCCCCCCCCCAGATTAAGATATGTCAACAGAAGATTCTAACGGGAACATCTTTCGTCTTATTTATTTCGAAGACTGCGCATCGGCTTTTATCTTGTACGAAGTTTGACTCATCACATTCGACACACCCGTTCCCGTCCAACGCGATGACACAAGCTCTTGTTGTTCTCGCATTTGCTGCAGTGTCGGCCACTTCAGAGATTGAAGTAGGTACTTCCGACATGATCCCACTATATAATTCTTCGCCACCGCATTGCTTTGAGAGACCAGAACACTCTTGTGTATCACAACCACTTTACATGTTGAACCAATGGGTAACTGGAAGAAAGGATTCAGTGGACGATCAGGCTAAAGTTCGGTTGATCTTTTTTACTTTCTTAATTTTCCCGTTAACCCTTTACCCAACGAATCGGCTGCATCCGCCCGCGTAATATTCAAATTCAGCAGTTGAAAAAATATTATTTTTCAAAAATTTTCAACAAAACCATATCATGTGACCGCTAGGTGGAACAAGCTCGTAGAGCTCGTTCCAACGAAGGGTCACATGATATTGTTTTGTTGAAATTTTTTGAAAAATTTCAAAAATGATATTTAAAATAATAAATTTTAATATCGTCTGCTATGGGTAAAGGGTTAAAGTCTTCAGCTGTGTAAACGTGAGGGAGAGAGAGAGAGGAGACTCGCCGCCCACTCACTCTTCCTGAAAAAGTATCAACTTTATATACATTCCAGCCTGAAATTTCCAAAACTGGTTCATATATACCCATAGCCTGATAATTCGCCATGGGTGAGAAAGGACAAAATGCAACTCCCAATATTAACATGAAAACCAGGGGGGGGGGGGGGGGGGCACCAACAATTTGCAAGACGTGACGTGGGGGTGGGTAGGTCTCTTGATTGCGTCAAAAATGTGCATTTCCAACTTGTGCAATTTTTTGAATTTTTTAAAAATATATCAATACATGTATATCATCTAATATTTACCATCATTTGTGTTTCAAACCTTAAAGATGATGTTGTACATCACACTCTTAACATAATTACAACATCAGGAGGCTTTATATGTGAGAATATTGGGCTTAATCTGGGAAAATGTCGTCACATATTAGTAGGGGGTGGGTGTCTTCTTCGAAATGTAGAAATTGTGCAGACAATATTTTGGGAACAATTCAAATGAAAATTTGTTCCCGTATATGTACACCTGCTCTGGCCAAGCCTGATAATGAACAGCTTGTCATTTGTAGATTGGGGCCCACAGCAGCCCACAGAGGTTTAAATTGGTGGTACCAGTTTAAGAACATTATGAAAACCCCCTAAAGACAGCTGTGCCTACTAAGTTTATAAGTTTATTTTGGATTTTAATGGGAGAGTGGGGGGTGGGTGTCTGAGAACGGTAGTAGAAAATTTGCACGTAGTGGGTGGGTGGGTGGGTGTAAAAAGGAGCCGAATAAAAAATAGGACGTCATGTCTTGCAAATTTTTAATGCCCCCCCCCCCCCCCCCCCCTGTGAAAACTGTAAAAAATAAAATAAAGGTTCTTCAGAAAATACGACAGCATAGAGTTGAGGCATCACCTGGTTGACATCTTATTTCTAAACATTTACACGGAATATTCTTAAAGACCATTTTCAAGTAAATTTATACAAAATTAAATTTTAGCAGTTTGATAATACAGATGAAACTGTAGACGTCCTGTCACAATTAACACAGAAAGTACTCGTTAGTTTATGCGCTCCTAACTGCGCTGTGCAATGTGCAATCACGAACTGGGCCGATCAAACAGAAAGAAAATATTGAGACTACAGTATGTGGAGGGTGCTTACTACTAAATCGCTATAGGATGGATTTTTCACTTACGAAGTATTCACAATTTCTGAGGACGAAACACAAGAAGCACTTACAAACTTTCATCACATGAACCACCGGGCTGCACCCGGTGATCCATGTGATGAAAGTTTGCAAGTGTTTCTTGTGCTGTTATGAACAATTATAAATACTTTTCGAGTAGAGAATATATGGCGCTGCGATTAAGTAGTAATCCACTCTGCAGAACAGAACAGAACAGAACTGTATTCGAAGAATGTAGTAAAATACAAGTATAATGAATACTATATGGTACAGGTAGTTATGAGCATCTTTAGGAGGCGACATGGCCTATTTGGCTGTTTCCAGTCGCTTCCCAGTGCGCACAATCGAATTTTAATATCTATTTACGTCATTACATGTATCCCAGTAGAGGAAAGGAATGATGTTAATGTTCTCTATTTACTTGTATAGAATTGTACAGAGTTGGTCACTCTGCTTTTCTACAGGAATTGAGTTACGCTTATGGTGGTGTTTGACAGGGACAAAAGTGTACATATTCAGCGCGCTATTACTTCAAAATAGTGCACAGTACAGTGACAGGACATTTAGTTTCAACTGTAACTTAAATAAAATCAGCTAATTAGTTGAACGCTCTCATCTATTTCTTGAGGCATTTTGTATAGTTACACCTCAAATTTGTGAGCACCAGAGCCTTAAAAATGTAATCAGGTCATCCGAATGGCATGGAAAGTTAGTGTGTCCTCGGGCAAGTTCCTGTCCCCACCCCACCCCCATGGGGGATACAGACTCTTAACACGAGGTGAAATGAAGTGGTGGAAAAATTGATTTTTCTGCTGGCACTGAAAAAGGTTTTGTGCACCACCCCCACCCCACCCCCCCCCCCCGCCTCACCTCATTTATTCTAGCCATACCCCTGAAAGTATTTTGCAAATCGAAGGTATTAAACTATAAAGTGGACGAGGGCAATTATTTTAATGACGATGGATTATAATTCGTGATTAGCGGAAGCTGAGACAACTGAGAAACATCAATTATAGTGTTTGGTTGTAGCAATCATAAATGGAGAACGAACTAATATACACATCGGCCAAATGAAGTGTCACTTGTGGAGCAAGGATTTGACACGAAGGTCTAATTAGTATCAATACGTGACGATTCACGACAGATCGAACGAGGAGATGTGGCACCATTTGTAATTATTTCCTCCATATCTTCGTTTGAATGACAACTATACCAAGCTCCATTACAATAATGGTAAATTTTGCCAGCGACGAACTTCATGTGAAGTGTCTTAGCGTTAGAAGTTACGATAAGGGGCGCTCATAAAAGTGCAAGTGGCGCGGCAGAGGCCTGGTATTCTGAGATGCATGCCTCATCGGGGGATGCATGAGGCCTTACCAGGGTGATCTTTTAGTTCTCTACCGCGATGTGAACGGAAGGGGTTCGGGTAGTCTCTACTAGAGTCGTTCCCATGCAGGCATACATCTAACTCGAGGCAGGCGTGCACCTGAAGACAAGCAGTGTTAGCGATGGGTTGATGGGTCGCGAGTATGTCTCCTCCCAAAACCATATTTAGAGAGCACAAAATAAACGCATTTCCTTCATTATGCGAAAAAATTAAAAAAAATTATGGGGTCAAGACATTACCGGAATTCTGATTTCAAAAGGCTTATATGGTGGGCCAATGGTTATTAGCTTTGGTGAACATACTCCTACCATATAAAGGGCAATAAACCCGTATCCACATATCGTTTCAAGAGTGCATCAGGGCGCCATCTGCAATGCTATAGCATTGCAGATGGAACCTTGTTGCACCCAAGACACGATATGATCAGTCATCTTGTATTTGTATTGGGTTTTGCCATCTGGAACAATAAATCCCTTCTTCAATTGTGCGCGAAGAAGTTCTATCCATTCTTCGAATAAGTGTCTCAAAAGTAGACTGTTGGACTTCTACGCTAGAGGCGTGAGTTCAATCCTAGCCGGGACGACCGCGTTGTGTCTTTGGGCAAGGCACTTTATCCCGATTGCCAACATGGAGGCACGACGATGCCGTGTACTAAGGCATACTGCACGTCGATGGTTCACATGTCTTCAACCGATGTAACCCTGTTTGAGCGGAGCTTGAACAGAGTTAGAATGTTGTGGAGCTGACAGTTGCTCGTCGATGCTCGGTGGTTCTCTCCAGGTACTCCGGCTTCCTCCACCCGTAAAACTGTCACGGTCACGATTTGCCATTGTGCATAAATATGTGACCTTAAACACCAATAAATAAATAAATAAATAAATAAATAAATAAATAAATAAATAAATAAATAAATAAATAATCTCCATATCTGTGCTTCTGCTTGCTTCTCTTTATGTTTGTATGTTTGCAAGTTTGTGCATTTACACAATACTGCGATCGCAAAAGTGGTTTCTTTCTCCCTCGTATCGCGACCTGATCGGGACAAGATTACACTAATTGGTCAAGATTCCGTTCATAAAATATTGCGAAATCAAGACCTAATTAACCATTTATCTAACGTAACGATCGACCAGTTTGGCTAAAACATAGGTTATGAGCCTTCATTGGAACGAGCTCGTCGAGCTCGTTCCAATGAGGGGTCATAACCTATGTTTTTGAGACAAAAAATGAAAATAATAGTTATTCAAGAATTTTTTTTTTCAAGTATCGTCTGCTTTTCATGTTAGGTAAAGGGTTAAGAAAATGAAACGGAAATGGTATTTGAATTTTCTCTCATTTTTTTTCGACAGTTGAGATTCTGCAGTGTTGCTGGATAGTGTGTGTGTGGTGGGGTAAGTGGGCGTAGAATCTCGTCCTGATCACGTCCAAGTCGCGATCCGATCTACTTTCTCTGACCGTGTTTGTAATCATAAAGTACTTTGCTATATTGTATCTTTTGAATGTAGCTAATTTCTGTTATTTGATGGACTCTAGGGAAATTGTCTCCCGCTCAAGTTACTGAGTATGTAAACTGCAGATACTTCAGAAAATTAAAATGCGTAGCATTGTAGATGACGGCTTGTTTCATTCAAAGTATGATAGAAGGATAATTTGTTATTTACAATGAGGTTCCATTTGGCACTAACATCTGGCATTTGGCACGAAAAGAAATTATTTGGCGCAGAACTAAAATTCCACTTGGCACCAAAATCGTTCCAGCCAGCATGAAAACTGTATGAGACTATTATTACTCCTGGTGGGTGAGTGTGTGAGATGGGGAAATCTCACCCGAGGGCAAGATATTTGGGCCAGACACTCGGCTTTGATTATCGGAAAGAACACACAAAAAATATGCATACACCACGGGTATATAGCACAAAATTAAATCCGAACGCCGGCAAGACAGGGGTTAAAGATTTTTAGCGAAATGAACATTGATACATTTCGATGACGTCATATTACGATTTCTGCAATATATTCGCATAACTTCTCGACGGGAATTTCGTGCAAATCGCTCCACTCATAAAGGCGTTCATACCAAAAATCATTTAAAAGAGTCCTTTGGTTTTGTGGTCTGAGTTTTTATTTCTATTTTCTTCGACAAACGTTCGTCTACTAATATTTCTGAAACGTGACACCATGTTGTTTGTTTACAGAAGAACGTGCGATAATTGAATAGCCCTGCTCTCATTAAATATGCTAAAAAGCCAATATAGGTTGGTCACGTGAGTGGGATGAGACAGGCATATCTCTCCCAGCTGTCTCACTCGACTTTATATATGTCTCAGTACCTTAGTAGAAACTGTTTTAAAATCTGTCGTAATATCGAGTCTCGGATATTTGCGACAACCTTACTGGGCACTATTATTGTTTGATTTGTTTGATGTCAGAGAAGTTTGGAAAATTGGATGGAGACGCACGTGGTCCCAGGCCACCCTCCTTTCTCAGTATGTCCGTGAGTTTAACACAAAGGAAGCCACAGTTGCGTGTGGGAAATATTTACAGTACGTGGAGAGTGTTTTATCACTAAATCACCCGCAGAGTGAAGATTCCACCCGAGCAATAATTGCCAGTTTGTTGCAAATCATAACCAGCACAAGCAAAGTTTCAGCCAATGGACCTCCGGGTTAAACCCGAGGTCCATTGGCTGAAACATTGCTAGTGTTTTTGTCGATATGTACAAAATTTGAAAGTTATAGCTTGGGTGATAACCCCACTCCGCGGGTGATTTAGTTACAATCCACTCTCCACGTACTGTAGATCAGTTATATTATTCAATGAAAATTCGTTAGGATGGACCCAGCTAAACTGATGCCTTCCAACTGGTCCAGTTACACCTTGTCTCAAACAATAATTCTCATTACACGAATTCCTAAAACAACAACATTCGCATGAACTAAAATTATCATTTCCTTTAAACTGATTGTTTTCTTTGGATTCGAGGTTCCATGTCACGTTTACGCCTTACTTTCATGAGGTTCGTGCGAAAGAAGAATGTCAACGACGTATTGACTAGATGCTGTAATGAACATGGCGCCCCAGAACCATAAAAACAATTACGAATAATCAGTTTGTCTGACGTGGTAATATATTACGACATATCACGAGAGGCAAGTCTCATCACACATTGTCTTCTCCGGTAACTGTTATTGAACATAAATTATTGATCTATATACAACTCGATCGCCGGAACGCCCGATGGTCACAAATCGAAAATTGTCTCACCAGCTGCTATCTTTGGTGGGGGGAGGGGGGAGGGGGATTTGTTACTATAAATAATAGGCAGTACTCTTTACACGATACTGTAGGAATTATTGCCAAAAATAAGAGTGAGATTGGAAAGACGAGACTGTGTTACTGGTCTTTAATGCTAGGCTTTCGTTTGATGTTTGATAATGTGAAAGGTGTTACGCTGTGACTTCAGTCACAGCGTAACAGCTTCCACCTCACCAAATGTCACAGGTGGGATGCGTTAAAGTCGTTGATGGACATGGGGGCTTCCACATCATCAAATGTCACAGGAGGGTTAAGTGCGTTGATGGACTTGGGAGGCATCTTGGGGGAGGAGGGGGGTTGCGACGTTTTTCACTGACGTTCCAGAAATTAAGTTCCCCAAAAAATCGGTGGAACCAACCCACAAGGCAGAAGACAAACATCTTGTGTTTTCCACATCGTTAGCATGCCAGTCGGGTTTGTTCTTCTGATATTGCTTTTGAAAATAAGAATGGTTCGTTATCACTTTCACAAGCTTGGGTTTTGAGACCATAAACAAATAAGTGATGTTTATTTAACATTATTTAATCCTTTTGCCAAATAATCCACTGACATGCGTCTTGATCACTGCACTTTCCTTACCAACTCAGGCGCATTCTACAATAGGGTGCCCTATCCATTTGTTTCTTTGGGGGTGGGGGGGGGGGGGGGGTACGGAAAACCTGATATTTGGAAGTCTGTTGGGGGATCAGGGGCATCAGAGTCTTGAGTGAGACCCTTCGATCGCAAACCGTTCCCAGTTCCTGAAGGGAGCTGAGAGGAGAGAATAATGCTCGGAGGGTCCTAGTCGGGATAGGCTCCCCTGCCCCAAGAAAATATTTTCAAAATGCATTGCTCTAAGAGCAAATTTGAGGCATTTGTAGCGTGTGCAGCCCTACAGTGCAGACCATTCTAGGGCTCTACATGTTATGTGAATGTTGCATTGGGCCAATGTGTTTTGTGGGGCACAGGGGCATCTAAATTGTTTTGGTGGGAGGGGGCGCCAGCCCCAGTTCCACCACTCTAAGGGTACGCCACTGAACCATCTAGCAATGAAAGCACAGTGATAAGCTTGTTGCAATGTTTTGGGTTTTAAGTTCATTGGTTATTTTACAAGCGCACGCGAACACGTATTCTATCCGCGTTGGCAAGGGGTTAATCTGGTGTACGGGAGGCGGGGCCCTCGGGCGACGATATGTGAGCTCGACTGCTGACGCTTGTGTAATGTATACAAATACTGTTAAACCAAAAGACTAAACGTCTCTTGAGTTCCAATGTGTTCTATGTGCCCACTGGCACATAGAACACATTGGAACTCAGGTGTCGTAAAGTCACTCATACTAACCATTGAGATTGGTAACTTTTTGTAATCGTGTTCTGGGTGGAAATGGCCTTGTATAAGCTTATAGCTTCCTGCCGAATCCACATCAATGTATGTAACAATTTTTGTATTATATAATTTTGTACTCTTAAAATAAATAATGTTTAAACTAAACACACTCCACGACTAATATTAACACCTCTCCTTCGTCCAACATAGATAGATTGACCTACGTGTTGGCCACTTGGTGGCTTCTCTCTTTTCGAATTCCACGAATAAATCTTTGGTATGGATGGAGATATGACGGTGCCTTTTGACAGAATGAACTCCAAAACTTATGCTACTTTAGAGTGTTCAAGCACCTCGAGCGTGTTAGCTAATTAGTCAATTTGTTTGGCTGTGATCAAACATTTGAGCAGAAACGTGTTAGTTGATTTGTGTGTTGGTTATCAAAAATTAGTTTTCTACCTGGGCAGAGAAGTGCACAACAGGCTAGCGCTACTCTTTGAGTTAGTCCTCTTCTGATTCAGAGCAGCGGAAAATTTCTTGACTTGTCTGATGGCGCTCCCCAAACTCTGACAAGCAAACCTAATGGGTTATAACTTTAGTTCTGTTGCAAGTTAGATGTTATTTAACCCTTTTACCAACGTGACGGCCAAAACTGGCCGGCGCTATTCACAAAAGTCGCCAAATTAATTTTCATTATTTTTTCATTTTTTGTCTCTAAAACATAGGTTATGACCCCTCATTGGAACGAGCTCGTCGAGCTCATTCCAATGAGGGGTCATAACCTATCTTTTTGAGAGAAAAAAAATGAAAAAACATTAGTTATTCCAAAATTTTGTTTGCAAGTGTCGTCTGCTTTTTACGTTTGGGTAAAGGGTTAAATTGCATGTGCTGACTTGTCCACACTGCATTCAGATTTTAAAAATGTCCGTTTTCTATTATGGTTAGGGAAAAAGCATTACATTCTTTCCGTTTAATCAGTTCGTGTTTAACTCCGACAGCCTTTAACATCGTCGGTTGATTATCTACCCGCTATTTACTCATAACTTCATAAGAAAGAGACAGTAGCAATCATCCAACGAAAGAACCATCGAGTAGGAACGTTTTAGAGGAGGTGGCCGAATTCCCCCTCCCCCCCCCCCCCAACCTGCACGCGCCAGGCCTATATATTCATCTAATTTGGGCTATTCAGATTCAAGTGAAACATGTGCCCAAAATATGAGAAACTATATAGTTAGTCAATATACATACAAATAGAATATAATACATGGCTATCTAAGACCTTATTTTGCATCATGCAAAAGTATTTCTTAACATATATCTTTATTTTAGAATGTTACAACAAGCTGTTGGTAGCCATCTCCTAATTTGGGCACATACTTTACCGCCCTGAATTTGGGGTAATATAAAGGCCTGTCACACTCCCCTCGTACACATTCTGAAATTCTCAGTAGGGGGATTGAAATTCTCAAGAGTCGAGAGACAAAAGTCACGGCAAGGGGGATAGAGGCTTTCATACCCGTTACCACTGAATGATTGCCCATTCCATGTTGAGCTTGTTCCAGTGGTGGGTCATAGCCTGCTGTTTCTGTGAAGCAAGGGGTTACAAAACACTACTAATAATTAAATGTTGACTAGAAACGTCCACGGGTTATTTTATTAATCATCAACGGTGTTGTGGGTGCAAAAATACATTTATCCACCACCACCCCCTTTAACACTAACTTTATTAGTGTATTTGACAAATTTTATTAACAATATAAGTTATGATGAATTGACGGTAACATGGTCTAAGGTTTGTGGCTGAGAGTTTATGTTCAGCCGAGATGCGAAGCGTCGATGTTGAACATACGCTCCTAGCCTCAAACCTCAGACCATGTTACCTTCAACTCAACACAATAACTTATATGTTCCAATTAGACACCACCCATAGCCCAAAACCTACATCTTGAAACACGAGAGGCTTATTTACTAAATTTGTGATTGTTAAAAGTTGCCTTGTTCAAGGCAACTTTTAACGATCACAGGTTTAGTAAATAAACCTCTCGTGTACCCCACGACGGCACTGGATAAATAATCAATATACCAGATAAACTCATTCCATCTCAAATCGTAAATCGGTTTGTAATTTAAACAACACTTCAACCAGAACACCGTCTGCTGCATGTGTGAAAAATTCAGAAAAATGAAGCAGCTTGCTAGTCACTCCGTCGATGAAGCAATTACGAAACGGGCGACGTCATTTCAAATATTTTGCGTTGTGAAGTCAGACGGTAACATTTGCACCTGGAGCCGTAAACATAAAAGAAACTACGCTAGCTCTCATCCAATCAGAGGGCAAGGATTTTACTCTTATCGGAACATAGGTATATTTGTGCCTCTGACATTATTCGTTGAAAACCCGCACCACATCAATGTGGTAAGCATTACCAGTGTTAATAAAACTTTTTGGAAGTGCAATGCACAGTTCACATTCTAGTAACACCCCATACCCCATGCCCACACCCAATCTCTACACCCGTACTGCATGTCTGTTGAAGACAAATGCACATGAAACCGGCCAGGTTTACTCGAGACCTCAGGTTCTGCCGGTGAACATTGCGAACTCTTTTTGACACCATAAAAATCTCCCGGCACAACACATTTCTGTGTCACTGTCCATTATAGACCAGCGTTAAAAATCGCCCAACTTCAAAGAATGGTTCCTTATATTTTCTCCCATTTCGATCAGAATGGAGAATTTTTTTATCATAAAACATCGTGATGAAGTAGTTAACATGGAAATCTAATGAAGCGTATAATTATAAAACAGGCGTTTTTGATACATTCATAGCACAGTGTATGGCGAGAGTATTACAGCTTATTATCTTTGTTTTAAAACCTCATACTTGTAACTTTTGTGTTAATAACCCATGTGCGGGGGCGTGACAACCGTTACTTATTCCCAGTTCCTTATTCGACATTCGTTATCAACCGATAACATCGGTTGATAACGAATGCCGAATAAGGAACTGGGAATAAGTAACGCTTGTCACGTCCGTCCCATGTTCTATATTTTATCATAGCCTGGTTCAAATCGGTCCAGATCGGCGTCCTGTTTGCCGAATTAGAAGTCACTGCTGCCGAGCTTGATAACGGGCAATCCCAGGGAAAAAAGTTCGCATCTAATATAAAAACTACAATACCGGATGATGTATCAACCACGTAACCAGTCAGTACAATTAGAATGAAGAAAATGATAAGTCACTGTTTCTAAATTGTAAACAATACGAGTCATCATTGACCAAATTACTCACACAAGAGCTCACAAGAAATCAATTATTGAATTGCGTTGTGGGAATAATACACATTTTCTCAAGTGCACGATAAAACCATTAGGTATTCGGATTGGGCCATTCGGAATTTAAGTGGCGATAAATAATAGCTGCGCCCTGGGGAAGTAGCGTGCTCGTGGAAAGAGTTGTTAATCAAGAGAACACAGACAACTTGGGACTCGTTAATTTGTTCCAATTTTTTTACTTACTGCTCAGACTGGACATTTTAGCAAATATTCGCTGACAGTTGACAATCTACGCAAGATATGTCTCAATCTTCCGTTTACGGGGTTTATTAGATTCGTTTTGTGTGTCCAGGGATTTAGAACAACATAATAAAATAAACTAAAATGAGAAATGGTTGAAACACTGACCTCCTTGTTCAAGTAATATTTTGGTTGGCATTGACAAACGGTAGAAGTGCAAGATCCACCATGCAATCTGGAATGTTTCTTGACGAAAGATCTCGAACAAATTCACTAGTTGCACTCCCAACATTTGCTTACACGAAAAGTTTGAACACACTGGATGAAAGATTGCGCAATATCCTAATTAAAGCTGCATTTAGAAAGGAGTTGATAATAATGTGAATTGTAATAATCCATGCAGCGTAGATTGGTTAGGTACTTAATTAACATATCTATCAGGGTTATTTCCCTGTGGGAACCCCGGGAAGTAAGCAGCACTTGTTTACTGTGGTAAACCAGTTCCGCTTTACTAGTAAAATAGGACCCAGTCACCAATGCTTGGGGTGAAAGTCCTCTAAAATGGGCAACATGTAGATCAACGATTGACTAAACTTGACTTCATCTCCATGTTGTGTCTCGATTAGCCATGGTGCATAAATATGTGACGTTAACCACCAACAAACAAACAAACAAACAATCAGGGTTATTAACTAGGCTCCTGCGAAACTTCGAAATTCGATTCGAAATTCGATTCGAAAGTCAATATTAGATTCGATTCGAAATCGGAAATTCGAATATTTTCGAAAATACATAAATGTGACAGTTCTGAGTAGAAACGTAACTGACTTTTAGCGGTAACAACAGTGTTTGTAGCGATGTAGCTACAACTGTGTAACAGTTGTAGCTACATCGCTATAAACACTGTTACTGCTACAACTGTCCATTTCAACTCATTGTGCATTATGACCAGTGACTATTTATAAAAAAAAGTTTCGAACTTCGAAAAGTTATTCAGCTGTTCAACACCAATACATGATTTGTGCCACAACATGATCACATTATTTTATATTGAGTATTGTTCTGTTCGATCACAGTTACTGGATACATCATCAAAAGCATCGGTTTTTAAAAAATATTCCTGATTATTATATAAACAGAAGTAGAGCAGGCTTTAATTCACTAGCGGGTCGGCTCCATTCGATGTTGAATTATCGATTCGTTTTAGGAATCCCGCGTTTTTATTTAAAACAAATGGCTTCACACCAGAATGGATTCGATCCGATTTAAAACGAGTTTTTTTCGAGAAAACATGTGATAAAGTGATGTATCGGATCTATCAGCCAGGTTCGTTTAAAATCTGCAGTTTTGAAGCTACAAAGTCAACGATTCGAATAGTTTCAATCAATGGCCAGTATATTGGTTTATATCTCAATTTATATAGTGAGGGAAGTGGTGAGGCGAAAAATGCATTTTACATAACTGTGTGTCTTTTAATAATCGGGGGTATTATTTTAGAAAAAAAACCACTTTTTCTTTTGACGACGTATTCATTAACTGTCAATCGATTTCGAAAGTTGATTCGAAATTCGATTCGTTTTCACCAATTCGATTCGATATTCGCTTCGATCCAAATTGGCAATTCGCAGGTCTCTACTATTAACAGTTTCGGAATTTGGCTTTTCCAAAACTTTAATTTATTCATACATTCTTAACTGGTTAAGGGGAGGGGGGGGGGGGGGCGGTGGCGTTGCGGTAACCGGTTCTCGTCAGATCACCGAAGTTAATCATCGTCGAGCCCGGTTAGTCCTCGGATGGGTGACCGTCTGAGCGATCGACTCGGGCCCCCGCGTTGTGTCCTTGGGCAAGGCACTTAACCCCGATTGCTTACATGGGGCACGATGACGCTGTCTACTACACGTCGACGGTGCGCATGTCTTCAACCAATCTAACCCTGCCTGTGCCGCGGTGCAGAGTTCCGCGTTACGATGTTGGAGAGCTGGCCGCTGCTCGTCGTTGCTCGGTGGTTCTCTCCGGATACTCTGGCTTCCTCCACCCGTAAAACTGTCACGATCACGATTAGACATTGTGCATAAGTATGTGACCTCAAACACCAATAAATAAATAAATAAATAAATAAATAAATAAATAAATAAATAAATAAAATAAATAAAATAAAAAAAATAAATAAAATAAATAAATAAATAAAATAAATAAAATAAATAAAATAAATATTAACTGGTTAAGTACTGGAAGCCACCATAGTGGCTTTTGTTCGGTACACTAGAGAACGCCTATAGGCCTATGGGCATTCTCCAGTAAACCTAAACAATTTAACATTTATGAACAATAAGCCTTATAATTTACAGATCTGATTATGAAGATAAATCATCCAACCCTCTACCCTTTACCCAACGAATCGCCCGCATCCGCCCGCGTAATATGCAAATTCAGCAGTTGAAAAAATATTATTTTTCAAAAAATTTCAACAAAACCATATCATGTGACCCCTCGTTGGAACGAGCTCGTTCCAACGAGGGGCACATGATATGGTTTTGTTGAAATGTTTTGAAAAATTTGAAAAATTGATATTTAAAATAATAAATTTTGATATCGTCTGCGTTGAGTAAAGGGTTAATCATCGAGTTTTCTCCAACTTATATACACCTGGAACTTAATTAAGCACCCCCTGAAATCTTTCATTACAGTGAAGTTGGTGTTACTGATTATTATGTTTTAATGATTGCCATGTCTTGCAGTACATTTCATCTCATCAAACATGATGTTTCTGGTTGATAGTGTACCCCCAAACACATCCCTTCGTCCACGTCCATGAATGCCACAAGAACCACTATCATCCACATGCAATATCTGGGTATAAAACAAGAAAATTTGTCACTTCTTTTATCAGTGAATGTTGACATGGCAGGGAAGAGACTGTCAGATGCACTAAGATGGCAAATCGTTGGCATGCGTGCAGCAGTTATGTCATTCAAAGCTGTTGGAAGGTAACTTGGCTATAGTTATTCTGTCACCAGCAGACTTGTCCGAAAAAATCGACAAAACAAACGATGTTAAAGACCGATCAAGGCCTGGGCAACCACGAAAGACCTTTCCTCGGGAAGATCCGATTCTGGCACGCCTCGTTGCTTCAAGTGGGGTTTTGAAACGCATTTGGCTCCCCAACAGGCGTTTGTGCAACAGAACTGTCCGAAATCGTCGCAAAGCACTGAGTATGAAGCCCAGAAGGGCAATCAAGCGCCCAGCTCTGTCCGATCAGCATCAAAGACAACGTTTGGAGTGGTGTATGTCACGACAATATTGAAATCTCAGGACATGATGGAGAGTCCATTGGTCAGCTGAGAGTGGGTTCCTGCTTCACGTCACAGATGGTCGCATGAGAGTGTGGAGGCATCAAGAAATACTGCTTCCGTGCCCAGGAACATCAGACCTACTGTTCCTTATGGTGGAGGATCAGTAATGTTCTGGGGATGCCTCACGCATGATTGTAAACTTGATATGGTGACTGTACATCAGAATCTCAATGGTCATCAGTATTTCTGGGGCATTCTCAATCCGGTTCTCGTGCCTCATTTTGACAACACCCGTTGGCTACTCGCCCTGTATGCATGGGCGACAATGCAAGGTCACATCGTTCCCATACTGTGAGAGCATTACCTCAGAACAACACGATCACAACACCACCTTGGCCTACAATGAGCTCCGATTTGAATCTCTTAGAACACATCTTTCTTGGACGTCGTGTGCAAGCAAGGGATCCGCCTGTTCGGAATTTGGCCGATTTGGAAGCTGCATTGCATGAGAAGTGGTAGCAGTTGCCTCTGGATCGTATCAGAAGGCTCACTGGTAACATTAGGAGGAGGGTTCAGACTATCAAATAACTATCTCTGAGTTTATACTTCTTATTGTTGGTCTGACACAAGCTGAAGCTGTATAATTAACAGGGAGATGACAGGTAGACAGCCAATCTAACTATGCCATCTCCCTACGGCATACGCCATTATTTGTATTTCTAAACAGAGGTAATTGTTATCGATCACTTTTTTACCACCATGTTCAATGTGTTTTCTGTATTATCTTCTGCATTATGTGTACCGTAAATTAAATCAATAAATAAATTTTAAAAAATGGGAGAAACATTTTGACCTCCTTATTCAAATAAGTAATATTTTGGTTGACATTTTTATCTCCATCAATTTAAAAGAAAATGGTCTTAACTCTTTACCTATATTTTTTTTTTTATTTATTTATTTATTTATTTATTTATTTATTTATTTATTTATTTATTTATTTATTTATTGGTGTTTAATGTCACATATTTCTGCACAATGGCTAATCATGACCACGACAGTTTTACGGGTGGAGGTAGCCGGAGTACCCGGAGAGAACCACGATGAGCAACTGTCAGCTCCCCAACATACCAACTCCACACAAGCAGGGTTAGCATTGGTTGAAGGCAGGTGCACCATCGACGTGCAGTACGCGTTAATGCACAGCGTCACCGTACCCCCACAACCCTTTACCTAACATGAAAAGCAGACGACACTTGCAAAACAAATTCTAGAATAACTAATTGTTTTCATTTTGTGTCTCAAAAACATAGGTTATGACCCCTCATTGGAACGAGCTCGACGAGCTCGTTCCAACGAGGGGTCATAACCTATGTTTTTGAACCAAAAAATGAAACAAATAACGAAAATTAATTGGCGATGTTTGAGAATAGCGGTGGCCGGTTTTGACCGTTTCTTTGGGTAAAGGGACCATTTTAATGAAGAAACTATCAAATGAAAACTGTATTGTTCAGAAATAAACTGAATTATGTTTAACCCGTTCAACTCCAGTGATACCTTCCACGTAAACTCAATGGCATAAATTGGTAGAGTCCATATTCGTTATTCGGGGTAGAGCAGTTAATATTTGAAATGTGCAGACTATTGATTGGTCGACCATGCACTAAGAAACCACCTACTTTATGACTACATGTCATTTAACAATCCTGGCTGGAAATGCGGGTTTGGGGGCGCGGTGGCTCAGTGGTAGACTGTTGGACTTCTATGCTAGAGGTCCCGAGTTCGATCTTCGTCCGGGACGAACCGCGTTGTGTCCTTGGGCAAGGTACTTTATCTCGGTTGCCTACATGGGGGGCACGATGACGCCGTGTACTAAGGCGTACTGGACGTCTTCCACCGCTGTAACCCTGCTTGAGTGGAGCTTGAGCAAAGTTAGAATGTTGAGGAGCTGACAGTTGCTCGTCGATGCTCGGTGGTTCTCTCCGGATACTCCGTAAAACTGTCACGGTCACGATTAGCCATTGTGTATAAGTAAGTGACCTTAAACACCAATAAATAAATGCGGGTTTCCGTGTTCAAAGGATTGGTTACGAAAAAAACACGAAAACAACTAACTCTATGTGTTTCAGTTTTCCCTCTTCAGTATTGATCTCTTAGCCTGTTGAGTATTTTTTTTTGAAAAACAGTTTTCTTCAAGTCAAGTCATAGCTGCTGTATAGCAGACATGACTAGGTTTGATGAAACATTTAAATGCATAATTTAAAAACTCACGCTGGACATCATCCTGTAAAACCTGCATCGGGCAAATACCATGTAAAACTCGGTGTGGGCAGCCTTTTGGCAATAAGCGAGTCCTCTGTACGTGAAATTTTATGATAAATACGTTTTTCTCTGAACGAATTCCGAGTTAACATTATTGACTGATGAATTCAGCATCTTCAGCATTTCAATAGTTTGTTGAAGAAGGTTCCATTTTGGTTACAAAACTAAATGGATGGTGATAATATGCATTCTGTATCTCAATGCAGTGTGTTTTCGTTATGAAATATAGTGTTTTATGGATTTAGACAATTGGACAGCGCTCCATTGATAAAGACATTTTAGGAAACTAAATCTTACTTCATAACAAAATGGGCCGTATTTAAGTAAGAACATACCTACAATTTATTGTGACACTCTCCGCTGTTTTTGTAAAACCCGTGTCCGGTGCCCGGTGCGTGGTTTACTGCATGCCCGCTTCGGGGATTACATTATAATTTCTGCGATATATGGTCAGAAAGACGTCTTTTCGGGTAACTAGTTTGGAATTCTTGTTGATCCCTTTCGAAACTCGCATATAGATTATTATCAAATACACATTGGTCCATAATTGGTAATTTATAACCAATTAAAGTAAAAAAACTAAAACCCGATGCGGGCGTTACTGACTCCCGCAGCGGAGTTTTACTGCCCGCAGCGGGTATTATAGGATGACCAGCGTGAAAATACTGATGAAAAAGTTGACTCAATTTGACGTTTGTTCGGTGGTTCTCTCCAGGTACTCCGGCTTCCTCCACCCGTAAAACTGTTATCGACACGATATGACATTGGCTGTTAAAGTGTCGTTAAACCCCAATAAATAAATTCTCCTCTCTTAAGACTCTCTGCATGCGTTGGTCAAAAAAGTGGAAACACGGACGTAAGAACCGCGTGTATTAGGCCAAAGGCATTTTACAGCATAACACCGCCACCACTGCCACCAGGGAGTCGGCGTGGGTGCATCACTATTTAAATACAGTCACCAGACACCCGTATGCCGTTTTGGAGTTCCCGTCATTCCAGTCTTATTGGAAATTAGTTGGCAGGGTTGTCATACTCTTTAACCCTTTACACAAAGTTAACGGCCAAAAACGACCAGCGCTATTCTCAAAAATCGCCAATTGATTTTCATTATTTTTTTCATTTTTTGTCTCAAAAACATAGGTTATGACCACTCGTTGGAACGAGCTCGTCGAGCTCGTTCCAATGAGGGGTCATAACCTATGTTTTTGAGACAAACAATGAAAAAAAAAACATTAGTTATTAAAGAATTTTGTTTGCATATGTCGTCTGCTCGTCGAGCTAGTTCCAACGAGGGGTCATAACCTATGTTTTTGAGACAAAAAATAAAATAAAAAATAGTTATTTTAGAATTTATTTTGCAAGTGTCGTCTGCTTTTCATGATAGGTAAAGGGTTAACTCCTAAGATACAGCCGATTATTCCCTGGTACGATTAATCGCATTTTCAGGAATTGCTCATTTTCCGCCCCAGGCCCACCTCTTTGCATGCTGCTGGCAGATGTTCCTGCCTAGGACACAAAATCTCTTGTCACTGAAATAAGTATGATTTGGGGACAATTAATGAAATTTTTCTCCTGTAAATTGAATAGACTTTTTGACCAATGATTTCTTCAAATAAATCTTGATGAATTTTCATTGCTGCATGGCAGCCATGACTAGATTTGATGAAAAATACCTTGAAAATACTCAGCGGGTGAAGAGTTAACCGGAGTTCCCAAAGTTGTTAAATATAGAACCAAAAATGTTCGTTTTTCTCGATTTCACAAGTCCTAATCTGTGGCGTTATGCGTTGTTTTCCTGCTCTCCCACCAAAAGTGTATATAAGTGTGTACAGTACGTGGAGAGTGTATTATCACTAAAACACCCGCAGAGTGGAGATTCCACCCAACCGATAACTGCAAATCTGTTGCAAACCATAACAAGCACAAGCAAAGTTTCAGCCAATGGACCTCCGAGTTAAACCCGGAGGTCCATTGGCTGAAACATTGCTTGTGTTTTTAGTCGATATATACAAAATTTGACAGTTATAGTTTGGGTTATAACTCCACTCCGCGGGTGATTTAGTTACAATCCACTCACCACGTACTGTAGGTGCCCCTCTATGATCATGTAACCGCCCCCACCCCCCCCCCCCCACACACACACTAGTTAAACATGCTACCCACAACCCAAACTGCAGAGACTACCTCGGCACCGACTAATCAATTTCGACTAGTGTGTCTCAAAACTCAGTACCCTACAAGTCGGAATACAAGGCTTTACTGACGTGCAGTAGCGAGGTTTCCAGATAAGATGTCCAAAAAATGGATCGCAGTCACAGTACCTCCAATCTCTTATCTCTGTGGGGTTATTGTTTTATCATTAAATAGGAACCGTGATAATGTGTGGCCCTTGAGAGGGTTTTTTTTTTAGAAATGAGATACCATTGTAAATGTGGGATGTCAAATTTGGTTTCAATCCTTTCAACACTGGCGCCCTGGAAGGTTTCGTTTCAATCAATATTGTCAACGGCGAAATGGGCGAAACCATCCTGGTTTGTTGGAAGGTTCAGAAATAATTTAATCGAACAGCTCTATCGAGCTGTTATATTAAATTTTTACCGAGCCTCGCTTCAGATTGTTTGCTCTTTGTATCGTCTGCTCGTCCATTACCATTTTTTTCTTCACGCAAATATTTGTGCACGTCGGGTTGAAAGGGTGAAGCTGGAAGAACAACATTGTTTCAGATGAGACATTGAGTACGTTTGTGGATTGCAGACCCAATAGAATTAAGGTACTATGGGACAAAAGGGCCTTTTCCAGAGCTGGTTGGTAAACATTTTGAACGTTTTGCCTCCAACATCCAGACCGTATTTTAGACACTGCAGTACACAGAACTACCAATGTTAACAGATTGAATTCGCAGTCTGCTTTAACGACCGCAGTGCACGACAATTAGATTGTAGATAAATAGCCTGAGGGTGGCCGTAAAAAAATCATTAAACAAAATGTACCAAAACACCCTACAGTATAATAAGTCGTTTTAGACACTTCTTACTACAGATATAATCCAATATAACAAAACATTTGTCTGGCATACGCCGAATAACGAGTATTATACGAGGAGACAATACAAAGAAGTGATCCAGTAATGAGTATAATTTGATTTCCTATAGAGACACATACTGTCTTCTGCTAGATCGGACATCAAGCTCAAAGACGCTTTCAGAAACTTCTAAAACCGAATCTACAAGTAATTACTCGGCTGTTTCTCTGCTGATGCTGGTCACTCTTAACCCTCTACCTAACATTAAAAGCAGACGACACTTGCAAACCAAATTCTTGAATAACTAATTTTTTTCATTTTTTGTCTCAAAAACATAGGTTATGACCCCTCATTGGAACGAGCTCGACGAGCTCGTTCCAAAGAGGGATCATAACCTATGTTTTTGAGACAAAAAAATGAGAAAATAATGAAAATTAATTGGCGATTTTTGTGAATAGCGCGAGCGCGGTGGCTCATTGGTAGACTGTTGGACTTCTATCCTAGAGGTCCCGAGTTCGATCCCCGTCCGGGACGACCAGCGTTGTGTCTTTCAAATTTGTTTTCAAAATCAGGATCGAGGTGCACGGATTTTATCCTACTTTGAAGCACGCGATCACCATAATTCCCCGCATTTTTCTGACTACATGGTTATAGTGATTTCAACACCAACCAGGGTCCAATACTATACTACTCAAAGTTTTCTAAGCACCAAATATTTGACACATCATTGTGAAATTTGTTTATGACATATTTGCGATATATATGGTGGATATGATTGAGGAATGTTTTGAGATGGTCCCCACTGTTTACATTAGCTCTCTTGATAGGCTTTTCGTGACAGTCATAGAAAGCATTACCCCTTGATTTTCATGATGTTTTCGTGTACTGTCTACATGTACATGACATGTGTTTAGGGTATTCAATCTTCATTTCAACACAAACCCTTGTGATTTAATGATTGAATATGTCAAATGCAAATTTAAGAAGTTATTTGTCTGAAGCAGAAATGTGGCGGGCTGTAGGGATGGTGGAGCAAGGGGCTACCCATCGTAAGGTTGGTGAAGCCCTCGTTGTGCATCATACGGTGATCACCAGAGCCTGGGCAAGATTTCAGCAATATGGCACACCAGTAAGACGGCATGGTGGTGGCAGAGACAGGGCAGCATCTGCAGCTGAAGACCGGTTTTTGATTATTCAGGCCCCTAGGAACGGCTTTGCCACAGCAACCCAGCTTCGCAGTGACCTTCAGAACGCATCCGGGGTAAATGTTTCGACTCAGACTATCCAGGCAATGTTGCTCGAAGGTTGCACGAAGGTGGTCTCCGATCGAGAAGACCATGTATTCGCATTCCGCTGTCCCAGAACCACCACCAGGCAAGATATGAATGGGCCATGGATCACGTTCGATGGACCAGAGAAGATTGGCTACCTGTCCTTTTTACAGATGAGTCAAGGTACTGCCTTGACCACACAGATAGATTCCATGCAGCCAGCATTGCTGAGCATGACCGCTATGGTGGAGGATCAATCATGATCTGGGCGGCATCAGCTGGGATGGACGTACAAAGCTCTGTGTCCTTGAATGTGGTACATTGACTGCACGACGGAATATTGATGAGATCCTGGATGTCCACGTCAGATTGTATGCAGGCGCAGTGGGTGATAGATTCATTCTGACGGACGATAGTGCCCGTCCTCATATTGCCCATGCTGTCGGAGAGTACCGACAGAGGGACTGGCCAGCAAGATCCACCTCATTCCAATCGAACATGTCTGGAATGCGTTGCAGCTTGCAATTTCAGCCCGTCCAGTCCAGCCAAGAAGTGTCCAGGAGCTTGGTGCCATGCTGGTCCAAGAATGGAACAACATCCCACAAAGGACCACCAGGAACCTGACTGGGAGCATGATAAGGCGTTGTCAAGCTGTAATTAACAGTAATGGGTCTCATACTCGATACTGAACTCGCCCCGTCAACTTTTTGACAAATTGAAAAATTTTCTCTCTTACCAAAAATATCCATTTTCCATGGTTATCGTATTCAAAAGCTAAAAATAATGTCAAACACAAATAAAATCTTAATTTATGTACTTAAGTCATTTAAGATATAATTAAATAAAAAATATATACACTTTTCATTACAATATTTCAACTAAAACGTAAAACAGGTAGTTGGATGTACTTGGTGCTTAGCAAACTTTGAGTGGCATATGAAACTTTTACAATTGTATTTTGTAGAATTGTATTTTCTAGTTATTGCTTTAAATGGGTTGAAATGAATCATTAGCATTTTCAAAGATGTGGCATGGCAATTTTCCAGTCGGCAAATTGCCATATCTTTTGAAATACCAACGATTCATTTTAGTCAGTTTTTTTAATACTTGTAAAATAAAATTCTAGAAAATATCATTTTAAAAGTTTTATAGTATTGGCTCCTGGTCCATCTGGTTGGCGATAGATCACCATAGCCATACATGTAGGAAATTGTTTAAATTTGTTATTTTCGGGGGCTTAACGACACTTCCGACTGCCAGAGTCACATAGTGTCGAACAGTTTTACCGTCGGAGGAAGCCGGAGTTCGCGGAGAGAACCTCCGGCGAGCAACTGTCAGACTCCCCAACCTATACTAACTCCACACAGGCACGGTTAGCATTGGTTGAAGACAAGTGTACCATCGACGTGCAGTACGCCTTAGTACACATCGCCACCGTGACCTACGTGGGCCTTGCCCAAGGACACATCGCGATACCGTAACCACTGAGACATCGCGCTCCCTGCATGTCGGAAAAAAGGAAGAGAAGCGATTGATAATAAATCGTAACAAACTGCATAATAAAGTGAGGGCACAAGAGAGGTGCACAAACTGAGCAGAGATTGGTTTATGTACCTACAATTAAAACTAGAAGTCCTGTCATGAAATGCGCACAAATAGCACGTCGATATGCACGTTAATCTACCCGTTATAACCATGGTAATGCTAACAAATTCTGTGCATGTGGCCTGTGCACAAGCAATGTTTCAGCCAATGGACCTCCGGGTAACCCGGAGGTCCATTGGCAGAAACATTGCCTGTGTTTGCTTTGAGTAACCAGGAGACTCTGCCGTGCTTTGAATGCCATTCGATATGGCAATTGCGCGCAATCCCTACGCGCAATTAAGCCTAGATAAGCGTACAGTACGTGACAGGACTCTTAATTTTAACTGTATGTGAGCAGCATAAAATTGACTGGTAAACCATTTGTTGATCTGAACAAGATAGAGACCGCGAAACCGGAGGTTTGGGGCGGCACCTCCACATTTAGGGTCAACAATGTTCAAGTCTTTAAAATTGGTACACGTTCCCATTATTATCCTAGCTGATGATTCACTTAATCGGTTGTTATTCGACTGGTCATCTTTACCGAAAAACAAACCATATACATTTCCAGTCGGCGATTATCCTGCTCGATATCGGCGCCAGAATAACGACCACCCATCCAGATTACACTATATAGGCATATTGTGCGATCTGGGCGATGTAAGGACTCAGGGCATCTGTGGACTACGATCCAGTTATTCACAGGGACGTGGTTAGAGGTTTTCCGATTGGAGGTGTAGGGTAGTGAATTTCCAGCCCGGGGAGGGACCGGGAGGAGAAAACCCCTCCCGGTCGCTCCCCGTAGTTGGAAATTCACCACCGAGAAAGATTTTGAAAATGAAGCCAGGAAAGGGGGCACAAAATTGATTCTAGTAACTGAAATGCCAACACATTTATGATAGAATTATCAGGTTATTAGGGGGCGCGGTGGCGTTGCGGTAACCATATCACGGTAAATCATCGAAGTTAAGCAACGTCGAGCCCGGTTAATCATTGGAAGGGTGACCGTCTGAGCGATCAACACGGACTCCCGCGTTGTGTCCTTGGGCAAAACACTTAACCTCGATTGCCCACATGGGGGCACGATGACGCCGTGTAATAAGGCGTACTGCACGTCGATTTCACGCAAGTCTTCAACCAATCTCACCCTGCCTGTGCTGCAGTGCAGAGTTACGCTGTTCTGTTGGGGAGCTGGCAGCTGCTCGTCGTTGCTCGGTGGTTCTCTCCGGGTACTCCGGCTTCCTCCATCCGTAAAACTGTCACGGTCATGATTAGCCATTGTGCATAGGTATATGACCTTAAACACCAATAAATAAATAATAAATAAATAAATCAGGTTATTATTATTTGGTATTATTCTGGGAACTGAATATGTGCTAAACAAATGCTCATTTCACACTGTCCTAACATTAAATCAGATCTTATGCAGGAATGATCAATTTTCGATGTTTCATCATTTTTGTAACTGTGAATGATGAAATTAACTCAGGATAACGATTTTACATGATGTGATTTTCCTGAAGTGCATTTCGAGGATTTTTTTGATTATGATAAGTAAACGTACAAAAGAAATCTCGTACCGATTGACATCATACATACTGTACAGTCGCCGTGGACTGGTCATTTTCCACGGGAGGGCAGTATTTATACGGACGCAATAATATTAGATTCCAAACACTAATTACAGGAATAATCATCAAAAATTTAATTAATGACGCACCGGGTACAACCCGGTGCATCATTAATTAAAATTTTGCTGCTGATGATTTTTACTACCTGGGAGACGCATGCGTGGACGTAACTGCCCACGTGTGGATTACGACCAATCTACTTGAAATTACATGATATAAAATATATTTGAAAAACATTTTGCCAAGTTCCTTCCAAATATGTGTTTAGACCTATGCTAAGTATGATTGGATAATTAAAACTAAAATGGAAAACCGGAAGTGAAAGTGATAACTTCAGGTATCGTCACCAACAAGATTGTTTAGGAAATGCATCCGATGTTACTGCAACGGTAGATGTCATGGCTGCTGATAACGGATTCCGACTAATCTTCAAACAAACATTTTTTTTTAGTTCAACACAGTTTCGCAAACCCACATGAACATAATTATTGTAACTTTGCATTCAAAATAATAAAAAATATTACATTATTACATTTTCGATCACATGGTGATATTTTTTCGTACGCAAACATTCTTTCCTGTTTTCTTTTCATTTTGGCCTGACCTTTCCAAACATTACCAGAATTATCAGGTGGTTTGATGCAATTTGCGTGGTTTACAGTTTTCAAGTTAGGTGGAATTGAATTATTAAGTGATGTTATATCACATGACATTTTCCAACTCATTTCCACAATCAGCGCATCTTATTATATGCTTGCCTGTGAATTATCGACTCGAAAGATATCGATGAATATCCCTCAGTAGCTCCTAAAGGACGTTACGCTACGCCGCATCACGTCGGAGTCGAAATATTGCTTCAAAAGCGGAGAACTATTTTTCTTCGAAACTGGGCGATGGTTACTTCAAAGTTAGAGACGTTATTTTACTCCATAATTGGACGACGGTTACTTCAAAAGTGACCAGTTACTTCAAAAGTAGGGGATTTGTACTTCAAAGGTGAAGGGCTTCTTCAAAAGTATGGGATTTATTTATTTATTTATTTATTTATTTATTTATTTATTTATTTATTTATTTATTTATTTATTTATTTATTTATTTATTTATTTATTTATTTATGGGATTCAAACCGAGGACCTGCGCCTCTATTTACGGAGCCCCCGAATTTTTATCTCAAAAGTGGTGAGCTACTTAAAAAGTGGGGGATTTTTTACTCAAAAGTGGTGAGCTACGTCAGAAGTAGAGGATTTTCACTTCAAAAGTGGTGAGCTTCTTCATATGTATGGGCTTTTTACTTTCAAAAGTAGCGAGCTACTTCAAAAGTAGGGTATCCTTACTTCCAAAAGGGCGAGATAATTAAAAAGTGGGGGATGTTTACATTAAAGTGGTGAGCTACTTCAAAAGGGGGAGATTTTTTACTTAAAAAGTGGTGAGCTACTTCAAAAGCAGGGATTTTTACTTCTAAAGTGGTGACTCCTTCAAAAGTGGGGGGTTTGTACTTCTAAAGTGGTGAGCTATTTCGGAGTAGGGGCTTTTTAGTTCCAAAACTGGTGAGCTACTTAAAAAGTTAAGTATTTTTACTTTCAAAAGTAGTGAGCTACTTCAGTAGTAGAAGATTTTTACTTCAAAAGTGGTGAGTTACTTAAAAAGTAGGGGCTTTTCACTTCCAAAAGTGATCAGCTACTTCAAAAGTAGGGTATTTTTACTTCCAAATGTGGTCAGCTAATTCACAAGTAGGAGATTTTCACTTCAAAAGTGGTGAACTATTTCAAACGTAGGGGATTTTTACATCAAAAGTGGTGATCTATTTCAAAAGTGGGGACTTTTTACTTCAAAAGTGGAGAGCTACTTCAAAATGGGGGATTTTTCCTTCAGAAGTTGTTGGCTACTTCAAAAGTAGGGGATTTTTCACTTCAAAAGTGGTGAGGTATTTCAAACGTAGAGGATTTTAACTTCAAAAGTGGTGAGTTATTTCAAAAGAAGGGGATGTTTACTCCAAAAGTGGTGAGCTACTTCAAAAGTTGGGGATTTTTACTTCAAAAGTTGTGAGCTACTTCAAACGCATGGGATTTTTACATCAAAAGTGGTGAGTTATTTCAAAAGGGGGTGTCGCGGAGATAACCGATTGAGCGGGTGTAATATGATTTGTCCCGACTGTAATGACTGAAGTCCTGACTGATAGAACATTCCAGTTGCATCATCAAGGCATGCCTTGATGATGTGACTGAAATATTAGTCAGTCGAGATTATAGCTCAAAAACTAAATACTTTTTGGAAATGTATTTGTGTTTAAATAAAATATACATGTAGTAATCGTCACGCGACTTCTTATTTCATTAACACGTGACGTACCAGTAATCCGAATTGATCCCAAGCCCCCACCTTGAGCCCGAATTGGGTCTTACAAACCTGCAATTGTTTGACCTACTGTGTTTGTGATATAGGTCCAAATATCAATCAAGTCTTGCAATAAAGTTTTTGGTCACATGATATTTATCAAACAAGTGTAAGAGGCTCGACAAAACGGAAATTCGTAGACGAGTTTCATGAATATCGAGTGACCAAAACACGAATTCTGTGTTCTGTTTATCATATGACATCACCGCTACCAAAAAAAACCACATCTTTTAGATAGAAAAGAAGGGTTAAAGAATGGAATTTCACGTTGAACGTCGTACATTGAACTGCGACGCGGTACAGTACACGCAGTCATATATTATAACCGTAATAATTTGACAGATATCTTTTCGGTGATAACCAATCAGAAAGCCTTCTTTTAAAATTACCAATCAAATCAACCGAAGGTGATATGAACCACTGATTGATATTTATTGAAAATATGAAACGGTAATAAGCCGAGAAAACGGTGATGCCCTTCGATAAAATACATTTTTACTACAGTACGGCCGCTGTGAACTGGCCACTTTCCACGCGTGGCAATATTTCCACAGACGCAATAATATTAGATTCCAAACACTGATTATAGGAATAATGATAAAAAATTTGATTGATGAAGCACCGGGTACAACCCTGTGCTTCATTAATTAAAATTTTGCAGATGATGATTTTTATTATCCGGCAAACGGCTCCGTAGACATCACTGCCCACGCGTGGATTACGCTCAGTTCACGGCGACTGTACTGTATTAATACCGAATCGATATTTTAGACTCCGATCCGGTGTAACAGGGGGAGAGATAAGTGCGGGAGCCGGGGTTCGAACCGTCGACCTCTTGCACACAAAGCGACCAATTTACCACGAGACTAAGAGATCCGGACCAACCGGGCTGGTTGGTAAATGGCCTTTATACCTCGACCGCTACACTACTCTCCCCTTCTTTTTTGATTCACCCCATGTGATTCTCACCCAAGTTCCTCCCTCAGAGCGGTCGAAACACCCACAGTGCCACCTACTGCTGAGGATCGGACGGGCCCCCAAATGTAACAGGAGGAGAGATAAGTGCAGGAGTCGGGGTTTGAACCGTCGACCTCTAGCACACAAAACGACCGATTTACCACGAGACTAAGAGATCCGGACCAACCAGGCTGGTTGGTTAATGGCCTTTATACCTCGACCGCTACACCGGATACATAGGTCCCGACTGGAAAATAATATTGGGCTGGGCTGTCACACACACCACCAACCACCCTAAACGGCGCCACTGAACTTATGTCTTTTCAGGTTCTGTGGAATCGGAAAAGGGTGTGCATCAATTTCACAATGACACAGAGACCAACTGGAGACTTTAAGGCAGAAATTTTTATCGATAAAATAAATAAATGGAATCAATACAGTCTCCCGTGGGTTTAAAGTGTAAAATTCATTACATAAATGCTTATTCGCATATTCCCTTTTGTTACCCACACGGACTAGCATGCACGCAATTGCAGTGCCAGTACACACACTCTTAATGCTATGATAATCCCATCATGGCAAGAGCTGACAAACAAAATAACAAGTCATTTATCAATTGCCTGTACCTGGATAAAGAATCCCAGCAAAATGACAAGTCAATTTCTAATTATCGAGTCAGATGCCACATTATCGCAACGAGTAAACAATATTGTTAATTCAATAAAATGAAAATGCAATGTCGGTGTTTTCAAGAACAAGTGAATGGAAAAAACTGTACTTGCAATGACGATGGAAGCGCCGGGAGGGGGGGGGGGGGTAGGTTGTAGGGAGAGATGAGGGCATTTGCCTCCTTGCTTTGAGCTAAGAGGGGCAAGAGGTGCAGCGCGTATTTTTCGCCAAAAGACTTTATTTTCCGAGAACTATAGCTGCGATACTTTCGAGTATTTGTTTCTAACCAATTTTGGTATAATGGTTGACACTGGTCGAATATCAACAAATAAAGAAACGATACAGTCGGCGGGTGAATACTAAAGCTTTATATCGTCCTCTGAGTGCAAAAAAGGCGCCATCTGCAATGCAAAAGCATTGCAGATGGCGCCTTGTTGCACTCAATGTGCAATATATATGTATATAATGCCAGTATTATTGAGTGTCACATTACAATTTATGATTAGCGGTAAACTTCCGGTCTTAACCCATAACCAGATTCGAGTGCTCTTTTTGATACCCCCACTTCCTTACCCTCGGATGCTTTCGATGCCCTTGTGTACTTCTAACCACAGTGCTGAAAATGAACAAAATTGACGGGTACAGTTTTAAGCTCCTTTCAAATCAGCGATGGGAGTAAACTGCACCCGTAAAATGTTAGTGTATGAATTTTGAGGGAATATTGCCGCCAAACACCAGAGACTTTAAATGGATAAGACACTGCTGAACTCTGACAGTAACTTCTCATTGGCCATGCACGGGGTGCAACTTTACCCGTTTATATGCCCTCTCAGTATCCTAGTGTTCCACAATATTTTTCAACGAGTGCATTTTTTAGCTCACGTAAAATAGAAAACTCGGGTGCCTACGGGAGAAATTCCACTTGCACCCGTTCCATTTCCAGGACTGTTTAACCAGCTTTGTAGTTCTCCCGTTATCCCCTTTGCCAACGTAACGACGGAAACCGTCCAGCACTATTCACAAAAACTGCCATTCATTTTCTATATATGTTTTTATTCTTCGTCACAAAATAAGCTTAAAGTCCCGATATACCTGGAATGAGCTCACAGATTATTTTTTTAGTTACTTGTGGTGGGATTGTTTGTTTTACTGAGGTTTAACGACACTTTCGAGTGCCAGGGCTACATCACGTCAGACAGTTTTAAGGGTGGGGGAAGTCGTCGGTATACCATTAGAGAACCACCGCGCAGATGCGAGTAACTATCAGGCATTATCTAGAAAAGTCAATACTCAACTCCCAGGCGGGATAAGTCCAATAGGCGACCTGTGAAGTTTTGATGACATAAGTGATGTTAACACTTCCAGGAATGTTGTCACCGGAGTCGTCACTGATGATGTAATTGACTTCGTCACAGTAGTCAGCAACACCAACATATTTTTTCCATAGTAGCTGACTGTCTCCCTCCCACTGTCATAGCTTGTAACCTCGAATTTGCGTAAACGCATTTTTATATTGGATGGCCATAAGCTAACGTTTTGAAGAAAATATCGAAACAGGAAAAACTTTCATTGTTTGACAAGGGTGGTTTACAAAGCTAATAAGAACTAGCCAGTTCGATGGTTAATGCTTCAAACCTGACCATTGATAAAGTTTCGATAAATACACTGATTTGTGTAGGCAGACTCAGGCATGTCGAATGTACAGTACGTGGAGAGTGGATTGTAACCAGATCACCCGCGGAGTGGTGTTATCACCCAAGCTATAACTTTCAAATTGTGTACATATCGACAAAAACACAAGCAATGTTTCAGCCAATGGACCAATGAAAATTGTTTGCTATAAAATGGTTGTCAGCCACAGAAAACATTTACAAGAATCAATATCAGAGTCTGCACAGTGATGAAGAAAACCAAATTGAGAGGAACATTTTCTTGTAGCCCTATTTCAACTTATTCAGACTGCAGGAGTAGATGAACTGTACCAGGAGACAAATTTTCACGAGAACGTTCGTTGTTTTGTTCTCGAGATGGTCACGTGAGCGAATTTCCGAGCAAAGGAATTTTTCCTTCAGTTGAACTTCCAACTGACACACTGGCAAAAGGCGTTTGTGCCAAACTGTCTTGTATTTTGACAGACAGATTACTCTCAACTGAATGGCATCTAAACTAGGTCTTCCGTGGATATCCCACATCGTGCCTGCAGTCTGCATCTAAACTAGGTCTTCCGTGAATATCCCACATCGTGCCTGCAGTCTGCATCTAAACTAGGCCCACCGTGAATATCCCACATCGTGTCTTTCGTTAAACAGACGATGTGTTATTATATGACATACGTTAGGGAAGAACTCGCAGAGCACAATCTAACATCATGTCATGCAATGGCACTTCGTCAGAAACAGTAGAGATATACGATGACGTACACCTCTGGCCAGAATGGATCATGCACAGATCTCTGTACAATTGGATTGTTGGAACGTCAGCGAAAAACGTCACCACTCAACCGCCCCCCCCCCCGTGCTACCGCCCCACCCAACCCAAGTCGGTATGGTCGGGTCAAACAATAAACGCGGTAACTCCTCTCTTCAATGAGATTTGATGACGTGAACGCCGTTACGCTGTGACTGTAGTCACAGCGTAACAGCGTTCACATCATCAAACGAAAGCGTATAGCAAAAAACTATCAAACGGTAATTTCGACAATCTCGGCGCTTGTTTTTTGACAAAAATAACTAAAATATATAGTACATATTCAGTTTGTATTGCCGCGGCAAAATTTCCACATCATCAGGATGCTCATTTTCACATACTTTAAATAATTATAATCCTTGAAAAGCGATGCGCGGTTGCGTAGCGTCGGAAAATCTTCAAGAATTTTGTTGTTGCTCATCTTTGTTTATTTGTATGAACTACTGCTCCCCCCCCCCCCCCCCCCCCCACACACACACCGTAAGATGGTGCTTGGAAGTCACTTTTATGGAATGCTACCAATGAGAGTTTCAGCAGTCCACTTGTGTAGAGGTCAGTGCGACCACGTCATTGAAGATAGTTCTCTAATAATCGGGAACAGGATTGACCAGAAGGTCAAATGTACGACCGCTTTGCCTCATCGAATCCACGTAGCCTTCTGTAGGTCAACGTCAGCTACAAAATTGTCTACCCTCCTGTCGTTGCCTACTACAGGTTGGTGTAAAAAGATAAAATAATCTGATAGTGTAGTCATCTCTCGAGGTACTAACAATTTATCCGCTTTAATAGTATTATTTCGGCGGTCAATACGCTTTACGCCATTGAAATCGGGCGAGCAGTAGGGTTCTGTCTTTCGAGTATTTTTTGATGTATGGCGTCAGTTCTTCTGAGTTTCTTCTTGTTTTCCTTCTAGCTCTCCTCTTGGTTTGTTCTGCTTCTTTTTTGTCTTCTTCTTTCTCCCTTTTCTTTTTCTTCGCATTTTTTTTATTCTTTCCCTTTTCTCATTTTTTTTACTACTTCAATGATTCTTTCCTTAACTATCTTTACCTTGTTAATCGGCTAAAAATATATAGTTAGTGCTTCAATATTGTTTGCCCTGCAACTGTATTTAACCCTTTACCCAACGAATCGCACGCATCCGCCCGTGTAATATGCAAATTCAGCAGTTGAAAAAAAATATTATTTTTCAAAAAATTTCAACAAAACCATATCATGTGAACCCTCGATGGAACGAGCTCGTCGAGCTCGTTCCAACGAGGGGTCACATGATATGGTTTTGTTGAAATTTTTTGAAAAATTTGAAAAAAAGATATTTAAAATAACAAATTTTGATATCGTCTGCGTTGGGTAAAGGGTTAAACTTTGTTATTATTGTTGCTAGAGGAGGAGGCTGCTTAGTATTCAGTAATTATCCTCCACTCCACTTTGCTGTATATGCAAAGAAAATATGCTTAAACTCAACAAAAGAGACGAGATTACATACAGTCATCTGTAATAATCACCACATGTCGAGAAAGACGGAAAGTACAATGAACAATGACGATTTCTACCGACAGCTAATCGGTAAATATTTACCGAACAAGTGACATTTCTGAAAAAGAAGCAGGTGCGAAAAGAATGTGACGCATGGAGGTTTCTGCACATTTAAATCAGCAAATGGAGTAATTATTTGTTTTTTTTAATTATAATTACGTGGCACATATCGTCCCTTGCACTCAAGTTACGAAATACAACTGGAACTAAACAGTTAAAACTAGAAGTCCTGTCGTGAAATGCGCACAAATAGCACGTCGATCTGCGCGTTAATCTGCGCGTTATGACCATAGTAAGGCTATCAAATTCTGTACATATGGCCTGTGCACAAGCAATGTTTCAGCCAATGGACTTCCGGGTAACCCGGAGGTCCATTGGCAGAAACATTGCTTGTGTTTGCTATGAGTAACCAGGAGAACCCGTCGTGCTTTGGGTGCGATTCGATATGGCAATTGCGCGGAATTCATACGCGCAATTAAGCCTAGATAAGCGCACAGTTCGTGACAGGACTTCTAGTTTTAACTGTATATCAAAGGAGAACAGTGTGTTGCCCTTAAACACAATGATAACAAGAAAACAAATGAAGTCATAAAGAATGCAATCTCAGGTTGAGAACACTTTTCTCAACGGTCACTATTTATATTCATCTCTCTGGTGTCTTATACTTTTTATCGACACTTCTCAAACAAATATATTTTCTTCGTTCAGGGTCTTTGGTTATTTCATATCGTAGCTACAGTTAAAACTAGAGGTCCTGTCACGAACTGTGCGCTTATCTAGGCTTAACTGCGCGTAGGAATTGCGCGCAATTGCTATGTCGAATGACATCAAAAGCATGGCAGGTTCTCCTGGTTACTCAGAGCAAACACGGGCAATGTTTCTGCCAATGGACCTCCGGGTTACCCGGAGGTCCATTGGCTGAAACATTGCTTGTGCACAGGCAGGCCATATGTACAGAATTTGATAGCCTTACTATGGTCATAACGCGTAAATTAACGCGCATATCGACGTGCTATTTGTGCGCATTTCATGACAGGACTTCTAGTTTCAACTGTAAGAGTGGTGAGACTGAATTGTTCGACTAGACAGATAAAACTAAATGGATTTAATTCATTTTCTCCTCTTTGATGTCTTTTTATGCTTGGTAAAGCCAAGATAACCCGTAATACCACTGTGCATTACTCTATCTTCACAGACAAAGAGGTAAAGTAAAAAATAGTGTTCTTTTGAAGTGACAAAAGCAGTATATTTATCGCTTTTGCCGGGGAAGCAACTGGTTGCTATCAGTTTGTTAGAGGTTCACACGTCAATAATATTTGCTGGGTGTCTGTCTTTATTCGATTTAATCTCGGTTTGTCACTACCTATCGATTGACTTTAAATCTAGTCAAAAGTCAAGTAATTCCGTGACTTCACAAAGGCACAGAAATAGCAATTGGACTTAACTGATTGAATTCTTGAGATCTCTTCGTTGTTATTGAGATTTATCACTAATATGAACACTCGAGTAGATTGCTTGATATTAGTTATGGCCATTTTACTGTATATTTTGCTGCAATATTGAATGAACAGATATAATCGGTGCTGACACTGTAACTTACTTTTTTCTATGTTTGGAATGTTTGAAGAACATTCATTAAACCCACCCATCTACCATATCAAAAGTGTGACACCATGTTCATTAATTTACAGTACAGCTGGGCCGTGTTATTCATAAGTCTAACCAGGTTGAAGCCTAGGGGCCCGCTAATTTTTTTTTTTTTTGCTGAGGCACTGTTACCAGGGCGGGTGCGTTATGCAAATACTACGAACAACCATTATTACCACTCAATCTATAAGTCGCTAGTCGATTAACATAAGTTTGGAGGCCCGTTAAACCTCCATAATTTCAGTGACGTCATTCGACGGACCCGGGCCGCGGGCGATAATGGTATAAATAGCCATTAGCGGCCCGCGGCCCGGCTGTTTTTAGATTCCACGGTCTAATGAATTACTCCCATTGTATTTCTGAACTGAAGTCGAACGCACTATCGAAACGGAAATATCGAACCGACTTTAGCGATTATTTCTGTGCTGAAATGAAGCACTATCAGATGGAAACAAGTTCCATTGCACTGTGAATCGGTCGCACTGTAAGTATACTGATAAAATCATCGTTCGTTCGTTACAACGGCCTGGTAATAATAGTAATAACATGATTGTTGTCAGGCATCATGATTCATTAGCGGCCCGGTAGCAATGATGAACAGCCCTTGGGCTTATTAACGGCCCTCGACTTCGTCTCGGGCCTTTAATAAACCCTCGGGCTATTCATCATTGCTACAGGGCCGCTCTTGAAACATAATGCCCTCCAAAATCATGTTATTGTTACATTATCTGTAGTGTTATTTTTAAGGGCATGTATTCAGAATAAGATATATGCCAAGAGGCACTTGGATCATCCATCTTTACACCTTGATTCAAGAAAGACACTACCAACCACATTGGAGATGGGGGTACTGGAATTTTTTCGGTTTCGGTATTTTTATGAGGTATACCACGGTATGTGTTCGGGATTCGGTATCATGCTTGACCGAGATTTACTAATAGGGAAATTCAATCCAGGAAAATACAGAATATGTTGTTCTTGAATCATACTACCACAGCGCCATAAATGCCACTGCCAGTGAGCTCAGCATTGGCATTCTTTTGCACACAAATTATATCTACAGTATTTTTGTTACTTGTTCCCCACACACCTTAAGGAGGTCCTGCTAACAACACACAAATCACTTGGGCAGTGATTTCTAGTCAAGTCTTGGCTGCCTTAAAGGGCAGCCAAGATTTGACTAGAAATCACTGCTAGGCATTTGGGTATGTACAGCTAGTAGTCTACCGGGAAATCAGGACAACTGCCCTGGCCCATAAGAGTCAACAAAACTGAAGAGAAAATCAATCACTTCTTTCATGAAAATGAACACTTCAAACGCTATCAGGCCTCAACAATGCCTGACAAATAGCAGATGTAGGGAAATTTGAAAATACAGATGGTTTCGGTTTTCAGTGATTAGTTCGGTTCGATATCCTCAAGGTTTCGGTATCGATTCCGTTTTTCGGTACATTGCCCATCTCTAAACCACACAGCTTACTTCTTCTGTGGAGGAATACATAGCGGGAACTAAATTTATTGTAACTACAGATGTTAAATTACAGGACATTGATTGGTTGTGAAGAAACAGCCTATTCAATACAGTATTCCTCGGGCCCTGACTGAGCGAACGACATGACGAATATAATGGCGTTTCGCGGCGGACTATAACCACTGATCTAGATGCAACTGGACAGCTGGAACGTCAGCAAAAAAAAAGTCGCAACGCAATCCACCCCAACCCCATAAGATGGCGCCAATTAGCTCGATAACTTTTCCCAATCGAACACATTTTATGATCTGAAGTCTGTCACGTTGTAACTATAGTAGCGGCGTAATAACTTTCACTTCAACGTCGTGGTGTTTACCTGGCACGAAAATTAGTAACATTGCGTTAACTGCCCAATTTCGGTACGTGGTTTTGTCAATATTAACTACAGTACGGCCGCCGTGGAGTGGTCACTTTCCACGGGTGAGCAATATTTCCACGGATGCAATAATTTTAGATTCCAAACACTAATTATAGAAATAATCATCAACAATTTAATTAATAAAGCACCTAGTCCAACCCAACTAAATTCCTGATGATAATTTTTATTACCTGATAAGCGCATGCGTGGACATCACTGTCCACGCATGGATTTCGACCAGTCCACGGCGACTGTATGTGAAATATGTTGCAAGTATTCAGTTTTCATAGCCGGAAAAACACAACATCAACATCACTTTTCACTGACATTAAAGTATGTTCTTTAAAGCTGATTGTGGGATGTCGGAAAATTGAAAACCTTAAGAGATTTCTTTTTCTGGGCCATTGGTTATTTTTAGCAAAAACTTATTCCTACCCCCTCCCAGAAGGGCTGCTGGTTAGACGTTTTTGGATATGTGACCAATGGGTGTTCCAGCAATCCAGTTGTATAGAGACAAATCCTCCCCTGAGTTCCAATGTGTTCTACGTGCCTACTGACACATAGAACACATTCAATTCAATATTTATTTAGTAATAAATGTACCTTAATAGCATAAAATAAATTGGAAAGCATATGCGAGTTACAAATAATGATACAAATTATAAACAACATGTATTGATTATGTGGTACAAAAAGTACAAGGGGAGGGCATAGCCAGATTGGCCGTCTACCTGCCATCTCCTTAATACAAGACGGATTTATCTCTTGGGGATCTGTAGATCACAAAAAATAATTTGTCTCTTTTAGTGAATATTACTACTTGTTCTATGAAATGGGGAATTGGCCAAATAAATCCACAATGTTCTGAGTATCCATCGCTTTCTGTTTAGTTACTTTAAGGGGAAAAGCCAGAAGGCCTCATCTCACAGGAGGCAACTAGAATTCGGCGGGAGGCGCAGCAGGGTGACAACCAAAGATTCGTCAGAAATACTGAATGATAATACAGAGACTGGCATGGCGAGTGAGACACCAAATCATCAGAGACAGATCCGTCCCATCATAGTGTATCTTCCGAATTGTGTCGTGTGAGCCGATGTCTCACTGCTAAGTTTTCTTGACTCAATTGAAGTATTCAAAGAGTGACTGAAAAACGCTAATTGTCACATCACCATATCGCGCACAATGTCCACACTTCACGAGAAACTGCCTTCAAGCGATGGAGAAATAAGCTAAAGTTATTGGTCGACAATGTCATTGGAACTCAGGGGATGAAATGTCTCTCCATACCTGAAAACGGCTCATTAAGGGTTATTTCCCTTTGCGCAGATGGATGATACAACTTGAAAGTATTTAACTATAAGAGTTCGTTATAACAAACGTATTCTCCTGAATATCCTAAATATAAGATGAACTAAATCTAGGATTTAAGGAGTCTTGGTTGAGTGGATACGTTTGTCGGTCTCTCTCACCCCGGGATTGCGGGATCGATCCATATTCGGGAAAGTTCTGACGGTCTCCGAACACTCTCTCTGGTAGCATCAATTTGGACTCGAGGCTGTCGCAGCTTACCGTACAATCGGGTCGGAATGTAAAATGTCTACCAAATGTGTGGAGAAAGACACACCCCGTACAGGCTAAAGATCCTTTCGTTGTAGTCGAGAAGAGCAAGGCCGTGGAGTTGCTGCCACGAAGGTCATCCGGCATACCCACGCCAGTGGACTAAAGAGAAGGTGTTAAGTCCTCACAAAGTAGATCTTCTGTTTCTCATGCCATTGTTTGGTAAAATTGCATGTGGGCTGCCGGTTTTTTTAAATTTTTTATTTTTATAATTATTTCTTTGCCATCAAAAGTTCATGTTCTTGGTTTGTTTTATCTCTTTGGCCTCATAATCTGCAGAATAGCATGGCTGGTGGTGTAGTTCGTCCCTTGAGTGCAAGAAGGTTTTGCAATGCAAAAGCATTGCACTCAAGGGACAAATTTATCAATTTTATTAACCTGATTAAAATATCAGACAAACACCATTTAATTTTTATTTTTTTTAAGTTTGCATTGGTTATAAAAAGAGAGCATCCGCCACCCAAATGGACCATGCGGGAGGACTTGAGAAACAGATTTTTTACTTTTTTAGGCCTAATATAAGTATGTAACTTGCTCGCCAATCTTTGTAAATTAATACGCTAAATCCGTAAAACAAATATGTACCTGTCCATCGGGAGATGTTTTCCTACAGCTACAGAATTGACTCGTCAGGTATAGCGCTCGAGCGTATAGGCTCGTTTAAATGAAAGCCAGCATGTTTGTAGAATGGAGCAAGTAATATGTACAAACACTATAGGGCTGTTGGTTGAAAATGCCAATAGATCTCCCCTTGAATATTGACACAGCTAATGTATCTCATTGACGTAGAACACACCAATCCGCAATATCAGTGACGAAGGTGTTAGCTGGTTGTGAGTAGCAAATGATGTCTCAATTGCAGGCTGTATCAACTAACCTCAGAGGTATGGGCAGATAATACGCAGGGATGTTTTAGAGACAGTGGATATCAGCCAGTCAAGGAACGTGTTTATGTTTCTAATGCGATTTTCGTGCTGCCAGCTGAACGCCAATCACACCAGATATAAACAACATTGAAACCTGCGGTTACTGCGCACTACGAAGATTAATTACATAACATAAAAAAGTATTTAAACGTTATCCCATTAAAATTATTTTAATTTTACACGCGTAACCTTTCTAAGAAAATATTTGATCAGAAAAATTACTTTTCCATGCATCGTGAACAGAAGTGACATAAAAGACTTCCTTAAAGAATTTATTTGATTTGTACTGCCAGATTTGCATACATCAAAGACTTATGCTAATAATTTCTTGTTTTTATTTTAAAATAAATCGGAAAATAAATTTAACCAAATGGTGATTTAGATCCCATTTTTAGCTGCACATTCAACTGTCGAGGGCATTTGTAATCTCATCATCTTTACAGGCGAGTGTTGGAAGTGATACAGCTCCTTTGCACAAGATATACCTGAGGTTCGTAACAAAATGCCGTTCAACTGAATAAGATCAGTGCCTAGATCTAAAAGAAACCTGACGCTTGGGGAGGGGAGGGTAAGGGGGCAGTGCATTCCTGTTAAGTAAGACGTTCAGGACTGTTAAAGTCATTACTTTCCGAGAACTATAAATGCGAAACGCTCTAGTATTCGCTTTTAACGTATTTTATGTGTGGCAATGCCAATGGTGGGTTGCCTGGGTGAAGGTGGGGGCTTGTCGGTATAATGACGGAGTTTGGTCGATAATCACCAAATAAAGACGTTATACAATCGGTGGAGTAATTCATAGAGCTTTGTGTCGTCCCTTGAGAAGGCCAAGGTGCCATCTGCAATGCTAAACCTTGTTCCTCTCATGGAACGATATATATAAAATCTCAACACTTTTGCGTGTCACATTACAATTTATGATACGTTGTAAACCCCCGACTTTAACTCATATCCTTGGGGCGCGGTGGCGTTGCGGTAACCGGTTCTCGTCAGATCACCGAAGTTAAGCAACGTCGAGCCCGGTTAATCCTCGGAAGGGTGACCGTCTGAACGATCGATTCGGACTCCCACGTTGTGTCCATGGGCAAGGCACTTAGCCCCGATTGTCCACACGGGGGTGGGGGGGGGGGGGGCGATGACGCCGTGTACTAAGGCGTACTGCACGTCGATGGTACGCATGTCTTCAACCAATCTAACCCTGCCTGTGCTGCGGTGCGGAGTTACGATATTGAGGAGCTGGCAGTTGCTCGTCGTTGCTCGGTGGTTCTCTCCGGGTACTCTGGCGTCCTCCACCCGCAAAAACTGTCACGGTCATGATTAGCCATTGTGCATAAGTATGTGACCTTAAACACCAATAAATAAATAACTCATATCCTGAGTCGAGTGCCATCTTTGTTACACCTGCACCCCTTGCCCTCGGATGCTACCTGATATATAAAATCTACCATTGAGTAGTATATTTACCAAAACACCATCCCGATGGTCAACAACTCGTGCGGTAGAGGGTTTTAATGACTTTTTGACCAAACAGGTTGGGTTGTACAATCCGAAAGGCCTTGCGTCTTGAACATTTGTCCATGTTTGGCCAACATACATCAATTTTGTTAACACTACTATTGCAGGTGAGATGACTTGTAAGTGCTCTGTCTTCATAATGAATGGATATTGATAGCAATATTAAGTGTATAATGTTAACCAGTGTGGTAGGTGTGTAGTGTCGTATAATTTCGAGGGATGTTTTGTCTTTATAAGACAAGAACATGTCGAAATTTATCGATCCGTAGAAATATTGGGAGTCTGAAATCTTCGTGAAGAAGCGTGTTTGGATAAAAGGGTGATTGGAAATGTGAAACGAGGTCAGGAACGACTCATTCATCTTGCCAAGTGTGTGTCTTCTAGAGACAGAATGTCAATACATGTATATCATTTGGCATTAAACGTGTGACCACTGACTCTAGTAACCATTATGTTAATATGTCTTGACACAATCTCGATTCCATCGATATGCATGTATCCACTTCTGAGTGAAGAAACACTGACAGTGAACGAGCAGACAACAGAATGTATAACAGTAAATAAGTAGTGATGACCAGTAATAATTGAATCCTACAGCTCCGTGGAGCTGTAGGATTCAACTATTACTGAACCACCCTACAAATGTCGCATGGATTCGCCCATTTCACCATAGGCATTGTTGCATTAGCCGATACGATCCAGAGCGCCAGTGTTGTAAAGATTGGCCCTGGTCCTTTCTTCCGAGGCCCATTTTAAATAATAATTCAATAACTACGGGTAAATTTGGTCAAAAAACAAACGTATAACTCTTGAATTGTTTTAATATTTGTTTTGGCACTTAGCAACGGTCACCAGGGTTTTTTTTATGTCACGTACTGCAACGCTTTTTTGTTTATTCGCTTGTTTACTTGTTATTTTTTGTTGTTGTTGTTGTTTTGTTTTTGTCGTTTTTCTCTCTCAATATGAAGATGGTTTAACCCACCAACCGATGATGACAGTCTTTCAGTTTATTTATGGATGTACATTATTGTAGCTTACTCCTCTTATAAACAATACAAGGATACTCTCAGAACTCAATCCTTGGCCCTTTATCCCATATAACACTCATATCCCCCCGACACGCTATTCGAGAAAATCACAATATAACAATAACATGATTTTGGAGGGCATTATGGTTCATTAGCGGCCCTGCAGCAATGATGAACAGCCCGAGGATTTATTAAAGGCCCGAGACGAAGTCGAGGGCCGTTAATAAGCCCAAGGGCTGTTCATCATTGCTGCAGGGCCACTAATGAATCATGATGCCTGACAACAATCATGTCATTACTATAATTACCACTCCATGTTACAGCTAACCGCACGAGGGAATTGCTGGAAGAAATAACCACTAAAGTCGGTTCGATATTTCTGTTTCGATCGTGCGTTCGACTTCAGTTCAGAAATACAAAGGGACGTCATCCGAATGGAAGTAATTCATTAGACGATGGAATCTAAAAATAGCCGGGCTGCGGGCCGCTAATGGCTATTTATACCATTATCGCCCGCGGCCCGGCTCCGTCGAATGACGTCACTGAAATTATGGAGTTTTAACGGGCCTCCAAACTTATGTTAATCGACTAGTAACTTATAGATTGAGTGGTAATAATTCAAATTATATCATGGAAGTTCCAGTCTCGGTACCCCTCCCCAAACCCCACCCCACGTGTGTGTGTGGTGGTGGGGGCGGGGGCGGGGGGGGGGGGGGGTCACGACTGGAAGGTCCCAGTTAGAATTGTCAAGTGTTGTGTGTGATGTTAAGGTGCACGCAACGCAAAAAGTATCTCCCTATAGTATGAGAGTAAGGGAAATCGATCAGGTCCGTTTGAACTTCTAGACGTAAGTTTGGTATCAAAACATTAATGTTCCCACAACATAAGTAGAACACTCGTCGCAATATCAGTTATTAATTAACCGGAACAAAATACTGGTCTGTTACGTCATTTAGGACACCAATGGAAATTGTTGTTGCTTATTTAAGGGCTGAATGTAAAAGTGATTCTCAGACTGTTCTAGTGGTAGAATGGTTCTCATACATACATTTTTGCACACACGCCAAACCGAAATTTGTTATCAGACATTTCGTCGCCACACGCTTCGTTCTTGGATATTTTCAGCCCATTTATAGAATTTATTTATCAGGATATGTGTTGTAAATTATTATAAATGCTGCAAATTGATATTTATTTGTATCAATATCGGGACTCATCTGCCAATATAATGTGCAAAAAACACCTCAAAATTATTTACTGCAGTATTTTTTTTCTTTTCATTTTTATTCCAATCATAGTCTATGGATGCTCCATATTTTGTTAACCCTTTCAACCCGCTTTGTATTAATTTTTACCTAAAGCAAAATTTGGTAAACCCACCAAGGACGTGGCGACGAGGCGGGGGGAGGGGGTAAGGGGGAGGTTACGGGGGGGGGGGGGGCAAAGGGGGCGGGGGGGGGGGGGCTTGGTGGGGGGTTCACACCCAATCCTGGCCAAAATTTCCTATAGTTAGGAATTCGGAGGGCAAGTCATTAATAGTTGGAAATTCCATCTATCTGGATTTTAGAGCTTCTTTGGTTATGCTAATGTCTCCTTTACTTCGCAAAATTCCAACTCTGTTTCAAATCGGCAAAATTCCAATTGTTGCTATTTACAACTACAGTGTACACAATATCGAGCTTCGTAAGTATGCATGACGTCAATCTGTACGAGATTTCTATAGTACGTTTACTTATCGTAATAAAAAAATCCTCGAAATGCACTTTAAGAAAATCGCATCATCTTAAATCGTTATCCTGAGTTAATTCCATCATTCACAGTTACAAAATGATGGAACATCGAAAACTGATCATTCCTGCATAAGATCTGATTTAATGTTAGGACAGTGTGAATTGCTCAAAGTTTTCAGCTTGAGCATTTGTTTTGCACATATTCAATTTCCAGAATAATACCAAATAATAATAACCTGACAATTCTATCATAAATGTGTTGGCATTTTAGTTACTAGAATCAATTTTATGCCGGCCTTTCATAGCTTCATTTTCAAAATGTTTATCGGTAGAGAATTTCTAACTACGGGGAAGGACCGGGTGGGGGTTCCCCCTCCCGGTCCCTCCCCTAGTTGGAAATTCACTACCCACCCACCCCCACCCCAATCGGAAACCTCTAGCCACGTCCCTGGAACCCACGTGGATAGAGTTTACTTCGGCACCAACCACCTATCGAAACTATACTAAACCACGCACACCACTCGGCCACCGACAGACCCCAAAAAGGGAATGCTAGTTAACCAAAGATATACATATAGGCCAGTACAGAACTCACGGAATACTCAATTTTAATTAATAGTATCAGAACAGTGCATCACTTAATTCTATATACTGCACTTCTTGGAAATTAGCGAGAACGTCTCTTTTTCAAATTTCCCGATTGTCAGAGAATCAAGAAAGGACGCTGGTTATATTTTAAACTGTTTATCTGCACTTTGGTAAAGAAAATACGATGGGTTTCAGAGTGACTTTGGAAGTAACCATGGAAGTGCTAACCACGCCCGTGTCGGATTTGTGAGTTGGAGAGTTCAAGATGTGGGATCGGAAATACGATTTTTTCTCGATCGGGTCTTGTATACACCAGTGGATGGACATTTCATAAATACAATACTGCGTTTTGATTTTTCGAGGTTTAACGACACTTTCGACAGCCAGGGCCTCCTCGTGTCGGACAGTTTTGAGGCTGGGGGTACCCGGACAGAACCAACGAACAGCAGCGAACATTCTTCAGATTCCCCAACGTAATAACTGCGCGCAAGACGGGTTAGCATTGGCTGAAGACAAGTGTTCTTTTGACGTGCCTTAGTACACGGCGCCATCATACCCCACGTGGGCAATCGGGATTAAGTGCCTTGCCCAAGGACACAGCGCAGTTACCCCTGATGGGGTCGAATGGTGGACCTTTCGGCTTGATGTTCAATGCCGTAACGACTTAGCCAACGCAATCCGACTGCGTAATTAAAACTAAATTAAGAGAACAAATCTAAGATGCATTGTTATCACATTTCTATTTTGAAAGGTGAGATTCTACAGCGGTGCGGACAGAAAATTTCGACCAGATCGCGACAAAGTTTTCTGTCCAGTATTGTAGTCAAAATACTGTTCTTGCCGCCACTCGTGGTTCATTCCAGGCACTCCGACATTCTTCTTCCGTAAGACTGTGCCGACACCATATGATACTGTTAGTAGTAGTGCTCGCACGTTTCGACCCTTATTAGCAGGACCCCGGAAGTGACGTCATGTCACGCGACGTAGTGGCGCCATGTTGTGTTGTCATGGTAACCCGCGTGAGCGGCCATGTTGTGACGTCATCCCCATAGTGATACGTGGTGTGAGTGCGCATGCGCAGCGCGTGTTGTTAGGGTGATACGTGTTTCCGTCGTCCATTTTGTATACTGGAGGCCGCCATCTTGGTTTCTATGGTAGCACGTGATTGCTATGTTACCTAAGGCCTACAATAGGACGGGGTATGTTCGGAGGGTGTGTTCCTTTGTAGACGAGTAAATCTGATTACCACAAACAACCCGACAATCCCTCCAAATCACCAAAATCCACCCAAAATCACCGAAATTGACTTTATTTCCCCAATTTATCGGCTTAGCGGTAGTGCTATAGTACTAAGGGGGTACCGGGGTGTGTTCCTTTGTAGAAGAGTAATGTTCTGGATTAGAATTCTCCCAGAATCCCTTTTGGATCCTTATCCCATAACGTTTTTCCCCTATTAAGCATAGCACGTAGTGCTATAGGACAAATTTACCCAGAATTCTCTGTTTCTATCTATATATGCAATAGTTTACGTCTATCTGGCCATGTTCCTTTGTTGTAGAGTATACTCCAGTAGCGTAGAAGAGCCTATTATTTGGAACAGTTTATCTTATTACTATATTTAGCAATTTCAGGTCTATTCTTGTTAGTTCTGACCCTATTCTAAGTACTCTTGTTGTTTCATTTATCTAACTAACCAATCAGATTGCTTGATTTCCCATAACCTGTATACAGAGTTATCTCCCTTCTGTATAACAAAATACTATATCAAATGGCCATATCCCATGGAATCCCATTTTTTGCAAAACACCTGTGGCTATGGAACCCCTTTTTTGTCGTATGAGGCCATGAGGGCTATGTAAAAGCCCTCAATGAGTCCTCATTTATTATCCCTCATACCCTCATTGAATTTTGAGTTTATGAGGACCTTGAAAAATCCCTCAATGAGGTATAATTTACTACGACTCTTATCCTCATTTCAGTATTTAACAGGCATATCCTATGGAATCCCATTTTGGAAAACGCCCGTGGAATCCCTTTTTGTCGTATGAGGCCATGAGGGCTATGTAAAAGCCCTCAATGAATCCTCATTTACTATCCCTCATAACCTCATTGAATTTTGAGGTTATGAGGACCATTACAAATCCCTCAATGAGGCATAATTTACTACGACTCATAACCTCATCTCGGTATTTGAGGATACCCATGGCCTGGTATTGTATTATTCGAGAATACCTATCGAGGATACCTTTTATAGGATACTTATCTGAGGATACTATATAGGCTGTTCATATCCCTATAGGTCTCTTGCTGGCCCTTAGTACTATTAATCCACCTGATGCTTTATGCTATCCTATGACTGGTATAGGTAGTATGCAATGCTAGGCATAGGGGTATTGTGGGTAGGGGTACTGCCTGGTAGTTTAGAACGGTACTATAGTATGGGCGGTATATACACTTATAGGCCCCTGTTAGTGCTTGGTACTATTAACCAACCGATTGCTTTGTTTTACTATATGGCTGGTATATGTAGTACGTTATGGTAGACCTAGTGATTTTGTGGGGGTGGGGGTAATGCTTGGTAGTTTAGAACCGTAGTATAGCATAGGCTGTACATATCCCTGTAGGTCTCTTGCTGGCCCTTGGTACTACTGATACACCAGATGCTTCATATTATTGAGCGGTATTCTGGGGTCGGGGTCAATGCCTGGTAATACAGAATGGCAGCAGAGTATGGTTGGTATATTTCCCTATAGGTCCCATTCTAACCGTTCATAGTATTAACCTACCAAATGCTTTGTATCACCCTGTTACTGGTAAGGTGGTACGTAATACAGTAGTTCCTACCTTATTCCGAGTACTCTTGTTGTTTCATTTATCTAGATCATTTATATAAATTATAATTAACCAATTAGATTGCTCGATTTCCCATAACCTGTACTTAATCGTACAGAGTTATCTCCCTTCTGTATAATAAAAACCTATATCAATAGCAATATCCCCGGCACCCCAATTTCGGCACCCCTTTTTTTGAAAAGCATATGGCCTTCGGCACCCCTTTTTTCTGAAATGAGGATAAGAGTCGTATTAAAAATCCCTCATTGAGGGATTTTTAATACGACTCTTATCCTCATTTCAGAAAAAAAGGGGTGCCGAAGGCCATTTGTTTTTCAATAAAGGGGTGCCGAAATTGGGATGCCTTCTGGAGAATCCCATTTTATTGAAATGAGGATAAGAGTCGCAGTAAATTAGACCTCGTTGAGGGATTTTTAATACGACTCTTATCCTCATTTCAATAAAATGGGATTCTTCAGAAGGCACCCCAATTTCGGCACCCCTTTTTTGAAAAAACATATGGCCTTCGGCACCCCTTTTTTCTGAAATGAGGATAAGAGTCGTATTAAAAATCCCTCATTGAGGGGTGCCGAAATTGGGGGTGCCGGGGATATTGCTATTGATATAGGTTTTTATTATACAGAAGGGAGATAACTCTGTACGATTAAGTACAGGTTATGGGAAATCAAGCAATCTAATTGGTTAATTATAATTTATATAAATGATCTAGATAAATGAAACAACAAGAGTACTCGGAATAAGGTAGGAACTACTGTATTACGTACCACCTTACCAGTAACAGGGTGATACAAAGCATTTGGTAGGTTAATACTATGAACGGTTAGAATGGGACCTATAGGGAAATATACCAACCATACTCTGCTGCCATTCTGTATTACCAAGCATTGACCCCGACCCCAGAATACCGCTCAATAATATGAAGCATCTGGTGTATCAGTAGTACCAAGGGCCAGCAAGAGACCTACAGGGATATGTACAGCCTATGCTATACTACGGTTCTAAACTACCAAGCATTACCCCCACCCCCACAAAATCACTAGGTCTACCATAACGTACTACATATACCAGCCATATAATAAAACAAAGCAATCGGATGGTTAATAGTACCAAGCACTAACAGGGGCCTATAAGTGTATATACCGCCCATACTATAGTACCGTTCTAAACTACCAGGCAGTACCCCTACCCACAATACCCCTATGCCTAGCATTGCATACTACCTATACCAGTCATAGGATAGCATAAAGCATCAGGTGGATTAATAGTACTAAGGGCCAGCAAGAGACCTATAGGGATATGAACAGCCTATATAGTATCCTCAGATAAGTATCCTATAAAAGGTATCCTCGATAGGTATTCTCGAATAATACAATACCAGGCCATGGGTATCCTCAAATACCGAGATGAGGTTATGAGTCGTAGTAAATTATGCCTCATTGAGGGATTTGTAATGGTCCTCATAACCTCAAAATTCAATGAGGTTATGAGGGATAGTAAATGAGGATTCATTGAGGGCTTTTACATAGCCCTCATGGCCTCATACGACAAAAAGGGATTCCACGGGCGTTTTCCAAAATGAGATTCCATAGGATATGCCTGTTAAATACTGAAATGAGGATAAGAGTCGAGGTAAATTATACCTCATTGAGGGATTTTTCAAGGTCCTCATAAACTCAAAATTCAATGAGGGCATGAGGGATAATAAATGAGGACTCATTGAGGGCTTTTACATAGCCCTCATGGCTTCATACGACAAAAAAGGGGTTCCATAGCCACAGGTGTTTTGCAAAAAATGGGATTCCATGGGATATGGCCATTGGATATAGTATTTTTGTTATACAGAAGGGAGATAACTCTGTATACAGGTTATGGGAAATCAAGCAATCTGATTGGTTAGTTAGATAAATGAAACAACAAGAGTACTTAGAATAGGGTCAGAACTAACAAGAATAGACCCGAAATTGCTAAATATAGTAATAATAAGATAAACTGTTCCAAATAATAGGCTCTTCTACGCTACTGGAGTATACTCTGCAACAAAGGAACATGGCCAGATAGACGTAAACTATTGCATATATAGATAGAAACAGAGAATTCTGGGTAAATTTGTCCTATAGCACTACGTGCTATTCTTAATAGGGGAAAAACGTTATGGGATAAGGATCCAAAAAGGGATTCTGGGAGAATTCTAATCCAGAACATTACTCTTCTACAAAGGAACACACCCCGGTACCCCCTTAGTACTATAGCACTACCGCTAAGCCGATAAATTGGGGAAATAAAGTCAATTTCGGTGATTTTGGGTGGATTTTGGTGATTTGGAGGGATTGTCGGGTTGTTTGTGGTAATCAGATTTACTCGTCTACAAAGGAACACACCTTCCGAACATTCCCCGTCCTATTGTAGGCCTTAGGTAACATAGCAATCTCGTGCTACCATAGAAACCAAGATGGCGGCCTCCAGTATACAAAATGGACGACGGAAACACGTATCACCCTAACAACACGCGCTGCGCATGCGCACTCACACCACGTATCACTATGGGGATGACGTCACAACATGGCCGCTCACGCGGGTTACCATGACAACACAACATGGCGCCACTACGTCACGTGACATGACGTCACTTCCGGGGTCCTGCACCGGGGTCCTGCTAATAAGGGTCGAAACGTGCGAGCACTACTACTACTGTTGGTTGTTGAAAGTACAATTTATTTTTTCATTTATTTGAGTTTAACGACACTTTTGACAGCCAGGGGTCACGTCGTGTCGGACAGTTTAACGGATGGAAGAAGCCGGAGTACCCACAAAGAACCACGGAGCAACGGCGAGCAACTGTCTGACTCCCCAACGTACTAACAGCACACAAGCAGGGTTAACATTGGTTGAAGACAGGCGCACCATCGACGCGCAGTACACCTTAGTACACAGCGCCACCGTGACCCCACGTGAGCAATCGGGATTCAGTGTAGGGCTGCACGGTATTCAAAACTGAATACCGGTATCGGTATTCAAAAACATACCGCGGTATACCGGTATATCGAAAACTGCTCAGATATATGAACATAGGAACCACAATCGAGACTTGAGGCATCACAGTCGGAACGAATCAGCATGCCTTGATAGCGCGGTTCGAAAAACATTTACATAACGCAGACGATATCAAAATTTATTATTTTAAAAATCAGTTTATCAGTTTTTCCTCCAAAACTTCTACAAAACAATATCATGTGACCCCCTCATTGGAACGAGCTCAACGAGCTCGTTCCAATGAGGGGTCACATGCAGTTTTGCTGAAATTTTTTAACATTATTTTTTCAACTGGGGAATTTGTATATTACGTGGGCACATGCAGGCGATTTCTTGGGTAAAGGGGCAATATTATTCATTAGGACTACAGTTAAAAAACTCAAGTCATCTTGAAAATTAAATTGTGGGTAAATGAAAAAAAATTACGGTAAACCGATATTTTTGTAATTACACCGGTATTCAATCGATTTTGGTTTGAATACTGGTGTATATCGGTTTATCGATATACCATGCAGCCCTAATTCAGTGCCGTGCCTAAAGTATCATTAAACTCCAATAAACAAACAAACCATAAAATTTAAAGTATACGGTAAAATCAAAGACAAGGTCGACGAGCGATTCCTTCCGAACACTTTTGAACGCAAATGATATCTAGATCTGGAAGTAATAAAATCGACCACTGACGCGCCACTTTATCATGTTGATAAGTTACCAGCTTGTAATTCCATAAATGCAGATTTTTAATTTTCTCTTCGTTTGAATATGTGACCGATGTCGTTTAGCATCTATTCCAACATCCAAAAGAATATAGGTACAGTGCAGCCGCTGTGGACCGGACACTTTCACGGATGGGCAATATTTCCACGGACGCAATTATATTAGATTCCAAACACTAATTGTAGGAATACCCATCAAATATTTAATTAATGAAGCACTGGGTTGTATCCGGTGCTTCATTTATTAAAATTTTGCCGCTGATGAATTTTATTACCTGGTAAACACATGCGTGGATATCACTGCCTACGCGTGGATTACGACCAGTCCATGGCGACAGTACTGAACAAAGTGGACAGTGCTGGCTATCCTTACCATCATCTCTTTCTACAGGTCGTACAAGTAAAGCGACTAGATTCAGTCAATGAAGTCTGCGTGGCAGCAATGTCGGGCGGTGGGGAGGGGCGAGGGGTGGGGGATAAGTTAACTTAGATGCCATTGACACTGGTGATAATCACCCTCGATTTGCGAACCAGGAAAGTTTCGATATTGTAAAAATCAAAGGGATTCCAATGAAAGTGTCAATGACACTGTAGCTCAACTTGACAAACTTGAACTTGGTAAGTTATAAATGAAATGGCAAAATTGAAGATCATTGGGACCAATGTCAGTTTTTTTGCCAGTGGCAACATTTTTTGACAGAAACCGAAGAAAATCGATAGCTCCCATCTAGAGGCCTCCCCAAACAAGCATGCCAGGTTTCAAAGCAATCCGATCATAAATGTGCCCTGTAGGGTGTACAAAAAGGAAATATTGTGGTCTGACTAGACTAAATTCTAAGAACGTTGGCCGTGGCAACATTTTTTGACGGAAATGGAAGAAAATCGATAGCTCCCATCTAGAGGTCACCGTAAATAAGCATACCAGGTTTCAAAGCAATCTAATCATAAATGAGCCCTATAGGGTGAGCCAAAGAGAAATATTGTGGTCTGACTAAACTAAGTTCTAAGAATGTTGGCTGCGGCAACATTTTTGATGGAAATTAAAGAAAATCGATAGCTCCCATCTAGAGGTCACCCCAAACAAGCATGAAAGGTTTCAAAGCAATCCGATCATAAATGTGCCCTGCAGGATGTGCCAAAGGGAAATATCGAGTCTTCTGACTAAACCAAGTTCTAAGAACGTTGGCCGCGGCAACATTTTTTGATGGAAATTGAAGAAAATCGATAGCTCCCATCTAGAGGTCTCCCCAAACAAGCATGCCAGGTTTCAAAGCAATCCGATTATAAATGTACCCTGTAGGGTGTACAAAAGGGAAATATTGAGTCTTCTGACTAAACTAAGTTCTAAGAACGTTGGCCGCGGCAACATTTTTTGACGGAAATTGAAGAAAATCGATAGCTCCCATCTAGAGGTCACCCCAAACAAGCATAAGAAGTTTCAAAGTAATCTGATCATAAATGCGACCTGTGAGGTGTGCCAAAGGAAATTGTGGACGTACGTACTAACGTACTAACGTACGTACGTACGTACGTACGCCGACGGACGAGAAGTGATGGCAATAGCTCAGCTTGACTTTGTCAAGTTGAGCTAAAAATGTCTCGGAAAACTCGTCTTGTTTTGTTATATTCCTAATAGTGGTCACATTACTGAAATTGCTCTGAAATTAGCCTTGTGTTATATGAAACGAAAGCCGCCATAATTGTCATCTTGTAGTGTGGTGGACAAGGTATTGGCACCTACGTCCATCACAAAGATTACACTGATTGATATCACTTCTATCTGTGACGAATTGTACCTTGTAAGTAAGTAGTAACGTTTGAAAACTGCATACAACTGTTTTTCCTCGCCGATTGCTCCGACTTAACAGAGTGTAGCTTTCTCGAGAGCAAGCGGCGTATTTCAATGCTACTTTGGTACTTCAAAGTACCATTAGCCCCCGGAGAAGAAACAAAAAAAGTGTTTAGTATAGATAGTGGCAGTAAGTATATCACTAGTAGTAGAAGTAGTAGTAGAAATAGTAATAGTAGTAGAAATAGTAGTAGTAGTAGCAGCAGCATCACCCCCAGCAGAAGCAGTAGTAGTAGTAGTAGCAGTAGTAGTAGAAATTGTAGTAGTAGTAGTAGTAGTAGTAGTAGTAATAGAAATAGTAGTAGTAGCAGCAGCAGCACCACCACCACCACCACCACCGCCACCAGTAGTAGTAGTAGTAGTAGTAGTATAGTAGTAGTAGTAGTAGTAGTAGTAGTAGTAGTAGTAGCAGTAGTAGTAGTAGTAGAGTAGTAGTAGAAGTAGTAGTAGTAGTAGTAGTAGTAGTAGTAGAAGTAGTAGTAGTAGTAGTAGTAGTAGAAGTAGTAGTAGCAATGATAGCAGAAGCAGCAGTAGTAGTAGCAGCAGCAGTACCGCCACCACCAGCAGTAGCAGCAGTAGTAGTAACAAGGTATAGTAGTAACAGTAGCAGTACTAGATCATTAGTAGTGGTAGTAGTTGTCGCAGTAGTGACAGACGCAGTGTAGTAGAAGTAGTAATTTCGATTGGATCGCCACCCAGTCGCTTTCGTAATAACCTTTGGTCTATTATATAAGACTGCTGTAGTGTTAGTAGTAGTAGAAGTAGTAGTAGTAACAGTGTAAATATGAGGATGTCAGCCTGTAACAGATACTATATTGATTTTAATGCAATCGTTTATATATTAGATATAATTGATGTATGTCGACAGTACATTATATGATTAATATTTATCTTATGTTTCGACAGATGAAATATCCATTAACACGTCGTTAAAAGTCGTCCAGGTATTAAATGCAATATTAATGTTCCTGGAATAATACCTATCCTAACCTCGGTAAATTACTTCCTCACATTAGTAACTACACGAGATAATTTACAGGGATATAATAATAAGATTATCAACTTTATCTCTCAAGGGAGACAATAATAGGTTAGAGTTTCATTGTTAACAATGTGAAGTCAATTACAAAGGTGCTCCATAATGGCGAAGAAACACAGAGAAGCATAACAACGTGTGTGTTCAGTTAGATTCAGATCTCCCCATTTCGGTCTCTCAACGCCACAGTTGTCAAGTACGTGAAAAGCGGATTCCCCCTAATTCACCAATGTAGTGGAGTTTTCACCCATGATATAACTCACATCGTTGGTCTTCTACCGAGCATAAACTTCAGACAGCATTTGAAAAAAAACATTACTTGAATAATTAATAATTTGATCAATTTTTCTTCGCAAAACAACGCCTTGAGCTCGTTCCCACGAGGGGGCCCATACGATGTGTTTTTGAAACAAGAATTGAACAAATATTAAAATTTGAATGATAATTTTGTGAATCGCGCAAGTCGGATGTGACGTTGGTCAAAGATTAAGTAACCCAGCAAGCGCAGACTTCCAACCATTAGACATTCATGTTAACCCTTTACCTAACGCAGATGATATCAAAATTTATTATTTTAAATATCATTTTTTCAAATATTTCAAAAAATTTCAACAAAACCATATCATGTGACCCCACGTTGGAACGAGCTCGTTCCAACGAGGGGTCACATGATATGGTTTTGTTGAAATTTTTTGAAAAATATTTTTTCACCTGCTGAATTTGCATATTTCGCGGGCGGATGCGGCCGATTCGTTGTTTAAAGGGTTAAACGCGTGGTGTGAGGCGGTTCTCGGGCTCTGCCTAATCGTCTAATGCTTTCTAACGATGTGGACCTGGTAGCACACTACATACAGTCGAACATCACCTGTGTTTCTCAACTTCCTTTGGTTCTTTTTTTTTCTCAGTACAACACGCGACAAGTGCATTACCACTTTAACACTAGCACCACCGGGTATTTCCACCCGATAAATGCGGTATCTTCCACCACCATTGAAACTTACGGAATAAGTTTATTAAATTAGGTGTGACGCGATCATCTGGCGAGGTCCAGACCTAATTTATTTGACGAGTTCTGAACATTTCGCCGCAAACTTGGAACAAGTTGAAGATTCTGCTTATGAAGTGGCCAAAAGGTTGATAAAACTTACAAAACAAACAGAACTCACTGAAGGTCATACATTGCACACTTGTGAGGCAAAGTGCCTCGCTCAATGACTCAACGCATGTTATTTTGTCCAGACTTGAAGTTCTGCATGCTATTTCCAGGAGTAGTACTCGCAGAATTAATTAATTAATTAATTTTGGAGCGTGGCTGCTCTGTGGTTAGGGCATTGAACTTTAAACCAGGAGATCCACAGTTCGATCCCCTCCAGGGATTACTGCGTTGTGTCCTTTGGCACGGCACTTAATCCCGATTGCCAATGTGGGGGCACGGTGGCGTTGTGTACTAAGGCGTACTGCACATCGATGGTGCACCTGTATTCAACCAATTCTAACCCTGCTTGTGTTAAGTTAGAACATCGGTGAGTCTGACAGTTGCTTGCCGTTGCTCGGTGGTTCTCTCCGGGTACTCCGGGATCCTCCACCCGCAAAACTGTCCGACAGGAGGTAACCCTGGCTGTCGATAGTGTCGTTTAGACTCCAACAATTTATTTATTTATTTATTTATTTATTTATTTATTTATTTATTTATTTATTTTTGGGGGTTTAACGACACATTCAACTACTAGATCATGTCCGGCCGGACAGTCATACGGGTGGCGGAATCCGGAATATCCGGAGAGAACCACCACTGTCGGACTTTCAAACCAACTAACCAACACAAGCAAGGTTAGAAGTGGTTCGATGCATGTGTATTGTGGACATGAAGTTCGCCAGTGCACACTCCACCACCGTGCCCACACTTGGGCAGTTGGAATTACGTGTCTAGCCCAAGGGAATAGTAGCAGTAAGTGGTAGCAGAATAAGTGGCGGTGGTAGTAGTTGTACAAGTAATTGTTGAAGTAGATTTTATTTCGAATTTAGCCCCGACCAACAGCGCTGCAATCCTGTCACACCCGGCAATGCAGGTGACCGTGCAAGTGTTTGTCATTAACCCTTTACCCAACGCAGACGATGTCAAAATTTATTATTTTAAATATAATTTTTTCTAATTTTTTCAAAAACTTTCAACAAAACCATATCATGTGACCCCTCACTGGAACGACCTCAAAGAGCTTGTTCTAGTGAGGGGTCACATGATATGGTTTTGTTGAAATATTTTGAAAAATTTAATTTTTTCAACTGTTCAATTTGCATATTACTCGGGCGGATGTGGGCGATTCGTTAGGTAAAGGGCTAACTTTGCCAAATTGATATTTTCTGTATCAAAGGCATATGAAACATTTATCCTTTCAACACTGGCATCCTAGATTTATTTATTTATTTATTTATTTATTTATTTATTTATTTATTTATTTATTTATTTATTTATTTTTCTCGACACTTTCGACCCCCAGGGTCACCACGAGTCGGACAGTTTTATGGGTGGAGGAAGCCAGATTATCTGGAGAGAACCACCGATCAGCAGCGTGTAACTGTCAGACTCCCTAACGAACCAACATCGCACAATCAGGGTCAGCTTTGGCTGAAGGCAAGTACACCGTCGACATGCAGTTCGCTTTAGTCCACAGCGCCACCGTGTCACCGTGTGGGTATTCAGGATTAAGTGTCGTGCCCAAGGACACAAGTCAGTAACCGCCAGTCAGGATCGTACCGTGGACCTTTCGGTTTGAAATACAATACTCTAACCACTGAGCCACTGTACTCGATGACACTCTAGATTATATCATCTTCAACATGGCCGGGTTACGATTTTGTAGGCCCCTGGGCTACAGATATTGTGAGGGCGGGGCCCCCAGTCATAATTAACAATGTATAGGATAACGTAAATTCAAATTACATCACAGAACAATGATAATCTATCCTCTATCAGCACTTTTGTCTTTGGTGCAAGCACAACCGCAAAGCAATGATGAAAGAAGAAGAAAGAAAGTTTTGATGGAATGAGAGATTTCTTGTAAGGCCCTAAGCGAGTATGAGATCGTCTCATTGTTATTAGGATTGCCAGTGCCAATGAGTTGGAATAATGGGCAAGAAACAAATTCCAGTATATTATACAGTATATTAATTGAACCCTTTTTAAATAGATAATTCAGCACTTTCATTCTGCATTTACAAATGAAGTAAAATTTCACAGTAAATTAATTTCACTTAATCTCTGGAGGCCCTCAGCTGGCGGAGGCCCCTGGGCTGCAGCCCATAAAGCACATGCATTAATCCGGCACTGGAGCCTGCGCTCAGTTCTATCATTTGTTGAAGCAATCGACCTCTTTAATACATTTTAAAATTGTTTTCTTCTTTTAAACTAGACTCTTGAAGTTTCAAATTACAGGAGCAAATCACACAGATGTCTGCTTAAATTTGTACTGAACCTTCGAGCAAAATTCAGAATGGATTCGACCAGCTCGATGGATACTGTACTCTTGAAGATTCTTTAATTTAATCACACATTTCTGTGGGTCTGTAGGATTGAAGTATTACAGATACTCACGATCAGGGGCCAGTACTGTAAAACTATTACAATTGTATTTTCTAGAATTGTATTTTCTAGTTATGACTTTAAATGGGTTGAAATAAACCATTAGTATTTTCAAAGATGTGGCAATTTGCCAATTGGCAAATTGCCATATCTTTTAAAATGCTAATGATTCATTTTAGTCAGTTATATTAATAGGTAGAAAATACAATTCTAGAAAATACGATTGCAAAAATTTCATAGTATTGGCCCTGTGCTTTGAGTATTGAAGATTCTAGTTTAATAGAATAAAAAACAATTTTAAAATTAATTAAAACGTTTGATTACTTCAAGAAATGATAGAACTGAGTGCAGGCTCGTATGATAAAATAGATCTCTTCAGAGATCCTACAGCGAAATACTGCCCTCAGGCTTTATTAAAATCAGAGCGATGTAAAAGAATGTGTTCCACTCTCAACGCCTGTTCTCGTGCTGAGACGGCGATCCGATTGCCGTCATAACGCCATAAAGTTGAGATTTCGTAGATGAAATAGAAATTAAGACTGCATAAAATTAAAATGGAGTTTCAGATTCAATGTTCTAGGATTTCGATTTCATCAGATGAGATTTTTTATAGTATGGCGAGGAGGTACGCGGACAGAGAATTTTGACCAGATCGCGTCTGATTCGCGATCCAGTTGAAATTCTCTGCCCGCTTTTATGATCGTAGAATTAACTTCTTCCATGCTGCTGGTGGATATTCCTAGCCAGGACAGGATTCCTCTTGTCACTGACATAAGTATAATTTGGGCACATTTAATCAAATTTTCCCCCTGTAAATTGCATCGATATTTGCACCACTGATTTCTTGATATAAATGTAGATGAATTTTTCATCAAATCTAGTCATGGCTGCTTCAGAGCAGCCATGACTAGATTTGATGAAAAATATCTTGAAAATACTCAGCGGGTTAAGAGTTAATGTTGATGCTACGCTGTGACGTTATAGATTGCTGAGGCAGCTTGCCGAGGTGCTCAATGGCTATAGCATTGGACTTCAAACCGAACGGTCCACGGTTCGATCCCCGCCAGGAGGTAACTGCGTTGTGTTCTTAGGCAAGGCAGTTAACTCTTAACCCGCTGATTGATTTTAAAATAATATTTCATCAAATCTAGTCATGGCTGGTGAGTAGCACTCTGCAGCCATGACTAGGTTTGATGAAAAAGGTTCATAAAAATTTGACACAAGAAATCATTGGTTGAAAAAGTGCAGCTTGCAGGGGAAATGTTGGTTAACCCTTTCCCTAACGTGAAAAGCAGACGACACTTGCAAAAACAGTTATTGAATAACTATTATTTTCATTTTTTGTCTCAAAAACATAGGTTATGACCCCTCTTTGGAACGAGCTCGACGAGAAGTGAAGGGTTAAATATAATCAAATTTGACTTATTTTAATAGCAATAGATCTCCTGTCGTGGGAAGGAATATCCGCCAACAGCACGTAAAAGAGTTTATACCGATTGCCTGTGTAGGGGTGGGGTGGGGATGGCTCGGTGGGGCTGCGAACTAAGGCGTACTGCCCATCGATGGTGTACTTGAAGCCTGCTTGTACGGAGTCAGTACATTGGAAAGTCTCCAGACAAAAACATGTCCGACACGAGGTGACGCTAACTCTCAAAAGTGTCGTTAAACCCCAATAAAATTGTTGAAAAATGTGGGAGAACATTCCAACAGTGTGTTACAACAGAGTATTTCAATGGTGGAGTAGAAATCAACTTGAAGTTTTATCATTATAAAATTGATACACTTAACTGGATATTGCCTAATGGAATAACCATCTTAATTGCATATAAGTTTCAAACACCAAACAAAATACCCTTTTCTATGTACAAATTTGCCCTGTTAATTACATGTGAGTCAGAGAGGGAATCCCTGTTAATTGAACACAAAATATTGTGAATTTTTGAAAGATTCTCACTCACGAGTTCCCACGCCTTACTGACATGTCTGGTACTTCCAATGGAAGGATTTGATTCGTTATATCTCGCTTGAGAGAGCACACAGAACTATGTCAAAAGGACCATAGAAGTAATACTCAATTTGTTATTTCGGAGATGAATTTCACCTGCGGTAACAGCGTTGTGTCCTTGGGCAAGGCACTTCATCTCAATTGCCCACGTGGGGGGGGGGGGGGGGGGGGTGCACGGATGCGTTGTGTACTAAGGCGTACTGCACGCCGATGGTGCACTTGTCTTCAACCAATGCGTGTGTGAAGTTAGTATGTTGAGGGGTCTGACAGTTGCTCGCCGTGGCTCGGTGGTTCTCTCTGGGTACTCCGGCTTCCCCCACCCGTAAAACTGTCCAACACGGGGTGATGCTGGCTGTCGAATGTTTCGTTAAACCCCAATAAATAAATAAATATTACGGGGTTTAGCATCACTTTGAAAAGCCAGAGTGATATCGTGTCGGTCAGTTTTTTTCAGGTGAAGTTCGACAGGAGTAGAGTTAGCAGTGAATAAAGGCAGGTGCACAATCGTCGTGTCTTAGTAAGCAGCGTCACTGAGACCATATGAAGGAAATTCGGTTGAAATGTCTTGCCCAATGACACAACGAAGATGGCGCGGGTCAGGATCGGGTAGTCGACCGTTTGATTTAAAGTCCAATACTTTAACCAATGAGACCCCGTGCGCCCTCGCAGATAGGTCAGGGCTTTCACATATTATGGGCCAGGACCTATTCATTAAAATATATAAGATGGCAATACATTACAAACAAATAAACTTCTATGACCCTCCCCACCCCCCCCACCCCCCCCCCCCCCAGAATAATAAAATCTTTCAATGCAATTAACCCTTTAATTTACTAGGCTAGAAAACTGTACTTGAAAAACTTTTTTTTAATTACTGCACATTGTCAATGTTTGTCTTGAACACATAGCTTATGACCCCTCAGTGGGACGAGCTCAAAGAGCTCGTCCCAATGAGGGGTCATAAATTATGTTTTGAGGGGAAAAATCGAAAAAGTAATAAAATTTGAATGTTGTTTTTGGTGACTGGCACTGGATGGACGTTACGGTACTTTGGGTGAAGGGTTATTCAATGTTTCAAACAAAACATCCGAAAAAAACTAATATACTTACAGCAAATTACAAGAAAGAGTTGAAAGGTGTTGGCATAATCCATGTTCCTTCAGTTCAAAACAAGACACAATAAATCCCATGTTAATCTACAAGTATCGCCATGTGGGTTCGATCTGTCGAGAGTTGCGGCGTATGTCGGGTCCAAGAAGTAGCAGCAATCAATATGTCATCAGAATCAACTATCACCAAATTACAGCAGCTTCCTTCTCAATATCATCACCGTGTGTGCGCTATAACAATACATACATTATACCTACAGTAACGTACAGAATATATCGTAGGCATACGTAAGGGTGTGTCATTGCTATACGCACCCGTAAATGGACATATTCACAAACACATTTACGTTTTCATTTGTCATTTCGTGGATTGACGACCTCTTCATTTGTGAATTCGCCCGTGTGTATCTTAGTTTAACAAATAAAGCACCCCGTCATTCTGCATCTAATATACTTCCATCCATCCACATTTTGGGCCGCCCGGTCCTCGCGTCCGTCCGCTCGCCCTGCTGATCGTTCGTCCGCATCCTGCCGGAAACAGAGCTACAGTGGAGCATTACAGGCTTTGATAATGTTAGAGGTTGGGTTTTCTTTTATTTGTTTCTTCATTTTTTTTTTTTTTTTTTTTGGGGGGGGGGGTGTGGTGGGGAGGGCTTTTTTCGCATTTTTTGTTAGCATTCGTCCATTGTGGAATTGTGTGGGACCTGTATTGTGAGAATCTTTGCTCCTGGAGGGGTGATGGAGTATTGTGCTGAAAGTTTTTTATTTATGCTTCCCGTCATTTGCATTACCAAAGCCCACAGTGTACGTCTCGTAGAAACAACATCTGTGGGTCCGTCTGTCCCTTGGGACGTCCGTCTGTCAGGTTCTCCGATGGAATGAGTTCGCCAGCCATTTTTTGTTGTTGCTTTTTTGTCCACAATTTGTATGTTTTGATTTCAACAGTACAATGTCGTGTACAAGCATGCAAATGCATCTATCTTACATGTCACTTTGATATTTTTGGTCCACATTATTCACGTTCATTTCTAGCGCTGTCTATTTTCTCATGCGGAAGCGAAAGATTGCAATAAAACAAATTAAAGTAACAAATATTCAGAAAAGCATAATTTTTGTGAACAAACAGTACGGAGATTTAAGGTGTCGCGCAGTGGCGTGGCCAGAGGGGGAATGGGAGACGCCCCCCCCTACTTTCCTTCAAAGTTTGTCCTCGAAATATGTTCAAACATGGCATAAAAATCGTGGGGGGGGGGGGGGGGGGGGGGGGGTAAGGTCCATGGGGGTTAGGCTGTAGATCTGTAGATTGCTTGTCCTAATATCTGTGTCGGTGAAAAGGTAGACAGTCGTCAATGCATGAAAAACCTCAAAATATCCGCTCAGATGCAAGGAGATGGGGGGGGGGGGGGGGGGGGTTGAACACTGGAATTTAAAATTTTTCTACCACGGGCCGAACCATGGTTCGGCCCGCGGTAGAAAATATTTGAATTCCAGGGTTCAAACCCCCCCATCGACGACCCTTGGCCGCCCCATATCGGACACATTTATTTCCCTCAAGTGGAAACCTTGATTATTGTTACCTTGATTATCTAGCTCATATAGGGACGCAAAATTCTGAGATGTGAAGGCTTGGAAAGCTTTTCCAGCACACACCACCCTCACCCCCCCCCCCCCCCCCTATTAAAATGGATCTAAGGATCTAAGCCAGGCTCTACTACGAGTTTGTCCCCCCTCCCCCCACCCCCACTTGCTTTGGGTTGGCTACGCCGCTGGTGTCGCGTAAAAAACACTACGGAGATTTAAGGCACCGCGGATTTTTTTTGTTCGTAATTCGACTGGGTTCATATGTTATAATAACAGCACTGCGGTTAATTGAAATATATGAGGCAACATCAATGAAGCTTGCCGGTCTTAACAGTCACAGAGTGCAGTTCTAAAAATATGGATTACTAACCAAATACTCCGAGTGGATTTTCCAAAGATTTATTTACAGCAGTGGCCAAGGAAGGAATTTCCTGGGAGGGGGGGGGGGGGGGTGGTGGAGTAAGACTGACGTCCGGAGGTCAGCGCCGACTGACAACCGCAGTCGCTAGGAGCGCAGAAGGGGTTTCCTCCCTCTCGTAGGTGGGAATTTTTTTTTAGAAATTGTGAACACCAAACTCGCAAATGATACGTTTTTCTCAATCAAATTGTGTGGTGGGTCTTCGGATATTTGTCGTTTTTTATTGGGGGGTGGAGGCGCACTGCCCGCCCCCTCCTTTCCTACGTCCATGATTACCACTTTTGGGAAAGAACAAGGGAACAATTAACAAGATTTCTTTCCATGCATGGACCAGTGTGGATAGAGTTTTGCGGCTCTGTTTGATTGGGCAATTAGCTTCAGCCTGGCTATTCAGTTCAATTTTGAAATGGTCATTAACGGTCACGGTTGGCGCGACGCGTCTGGTGGAGTAAAACGCACCTCTGCAAAACACGTGTAAGATGCAGATCGCGATAATCCCTCGGCAAGCTTGATGGGCCTAATAAGTCTGGAGGACAGATTATGCCCGGTTAGCTCGGTGACCCGATCAACGAATAACGGAATTCCTTCCGTTAACAATCAACACGGAGATCCCCACCACAACTACTTGATTAATCTAAAACACGCCTTAAACACTCACGTTACATCAGCAGCGTCATGCAATATCCCATAACGCCGAGGTGTCACTGACACATTCTTCAGACAAAATTTATAAACGCATTGAAATGCGTGAGGAGGAGACGAAACAGAAATGGAAAGGCGACTCTGACCAGAAAGATTCTAAAATGTTCTTACATTCAATCGAACACACTCTTGTAACACTGTGAGGGTTTAACCCTTTACGTAACGAATTGCCCGAATCCGCCCGCGTAATTTGCAAATTGAGCAGTTGAAAAAAAATAAATTTTCAAAATATTTTAACAAAACCATATCATGTGACCCCTCGTTGGAACGAGCTCATCGAGCTCGTTCCAACGAGGGGTCACATGATATGGTTTTGTTAAAATATTTTGAAAATTTACATCAAATAGTAAATAAAATAATAAATTTTGATATTCTCTATGTTGGGTAAAGGGTTAAGAAAAGCCTTGACTACATTTTCACTATTTTTTAAACATACATGTTTGAATTCTGCTATATTTTGAATAAATGGACATTGGAAAATATAAGGGGATAATTAAAAGCGAACAAACAGATAAAACAAATAAGAAACTTTCCAAACTAATGGAGCTGGAGAATGCGGCGGCTAGATATTTTGCTCAAAAGAAAAGTAATCCATCTCTTGATCCAATATTGAGAGCGCGGTGTCTCAGTGGTGGACTGTTGGACTTCTGTGCTGGAGGTCCAGAGTTCGATCCTCGCCCGGGACGACCCGCGTTGTGTCCTTGGGCAAGGCACTTTATCCGGGTTGCCTACATGGGGGAACGATGGCGCCGTGTACTAAGGCGTACTGCACGTCGATGGTGCACATGTCTTCAGCCGCTGTAACCCTGCTTGAGCGGAGCTTGAACAGAGTTAGAATGTTGAGGAGCTGAAAGTTGCTCGTTGGTTCTCTCCGGATATTCCGGCTTCCTCCACCCGTAAAACTGTCACGGTCACGATTAGCCTTTGTGCATAAGTATGTGACCTTAAACACCAATAAATAAATAAATAAATAAATCCAATATCTCCTCAGAAATAAATATCTGTCTAAATAACTGGTATGCAACAATCGCATGTTGTGAGATAATTTTTCCCTAATCTTAATAGTTACCATCAAAAGCAAAATGATCATAATACGTTTCGCTTGAGTTAACCCTTTACTCAAAGCACAACAGATCCAAATTTTTTATTTTAATTGTTTTTTTTTAAATTTTCAAAATATTTCAACAAACCATATAATAATAATAATAATAATAATAATAATAATAATAATAATAATAATAAAGCAATGTTAACGTCTGGAATCCACCGCAGTGCTCTCTGACTTGCATTATTACCCCATATCATAGGTGTTCACACCCTTTGTTCATTCTATGACATTCTTAGCTGAACTCAACGGAGCATACTGCCGGTGTTCCACAGACGGGCACACAAGGCAAGCACATCCACAGGTCCCTATTTTACACCTAGGTACGGTGGGGATTGCGTAGTACTAGTGAACATTCCCAAGGTTCACAGCTGGCATGTGAAACAACGTCGCAGAACCACACACTCAAACTTCGCCGATCGTACACCAGCCACTACTACGGGAAGCACCCGGATCAATCGCCGAATGGTCACCCATCCAAGGATTAACCGGGCACGACGTTGCTTAACGTCGGTAATCTAACGAGAACCAGTCTCGCTTCGCCAGTGCTCCCCAATTGTTTTTTTTTTCGAAATATTTCAACAAACTATATTAAGTGACCCCTCATTGGAACGAGCTCGTTCCAATGATGGGGTCACGTGAGGTGGTTTTGTTGAAAGTATTTAATCATATATGATCCTTGACTGCTTAATTTGTAAATTACGCGGGGAGATGCAATCGATTCGTTAGGTAAAGGGTTAAAGTTACAAATCGTACGTGAACTTATAAAGATGATCAAATTAAGAATGCACATGTCTTTTGGTCTTGAAGTAATAGTAATAGTCGGGTGGTGTTGGTGGGGTCGGTATAGTATTCTATTTGGATAAGAAATCGGGTGTATCACGCTTGGGACTGTAAAGCACGGGAGAATTGGCGTGCTGATATATATAACGGCACCTACATTGAAAGTGAAGTTAATTTTTGAGATGAGATAATCATTAATTGTTTCCTTTGGACATTTCATCAGAGTTAGACGTATTTGATCTGTAATGTGAATGAAAAGTATCCCCAAGAGCTGCGCTAGACAGTAAACACAAAGGCCATGGGGACGAGATCGAGGTGTGCAACGCGAACCATGAAGGTACCAGAAGCCACGACGGTACGATATTGGCCCAATTAAATTATGAACTGTTGCATCCATGACTCTCGCAAAGAGTGTGTTCTGTAAAGTCTGGAACTTGATTATTGTAAGTAATGATCTATCTTTTGTTTATATATATGTACACCAATTGCTTTGCGTGAACCATTTTCGATACCAATTTTATTACTTGAAGACACAAACTCTCAGACAACCAGTCTAATTCTATTAGAAATTCGACGCTGTTATGTGCTGTTTGTCCACACTTCGTGCATTTCGCGCGCAGACCACCGTTGATGCAATATGATGTCCTTTACCCACAAAAGTATAGAATATTCTTTCGTTCTTCAGTTATCGATATTCCACTCAATAAGTGTTCAGTTCACCTTGTAAACATCAAAATATTAACAAAATGAGTGGTAGTACGTAGGATAATCATAAAAATACAATTATGACGAGTTTTCATTCATAATTATTTAATAGACAAACATGTCGGGTGGTGTTGGTGGGGTTATTAAAAATTCGATCTATTAAAAAATCGATGAAATCAAGTATCGATTGAGAAACATTTCTTACCTTTCTTTATTGTGTTGTATTTAATATCACATTTTTAAGGTTTGTCGTGGGATTGACTATAAAATTCTATGCCGAATAACATGTTTTGTTCAATAGGGGCCGACGAACGTACGAAGTCCGATTCGATTTTGAATCTTGTCACTGATTCGATTCGATTCGAAACCGTCTAGATTATTCGAAAAAATCGAATTCTTGAGGTATTTGGGTTTTATATTATTAGTTATCCTTGTGCTTTTCAGGGTGTATGAGTTCCCAAACCGGTGTAAATTCCCGTACACCCTTGAAAACACAAGGATAACAGATTTATTTCCAAGAATTTTGGTGTACTTAATACCTTAACCTAAATTGTGGAAACAACTGACAGAAAATTTGTACTCTGAATGTTTCTTAATAAAACCAGACAAAGATGGATGTCATTGGAACTGGCTCAATGAGCCAGTTCCAGTGACATCCAATCTGTAATGTTTTATTGCACATAAATATTAAATTTCCTGCATTTTTATTTTTGTTCTAACATAACCGAGCAGAAGGTATGAATTAATAATTAAAAATGGGTACTTTTTTTTGCAATATAACCTGCTATTGTGTATTATTGTTTTTACACCGTGGTTAACCACGGTGTAAAAAAAAGCTACTTTGGATTGCAAGTTACACTGTACCTCTCAGCCAATCAAAATGCAGTATTGTGCTTCATTTGGAAATAAAATTCTTTATTGTCGACTTTCTGAAGATAATAACTCAAACTGCAGTTTTCTGATGAATAGGACTGAATGTATCCAGTATAACAAGATAGTACGAATTCAGTAGAAAAATTAAAAAAAATAGTGGAGACTGTGTTAGGGCTCGTTTGCTGAATATATCGTCCGTTAAGTGTACCAAGGCGCCATCTACACTGCTTTTGTCGGAAACCGGGCTTTGTCGATGCTGGGGGAAATAGATTCACGCCGCGTATTCAGCCAAAACTCAAAGAGTGTCGCCTGAATCCGTGCGTGAACGTATGTCTCGCCGTAACGAAGCAGCCCTTTTCACTTTGTTGGGGTGGTTCTTATCCTGAAGGGGTCTGTGGCGTTGCGTCAAAAATCATGAATCAACAGGGCTTCACTGAAAACAACAATTTTAATACATATTCATGTAAATAAATAAGGTAATTTGTGACTTACATGGAATCCAATGAATATGAAAAACAAAACGTCAATCACCCACCTACCCACACAGTTTTTTGCGGGCCCGTATACTCTGCTGTCGCTGGTTTTGCCTCTTCACTTCACCCTTTCACGGCCGTCGCACGGCCACTGACGTATTGTCACTTTACCCGGACGCCTTTGCTCCAACAAGTGATGGAATGTCACTCTACCACTGCCGTCACACGGTCACTAACGTATTGTCACTTCACTATATCGCATTCCCACTAACAAGTGACAGAATGTCACTCTTCCACTACTGTCGCACACTTACTCGCTTATTGTCGCTTTACTGGGCGCTTTTCACTCAAGCAGTCGCCACCAATGGGGTTAAACTCTCCTCCACGTTTATCTCAGAATAATGTTCATACAGGCAAAACCTACTCTGCCTGCGTGTGGCTTGCCTTCTAAAACAGGTAATGCCGTTCACCTAAATGCAAATAGCTCCCTGAGCTCGTACTTCGTGTTTCTGATCCTATTCTCATATATGGCCACCGACTTGGCCCACGACTGCTCCTATTCTACGAGCTCTGTGGCTCCCCTACATCACAACGTGCCTATACTTTCGCACCGATGTGGCACCTCCTCTAACCTATAGCATGGCACACCCCCATCTACTCGCAACAACCCTCAACCTTACACACCTTCAGACTGGAATGCATTTTTTGAGAAACCCCCCGATTTTTATTTCCATAGCTAGAACATTAGGTCTCAGTTTAATCGCTTCTCTTGAACTTGGTCGATTAGATCTATCTTAATTTAATATTCGCTTTTACGTTCCTTTGAAAGTCTCACATTTCGGCATATCCTGACATTTCGGTGACATGCTAGATGCGTATTATGGGCGTGTGCCCAGAACACGTTCGACGTACTTTTCACCACAATTACCTATTAACTGGCCAAATTACACAGATAACGATTTGCAGGAGAACACCGTCTCTCTTACTTTCAAACTTTATCAGATAACTACTCAATGGGTTCTCAAGATCCGAGGTAATGGACATAAAATTTCATGCTCAATTAGCAGCGCTTGAATTATTGCTGGTCTGTTTAAGTGACAAATCGGTTTTCGGGGTCTGTCATATAAACGCACATTCTTATTATACCTTGGCCCGAACGAGATAAATTATCAAAGATATATTATAAGTTATCTCTGCCAAATTGTATGGTATAAGGAGATTTTATACCTGGATGGCGGTATTTAAACACCGAGCCGCAGGCTCGGTGTTTAAATGAGACATCCAGGTATTAAATCTCCAAATAACATAGATGTTGGCGGAGATAACGTTTTTGTCCCGCTTGAAACACAACACAAACATAGTGGAAATAAATTTGTGGACACATTTCTCAGCTCCACAATCACTTGGACCAAATTCGTGATAATTATTTTGTTTTTGTAATCGCAGAAGACAACAGATACAGTTACATCCCTTCAGTCATTAAGGAAACGAGTAAACAGTATTTTGTTGACATATCGTCCCCTGAGTTCCAATGTGTGCTATGTGCCTACTGGCACATAGAACACATTGGTACTCAGTGGACGAATTATTTGCTCTTATCTTATTTTTATGATTGAATTGTCGGAAATCTGAAGATATTTGTGACAATTTTCAGGTTTTTTGGTTCGATTTTTATGTCGAGACGAACAAACGCAGAACGCTTTCGTTTCAACCATATACCCTCGATGTTTCGCGTACGCTTATACATTGGATGTTGCACGCTCTCATATACCTTGGATGTTGGATGCATCCTTTGTCATGGCTATTTGTCCAAGGCATTCTGACCAATCAAATGGCAGCATTTATCGGGATTTTGGGACAAACACTTTTATACAACAAAATCGAAAATTCATGCTAACACTTTGACAGCTTTGGCATTGCAGATGGCGCCTTGTTGCATTCAAAGGACGATAAATAAATTTTTCTTCGATCACCATTGTCAGTTAATTTTCTAATTCCTTAATATTTCTATTTGTATTGGATTCACGACGGAGATAGATAATACCAGTAGGTCGTAGTATCGTAACAATTGAAACGCGGATTCGATTCGAGATTTGATTCGTTTTCAACTCTTTTGATTGATCAATTCGAGAGAAACACCGTGATTCATCGGACGGGCTGGGGGGGGGGGGGGGGGTGGTGGGGCGGTGGCTCAGTTGGTAGAGGTGCAGGCTGCAAGACACTTCATCCCCATTGCCCATCTGAGGGCACGGTGACGTCGTGGACTAAGGCGTACTGCACGTCGATGGTGCACTTGTCTTTAACCAATGCCAACCCTGCTTGTGTGGAGTTAGTATGTTGGGGAGCTGACAGTTGATCACCGTTGCTCGGTGGTTCTCTCCAGGTACTCCGGCTTCCTCCACCCGTCAAACTGTCATGGTCATGATTAGCCACAGTGCAGAAATATATGACCTTAAACCCCAATAAATAAATATATCGGCCGGGCTCCATCTGTCAAATGAGTCCACCGGCTGTACGAAATACCGTGTGAAAATGAGAAAAAAGAACATTCAATTCTCATTTCACGATGACGTAAAAAACAGTTGGATATAATTCATATTAGCCATCTTATTGTTATTATTTATGTGTTTTCCTCCATTTTGCTCTTGGCTTGTATAATGTACAGACTTACCACTTGACTGATGTAATGTCTCACTTTCACATCAAGAACTACACCCATGAACAACAAACTCCTCATTAATTACACAATTTAGTTATTTATTACTACCTATAATTAATCTGTTCACGGTAATATGTGAGATGATGTCTTTTTCTATAAGGTTTATTTTGTTTATTGCTCCTTTGTTTTCCCATTACTGTCAATCATGAATTCAGACTGTCATTCAGGCTAATCTTATTTACCTGTTTACAATATTTTTGTTATTTATTTATTCGTTTATTACAATAGTCTCCATTATTATATAAGTTAAAAACCAACAGATGTAATATTTACTTTTAATGAGTAAATTATCACAAATCTCCCATGGGTTGAGCATCAAGCTTGGCGATAACTCTCAAATTATGTTGAAAGTATAAGATTTAAGTGTGTACTTTTGGTTGGAGGCGCTCCTTGGATTTTTAAAGATGCCACATGCAGCACCTGTAAACTCGTTCTTGTTATTCAGTTTGGTAGTGGTGGTGGTGGTGGTGGATGCGGCGGCGGCCGCCACGGTGGAGACAACAGCAGTAATCTTGCTAAAAGAAGCATGTCCATGCTTCAGTAGCCTACGCTTGCTTGGTCTTGTATACAGTACGTGGAGAGTGGATTGTCACTAAATCACCCGCGGAGTGGAGTTATCACCCAAACTATAACTTTCAAATTTTGAAAATATCGACCAAAAACAAAAGCAATGTTTCAGCCAATGGACCTCCGGGTTTAACCCGGAGGTCCATTGGCTGGAACTTTGCTTGTGGTTGTTATGCTTTGCAACAAATTTGCAATTATTGCTTGGGTAGAATCTCCACTCTCGGGTGATTTAGTAATAATACACTCTCCACGTACTGTACAAAACAATTCGCTACACTGTACAAAATTACCGTAATTCTACGGTTAACTACTTGCAGATGACTGTCAAATACAACGGTCTCGAGGCCGTAAATTAATTATAACGGTGTTGCCGTAGAAAAACCCGCAAAGTTGATCCTATGAACGTATTTCTCCTGTCACTCTGTCCAATTTCGTCGCACGGCAGTAAAAATGGTGAATTGTGGGATCGGCCTTGCCATATGTCACTCTGGAAGTCGTCATTTCCAAGAAGGACGCCCGATGCATTTGAAGACGAACAACAAGGGTTTACTATCAATTTTTAAGTTTGTGGACAAGTGAATCATGTTCACTGCAGTCTTGGATATGAAAATCAAATAACGTCAATTTTTTATGCGTATAATTGTTTCGGTAATCATGCAGAATAGCAGACTGTTCGTACTGCGTCACCGATATTCGATGCATCTTGTGGCTTGTGGCCACGGATCCCCGCTAAGGCTGGCATAACCATATGCTTTCATTGGTTCAAAGTAAAATGCGGTAAATGATGGCTGGAATTAAATTATGGTTTTCAGTTAATTATGGGCCACACGGCTGGAACTCTACCTCCGGCCATTTTGACCGTAATTATTTTGATGGTAATTTTTACGGGAAAATAAGGCAAATGGTGGTTGAATTTTTTTACGGTCATATGACCGGCAGCTAGTTTCCAAGCATATGACCGTACAAATAACGGCAAACCGTGAAAAAATATACGTGAATATACGGCAAATGACAGCCAAAAGTTTTTTACGGTTTGCCGGTCATATACGGTCATATGCCTGGAAACCAGCTGCCGGTCATATGACCGTAAAAAATTACGGTAATTTTTTACAGTGTAGTCGAGGAATATAGAATCCCGGAGACCGTCCCTCCAACAACTGATATTAAACTTCCTTATCCGCAACACAAATGGACCTAGCAGAACTCGGTCCCAGTTCCCATCCCTCTGCGGTATGTGTTCAGAAACTGTGCAATACAACTCATGAAGAGAGAACCACCACCAAGACTTTCGCTGAGAAGCGCCTCCACCCCGTCAAATATTCTCGAATTTCGTGAAAAGACATATAAACACGACGAATGTTTCAGCCAATGGACCTCCGGGTTTAACCGGAGGTCCATTAGCTAAAACTTTGCCTTCGCTTCTTATGCACTAAAACAGAATCCAACATTTTGTAAGGGTGGAAAACCCACTTTGCTTTACCAGTAATTCATTTTTCACCCACTATTGCTCAGTTGAAATTAAAGTCTAGACGGGACCGTTTTTGTAAGGTTAGGGAGTAGAAACATAAAGTATTTAATGAATGAGGAAATATTAATTACGCAATTTGCATGGAATGCATTTCTTCTGTTTCTTTGAGCGTTGTTTGCCGTTCAAGAAATACCTTTGCCTGCTGATGTATTAGTTATTTTGAATTTCAAAAGGTTGTGCTATATGCAAGTAATTAATATTGTATCCTGTCACTTTTATTGATCTGCTTTTTAAGTACAAATTTCCCGGTCATCAACAGGTTTTAATTGTTTGTTAAGTGGTTTTAGAGCAGTTTTTACTTATTGTCACCATCACACACTATCGATGAGTGGACGTCACAAAGTTGCCTGGTGAATGGCTCTTTCAAAGAAAACTCTGGTTCATCTGCCCTATAAGTCAAACACAATGCCTGTTTTTGATAAGAAATACCTGGACGAATCAATGTTTCACATCATGAATAATTTTCCAATCAGTCCATTCATTCAGCCTCTAGGCCTTCCTAGTTGTTAACCCTTTCAAACTGGTGAGCATGAATTTTAGCGCTAAGAAAAGATTGTTAGTGGATGAGTAGACGATATAAAGAGCCAACAGTGTCAAGCGAGGTTCGCTAATAATTTAATCCAACAGCTCGACAGAGCTGTTGGATTAAATTATTACCGAACCTTCCAATCTTTCGCCTATTTCGCCATTGACAGAATTGACGTAAATGATACCTTTTAGGGTGCCAGCGTGGAAAGGGTTTCAACATTCAAATCGTTATGCACTCTCTTTAAAATATGTGGCATTGCTGATGTGAAGCAGTCATGACTCAGTTTGGTGAAAATGTTAAACTGTTTTTTATGCAATCATTTATGTAAGATCTAAGCCATTTGACGAAGACACGTTTTTTCTTGAAAGGGCTGAAGAATTAGCCTTCCTCGGTGATGTAACAGAGATCTGGCAAAGTGGATAGGAAGTTCCTCGGCTCGCAATGATCCACTAGGATCAATTTCAAACTTGCCAAAAAGACCGCACACGCCCAGGGTAAGTGGCAGATAAGGGGTGGATCTTACCTGACAATCCCGAGTGAGAGTCGGAGGGACAGTATTAACTTCCGATAGATCCCATCCCCTCTGGTGAAATGACCTGCAATTGGGGAATCCGTCCTAAAAGAGGTTGTATTTCCTTTTCGTCACGTTATTATGAGGAGTCTTGTTACTGCTTATATGCAGTGCGCATGTTGTGTCTCCGCGCTGGCTGTCATCTTGTTTCTACGGCGGCACGTGGCTTAATGGGGACCACAGTGCCTCTACACGATGAGGGGGTAGCGGGAAGTTTGTTTGATTGCATGGGAAACGAAACGACAACTACCGAAAACGAAACGTTTTACCCATATGGACCTATCCCTCCTCCGAATCCTCCCAGACTGCTCATTTTCTTCCGTAGGGACTTTCCCGTAATACTACTGAGCCGTCAACCAAGTAGGGTATTTCAAGGGTCCGTGCGAATAGTCTGGAGTGTACTCCGGTAGTGAAGAAGAATCCCAAATTTGAGTAGAGTCGGTGTTTTCTTCGACTGCAAGCTTTTCTGGCCTGTTCTGACCATTCTGAACTTTAACATTCTCTCTACCCGTAGTTCTTTTCTAGTGACTAGATCGGCCACTATCGTGTAAGGAACGCATGAAAAGTTTTAATTGTTTATGAGAAAAATATTGGAAAGTTTATCCGCTAGTAAAGGTTGGTTAACTAAGTAGTTTGTTTTTAAGTTATAGACCTATCTGTATGCAAGGCACCTACTGTTTTTATTTATTTGTTGTACAAGCCTTACAAATCCCGTACTAATTTAATAGGATAAGGTTTAAATGATTTTCATTTATGTTGGTTCAGTAATTAATGATAACATCTTGACTAAACTACCAAAGATCGCCTGTTGGGAGTAATCTATGTTAAGAGCTGCTAATAAAAACATTCTCATTCGGGACTTTATATTCACAGACAACGTAGAAGGCTGAACTCCCACAATCAATAATGATAATAACTGCAAATCCAAGGAGATTTTAACCACATGAACGTCAAAAACGACTACAGAAAAATACAGTGAAAACAAGAAGGAAATATTACAGTACAGCCGCCGTGGACTGGTCGTAATCAACGCGTGGACAGTGATGACTACGCATGCGTTTAGCAGGTAATAAAAATCATCATCAGCAAAATTTTAATTAATGAAGCACCGGGTATAACCCGGTGCTACATTAATTATTATTTTGTTGATTATTCCTATAATTAGTGTTTCGAATCTAATAGTATTGCGTCCGTGGAAATGTTGCCCACCCGTGGAAAGTGACCAGACCAGTCCACGGCGGCCGTACTGTAAGGCCGTAACAATAAGCTCCCATATTTAACCCAGTGCTTCATTTATTAATTTTTTGATGATTATACCTATAATTAGTGTTTGGAATCTAATATTATTGCGTCCGTGGAAATATTGCACAATCGTGGAAAGTGACCAGTCCACGGCGACCGTAGCGTATGGCCTCAAGTATGTTGTGTGTTCGCTTATTGGGGCTTAACAACAATTTGAATAGGCGGGGTCACAGATTGTTGGACAGTTTTACGTGTGGAGGAAGTCGGAATACCCGGGGAAAACCACCGAGTTGCAGCCAGGGATGTGGCTAGAGGGTTTCAGCTGGGGGAGGGGGGGGGGGGGGGGGCACCGGTGTAAATTCCAACTGTGAGTAGTTTCGATAGGTGGTTGCACTGCAGCGCTGGGGGATATATTTTAACCCTTTAACCAACGAATCGCCCGCATCCGCCCGCGTAATATGCAAATACAGCTGCTGAAAAAATATTATTTTTCGAAATATTTCAACAAAACCATATCATGTGACCCCTCTTTGGAACGAGCTCGTCCAGCTCGTTCCAAAGAGGGGTCACATGATATGGTTTTGTTGATTTTTTTTTTTAAATTTAAAAAATGATATTTAAAATAATGAATTTTGAAATCGTCTGCGTTGGGTAAAGGGTTAAAGTGATTATATATATATATATATACACATGCTTATGAACCCTTCTGAAAATTTTCACTAGTCCTGAAACGGAAAACGCATCATTTATAATGTGTCTGGCTCAGAAAATGTACCGGATTGATGTCAGAGTCGAAATTTTGAGACCAATGTCAATTTTAGAGTAGGAAATTTGAAACTCAAGTTTCCAGTTGGAAATAAAAGATCAAGTTGGAATTTTATGAACAATGTTAATTTATTGAATTTCCAACTATTTGATTTTTGACCTCGGAATTTCCAACTATTGAAAAAATACTCCTAGCTGGGGTGGGGGGACACCCCCACACCCCCTTGTCGCCACATCCCTGGTAGCAGCGAGCAAGTGTAACTGTCAGACTCATCAACTTCCTAACTCCACACAAGCAATCTAGTAACGTGTTGAAGGCAAGTACAGTATCAGCGTGTACTACGCCTTAGTGTACAGCGCCATCGTGCTCACACGTGGGCAATCCGGATTGAGTATGTTGTCCATGTGTGGGCACGGTGGCGTTGTGTACTAAGGCGTACTGCACGTCGATGGTGCACTTGTCTTCAACCAATGCCAACCCTGCTTGTGTGGAGTTAGTATGTTGAGGAGTCTGACAGTTGCTTGCCATTGCTCGGTGGGTCTTTCCGGATACTCCGGCTTCCTCCACACGTAAAACTGTCCAACACGAGGTGACTCTGGCTGTCGAAAGTGTCGTTAAATCCGAATAAATAAACAAATAAATAATAAATAAATAACTAAATAAATAAATAAATAAATAAATAAATAAATATCTTGTCCAAAGACACAACGCAGATGGTGCGGGTCAGGATGGCATCATCGACGTTTCGGTTTAACCCTTTACCTAACGTAACGGTCAAAACCGGCCAGCGCTATTCTCAAAAATCGCCCATTAATTTTCATTATTTTTTTCATTTTTTGTCTCAAAAACATAGGTTATGACCCCTCGTTGGAACGAGCTCGTCGAGGATTGAGGGTCTTTCACAAGTACACAACGCAAAATCAAACCGTCGACCTTTCGGCTTAAAGCCCAACGCTTTATCCAATGAGCGGGTACGCTCCCGCCTCAAATATACACGGAGAAGAAACTTTAGCTCATTTTTAATGTACCTGTCAAAACCATTCAGCTCTTTTTTAAAAAAAATCGTCATTCCATTTTTATTTTTTCATTTTGACCTAAAATACATAGATCATACATAATACGTCATTGGAACGAACCCACTGAGATCGTTCCAATGAGGGATCATGAGCCATGTATTTGTGGTAAAATTTAAAGTTTTCGTCAATCGAGAAGTTTTGCAAGTATCGTCTGCTATTCATGTTAGGGGAAAAGGGTTAAAGTACCTTCTATGCGTTCACCTTCTACACGACACTTTCTATAGCCAGGGTCACCACGTGTCCGACAATGTTACGGGTGGAGGAAGACGGAGTACTCGAAGAGAACTTCCGCGCAATGGCGAGCACTGTCAGTCTTTTCAGCGTACAAACTCCACACAAGCATTGGTTGAAGACATGTGCACCATCGACGTGTAGTATGCATTAGCACGCTGTACCATTGTGTCAGCGCATTGGCAATCGGGATGAAGTGCCGTGCTCAAGGACACAATGCAGTTACCCCTGGTGGGACGCTTTTCTCAAGTAGATGGCTCAGTGGTTAGAACTTCAAACCGAGAGATCCAAGGTTCAATCCCCGCTAGGAGTAACTGCGTTGTGTCCTTGGGCAAGGCACTTAATCCCGATTGCCCACATGGGGGCAGGATGACCCTGTGTACTAAGGCGTAATGCACGTCGATGGTGCACCTTTCTTCAACCAGTGCTAACCCTGCTTGTGTGGAGTTAGTATGTTGGGGAGTCTGACAGTTGCTCGCGGTTGCTCAGGGTACTCTGTCTCCACCCGTAAAACTGGAGAGTGGGTGGGGGGCCCAGCTGGAATTTTCCCGGTGGACCATACGCCCAGTCCGCCTCTGATCTGGAACACTCAATTGCGATCGAGTCGAAAATTTTCTGCCCGTGTTTGTAATAATAATAATAATAATACTTTATTTCAAAACCAAAAAAGTGGTATGGCGCTACAAACTACACAAATAAAATAAAGTAAACTGACAGAATTCAATATTCATGAACAGTATGCCTCATGATGTAGAGACATGTTACATAGATAACATGGAGATAAAAATAATTTAGCTCCTTACTAGTAAACCCTTTACCCAACGTAACGGCCAAAAACAGCCAGCGTTATTCACAAAAATCGCCAATTAATTTTCATTATTTTTTTTATTTTTTGTCTTCAAAACATAGGTTATGACCCCTCTTTGGAACGAGCTCGTCGCGCTCGTTCCAAAGAGGGGGCATAACCTATGTTTTTGAGACAAAAAATGAAAAAAATTAGTTATTCAAGAATTTTGTTTGCAGGTCTCGTCTGCTTTTCATGTTATGTAAAGGGATGGGGGCGCGGTGGCTCAGTTGGTGGAGGTGCAGGCTGCAAGCCGAGAGGTCCTCGGTTCGAATCCCACCTGCGGCAACCGCGTAGTGTCCTTGAGCAAGACACTTCACCCCCAATGCCCACGTGGGGGCACGGTGGCGTTGTGTACTAAGGCGTACTGCACGTCGATGGTGCATTTGTCTTCAACCAATGCTAACCCTGCTTGTGTGGGGTCAGTATGTTGGGGAGCTGACAGTTGCTCGCCGTTGCTCGGTGATTCTCTCCGGGTTCTCCGGCTTCCTCCACCCATAAAACTGTCGCGGTCTTGATTAGCCATTGTGCAGAAATATGTGACCTTAAAACACCAATAAAATAAAATAAATAAAATGTAAAGGATTAAATACTCAGATATTATGTCAAATTCGGTGCATCATGCACACACGTAGCTAGCTCCTTACTAGTTAAATGAAAAGATTTGTCAAAGTCTGAACATCATGCACACAAGTAAATTCAAAGAAGGAAATATATCGATACTATCAATCAACACTTGTCTGATCTTCATTAAATGCAGATGGCTTCCAAGTTACTCTTTGAGAGGCATCCCAAACTTTCTGTGCTACTGTTTCGGGAGCTGTAATGTCATTTCATGTCGGTATTACGCGTCGCATTTAAATAACGACCTGCGTACCGACTTTGGTTAAATCGTCATTTATTTCGTCCGAAAGTAGTTTCCGCAATTTACTGGCCGAGTGATAACATTCCTTCCCGGTCAGCACTTTGAAAAAGTATGTGAGTTTTTTTCTATCGTTGAACGATTACAAAAAGTAGGATATGTTTGTGAAACTGTTCGGAAGAGTCCTCCATCACGCATCGTGGAGTACTGAGAACAGGAATATAGAACGAGAATTTCGTTTTCAACTTGATTCGTGTTACACTGTTTACAGAATTCTCATTTCATGTGAAATGGAGTCAGGTTTATGGTAACGGCCTCTCTCTATCTCGAGCTGATGACGTCCTATTCGAAATTGAGTGAGAGGCATTCTCTGTTCAATAGGGAAGCATTCCCTGTTTATAATGATACGTCGACGTCGGATGAATGAAAAGTTTCAGTGTACCGAAGCATACAGGGACGATGTGCTATTTGAAATGCCACAACTGTGTGAATTTATTTTATAAATTGTGATTATTTATTGTCAGAGAAAACATCGTCTAGCGTATATTTTATTCTCAAAGTCACTGACGCCTTCTGAGTACTACACATTCCTTGCACGCACTGGTAGTTCTAAGTTGGTAAGGCTTACGTTAGCGTCAGAGGTCAGACGCAATTTTATTCAGTACTGGTCGGAAACAGTTTTATGTAATTTTTCTCATTTCAACCCATACCTTTGGAAACACAATTTCCGACGATCGACAATTCAACGACAAATGATCGATTACTTTCGTCTCGACCTTTAGTCCAAAAATCGAATGTTTGAGACAGTCCCAAGTATAATGAGATACGACGTGTAACGGGCAGAATATATTTGCAAACGAAATACGTCTTCCTATATAAACAGTGTTAACAGGAAAAGTGTATTCCCTTCATGGCATATGAGGAGACAGCCATCCTGGAGAAAGCTGATTGAATATTCAATGTGACAGAGACGATCCCAGAAGAAAACCTTTTCTTCCAGTAATGATCGTTCATTTTCATCTGTTTGTCACGAAATGAGTCGTTGTTATAAATGAATAATGAGGAATTATTAAACGAGTGTGCACAACGGAGAGTTTGCCTGACTGGAGTTGACGCACGCCTGATGTAAAAGACGAGTATCCGAAACAAACTGCTCTTCTGCATCTAACCAATGGTTCACGCTAAAAAACTAAAGTGTTAAAAACTACACTTGAAGTGCAGTATTTAACACTTACTATTTATTTATTTATTTATTTATTTATTTATTTATTTATTTATTGATGTTTAAGGTCACATATTTATGCACAATGGCTAATCATGACCGTGACAGTTTTACGGGTGGAGGAAGCCGGAGTACCCGGAGAGAACCACCGAGCAACGACGAGCAGCTGCCAGCTCCCCAACATCGTAACTCCGCACTGCACTGTAGCACAGGCAGGGTTAGATTGGTTGAAGACATGCGTACCATCGACGTGCAGTACGCCTTAGTACACGGCGTCATCGTGCCCCCACACGGGCAATGGAGATGAAGTGTCTTGCCCAAGGACACAACGCGGTTGCCGCAGGTGGGAATCGAACCGAGGACCTCTCGGCTTGCAGCCTGCACCTCTACCTACTGAGCCACCGCGCTCCCTAACACTTACTAAGTGCTGAACTAGCACTTTGTTCAAGTGTAGATATCCAAGAACTTTACAGGTGTTACAATAATACCACTTGACAAGTGTAATGTCGCGACACTTAAAAGGAAACAACGCAGATGACGCGGATCAGGCTCGACCTCTCGAGCCTGATCCGCGTCATCTGCGCTGTGTCCTTTTAATTATGTACCCACCAAGCGCAAATCAAATTATGGACGATTCTGGAAGAACCACCAATGCTAGACACATGGGAAGTGCCATCCATTCAAGTTTCAGATGTCTGACGATTGTAATGTCTAAGTGCTTAAAGCATTGCACTTTGAGTGTTAAAATCAAACCCTAAGAGTTAGAATGGGTTTAACACCTTGAAAGTGTCAGTTTTAACACTTTGGTTTTTAGTGTGTTGCATCATCTTTGAAAGCTATTCGTGTTTGCCTTGGGATTTATTAACCCTTTAACACAGGAGCCCTGGAAGATATTATTTCAGTCAGTACAGTTAACGGCAAAATGGTCGAAACCATCCTGGTTTGTTGGAAGGTTCAGTAACAATTTAATCCAACAGCTCTGTCGAGCTGTTGGATTAAATTATTACCAAGCCTCGCTTCAGAGTTTTTGCTCTTCATACCGTTTGCTCGTCCACTACCAATTTTTTATTCACGCAAAAATCTACGCACACCGGTCTGAAAGGTTAAATATTGTGGGATACTATATAAATGGGCCTGGCCAAAAAAATGCCCCGGACATAAACACGAAACAAACGTCGTCATAAGTGTACTGCGTGTTTGTTAGCGCTACGCGTATTTCGTCGTCGATTTTGTGTGATGGAGGTCGCGCCTCTTAGTTTCGATTGCAGCACGTGGATGCTATGGGTCGAGTGACCTCTAATATAGTGAGGGGAAGGGGGTGTTCGAAGGGTATATTGGATTCGATAGGAGTAAATCGAATTATCGAAAATGTCACAACTACCCAGTATTATTCCTGTGGTAAACCAGTTCCGTTTTACTAGTAAAATAGGACCCAGTCACCAATGCTTGGGGTGAAAGTCCTCTAAAATGGGCAACATGTTGATCAACGATTGACTAAACTTGACTTCATCTCCATGTTGTGTCACGATTAGCCATGGTGCATAAATATGTGACGTTAACCGCCAACAAACAAACAAACCCAGTATTATTCAAATGGGCCCGACCTTCTAGAAGGCTGCCACATTGGGCAACATTAAGTGCTTTCGGAGAGGTTAATCCACATTTGGAACAGTTCTACTTCCAAGTCTTGCCTATTCGTAGTTTTGACTATCACTTCCACTAATACAGTCCCACAACATCATTACAACTACTATCCGTTGTACTGATTTTGATGCTGCATCTACTATGGCTACTCTAACAGTACGGTCGCCGTGGACTGGTCACTATCCACGGGTGAGTAATATTTCTACGGACGCAATAATATTAGATTCCAAACACTAATTATAGGAATAATCATCAAAAATTTAATTAATGAAGCACAAGGTACAACCAAGTGCTTCATTAATTAAAATTTTGCTGACGATGATTTTTATTACCTGGTAAACGCATGCGTAGTCATCACTACCCACACGTGGATTACGATCAGTTCACGGCGGGTGTACTGTATTTTCTGCTCCAACCACACTATCTTCAAACAATCCCACATATCATGTTGCTCTTCTATTATTATACTTCCATGTGTTAACATGGAAGTATATTGTAATTGCTATTTTTCTCTTTAATTATTATTTAACACCTTCTTAATCTCGGAAACGGCAAGGCCAACAGCCTTGGAATTTGCGTGGGGCCGGCTGGGACTATTGTAAATTTCGTCCGACCTTGACCTTCGCCACCAACCGCTTTTTATCTGAAATTCTTGTTATCGCTACGCCTCATTAACGGCTTGAGATATCGAGTTCGGAGTTTTTTCTGGTGCGTGCGTCTACATGTCTAGCATATTCAGTTCAAACATGGTAGGAGACTGACTTCCGGTTCGGGAGATCGGTGGGGTTCGAAAATATGACGACGCCCTTTATGGAAATGTCTTGAGATATTGAGTTCGGAGTTTTTCCGCTGCGTGCGCCAACTTGTCTAATATATTTAACCCTTTACCTGAAAAGCAGACGACACTTGTAAAAAATTCTTGAATAACTATTTATTTTCACTTTGTGTCTCAAAAACATTGGTTATGACCCCTCATTGGAACGAGCTCGTTCCAATGAGGTGTCATAACCTATGTTTTTGAGACAAAAAATAAAAAAAATAATGAAAATTAATTTGCGATCTTTGAGAATGGCGCTGGCCGGTTTTGTCCGTTACGCTGGGTAAACGGTTAACGACGCTCTTTATAGAAAATTCTTGTTACCGCTACTCCTCCAGAACAGCTTGAGGTATCGAGTTGGGACTTGATGCATTATGTACGCCAAATACGAAAGGTAGATACGATGCAAAAATGGAGAGGTTCAGACTTCCGGTTCGGGAGATACTGTGGAGTGAAGAATTTAACTTTAACATATAACGCTCTTCACATGGAGTGTTTATTATCGCTACTCATCCGGAACGGCTTAACCTATCAAGTTCAAAGTTTGTTTTCGTCGCGTCTGCCTACTTATCTAGTATATTCATTCCAAAAATGGTAGGTGTCCGACTTCCGATTCCGGAGATCGGAAGGGGTCGAGAATTTGACGACGCCTTTATGGAAAATCCTTGTTATCGCTACTCCCCCAGAACAGCTTCTGGTATCGAGTTTATGCATTACGTACACCTATACGAGAGGTAGATACGATGCAAAAATGGTGAGGTTCAGACTTCCGGTTGGGGAAATACTGTGCGTTGAAGAATTTGACTTTAGCGTATAATGCTCTTTACATGAAGTGTTTATTATCGTTACTCCTCCAACACCTCTTGGCCTATCAAGTTCGGAGTTGTTTTTCTTTATGAGCGCCTTTATCTTCAGTATATTCAGTTTGAAAAGGGTAGGGGTAGACGCCCTCGGGTTCGGGAGATCGGTAAGGTCGAAAATCTGACGACGCTCTTCGCGGAAAATTCTTGTTATCGTTACTTCTGGAGAAAGGTTCGAGGTATCGAGTTCGCCCTTTTTGCATTGTGTGCGCCTACACGTGACGTTCAAATCTGGTCAGTCACGTGGTCCTTTTGATTGATTCATTACACATGAAAGTATCAAAATTGCCTTGCAATTGCAGAATCCAGTTTAATCGCAAGTTATATTACCATGCTCAGCAGGTTACAATACGCTAAGTGATTTGCATTGGCGACAATGTTAACATTTTACTGCCACCTAAGCTCATTTGGGAGGAAACAGTCCTATATCAACTTAATATATCATCTCATTAAAAAAATGAATAGGAAACATATGTTGCCGTTTGCCCCCCCCCCCCCCCTCCCTTCCCCCACACACACACTCTTGAAAGTACAGCCAGTGTAAATATTTTATTTTTTTCCAAAATAGATATACACTGTGGCATTTTTATTGAGCGTCTCAAAATCAATATATAGTGCCCCAATCAGCTGATCTCCTTTAGTTGGTGCTCTATTAAACGTTGAGGTAGAAACCGCCAGATGGCATTTTAGCTCACATATAGGCTATTGTAATTAGCAATACTCTCTTACTATCACCAAGTTATACTACCACAGTTATCAGCTTCTACCTAGTGTATCTACTGGGGCGCGGTGGCGTCGCGGTAACCGGTTCTGGTCAGATCACCGAAGTTAAGCAACGTCGAGCGCGGTTTGAAGTTGGATGGGTGACCATTTCAGCGACTGATTCGCGCTCCCGCGTTGTGTCCTTGGGCAAGGCACTTCACCCCGCTTGCCTACATGGGGGCACGATGACGCTGTGTACTAAGGCGTACTGCACGCCGATAGTGCGCATGTCTTCAACCAATCTAACCCTGCCTGTGCCGCAGTGCAGAGTTCAGAGTTACGATGTTGGGGAGCTGACAGCTGCTCGTCGTTGCTCGGTGGTTCTCTCCGGGTACTCCGGCTTCCTCCACCCGTCAAACTGTAACCGACATGATATGACCCTGGCTGTTAATGTGTCGTTAAACACCAATAAAAAAAAAAAAAAAAAAAAAGTGTATCTATTTGTAGCACGGTCGATTTCACTAAGTCTGGATTCAACCACTGGGCAACAGCTACCAGCTTATACCATCACCCCAGCTGTGAAAAATGCTAACATCTCCCAGTAATGTTACCTGTATTACTCCTTGCTTCTAACTCTATTATGACGGCTACTGTTTCCTACCACTGGTCTACCAGCGGGGTATCCATGGGGGATTGGGTGACTTATCCCCACCCCACCCCTACTTTTCATGAAACCATGTCAACCTTATATATGAACATTCTTGTCCAGTTGCGAACCCAGAATTCTGGATTTCAGAGGGCACCACATTTCAGTCATGGGTCATGGCGCGAAGCATCACTCGACGATCGTAGCGGCGAGTTTGTGGGGAGCATGAAATGGGGTATCCCACTCTTGGCAGTGGAGTCCGAGGGTCTCGTGGGAAAATGTTGGAACATGAAAGGTCAGTGTGACCCTCCGCTGGCTTCTTTGCCCATGGCCGCAATGTTTTTCAACCAAAATATTCCAGCATTCAAATTTTGAAGAAAAGAAGCAAATTTATATCAGCTTACACGAGACCCGCGTAGGAACCAGGCCTAATGTTTTTATGTACGAAACTGACGACAATAAAACATGGATATCCACTGTAGTGGATGTCCAAGTTTTATCACCGATATCGGTATTTGTAAACACAACTAAATTACAAAAACAGGAGGGGCGCGAAAAGGTGCGCCCCTTTTGAATGAGCCCATGTTGTCTGAAATCCCTAAAACTGATTCAAATATATTGTCGCCTTGATTGTTCTTGGATCATTTTGCTATAGTTATTGTAAGTTTCTGGGTACTTGGGACTCAGGGTGCTCCATTTGGTATGGGACCGTGTTTCTGTTACCCCGGGGAAGATTACGGACCTTCACCTATGGGGTTACAGACTTGTAACCCAGCACACAGTTAAATGAAGTGGGGGAAAACATTTTCGCATTCCACTGGCTGCAGAAAAATATTTTGTCCTTACATATCATTCAACATGACCCTGCCTCTGGCTACTACCCCTATCGTATCACTATAGTCCTATGCTTGTCGCCCACTAATACTGTTACATTTAACATCAATAGCCTGTATTAATGTTGATCCTACTAGCCCACTACTGGCAGTTACATTTCACTGTAGCTCTCATAGGAGATGGAAATGTAGGAACAGTAGACTTTTACGGATATTGTCCTCGAATTCTTATCCTCTGATAACATATTACTATACGGTAATCATCTCCAAATACCAAGATGGAGATATGAGGAACCATAGGAGTTATTTTGTCATAGTCTCCGTACCTTCATTCGAAAAGGAGATTATACCAACACAGACAGATCATAAAAATGAATTAATAATAATAATACTTTATTGCACAACCAAAAAATAAGAAGTGGTATAGCACTACAAACTATACAAATAAAGGAAAGTAAACCGACACAATTCAATATTCATGAACAGTATGCCTCATGATGTCCAGACATGTTACACAGGTAACATGGGGGTAAAAATAATGTAGCTCTTTACTAGTTAACTACTCAAATATTATGTCAAAGTCTGTGTGTACATCATGCACACAAGTAGCTCCGTGCTAGTTAAATGAAGAGCTTCAAAGTCTGAACATCGTGCACACAAGTAAATTTAAAGAAACATGTCGTTACTACCACTCGTCAACACTCGACTGATCTTCATTACAGATGGGTGACGTATATCACTTGCCTCCGATTTTCTCTTTGAGAAGCTTCCCAAACTGCCCGTACTGCTGTTTCAGGTTCGTATTACGCGTCGCATTGAAACAACGACCTGCGTACCGATGTTGGTTAAATCATCATTTATTTCGCCCGAGAGTAGTTTCCGCAATATACTGGCCGAGTGATAACATTACTTTCCGGTCAGTATTTTGAAAAAGTATGTGTGTTTTTTTATGTCGTTGAACGATTACAAAAAGTAGGATATGTTTTTGAAACTGTTCGGAAGAGTCCATCACGCATCGTGGAGTATTGAGAACAGGAATATAAAACGTGAATTTCGTTTTCAACTTGATTCGTGTTACACTGTTTACAGAATCTCATCTCACGTGGAATGGGGTTAGGCTTATGGTAACGGCCTCTCTCTATCTCGAGCAGATTAGCTCCTATTCGAAATTGAGTGAGAAGCATTCTCTATTCAATAGGGAGTGTGTCAAGATACAGTTCTCCTGTTATACAGGTTTTTGAATTATGTAAATGAGATTCCAATATCCAGATATAGATCTTTTTCCATCGTATCGAGCTATTGAGTGGCCACGTTCTGTGGAATCCTCTGGAAGAGGATTCCACAGAACGCGGCCACTCAATAGCCCGATACGATGGAAAAAGATCCTTGCAAATCTGAATAAAACTACGAAAAGAGATTTCCTAAAAGTGATACTAAGCCGAGTCTGTGAAATTGGATTCCGTAATTTGGTATAAAGAACTCACCGGGGAATAAAGCGGAACCGATCTCCCGCACTTTGTCCTTTAGATTCTCAACAGGGCGGATCATTATCACGCCTGGTGGATATCGGCCCGCACCTGACGACAACACTTGAAAACGTGTCTCTTGAATAGCTTACACTTTACAATTTTTGCTTCAAAACCTAATGATCCCCACCCCCCCCACCCCCACCCCCCCCCCCACTCGATGCGCCATAATGGACCATTATGAATCTGCGATTAGAGCCCAACACGACCTACGAGTTCCCTAGTGCACGTGAAATAGCATATCCCCGGCTTATCTGCAGAATATATACAGTTTGAAAGCAATCAATTTTACAAAAAGAGCTCTCTTTCAAAGCCCACACCTCGGTCAGTATAAATACCTTTTTAAGGCATTTGCATTTCAATCAAGTTGACTTAACAGAAACTCAACATATTAATGACGTTCTATTGTGTCCTGGAGACGACTCTTTAAAACTTTTACAGTTGTATTTTCTAGAATTGTATGTGCTACCTATTAATATAGCTGATTAAAATAAATCATCAGCCATTTAAAAGATATGGCAATTTGCCAACTGGCAAACTGCCATATCTTTGGAAATGTTAATCGTTCATTTCAATCCATTTAAAATCATAACTAGAAAATACAATACTAGAAAATACAATTCTAAACGTGCTACACGCTAAAAACTAAAGTGTTAAAAACTACACTTGAAGTGTTGTATTTAACACACTTACTAAGTGCTGAACTAGCACTTTGTTCAAGAGTAGATATCCCAGAACTTGACAGGTGTTACAATAATACCACTTGACAAGTGCAATGTCGCGACACTTAAAAGGAAACAATGCAGATGACGCGGATCAGGCTCGAACTCTCGAGCCTGATCCACGTCATCTGCGTTGTGTCCTTTTAATTATGTACCCACCAAGTGCAAATCAAATTATGGACGATTCTGGAAGAACCACCAATTCTAGACACATGGGAAGTGCCATCCATTCAGGTTTCAGATGTCTGACGATTGTAATGTCTAAGTGCTTAAAGCATTGCTCTTTGAGTGTTAAAATCAAACCCTAAGAGTTAGAATGGGTTTAACACCTTAAACGTGTCAGTATAGTATTGGCCCCTGGTGATGCGCTATTGGTCGTTATGTATGGGTTTTTTTTTATTCAAACCGTCAATTGGACGTCCATTGGTGATTCTGGTATTTCGAAGCGCCATAGAAAAGGCGAGTGGCTCTAAAGAACAATTCTAATCTGAATAGTTTTCCCCCAAACGTACCATAGTTTTATCAAGTGAAATCATATTGACCATTTCGTCTGGCTACTAATTAAGGTGAACATTATAAGCAAATGGATTGTTCGATAATGATCGCCACGCTAGTCTAAGACAAATGTTTGTGATTTTATTGACATAAATCATTTTGACTTTACGTATCCTGTCGTTTCTAAACTTCACAATATTGGACACTTTCCACCGATATTCATGTAAATATGCGAATATGTGGAATTTTAGCCCAAGATATATACTTAAATTTTTTTTTATCTCTTAAATCTCGCGGCATACACTCTTTGTTTGCCCCACCCCACCCTTCAAAATCCTCCTCCGAAAATTCCACAAAATGTAGACCAACAACCGAAAGAAACATTCTTGAAAGAAATCGCATCGAAACCCGTGCATTACAGTTAAAACTAGAAGTCCTATCACGAAATGCGCGCTTATCTAGGGTTAATTGCGCGTAGGAATTGAGCGCAATTGCCATATCAAATGGCATCCAAAGCATGGCAGGTTCTCCTGGTTACTCATAGAAAATACAGGCAATGTTTCGGCCAATGGACCTCCGGGTTAAGCGGAGGTCCACTGGCTGAAACATTGCTTGTGCACAGCCGATATGTACATAATTTGATAGCCGAACTATGGTCATAACGCGTAGATTAACGCGCAGATCTGCGTGCTATTTGTGCGCATTTCATGACAGGACTTCTAGTTTTAACTGTAACTACAGTATCTTTGGGATTGCAAACTCGGCTTATATTTCGACGAGACTCCGAGAATCGATTCACGCAAAGATTCGCGCAACAAAACCAGCGCGAATCCATGTAGATTCTCGTTGCGCCTCTGCTGGGATACGCTCGAAAAGAATTGAGTTACTACTTAACTTTTTACATAACATAGGGGCAGCAAATTAACCAATACAAGGCTAATATGGCCTGCAATATCCTGACACTCAGCCAAAAAATTGTACAAATATGGCGGAAGCCGGTTCTAATGATATCCATATTTGTATGGTTTTATTGGTAAATATTGTTTATTTTGTAAAAAAAAAAAATCAGTTGATGTTGAAAATTAAAAAGCTGTGTTGGGTAAAGGGTTAACACGTCTGATCAGTATACAACAGGGGTTCATCCACGGTGGCCCCATGGGATCCTGGGACACTCATAGCAGGTATGGATTCTCGCAATTATTTTAGCGAGAATGCAAATGGATTCTCTGAAACAGAGATGAAATATAACCAACCTCTGAGGAGAATGATCAACAGGTCTGGATAGTCTGATTTTCGATCATTCTGTTCCCCTCCGCTCCTACCCCCCCCCCCCCCCCCCCCACACACACACACATACACACATATACTGATTATTCTAGTGGATTGTAATAGAGTAATCTGAATGTTTAGAGTTCATTGCCATGGGCCTCGGCGGTTTAGAAGTGAAAACTTCAAATTAATAAGGTTTTCATATAAATTATTATATTACAATTTATTGGGGCATACCTGTTGGCACACTCCAGTGGCTTGTAAAAGAATAATGTATATGCTCAAGAGGGCATTGGTTTCGGACTTTGCGGAACAGAAAGAGAGTATTGTTTGTTGTGAAGCGGACACAACGAATCGAGTCGAAGACTATCATACAAATTGTCTAGTTTTACCATTTTTACATTTTCTCATTCGTTACATTTTACATTATATGCATACCTTCTTTTTTAGGAGCCACTCCTTTTCTGTGTATTGTGGTTGTGCAATAAAAATATTCTATTCTTTTCTATTCTATTCTACTGAATGAAGAGAAGGCGTGTTCCTCTAGAAAATCACTAACCAACCTTTGGATGAAGTGATACTTTCCATTGTGTTCATGGACTGGACCTCTAAGGACTTGCTTTAAAAAATCTTTCCATTTGTTTGATGACCCCCTCGAAGCTGTTCGAGGATATACGGAGAATGAGTAATTCTCTAAGCACATCGAACTTCTACACACTGTTTCTCTCTAAGAGATACTCTGGAGAAACATCACCACGACATAACAACACTTAACAACAATACTTCAGCGTACAGCGGGCTTGATTTCAACGGTTTAACTCTTTACCTAACAAGAATGATGGACGATATTTTCACAAAAGGTTCTCGAATAATAAACACGTTTCGTTTTGCCGTAACAAAAACACAGCGTATGAGCTCTCTTTGGGACGAGCTCGAAGAGCTCGTTCCAAAGAAAGATCATAAGCTATGTTTTGGGGGGCAAAACTGAGAAAAAATATAAATGTTGAATGGTGAGTTTTGTGAGTTGTGTTGGATGGTTGTGGCTGTTTAGGTAAAAGGACTTCCCAACCTAACTATGGGGCTTAGGTCGACATCCTCACGTTTCACATAATACCCTAACTCGAGTCTGGGAAAGAACTGGGACCAATAATATCGTTATAATAATAAGTCACTTTAGGGTCAAGAATTACGCAACACAAAATGTTCCTACGGAACGTGGAGAGTGGATTATAACTAAATCACCCGCGGAGAGGAGTTATCACCCAAACTATAACTTTTAACCCGGAGGTCCATTGGCTGAAACTTTGCTTGTGCTTGTTATGCTTTGCAACAAATTTGCAATTATTGCTTGGGTGGAATCTCCACTCTGCGGGTGATTTAGTGATAGTACACTCTCCACGTACTGTATTTTTTTAAGGAATTCTACCCATGTCAAGGCGACGACAACATTGAGACGGCAGACTAAAATGTGTTGCTTCATTAAACAAATCCAGTTGTCTTTAATCCAGATCCTTGTTCAAATTCAAATGCAATAACTGAACATAACTGTCGGACAGAAAATCTGTCTTCGCGTTATTTCATTACTAATTAACTCTTTAAAAGCTAAAGACTGCTTTTCGGGGGCGCGGTGGCGTCGCGGTAAACGGTTCTCGTCAGATCACCGAAGTTAAGCAATGTCGAGCGCGGGTAGTAGTTGGATGGGTGACCTTTTCGCACTCCCGCGTTGTGTCCTTGGGCAAGGCACTTAACCCCAATTGCCTACATGGGGGCACGATGACGCTGTGTACTAAGGCGTACTGCACGTCGATGGTGCGCATGTCTTCAACCAATCTAACCCTGCCTGGTCAGAGTTATGATGTTGGGAGGCTGACAGCTGCTTGTCGTTGCTCGGTGGTTCTCTCCGGGTACTCCGGCTTCCTCCACCCGCAAAACTGTCACCAACATGATATGACCCTGGCTGTTAATATGTTGTTAAACCCTAATAAAAAAAGACTGCTTTTCCGTTTAGGAACACCATACGTCATACTTTCATGTAGGAAGGCTTTTAAGTTAAGTGTGGGGTAGACCAATCAATATTTGAAAATGGTAAGTGGTTTATCACCAAAAAATAAATATGGACTCTTCCGATTGCTTCATTTGAACTGACATGGACGATATCACCCGTCTTGAAAGGGTCAATTCTCCTGGAAAGTTACATTATTAATTTTAAATACAGTTATTCTCGAACATTTTTCCCTAAATACTTTACATTGCGATAATTTGAGTGAATCAACCACGCCGGAAAGTGCTATTACGTTTCATAAATCAGAGCCCCAGGTGAGTCTGAAGCGCTCACCGGGATCAAGATCTCTACAGGGTATGGAGAGGGAGTATGTTTGGAGAGTGAGAGGACTTGATTCGTTTAGTCAGGGTAAGAACAGTAGCGGCACTAGGGGGTAGGGGCATAGTGGACATTTGCCTTCCTAAACGTTGACTTTGACAACCATATACCTCCTCCACACACCTACCCCACACAAACAAACCATCGCATACTGTCTCTCTTTCTTATTCGTACACACACCCAGCAGGTGAACATTAACTATTAACGATTTACAAGCTCCGTAGCAGGTAATTATGAGCCATGCGCGTACCTTGTCTTCAAAAATATGAGTCATGTTTTCGCGTTATGAAGCACATCAGGTATCCCAAGTTGGCTCGGGGGCCCGGTATCACCCAGCCCACTGAGCCAACTTGGATCCCTGCTGTGCTGCCACACCTTCAGACAGATATACATGTGAAAGTTGCGCTGCTGTATTCGCGCTTCTGCATTTTCGGCGTTAACCCCCTGCACACTGATGTCAAAATATCTAAATTTCAGGCAGAAAAAAAATCCCATAATGCAACTAGAAATTCAACCAATTCAATCTCGTTTGACAGAGCTCATTGAGCTCTGTCAAACGAGATTGAATTGGTTAAATTTCTAGATACCATTATGGGAAAAAAACAGCTTCCTGAAATTTTGGTATTTTGACATCAGTGTGAAGGGGGTTAAAAAGTGGAGATTCACCCCCAAAGACACCAGAAGGTTTTAAAGCACAATTCGTTGAACAAAATTGCACCTACACCACTAATGGATGCTGCATACCAATTATCATATCATTGCAATAGTAATTCATGAGAAGATTATGCAGTGTATTTCTATTATCAACAGTGTTAAATTTGAATCCTCTTGAAACAACACCTGGAGCTCCCACGGGATACAGAAAAAATCTTATGCATGAATCAAGTAATGAACACCCATTTCGGTTCAAATTATTTAATCAGTTCCACCAAGTGCAGTTTTGATTGGGGCCGAAAAGCCGGTAGAAATGAAATCGGGGTTGCCAGAATAATGGTAGAATAAGACAAGGACTAGATACAACGAAGAAAGAACGGATTCGGGGTCGATAAAAAGGATTGATGTCTGGAGCGTGCACTGCAAAAAAAAATATAGGTTCTCTTTAGAACCCAAACTGGTTCTAATCTTGTCCCTGAGATGAAACCAGTTCTGTTTCAACAGTATTTATTTCAAATCAAATAAATTTATAAAGATTAACATTAAATATTAACAGAATTAAACATAAATTGAGGGGGTTTCAGTCGTAAGTTTAGGGCTTATACGAGGTTGTCTCAAATCATTACTAAGGAAAGGAGATATGATTAGTTGGCATATCGAACCAGTTTTAGTTCTATACAGAACCAAAACTGGTTCGATATGCCAACTGTTCATATCTCCTTTGTTTCAAAATGTTTGGCGACTGCGTTGAATAAGCTCCAAGTGTACTGCTGAATCTACTTCAGTTCATGTAATATTCTGTTAAAATTGAATGCTAATCTTGTTAAATTTATTTGATTTCAAATAAATTCTGTTTAAACTGAACTGGTTCCATCTCAGGGACAAGATTAGAACCAGTTTTGGTTCCAAAGAAAACCTATATTTTTTGCAGTGTACGGCCAAAAGTCAGGAAATGGCAAAAAGGATCGGATTAGGTAGAAGCAATAATCCGGATTGAATTCGAACAATATGTTGGTTCAGAAATGACTCCACAGTAAACACAAAAGGTTATACGGGTAGGTTGGATAGAGTTGGTAATAGATCCAAAACAGAATTTTAACCTTTATTAAGAAGATTCGAGTCAAATAAAAGATTTAAACACCCGCCCAGAAAACGTGACCAAGACAATGTCACAACATGATAGGCTTACCCAATGCAGGAACGAATCGATTTGACCCTTTACCTAACGAATCGCCCACATCCGCCCGCGTAATATGCAAATTGAGCAGTTGAAAAATTTTTCAAAATATTTCAACAAAATCATATCATGTGACCCCTCATTGGAACGAGCTCAGAGAGCTCGTTCCAATGAGTGAGGGGTCACATGATATGGTTTTGTTGAAATGTTTTGAAAAATTTAAAAAAAATTATATTTAAAATAATAAATTTTGATATCGTCTGCGTTGAGTAAAGGGTTAAAAATACTACGCTGGAAGCCTTCGTCCCAACAACATTGCGGACGGAATCGCGTATCGTTGTAATACGTGACATTTAAAACCACGTGACTCCATGCCAAGACGACTGAACGAAGCCACTCGGGTGGAATACCACAACTACTATTTTACTTCAACGCATATAAAATTAGTCATGTTACTCGCTGTTATAATTATATTACGGCTTTCGGTTCCAAGTTTGGACGAGATAAACAGGGGTTAAGGTCCCCTGGTAATACTAAAGAAAACCATCTGCATGTTAACTCAGTAATAAAATCTAACTCATTTAAATTCCCTAAAACGGATTGGGGTCACAGCTTCGCTCTCATGGGCTTGAAATTTCAAAACATTTCCTGGGGAAGATCTTTCGGACGACCACCAACGAGGGGGCGGGCATCCCTCTCGTGATCTGCTCAGCCTTTGTCTGTGGCAGTTGCTCCTGACCTTCGGTCACCGAGGGACAATAAAACGCAAAAAATCGAGTTTCGTGAAAAGTGTCATGAGGACTGGACAGTCACGACTGCAGAGTGACCGCTCATATTTTAGAGATGTGTGATCTTGAACAACTCGATATTCCAAGTTTTTGTAAACGAAGCTGTACATGTTAAGATATGTTAATTTAACAGTTTCGTATTTAATATTAACCTAACGATTACATCAGTTTATAATTGTCTCATTAAAAAAAGAATTGCAGATGTTATGATGTATTTTAAGAGAAGATTATTATCGAAACATACCCTTTGTTATACATTATTTGGACCACACAAGAAGTCGTCTTAACGGTCGCGAATTCGAATTTTAACAAAGATTTCGGCGGATTTTCTGAATGGAAGATCGAGTTAGATTTGGCGCCACAACACGCTGTGACATAACTGTCCGGGGATGAATCGACCGACGTTTACAACGTAATTTGATGACGTAAATGAATTATGAGTGTATTACAGATGGCATCTTGATATTTTGAGTGCGTGTTTGACTCAAATTACAAGTTCGCCTTTACACATTCCATATTTTCATCTTATCTCAGTCTACCAGCAATCTGTTTGTGAAAAGATTGACGAGGTTCCCCTTTTCCCGGTATATTACTTGTCTGTCTGAAAGCAACATAAGCCCCGGGTTCCAATCGGTGTATTTACGAAGTTACGATAATTTATCCAAGCACATTTTGTTTTGTTTGTTTCTTGCGCAAGCTAAATTCTTCCTAAATCATTCAAAGTTTAACCCTTCTTGGGAAGGATGAGCCGCTTTTTTTTAGTCTTGAGTCCATCTTAATACCGTAACTGAACTATGGTTGTTTGGTAAAAAGCACTTAATATTTCTATGTATTTACGTATCCCATACATTGCAAATTATCTTTTAAAAGTTATACCATTCTACCGGTATGGAATATGAGGTAAAACAGAATGTTAGGGCTGCACGGTATATCGATAAACCGATATATACCGGTATTCAAACCAATATCGATTGAATACCGGTGTAATTACAAAAATATCGGTTTATCGTCATTATTTATTTACCCACAATTTTGATTTTCAAGATATCTTGATTTTTTTAATTGTAGCCCCGAATGAATAATATTATCCCTTTATCCAAGGAATCGTCTGCTTGTGCCCTCGTAATATACAAATTCAGCAGCTGAAAAAATAATTTTCAAAAAATTCAACAAAACTATATCATGTGACCCCTCATTGGAACGAGCTCGTCGAGCTCGTTCCAATGAGGCGTCACATGATATAGTTTTGTTGAAATCTGGGGAAAATCTCAAAAACTAATTTTGAAAATTATAAATTTTGAAATCGTCTGCGTTGGGTAAAAGCTTTTCGAACCGCATCATCAAGGCATGCTATTTCGTTCCGACTGTGATGCCTCGAGTCTCGATTGTGGTACTTGTGTTCATATATCTGAACAGTTTTCGATATACCGGTATACCGCAGTATTTTTTTGAATATCGATACCGGTATTTGTCAGGGCAAAGCCAGCCTAAATGTAGGGGAAAGGGGCCTCATATATAAAGATATTGTAAGTTCAAAAGATATTCCGCATCAAGGCGAAAAACCTACGTGAATTTCACTTCTCGGTGAAGCTGGACATGAAAAAAAAACACACGTGGTGTATATCCAGCTTCAGCGCAGGGACCCAGGGGAGAAGTGGTATGTTAGATAAGGTCTAATCTCATTTAATTTGTACAGTAGTCGCGAGTCTTACGAGACGTAATCGGTTCGTTGCAGGATATCGTCACGGCCAATTGAGAAACGAGATTCTAAACGATAGAAATGTCTATCGTATCGTCACCTGATCATTAGGTAGCAATGAATGGCAGGAACGAATCGGTTTTCTCGACAAGTGAAATCACCGTTAAGTCACGCGCGAGATGACTTGTATTGATTCTGCCTCGATATACGTCATCTCCTACCGTTTTGACAGGTGGACAGATGAGCGTCGGTCCACCTGACAGTTTAGGGTAAAAAGTATATATACCTTGAAGAGCAGAGCATTAGACACACACTTGGGGTCACATACACGTTGGTGAAGTCCAGGACAGGCGGACCCTGTTTCCTGGCATAGGGGTGCCTTCGATCACAGGACCCTGAAACGGCTGGAATCGCCAGACAGGGCATTCCACGATTGATTTAGCTTAAGGTTGATAGGCCGCTACAAGTGCCAAATTCGTTGAGAAGGAAAACCCAAGTGGAACGTTAAAGTTTAGATTGTCGAGTAGCAGGTATCAGCCTGCAATAGTCAGAAGTGCAGGTTAATTGTATTGTGCGTATTAACCCTTTGAAGCGTCTGATTGATTGCGTTCTGAGTAGTTTGTTTTGCTGTCGAAGCATCGTAATACCGACTGGAGATCGGTGTGAGTGACAATTTCGCCCTTGCACAAAAAGGGGCATTTGTGAATCGTGAATTCAACCAGGAACGGCGAATATTTCAATAGGACTTTCACGGAGGACTTTCAAAAGGCACATAAGGTATGAGTAGACAATATCTGACCCAAATCAGAAGTACGGTGGCTTTATAGATGACGAACATTGCTGGTCGGAACCCTCCGACAGCCAGAGGTACAGTTACGCGCAGACGTTGACATTTGAGCCTAAGCGGGGGAAGCTCTTATGGCGAGCTCACAGTAATAACATTTCAGATTTGTGAAGCTCTTATGGCGAGCTCACGGTAGTAACATTTCCAGTGTGTAGACTATAGTGCCAGTACAGGGCTATAGAATGACTATATGACTGTTTAGAATTGTTTAACCGTAGCAACCAAATTTCTGTGAAAAGAATCGAATTGTTGATTGTTGAAATATTGAAACGGCTTTATTTTTATGTGTAAATAAAAGAATCGTTGTTACTTTAAATCATTCTTTCCATTACGCAACCTGCAGTGATTAGGAATCACACCTAACGGAAATCGAACCTATTTCAGGCCAATTTGGCAGAGAAGGAATCACGGCGTCGGTCTAACTCAGCTCCCTGCGCCGAGTTCGCGACACTTGGATTCCGACCCTCCACGTTGGTCTAATTTTCCCGCAACTTCATCAGCGAGACTAAATAACCCCACGTCAGCCCAGGCCTTACGGAGCCTCAGGTGTCCCTGACATTGATTGGCGAGCGCTACCAGGATTTATTTCTAAAAGGTAAAAAATGGCTGTATGGAAATTTTGTTTTATTTTAGAGGCGGTTCTGTTTATGTTTTGACGCGTTCGGTCAGCTGATGCCGTTCAAGGGTTTAATATCGCAATACAGTAGTCCGTCGAGAGGATACTTAATAGCCACTATAACTGCGGTAGGTTTCAGAATATTTGGGGCGTTTAATTACGTTAAATTACACAGGTAAATTAGGATTAATTGCCATATTTTTTTTCTTTCTTTCTTTTCCTTCTTCATTCTTTCTGACGAGTGTTGAAGATAGAAAGAAAAAATCAAAATGGATGTTGTTACACCCCTCGCCCAACTGGTATCATTAGGCAAGGAAATGGGCCTTGAGGGGGCCGAACTTCATAAGTTCGTTAAAGATGAGCAGAAACGTGAGGCTAAGGAGAATGCCTTACGTAATGACGCAAGGGAGAGAGAAGCCCATTTAGAACGAGAGCATGAGAAAGACGCAAGAGAGGCGAGAGAGAGGGAAGCCCAATTAGCAAGGGAGGCAAGGGAGGCAGAACGAGAGCTCGAACAACAGAGGCACGAGAGAGAATTAGAGCTCCTCAGAGCAAGGGCCGATGTGGAAAATGAAAATCGGCGCTCAGGGGACGGGAGTGCAGGGGTAGCAATTCATGCCCCACGCCCCCACCTCGCTCATTTTAATGAAAACACAGATGACTTGGACTCGTACTTGGAGAGGTTCGAGCGTTTTGCCTCCAGTCAAATGTGGCCAGAAGACACATGGGCTATGTGCTTGAGCCCTTTGTTGTCAGGTAAAGCCCTCGGGGCTTATACCAGTATGCCTCCTGCACTTCTTAACGACTACAGTGAGCTGAAGAATACCATCCTTCGGAGATACCAGCTCACTGAAGAAGGATTCCGGACCAAGTTCCGAGAAATTAAGCAGGAGAAGGGAGAAACAGTACCTCAGTATTTTGCCCGAGCTAGGCGGTACTTTGACCGCTGGACTGATCTCGCAGAAGTAAATGAGTCATATGGGGCCCTGCGAGATCTATTTCTCCGGGAGCAGTTTTTAACTACATGCTCCAAGGAGTTGGGCCTGTTCATCAAGGAAAGGGGTCCGCCCACCTATGATGAGATGGCAACTGTGGCAGAACGCTACACCGAGGCCCACGGTAGGAGTGTAAACGCACCCAAATCGGCTAGGGGTGGGGCAAACGGGTTGGCAATTGCACCCGTAAGGCAACACCACCCCAATCCGCCTGCGTCACAGACCAGCCGGAAGGGGAGCACTCCCAAGGACACCACTTGTTTTATCTGCAACAAGCGGGGACATATGGCCAGAGATTGCTGGCAGCGACAGGCCAAGGCCACTGGGAACTCTAGACCACCCCATCAAGGGGCCGGGGGTACAGCGCAAAAGGGGAGGAGAGACTCCTCCCCGAAGGACTGGAGGCGAAGGGGTGGCGAGAGGCCAGGGAACAACAGGCAAACTGCAGCGCTGTGCCAAACCATAGGCCCAAAAAGCAGTCCTCTCCGCGACTGCATCCAGGAGGGACAGCTGAGGCTGGAAGGTAGGAGAATCATTCCCATAATCAGCGGAATGTGTGAAAGTCACCCATCTGCCTATTTACACCGGGTACGTCGGCCAGCAGGAGGTACAGTTGCTTCGCGACACTGGCTGCAGTAGCGCTGCGATCAGGAGGCGCCTCGTGAGCGACACACAGCTCACCGGGGGTGATCACCTGTGTGTGTTGATAGATGGGACACTTAGGCGTTTTCCGCTGGTAAGGGTGCAAGTAGACACGCCTTTCTACACCGGTGAGGTGGAGGCCATATGCATGGAAGACCCGGTGTATGATCTCGTGATCGGAAATATCCCTAGTGTTAGCAATAACCCAAACAGCAGTTGGTCGGCACCCGGCGAGGCATCGGCCGTGGTTACAAGGTCCCAGGCAGCAAAAGCAAAAAGGCCCATCCGACCACTGAATGTTCCGGCAGAAGCCGTGGGCGAAGTTCATACCGACGATCTCAAGAGCGCCCAAGCCAGTGACCCCACACTGAAGAAATTTTGGGACCTCGCCAAAAGTGGTGACAGTGTCGCCACCAGGGGTAAGGGGCGAGTTAAGTTATCCGTAAGGAAGGGGGTGCTTTACAGGGAACACGAGCAGCCCTGTGGCCAGACAATTATTGAGGCACGACAGATTCTGGTGCCTGAAGAATTTAGGAAGCAGATCATGACCCTGGCTCACGAATCCGTGGTTGGGGGCCACCTAAGGACCAGGAAGACCCTCGATAGAATCACGCCCAGCTTCCACTGGCCTGGCATCACAGGCGACGTCACGAGGTTCTGCAGGTCATGTGACGTCTGCCAGAAAACTGTCCCAAAGGGGAAAGTCCAGAGGGTACCGTTGGGAGAGATGCCTCTCATGGATGCGCCATTCGACAGGGTCGGTGTGGATTTGATCGGACCGATCTCTCCTGTTTCCGACAAGGGCAGCAGGTATATCCTGACGGTCGTGGACTACGCCACGAGGTACCCCGAGGCGATAGCTTTGCCAAGGATCGAAGCCGAGCGAGTTGCCGAAGCACTCCTCGAGATTTTCTGTAGGCTCGGTTTTCCGAAGGAAATCCTTAGCGATAGAGGTTCGCAGTTCACGTCGGGGATGCTCGACGAGGTATGCCGGTTGGTGTCTGTGAAGCAGATCTTCACCACCCCGTACAACCCAAGGTGCAATGGGCTCTGCGAACGGTTCAATGGCGTTCTGAAAGATATGCTGAAAGAGATGTGCCAGGAGCGGCCCAAGGATTGGGACCGCTACCTACAGGCCGTCCTCTTTGCCTACAGGGAGGTGCCACAAGCGAGCACCGGATTTTCTCCGTTCGAACTGCTCTATGGACGAACAGTGAGGGGGCCCATGCAGGCATTGGAGGAGCTCTGGACGGGGACAGAGACTCCTGAGGTTCGTAACACCTACCAATATGTCCTTGACCTCCGGAACAAATTAGAGGAAACATGTCGCCTGGCCAGGGAAAGCTTGCACAAGGCCCAAGGCAAGTACAAGCACCATTACGACCGGAGAACATGGAACAGGCAATTCGAGGTCGGTCAGAAAGTGACAGTGCTCCTCCCAACTGAGCAAAACAAGCTGCTACTCCAGTGGAGAGGGCCTTTCGACGTCACTGAGGTCATAAGCAGGACGGACTACCGAGTGAACGTAGAGGGGAAGAGCAAGGTCTACCACGCCAACCTGCTCAGACAATACCGCGAGAGGGAGGGAGAACCAACCCCTGTTAAGGCTGGGGAGGGCAACCCCAACCCCTCGGTGCCTCAAAAGGCCGCGGCTATGGCCGTCATCGAGAGCGACTACCACGACGAGGCCGGCGTCGTAGATGACGAAAACCTGCTTGTTCTTGGGGAGGTCGACGGGACGGAAACGTATAGGGACGTACGCATCGACGATGCACTGGACGACTGTCAGAGGCAAGAAGCCTTGGCATTATTGCAGGAGTTCGGGGACGTGTTCTCCGATAGTCCAGGAACCACCCATCTGGCCGAGCACAAAATAGAGCTCACGACGTCGGACCCAGTGAGGGTGAGGCCCTACAGCACCCCTTACTCAAAAAGACAGGATGTGCGGGAGGAAGTCAAAAAGATGCTGGAGGCGGGGGTCATCGAGCCATCAAACTCCCCCTACAACTCCCCTGTGGTCCTCGTAGAGAAAAAGGATAGTAGCCTCCGTTTCTGCATCGACTTCAGGAAGCTGAATTCTGTCACCAAGTTTGACAACGAGCCAATGGGTGACATAGAGGCCATACTGTCCAAACTGCAGCAAGCTGAATATTTCAGCAAAATCGACCTGAGTAAGGGCTACTGGCAAATCCCCGTCGAGACGAGACACCGGCCAATGACCGCTTTCACCACGCCCGACGGCTGCTACCAGTTCAAAAAGATGCCGTTTGGGATGGTCAACGCCGGGGCCACGTTCAATCGTATGATGAGGAGACTGTTGGAGGATTTGAGGGGCGTGGAACACTATGTGGACGACATTTTGGGCAACACAAGGACTTGGCGGAACGTGTCAGCGTCCTCCGGTCCCTTTTTCACAAGTTGCGAAAGGCCGGACTCACCGTGAAACCTTCGAAATGCCTGATAGGTTTCCGGACCATAGAGTTCCTGGGTCATAAGGTCGGTGAGGGGAAAGTAACCATGGACGTGGAGAAGTTGGGGAAAATACGTGACGCCAAACCACCCCAGACCAAACGTCAGGTAAGATCCTTCCTGGGTTTAGCTGGCTACTATCGGAAGTTCGTGCCCAATTTTGCGGAGGTAGCCTCACCCTTGGCCGACCTTACAAGGAAAGGACAACCCAACAAAATGAACTGGGGACCCCACCAATACCGGGCGTTCAACACCTTGAGGAATATCTTGGTCAGTTCACCGGTCTTGCGACTCCCAGATTTTTCAAAGCCATTCGTCGTCCAGACCGACGCGTCCGATGCGGGGGTGGGAGCTGCCCTGCTACAGGAACACACTGACGGCCACTTCCCTGTAGTGTACGCCAGTAAGAAGCTCCCCCCGAGGGAGCAAAACTACTCAGTGATCGAACGAGAATGTTTGGCACTGGTGTTTGCCGTGAAGAAGTTTCAAAACTTCTTGTACGGCCGAGAGTTTGTGCTCCACACGGACCACAAGCCGTTCACATACATCCAGAAATGTAAGGTAGAAAGCAGCAGGATAATGAGATGGTCCCTCCTGCTGCAAAATTACCGGTTTAGGATCGAGGCCATTAAGGGCAAAGATAACGTGGCGGCCGATTACCTCAGCCGCCAAGGATAGCGGTATGAGTTTCGTAAACCCGGTGTTAAGGCGCGGAAGGAATTTTCTTATTTTAGTATTATTATTGCTCTGACTGCTGACTAGTGTTGTTTGTGAGTGCGAATGTGAGATACACTGCCCCGTTCGTCGCATGTGCGTGGACGGGGAGCCTGTGTGTCGAGTTTTGTAAGTGTGGGATACACTAACCCCGTCTGTCGGAAAGGCGCGGTCGGGAAATCTGTGTTGAATGTGTGAGTGTGTGAGGCACAATTTTAATCCCCTGTTTGAGCTTTGCGATGGTGAGGCTCAACATAATGCAGGGGTCGTTTGCTTCTTCACAAGACATAGGGGAATGGGAGGCGAAGTTACACTCCGTTGGAATTAACCCATCTGACGCAAAGGCGCGGGCGGTGTTACTCGTCGGAGTGAGTGCCAAGTGAACTGTTTGCATAATGGGCGAATGTGTATAAAAATGTGTATGTTTAGTGTAAATATGTAGTATTAGAGAGAGAGTGCTGCAAATCTAAGGATAAGGCTACTCTCCATATGTAAACCCGCAAGGCGGCAGCATGTGGTGGCGCGTGTGTCGTGGGAGTCAACATGGCCGACGCATGAGCCCGGTCATGGCCCCCACGACCACTAGGGTACAGTTTCGTAGTCTTGAACATATGGGTAGATTGTAAAAAGGTGTGAGAGGCGAGCGTGCGTGGCTTTGCCCCTTGTGTTTTAAGAGATACACAGGGTGTTTCTCTCGGGAAGAGAGTTGTCAGGGCAAAGCCTGCATAAATATAGGGGAAAGGGGCCTCATATATAAAGATATTGTAAGTTCAAAAGATATTCCGCATCAAGGCGAAAAACCTACGTGAATTTCACTTCTCCGTGAAGCTGGACATGAAAAAAAAACCACACGTGGTGTATATCCAGCTTCAGCGCAGGGACCCAGGTATGTTAGATAAGGTCTAATCTCATTTAATTTGTACAGTAGTCGCGAGTCTTACGAGACGTAATCGGTTGGTGGCAGGATATCGTCACGGCCAATTGAGAAACGAGATTCTAAACGATAGAAATGTCTATCGTATCGTCACCTGATCATTAGGTAGCAATGAATGGCAGGAACGAATCGGTTTTCTCGACAAGTGAAATCACCGTTAAGTCACGCGCGAGATGACTTGTATTGATTCTGCCTCGATATATGTCATCTCCTACCGTTTTGACAGGTGGACAGATGCGCGTCGGTCCACCTGACAGTTTAGGGTAAAAAGTATATATACCTTGAAGAGCAGAGCATTAGACACACACTTGGGGTCACACACACGTTGGTGAAGTCCAGGACAGGCGGACCCTGTTTCCTGGCATAGGGGTACCTTCGATCACAGGACCCTGAAACGGCTGGAATCGCCAGACAGGGCATTCCACGATTGATTTAGTTTAACGTTGATAGGCGGCTACAAGTGCCAAATTCGTTGAGAAGGAAAATTTAGGTGAAACGTTAAAGTTTAGATTGTCGAGTAGCAGTTATCAGCCTGCAATAGTCAGAAGTGTAGGTTAATTGTATTGTGCGTATTAACCCTTTGAAGCGTCTGATTGATTGCGTTCTGAGTAGTTTGTTTTGCTGTCGAAGCATCGTAATACCGACTGGAGATCGGTGTGAGTGACAATTTCGCCCTAGCACAAAAAGGGACATTTGTGAATCGTGAATTCAACCAGGAACGGCGAATATTTCAATAGGTCTTTCACGGAGGACTTTCAAAAGGCACATTAGGTATGAGTAGACAATATCTGACCCAAATCAGAAGTACGGTGGCTTTATAGATGACGAACATTGCTGGTCGGAACCCTCCGACAGCCAGAGGTACAGTTACGCGCAGACGTTGACATTTGAACCTAAGCGGGTGAAGCTCTTATGGCGAGCTCACAGTAATAACATTTCAGATTTGTGAAGCTCTTATGGCGAGCTCACGGTAGTAACATTTCCAGTGTGTAGACTATAGTGCCAGTACAGGGCTATAAAATGACTATATGATTGTTTAGAATTGTTTAACCGTAGCAACCAAATTTCTGTGAAAAGAATCGAATTGTTGATTGTTGAAATATTGAAACGGCTTTATGTTTATGTGTAAATAAAATAATCGTTGTTACTTTAAATCATTCTTTCCATTACGCAGCCTGAAGTGATTAGGAATCACACCTAACGGAAATCGAACCTATTTCAGGCCAATTTGGCAGAGAAGAAATCACGGCGTCGGTCTAACTCAGCTCCCTGCGCCGAGTTCGCGACACTTGGATTCCGACCCTCCACGTTGGTCTAATTTTCCCGCAACTTCATCAGCGGGACTAAATAACCCCACGTCAGCCCAGGCCTTACGGGGCCTCAGGTGTCCCTGACAGTATTCAGTTTTGAATATCACACAGCCCTACAGAATATCCCGAGAAACTGGTTAACTGCAGGAAGCACCGTGACTGATAGGTTAGAGCACTGGACTTCACACCGAAAGGTGCACTGTCCGATCCCGATGCGTGCCATATGGGCTGTCCTTAGGTAATACACTTAGTCGCAATTTCCCTGTGTAGTAAGGCGTACTGCGCGTCGACAGTCCACTTCCCTTCAACCACTGCTAACTCTGATTGTGCTTGGAAAGCTGTAGAGTCTGACAGTTCCTCGCCGCTGCTGGGTGGTTCTTTGTGGATACCCTGGCTTGCCCCACGCGTAAAAACTGTCCGGCGCGATATGATCCGGACTTGTGAAAGTGTCGTTAACCCTATGGTCCTCTGACAGCCACAAACCGCCCCTTTTATATTGCATTGAAAAGATTGAGCCAAGTCTATTCTTATTTAATAATTCTACTGGTAGGCTGTTTTATCTTGACATTGTTCATACATCATTGTTGGCTGCCTGCACCGAGAGCTGCCTGTTGTTTTCATTTATTAAAAATGACAATAGGCAACTTCGCGTTATTTTCTAATGATGTCATATGTGTTTTCGCAACAATTACTTGCTTCTTAATTGGACCTTCCTCGCTCAGCTAATAATTTCAAGGGAGATAACTTTATCACAAGTCGATTTTCAGGACGATAAAAGTCAAGGCTGTCGGAGGCCATGAAAGGCAGATGCCTTGTTGGGTCCTCAACATTTTGATAGACAAGCTGAATATAGACGGGTGACACAAATCATCTTGTATGTATACTGTATATAAACAACTAGCCTTGTAATATACTTTCATGTTCCACAAATTTCATTTTTTACATAATGGACGAATCAAATATTTTATAACATACTTTTTAAAATGGTATCAAATACCTTTTGTTATTTATTATTTATTAAGGTTTAACGACACTTTAACAGCCAAGGTCACGTCGTGTCGATGACAGTTTTACGGGTGGAGGAAGCCGGGGTACCCGGAGAGAACCACCGAGCAACGACGAGCAACTGCCAGCTCCCGAACATCGTAACTCCGCACTACAGCAGAGGCAGTGTTAGATTGGTTGAAGACATGCGCACCATCGACGTGCAGTACGCCTTAGTGCACGGCGTCATCGTGCCCCCATGTGGACAATCGGGGTTAAGTGCCTTGCCCAAGGATACAACGCGGGAGTCCGAATCGATCGCTCAAACGGTCATCCATCCGGGCTCGACGTTGCTGAACGTCGGTGATCGGACGAGAACCGGTTACCGCTACGCCATCGCGCCCCAATATGTTTTGTTAAACTTAGTTTTTAATGGTTCCATTTTTGTTCAAAATTTTCACTTTTTACCCCAGTATATCGCCTTATTAATTTGTTGGGAAAGATTGAGGCGGGTACCTTCAAATTCCTAAACATGTACTAAATCCTTATGAGAGCATTTGGACGGACATAGATTTGATAAAAGCAAAACTTAATTTTCTTTGTTCTATAAACATATGGATATGTTATTGTTTTAATGGTTACATTTAACTTTGAAAAGTGGTGTTTTTTTCTCTGTTTCTGACCTTGCGACAGATACCACTCCTCCCTGGTGACAATTACATGTCAAATATGATATCATGTGCCTCGTGTTCTTTGGTGCGCAAAAATGACGTGAGATATCTCGAAATGATCGCCCTTACTACAAGAGCAGAAATAATTCAATATGAATGTTTTGTCATTCAAGAACTTTTCGGGAGTTCCATCTACTGTTCAGGTTGATAAAAAGGGTTAACAAATTGTCAGCGGTATCCCGCCGTGCGTCAGCATCCAAATGATGTACCTTCTCACAAATCTCGTTAACAGGTGAGTTGTCAGTCAATGGATTCGCCTCTCACATCATTGACGGATAAAATCCAATTCATTCTAATGAGTCCTTCCAAAATATGTAAATATTTCCAACTAAGTTGTCGGCATTTCACACTCAACTGAACAAATGTGTCTATAAATCGCTACCAAGTATGCTGTCTGTCAGTCTGATGGGCTTCATTTGACTGCCAGGCATAGAAACAAGTGAAATACCGACGTTAATTGGCGCATAAAAGCATACTTCAATCTTTACCAAGATCTCTCGGTGGCAATATTTCATTTGAACATTTGTCAGAAGTTTGGCTTGCCGTGATCGCAACAATGTGACAAGGGAAATAACTCACTTTGAATAAATCAGTTTTGCATCAGACAAAAGAATGGTTATTCTCTTCTTAACCATGGGTGTATACTGTTTTAAATAATTTCATCAAAACTAGTCATAACTGCTAACAAGCAGCCATGACTAGATGTGATGATAATTTCATGAAAATTTAATTAAAAATTAAAATTAAAGAATAAATCGGGTTTTCACAAGGCACAAGATCGGTTTTCGATTCATTTAACGTTAAGCCATGGGGATATTTTTTAAAATTTGAAATATTTTTACCAGATCCATTCATTACTGCTGTTAAGCAGCCACGACGATATTTGATGATAATTTCAGGAAAATTTAATTACAATGAAAGTGTCATTGACACTGTAGCTTACCTTGCTTTATGCTTCATTTATGAGATAAATGTTATAATAACCTCACTAATGTTGCATTCAAGTAAATTATGTCATAATTATAGACTTTTTGTTATCCATCAGAAAAAAAAATTAAAAAGCAGAAAAAATAGCCATGGTGGCCACTTTAAGCAGTCAACTCTGATGGCAATATGACATTCTCACTTACTCATCAAACTGTTATACTTTCATGCTTCAAGAAAACTGATTCATAACTGCAACCTACAGAGAGTGGTGAATAAACCAAAGATGGCTGCCATCGCAGCCATTGTGTGCAGCCGAGCGATACCATAAAGGAATCCCCACAATACTGAGGAAGCTGGCTGAGTTTCTAGAATATTAATATATAAATGCAACACGCAGGATGTTCTGACGAAATTTAAGATGGCTCCATTGCGAATTGTGGACAGTATTGAGAAGACATTCTGATGAAATTCAAGATGGCGCCCTGGCAGCCGTCATGGGTGGTCAACCGTTACCAAATTAGGACGCTCTCATCTACTCATCTTACTAAGTCACCCTGCCAAATAAAAAAAAAATGATGCATACATCCGACCTGTAGCCTGTGCTGAACAAATTCAAGATGGCCGCTGTAGCGGCCATTACGGACAGCCGACGAACATGTCCATGATGGGATGTTTTCGTCTTGGCATAAACATGAACATGCATTTGAATTCTGGTGATTATCGGAAAAGAAATGTGAGCTGTAGCTCGTGCTGAACAAATTGTGATCAGACCCACAGACGAACAAACTCATAGACGTCAATAGCTTACCCTGCCTTCGTCAAGTTAAGCTAAAAGTCAGTGGTCAGAAAATAAATTCATTTTGCATAATGAACGTCTGCTTTTTCCAAATTATATTTATTATAGTGACACGAGATTTGTTTTCCTTATGAATATCTGTCAGCATCATACAAGAAGTTAACCCCTTTACCCAACGCAGACGATATCAAAATTTATTATTTTAAATATCATTTTTAAAATTTTTGCACAAATTTCAACCAAACCATATCATATGACCCCTCTTTGGAACGAGCTCAAGGAGCTCGTTGCAAAGAGGGGTCACATAATATGGTTTGGTTGAAATTTTTTGAATCTGTTTCCCTATCGTTACCTAATATGTCTTGGATTTCATTAGAACCAAGAGCACCGTTTCGTGTATAAAGATGGCGGTGGCTGGTTTTGTTTCGTAACAACAGGCGCGTTTACAGGGGAGGTGCGAACGCACCTTCTCACAAAATTGGAGCTCGATGAGCTCGTTCCAAAGAGGGGTCACATGATATGGTTTGGCTGAAATTTTTTGAAAAATAATATTTTTTCAGCTGCTGAATTTACATATTACGCGGATGGATGTGGCCGATTCGTTGGGTAAAGCGGTAAACTCTTTATCACTTTGTTAAATTTGTTTTTTAATCTGTTTCCCTATTCGTCACCTAATATGTCTTGAATTTGATTAGAATCAAGAGCACCGTCTCGTGTATAAAGATGGCGGTGGCTGGTTTTGTTTCGTAACAACATGCGCGTTTACTATGAGAGATGCGAACGTACCTCCTCACAAAATTGGAGTCCAGCTTGAAGGACAATCTCCCATTTGTGATTTGAAAATTTTGACAAAACGAGGAAATCTCACTTATCCCGATATATCGTACTCTCTGTGGCGTAGACCCAGAGAGTACGGTATATCAGGGTAAGTTGTTCTAAAATATATATGTTCTCGTTTGCATGCAGCTTCTGTGAAACGCCTGGGCTCTACTGGATACGTTTTCATAGCCGAGGAAATGAAAAAGTATCAGGGTGCATAGTCGTCTCACAGAAACTAGTAGCATGGATCTGGTGTTGTAAGCCCCATATTTTACACCCGAGTTTATCGCTGTTTAATTTCTGTCAGAATCATAGATTAACCAAATTACTTATATAGGTATAATATATATCAGGAAAATAAAATATTCCTGTCAACTTTAAGCCTAAAAAAGTTAAAAATCTGTTTCTCAGACACTCCCGCATGGTCGTTACATGCTCTGTTTTTATAACCAATGCAAACTTAAAAAATAAAAATTAAATGGTTTATGTCTGATGTTTTATCCAAGTTAAAAAAAAACTGCTAAATTTGTTCCGCGGGTGCAACAAGAATTTTCACTGCAAAGCCTTCTTGAACTTAAGGGACGAAATACACCACCAGCAATGCTATTCAGTAGATTATGAGACCTAAAACATACAACAAACCAAGAACATGAACTTCTGATGGCAAAGAAACAATTTTAAAAATAAAGAATAAAATAAACCCGCCCGCCCGCCCGCCCGCCCGCCCGCCCGCCCACCAGCCCGCCAGCCCGCCAGCCCGCCCGCCCGCCCGCCCACTCGCCCGCATGCAATTTTGCCCAAAACTAGCCTGCGAAACAGAAGATCTGCTTTGTGTGGCCTTATCGATCTATTTTGTATGCAATTTGTCACAAACAGCAGCGCAAAAGTGCTAATATTTTCGATATTAAATTTCACATAATATTTCCCAGATGATACCACAGAGCTCCAATTGAGACTTATGTTGGAAAATTTTCCCCGCCCGGTGAACCATGGTCGCTCCAGCGGAGTCGATGATCGTGGATCGACTTTTAGCACACCTTACCAACAAAATTCTTGGCTATGCGTCTGCTGTTTGTAGTTAAATTTGCTTACAGATGAGACCAGTGAGAAAGTTTGCTATCTGTGCGAAGAGAAAAACCAGCTGAAAAGCTAACCCTCACAACAGAAAATTAATAACCCCAATCAAACAGGAAAATATAACAAAAGTCGCGTAAAATTTCTCAAAAACAAAACTTGAAAGAATTTTGCATCAACCCATTCAAGAGAAAAACTGATAGTTAAGGCCACACAAAGAAGATCTTCTGTTTTTCAGGCCATTATTTGTAAAATTGTTTGCGGGCGAGCGGGTTTTTATTTTATTTTTTATTTCTGTAATTATTTCTTTGCCATCATTCTTGCTTGATATTTTAGGCCTCATAATCTACAGTATAGAATGGGTGGTGGTGTATTTCGTCCCTTTAGAGCAAGAAGGCTTTGCAATGCTAAAGCATTGCAAAGCCTTCTTCCACTCAAGGGACAAATTTAGCAATTTTTTTAACTTGGGTAAAATATCAGACATAAACCATTTAATTTTAATTTTTTTAAAGTTTACATTGGTTATAAAAAGAGCATGCGGCAGCCAAAAGTACCATGCGGGAGGGCCTGAGAAACAGATTTGTAATTTTTTTAGTCCAAAACAACTTTGTATGTGTGGGCATTAATTCCCCCGGACGTTGAATTCTTTATTTTTTTCAGTCCTTTTTTTTAGTTTTTTGTGTTTTTTGTGTTGTTTTTTTTTCCTTTTCTCCCCATGAAGGAAGGAGCGTTTCTTAAGGGTTGTTTCTACGTGGGAACATGTACCTAGCGACATCCCCCACCCCACCCCATCTGCGTTTTTGTTATTTTTTTTGTAATCAGTTAGGCACGTGGATGACCAGGTGTACCAGGAGAGCATCACCGAGCAACAAACATCTCTTTGACTTTCCAACGGACTAGCCTGTGTCACTGGGGATTTGACACCCCAGCAATGAGCTTTGATCTCACGGCAAAGATTTATATTATGTTTCTGGAAGTCGAGGTAGGTTTCTTTTTAATACTGACAGTGTAAAACTTCCCGACGGATTTGTAAGGTAAGTGAAACGAAATGCTACCCTCATGTTACTGACCAGTAAATCACCGGTCAGCGACAGCATTTCGTCTCACCTGCCTTTCCACGCTGAGTAAATATTTCCAGAAACAAAATAAAACTTTAGTTGCACTATATGGAAACATAGGTTATGACCCCTCATTGGAACGAGCTCGTCGAGCTCGTTCCAACGAGGGGTCATAACCTAAGTTTTTGAGACAAAAAATGAAAAAATAATGAAAATTAATTGGCCATTTTTTCAGAACAGCGGTGGTCGGTTTTGGCCGTTACGATGGGTAAAGGGTTAACGTAAATAGCATCTCCACCCGTGCCATCACCCATGCTTATTCCAGGCTCACCTAACACTACCACTGCCGGAAGAAAATTTATATTCTCCGAACATTGTCGATGATGAGCTGTTGCCAGTGGATAACCCTGTGCAGCGCCTGGTACTGGTAATTTTCGCACCCGTTTCGGTTTTTTCAAACTATAATCCTTACTGGGTAATATATCAACTACATCACCAATGGTGACGAAGATAATGCAGTTGGAATATTTTATCAGTCGAGACTTGAGCAATCGCAGTCGGAACAAATCTGGTTTACAGCACTTCCCATATTCGGCCATCTTCAAGACGCCTATGATTCGACTCGAGTTTGATTCGATTTCGGATAATAGATGCGATTCGTGATTCGACTCGATTCGAGATTCGATTCGAATCGAAAATGTGTCATTAGCACGGCAATAGATAGGTTCAATATCAACAAGCCAACTAGCAACATCATGGCGCTCACTGCTTCCGAATTAAATATATTCACACAATTTGGATTCTCGGAAAAAATCAGATTGCCCGTTCAAATCATTCGGTGAAATTTGAACAAGTTGAGAAAAAACGCTCTCCATCTCTCGCCTGTCTCTGAATCCATGTAACATATGGATCAGTCGCCTTACAGTTAAAACTAGAAGTTCTGTCACGAACTGTGTGCTTATCTAGGCTTGATTGCGCGTAGGAATTGCGCGCAATTGTCATATCGAATGGCATCCAAATCACGACAGGTTCTCCTGGTTACTCATAGCAAACACAGACAATGTTTCTGCCAATGGACTTCCGGGTTATCCGGAGGTCCATTGGATGAAACATTGCTTGTGCACAGGCCATATGCACAGAATTTGATAGCCTTACTATGGTCTTAACACGTAGATTAACGCGCAGATCGACGTGCTATTTGTGCACATTTCATGGCAGGATTTCTAGTTTTAACTGTCGATTCACTCATCATTCATTCCCTGCATGATCATATGGCTGGCTTTTCCTTTGTCAGAGAAAACAAAGAAAGCCCATGGTACGTTGCCAAGGGATACGATGCAAGCTAGCGGACGTCAAACGTCCGCTAAAATGTCTTGCTTGGATGTAGCCAACTTACTGTTCCTCAAAACAGTGGTAAGTGGGAGAGAATGTCATACAAAGATTCACAACACTCTCTATAAGCTTATAGGAATGGAACAACAGTCACAATTCAGAAGGTATATGAGCCAAGTCTACTTGGGTAACTGGGTTACCTCGATTTACAATTCAATATTAAGCAATTATATGACACGAACGGTTATTTATATTGGACGAGCTACGCGAATGTGACAGAAGGTGGAACGTAAATTATCATCTCACACCATCCGGTTGTGCGTATTTATCGCATTGGTTAAAGTAACTGTGCCAACGCCCTGATATCTTAATAAGCGAGGGTTAAGTATCATTCTAAAATACAGATTGCATAAAGTACGTTCGGAACCCTCAACCTCTCGATCAAAATCCTATGAACCGCTCGATCAAAAATACAATGCACAAACCACTAGGCCACTGTGTTTTCTGCTACGTATCACAAGTCTGGAAACGCCGGGAAGGGTGTACTACCGACTTGATTGGCGGAAACCATTATAACAGCATTATGCACTTGCAGTTGAAAGACGTGCCCTTTCAGTGCAACACGGAGGCGTTCTGTGTGATGATGCATTTCCGGGAGTGAATGGAAATTTTTAACTCTCATACTGCAGTGCAAGACCATGTATGACGCAATCTCTACACCATAACTAAGAATTGTGATGTAGAGGAGAAAGTAGAGCCTCTACCATGGAGTACGGCGAATCTCAAATTCGCGATCGAATCGAAATCCGATCGAATCAGACAAAGAATCTCGAGTTGAATCTCATGGCTCTTCGAGTACTTAACCCTTTACTAGGGCTGCACGATATTCAAAACTGAATACCGGTATCGGTATTCCCCAAAAATGCCGCGGTATACCGGTATATCGAAAACTGTTCAGATATATGAACACAAGTACCACAATGGAGACTCGAGGCATCACAGTCGGAACGAATTAGCACGCCTTGATGATGCGGTTCGAAAAACCTTTACCCAACACAGACGATATCAAAATTTATTATTTTCAAAATTAATTTATCAGATTTCCCCCAAAGATTTCAACAAAACTATATTATGTGACCCCTCATTGGAACGAGCTCAATGAGCTCGTTCCAATGAGGGGTCACATGATATAGTTTTGTTGAAATTTTTTAAATTTATTTTTTCAAATGCTGAATTTGTATATTACGAGGGAACAAGCAGACGATTCCTTGGATAATGGATAATATTATTCATTCGGGGCTACAGTTAAAAAACTCAAGACATCTCGAAAATTAAATTGTGGGTAAATAAATAATGACGATAAAACGATATTTTTGTAATTACATCGGTATTCAATCGACATTGGTTTGAATACCGGTATATATCGGTTTATCGATATACCGTGCAGCCCTACCCTTTACCTAACACAGCCTTTTTAAAACATAAATTAAATTTCACTTTTGTCGCAAACAAATTCTCACAATTATTCAATAAAACCAAACAAATATGAATATCATTAGAACCGGCTCTCGAGCTGTGTTAGATAAAGGGTTACTAGCTCGTCGAGCCGGTTCTAATGATATCCATATTTGTATGCTTTTATCGAGACATTTTAAAGATATTTTAGACTGTGGTAGGCTTATTTTAGTCAAATTCCTAAACCGGTTTTTTTTTGGTCGCTCTGCTAGGAAAAGGGTTAATATTCCCCTTTCTGACAACAGTAACTATTGCCAGTCTCCACGTGAGTATTCAATAGCGACTCGTGTGTTTTGGGTAAGTCAATCAATCAAAAAAGCGGAATATCCAGAACGGAATGAATGTAGTTTCGGAAGCGGAACATCTTTTAACACTTGTTCTGTCAACACGTCTCCAGTACAGAAGACCCGATGATAGAAAAAAGAGTTCAAGAGGAGACACTTGGTAGAATTTTGAGAACGTCTCAACGATTCGAAAATTTCCGAATAAGCGCGAATCGAATTTCGAAGCTTCGCAGGACCCACTGTACCCTCTTGCCACAGAGCAATTCTCAATTATTTTCAAAATAAATGGTTTTCAGGTTAATAGCTCATCTATCTGAAAGAATTCTATTTTATTTCTTTTAATCCACATGACATTGATTGCACGGATCATTTTCGTTATTGGGATAAAACACCCATATACCAGTAATCTCACATAATATTGTGGATTAGAAATACTTTTAACTCTTTTCATGGGAACGCGGTAGCTCAGTAGGTAGAGGTGCAGGCTGCAAGTCGAGAGGTCCGCGTTGTGTCCTTGGGCAAGACACTTCATCTCCATTGCCCACGTGGGGGCACGATGACGCCGTGTACTAAGGCGTACTGCACGTCGATGGAACGCATGTCTTCAACCAATCTAGCAACCCTGCCTGTGCTGAAGTGCGGGGTTACGATGTTGGGGAGCTGCAGCTGCTCGTCGTTGCTCGGTGGTTCTCTCCGGGTACTCCGGCTTCCTCCACCCGTAAAACTGTCACGGTCATGAATAGCCATTGTGCATAAATATGTGACCTTAAACATCAATAAATAAATAAATAAATAACTCTTTGCATGCTGCTGGTGGATATTCATGCCCAACACAGGGTTTCTCTTGTCACTGATATGAGTATAATTTGGGCATATTTAAACATATTTTCCCCTGTTAATTGAATGGATTTTTTCACCAATGATATCTTGTTATATTTAGATTAATTTTTCATCAACACTAGTCATGGCTGCTTTACAGCAGCCATGACTAGATTTGGTGAAAAAATATCTTGAAAATACTCAGCGGGTTAAAAGTTAAAATTGTTGTTATAGAACTGTATTAGATCAATAAAGGAAGATGAACCCGGATCTGGTGCTTTCTATACTGTTGGTGATGTGCTTTCTGAGTGCACTTCGCGAAAAATTCCTCTAAAAGGAACCCAATAATTTTACAAACCCTCCAGATTACAGATTTTGCTAAGAAAGTAGTCGATTTTTGCGACCACTTTTAAGGTTCCTACACCACAGAAGGCCATTCGGGCTCCAGACTTCAAGTTCCAGGGCGAACAGCGATCGAAGTTTTCACTTTCAGGGTTTGAACACTGTCATGTGGAAAATTCTAATGGTTGCTGGTCCCTGAGATTTGATTGATCGAACTAAATTGTTAGGCTGTAACAATTTAGTTAAATTGTTGAAACAATATAGTCAAATTTTAGGTAAATTGTTATTACAATTTAACATAAAATACATCAACCAGGCTAATAAGCTGTCGCATGCACGAAACGGCTCCCCGTTTATGGAATTCCCCTACCATTTCAGTACTACGAGTGACCCATTTGAAGCAACGTTTTTTTTTCGTGAAGCATACCCTATCTCTCCTGTTTAACTGAACTACTATTGTTAACCACTTCAGGAAGCCACTGCCCCATGCTTCTAAAAGCCCCCTATTCCTATTACGCCGTGCGATTTTCTTCAATATTCACCAAAATAACACCGTGGCTACGAAAATAATGGGACATATTTTTCTCTTTGAAAACCAACGATAACGGTGCGTAGATGTACTTTTCATGGATTACCTTCAAATATGAAATACTTATTATGAGAAACATGAAAGCGTTTAAACGAATGAGCTTTTGTGATAATTCGCCCTTCAGTGAACGTGGTTTAAATTATGTCGATTCGTCATCAGTTGATAATTCGTGTTTTACAAACAAAACTTACAATTCATCAACAAAGCCGTCTCCTCCTTAGAATCAATAATAAAGATATTGCGCATTTTTGTACCAGGATTTGGCCTTCTAAATAGGAAGAGGTGTCGAGTGTCAAACTATCCCTCTCGCTTTTCTGCGAGGTACAGTTAAAACTAGAAGTCCTGTCACGAACTGTGCGCTTATCTAGGCTTAATTGTGCGTAGGAATTGCGCACAATTGTCATATCGAATGGCATCCAAAGCACGGCAGGTTCTCCTGGTTACTCATAGCAAACACAGGTAATGTTTCTGCCAATGGTCCTCCGGGTAACCAGGAGGGCCATTGGCTGAAACATTGCTTATGCACAGGCCATATGTAGAGACTTTGATAGCCTTATTATGGTCATAACGCGTAGATTAACGCGCAGATCGACGTGCTATTTGTGCGCATTTCGTGACATGACTTCTACTTGTAACTGTATTCAGTTGGTTACAAAACCTTCTAGCTTCAGTAACAGGTGCAGAGTTGCAGAATAATCATGCACCAGAACACATCCTCCGTCATATTTCTCTCATTCGTAATGCCACAACCTGACAATGATTCCTTTAAAAACCCCATGGATCAGATATTATGAAGGACATTATAGAGCGAAATCACAAAAAAATGGCTGTGGTGAGTCGACATTCCTAATGGTACTGTCATCACAAATTCGTTGAATCAAGTCATGTCTGAGCAACATTTCTTTCGTTGAAATGAAAATTGATGTTTTATGGTATTTTGTGGATTCAACCGTCTGGAATATATCAGTTGGGCGGGTAAACATATTTATAAAAAATATTCCAGACGAGTGAATCTGAAGGTAGGAGATGGATTATTAGAGGGGTGGACTAGTACCAGGTCATAATGGCGTCGAATTCGTTACAAAATTAGACTGGTGGCTTGAGAACTTGAGCCCAGAGTTGGTTGTCCGATCCTGTTTCCCAAACTGTGAAAAATGTTAATTTCGGTTATCTGGCAAGCTGTTTCAGTCTGATGTTCTGTTTTAATTGCTGTTACCAGATTAATACTGACCGACAGCCCGGACTTCCAATCGGTTTTAGTAATTGTTCGAATCTTCGTGAACCCATTGGAAGAAAATCACGAAAATGGCCGCATCTCAATTCTCTTAAGAGATATTACCACGTTGAGTGTGCCGAACTTTTCTGGCCTCAAACTTGTGTCTTCCAGAAAGGGTAAAATTGTGACTGCCAAAAACAGACGACACTGCGACCACCAAACCAATAAAAATTATCAGTTACAACTTAATTTGTAATGTTCTGGTATTAGATCTCTTTCCAATATAGAGGTAATTAATTAATTAATTAATTAATTATTAATTAATTAATTAATTTATTTATTTATTTATTTATTTATTTATTTATTTTTAGGATCACCTTCAGCATTTATGGCTATATCAAAAATATAAAGTCAAGATTAGTCGATCGTTTTATTGTGTTACCCACTTTACAGACCTAACACACCAGGCTAAGCTCTCAAGCCATCAGGCTTATTTTGTTCGCAATTCTACGCTCTGAGGAACTGTTTTGTTTACCCACTTTTCGTGGAACTGTCCGCGTACACTACTGTTGACGTGATGTGATAGACTTTTCTCACAGATACAGTACGGTCGCCGCAGACTGGTAACTTTCCACAGGTGGGAAGTATTTCCATTGACGCAATAATATTAAATTCCAAACACTAATTACAGGAATAATCATCAAAAATTCAATTAACCCTTTACCTAACGAATCGCCCGCATCCGCCTGCGTAATATGCAAATTGAGCAGTTGAAAAAATTAAATTTTTCAGAATATTTCAACAAAACCATATCATGTGACCTCTCATTGGAACGAGCTCATTGAGCTCGTTCCAATGAGGGGTCACATGATATGGTTTTGTCGAATTTGTTTTAAAAATTTAAAAAAAACGATATTTAAAATAATAAATTTTGATATCGTCTGCGTTAGGTAAAGGGTTAATGAAGCAACGGGTACAACCCGGTGCTTCATCAACTAAACTTCTGCATATGATGATTTTTTATTGCCTGGTAAATGCATGCGTCGACATCGCTACCCCCCGCGTGGATTAAGACCAGTCCACAGTGTCTGTAGTGTATACAGATATTCTTTTGTACATTTGTTATAGATATTCCAATCAATAGGTATTTAATTCACCTTGAAACCATCATGATATGTAAACAATTAGTAGAACGACTTGACGTAATCGCAAAAAGTACGGCTATGGTGAATCTTCATTCCAAACGGTAATGGGGTCAAAAGTTTGTTCAAATTAATCCTCAATTGAGAGCAATATTTCTTGCATTGATTCAAAGAAAATAACAGTTTATGGTATTTTGTAGATTCATCCGACTGGGATATATCAGTTGGTCGGAAAAGCGGACCATAGGTTCGCATTTCCGACCGAGTAAAATATTCCAGACAAGTTAATCTTAGTATAGGAGATGGCCTACCTAAGGATCAGACTAGTTACAGACCATAACAGCGTCGATTTCTTTACAGAAGTAGATTGATGGCCCGAGAGCTTGCCCTCGGAGTTGGTTGCCAAGTGCTATTACCAAAGCGAAGCAGAACCAGTCCACTGGAGTAAACAAGAGCAATTTGCTCATTGAATTGAAATAAAAGCCTCCATAGGTTTACCAACGATATTTGAAGGTACCGTGGATTCGCCAATACTATGAAACGTTTACCATTGCATTTCCTGGGGGCGCGGTGGCGTTGCGGTAACCGGTTCTCGTCAGATCACCGAAGTTAAGCAACGTCGAGCCCGGTTAATCCTCCGATGGGTGACCGTCTTAGCGATCGATTCGGACTCCCGCGTTGTGTCCTTGGGCAAGGCACTTAACCCCAATTATCCACATGGAGGCACGATGACGACACGTACTAAGGCGTACTGCACGTCGATGGTGCGCATGTCTTCAACCACTCTAATCCTGCCTGTGCTGCAGTGCGGAGTTACGATGTTGGGGAGCTGGCAGCTGCTCGTCGTTGCTCGGTGGTTCTCTTCGGGTAATCCGGCTTCCTCCACCCGTAAAACTGTCACGGTCATGATTAGCCATTCGTGCATAAATATGTGACCTTAAACATCAATAAATATATAAATAAATAAATAATTGTATTTTCTGGAATTGTATTTTCTACCTATTAATATAACTGACCAAATGAATCATTAGTATTTTAAAAGATATGGCAATTTGCCAATTGGCAATATGCCAGATCTTTGAAAATACTAATGTTTCATTTTAACCCATTTAAAGTCATAACTAGAAAATACAATTCTAGAAAATACAATTTTAGAAAATACAACTGTAAAAGTTTTATAGTATTGGCCACTGTTATCAATATAATCTTATTCATTTCGAGAATAGATTAGAATAAATGGCGATTTTTTTAATCCAAATTAGGACCGAATTACAAGGCTTGTTTTATCTTGGGTAATTTTCCGAATTTGGACTGCAACATCGTTGATCCCAATCATGCCCCTGGTTAACGCCCCAAAGTTACCCTCCCTCTCACCGCTTTGATACTCGGACCATGAGTTTGATATCATAACTCATCCCGGGGCCCAGAATTCCTCTCCCCTTTCTTGTAGGGCTGCACGATATTCAAAACTGAATACCGGTATCGGTATTCAAAAAAATACCGCGGTATACCGGTATATCAAAAACTGTTCAGATATATGAACACAAGTAGCACACTCGAGACTCGAGGCATCACAGTCGGAACGAATTAGCATGCCTTGATGATGCGGTTCGTAAAACCTTTACCCAACGGAGAGACGATATCAAAATTTATTATTTTCAAAATTAGTTTTTGAGATTTTTTCCAGATTTCAACAAAACTATATCATGTGACCTCTCATTGGAACGAGCTCGACGAGCTCGTTCCAATGAGGGGTCACATGATATAGTTTTCTTGAATTTTTTGAAAATTATTTTTTCAACTGCTAACTTTGTATTTTACGAGGGCACAAGCAGATGATTCCTTGGATAAAGGGAAAATATTATTCATTCGGGGCTACAATTAAAAAAACTCAAGACATATTGAAAATCAAAATGGGGGGTAAATAAATAATGACGATAAACCGATATTTGTGTAATTACACCGGTATTCAATCGATATTGGTTTGAATACCGGTATATATCTGTTTATCGATACACTGTGCAGCCCTACATTCTTGTGAGTGAAACACTGGTCTCTCTACAACTGGAATGCTTGGACGTTGTTTATTTATCGTAACGCCCCCTCCCCCTTCTAAGAGGGATACCTGTTTTATATGTGACTAATAAACGTTTCGGCAATCTTTTTGTATAGAAATCAGATGAGTAGGAGGAATGCCCTTTAAACATTCACTGCATTTTGTTTCAAGCTTTTTCTTATCGAAAACACAAAAACAAATATGCCCTGCACCATGAGCTAACGACTATAAAACGGACCCGGGCCCATAAGTATAATTCACTCCGGCTGAAGTTTCTCTCTCCATTCTTGTGAGTAGAAAGAACGCCCTTTAAATATCTATTGCATTTTCGTTTTCTTGACAAATAAGTGAATACAATAAATGTGCTGTTGGATATTTGTATACCATACAAAATAACGGAGGTAAACTATTTTGAAACAAACAATGACGCGTAAACTAAAAGTGTAACATGAAGTCATTTATCACAATCGGATATCTCATGGAAAACCCAGTCAAAGTGACATGAACAGATTTTTAACAATAGTATTAAATTTTAAATACTGTGAAAGAAATTCATATTTCAGTCACTCGATACACAGTACGCATTCTATTAAGTTCATGTTGACTTGTTTATCTTCTAAACCAGTTCTGGTTGAGACACACAGACACACTAAATATCAGCTGTACGTGTGTGGAATGAATGGGGAGGGTAAAGAATACCATGTGATATTGCAGTATTACGTGATGCATAATTTGGATTAAAACGTAGAACACATACCCTTCCACTATCGAATACACCCCTATTTTTATTTATTTATTTATTTATTTATTTATTTATTTATTTATTTATTTATTTATTTATTTATTTGTCACAAGGACCACTTTCAGCATTTATCGTAATATCGCGAACACAACAACAATATAAAGTCAACATTAGCCAATTGTATATTGTGTTACCCACTTTACAGACCTCACACCCAAGCCAAGCTCTAAAGCCGCAGAATTCGACGCTCTTATGGACTGTTTGTGTACCCGCTTTTTGGGGAAATGTCCGCGCACACTACCGTTGATGTAGCGTGATGCCTTTTTACTCACAAAGATATACAGATATTCGGGGGCGCGGTGGCTCAGTAGGTAGAGGTGCAAGCTGCAAGCCGAGAGGTCCTCGGTTCGAATCCCACCTGCGGCAACCTCGTTGTGTCCTTGGGCAAGACACTTCACCCCATTGCCCATGTTGGGGCACGGTGACGCTGTGCACTAAGGCGTACTGCACGTCGATGGTGCACCTGTCTTCAACCAATGCTAACCCTGCTTGTGTGGAGTTAGTATGTTGGGGAGCTGACAGTTGCTCGGTGGTTCTCTCCGGGTACTCCGGCTTCCTCCACCCATAAAAAAACTGTCGTGGTCATGATTAGCCATTGTGCAGAAATATGTGACCTTAAACACCAATAAATAATAAATAAATATACAGATATTCTTTCGTGCTCCAGTTATAGATATTCCAATCAATAAGTAATTAATCCACATTGAAACTGTCATGATATTTTAACTAGTGGAACTTCATGGCGTAATCACAAAACTACGATTGCAGTAAGTCTTCATTACTAAGGGTAATATCATCAAAAGTTCGTTAAAATCAACTTTCGATTATGGTATTTTATAGATTAAACCATCTGGAATATATCAGTTGGGCGGGGAAGCGAACGATAGTCCCCCCCCCCCCACCACCACCACCACCATAGGTTCTCTTTTCCGACCAACTGAAATATTCCAAACAAGTAAATCTAAACAAAAGAGATAGAGTAGTTAAGAGCCAGACCAGTTCCGAGCCATAACGGCGTTGAATTCGTTACAGAATTAGACTAGTGACCCCAAATCTTGACCCTCTTACCTCTTACCTCCTACAAGTATCTGGGAATTTCATTGGTTCAAAGACGTCACATGCAGACTGCATATAAAACCATATACTGCCTGTCAACATCAATATACGCTGACAGCTATGGGTAATCTCCACTTTGTTTATTGATTATTCAAAATGGCGGCAGCCGATAAACGCTTCAAGTTGAAAGATTGGGCGTTGGAAGCCCGTATTTGGTCTGAAGTGCAGGTTAGGCAACTTAAAAGGCTTCATATTCTGTGGATGTGTGTCATGTTACCTTCGAAATGAAACTGTTTGGTATGTATGAGTTTGCCTTGTTACAATTTATGGGAGAGTGAAATTGTTAAAAGGCAAAGACACGTGAACACATTGTGAGAATTCTCTCATTTAATTTTGATCGCTGTTGTTATTAGTTCTGTGCATCGATGCAGCAGTTGGTAAGATATATTCGTTACACAGTTTGTTGGTAGCCTAATATGGTATATATGGTGTCAGTTAATTCCATATTGGACTCGAGCGAAGCGAAGCTCGAGTCCAATATGGAATTAACTGACACCATATATACCATATTAGGCCACCATCAAACTGTGTAACTAATATTATCCTTCCACATATATAAATATAGAACTTGCCAATTTTGCTCTGACATAAAACAGGGGCATTGCGAAAATGGCCAATTAGGAGGAAGGGTAAATTTGATTGTTGAAGGCATGCCTTAGTGATATAGTTAGAATATTAGTCAATCAGGATCGAAGTTAATACATTCAAGACTTCTTGGAAATTTATGAATGAATAAATAAAATATACACTTCGTGAAATTAGTTATTAATTTAACACGTACTATTCCGGTACCCCAAATTGGGCGTGGCGGCCCCCAATAGGCCGAAAGGTAACTACAGGCCTTCATTTGTATGTCCGAGTGTGTATGTGACACAAGTCCAAATATCAAATATTTTAAGGAAGTGTGTCATTACTGCAGTACGACCACCGTGGACTGGTCGCTTTTCGCGCGAGGGCAGCATTTCCACGGACGCAATAATATTTGACACTAAACACTAATTAAAAGAATAATCATCAAAAATTTAATTAATGAAGCACCGGGTTATCCTCATGGTTGCACACCTCGATCTCGTCTCTGTGGCTTTTGTATTTACTGTCTCTCGTAACATTCTGGGATACTTTCCATTCACATTACAGATTAAATACGTCTAACTCTGACAAAATGTTCAGGGGGTTAATTAATGATTATCTCATCTTATAAATTAATTTCACTTTTAATACAAGTGCCGTTACACAATGTTAACACGCCAATTCTTCCGTGTTTTACGGTCCCAAGCGATAGATTTGTCAAAAATATATTTAGCTTTTCGAACCCCTTCGGTTACAGACTATAAATGGCCCTTATAAATTAAACGTCACGTATTTCTCAGAAACTGTATTCACTTCGTCAAATGTGGGAGCCTATTGTTACAAGTAGGCTTACACTACGGCCGCCGTGGACTGGTCACTTTCCACGGGTGAGCAATATTTCCACGGACGCATTATTAGTAGATTCGAAACACTAATTACAGGAATAATCAACAAGAATTTAATTAATGTAGCACCGGGTTATACCCGGTGCATCATTAATTAAAATTTTGCTAATGATGATTTTTATTACCTGAGAAACGCAAGCGTGAACATCACTGCCCAAGCGTGGATTACGACCAGTCCAAGGCGAATGTAATGCAGCAAGAGAGAGAGAGAGAGAGAGAGAGAGAGAGTTGATTTCCTACACTCCAATCCTGACGGAAATTTCCGGTTGGAAAATTATTAGGGTCACATCTTACCCCCCCCCCCCCCCCCCCCCATGGTTACACCCTGCATGAAGTAGAGTGGAATGAAACTTCAATCCGATGAATATTGGGGATATCTCATGAAAGGCACAAAAAAGATTAGACGCTTTTCGCTTATTGATGACTCTGTGGTTTATGAGTTAAAAATTTTTGTTTTCGTTTTCTATGCGTCTTCTCATAAATCATACAGATTTGTCGGTGCAAATTTTACCTGTAGCATTTTCAGAAACTATACGCTCACTTGGTAATGTTTGAAATTTCACACGATTATCGCTCAAACTGAAAATACATTTGTTCAGGTGAGAATAAAGTAATGGTGGGTGCATATTTAAGATGGCGGAATAAATGGACCAGCTTAAATAGGACAATAGTGGTTTGTGTGTACAAAAGGGGTAGCTGTTATTTCCAGCAAGTGCACCGACGACCTTCTAGTAAAGTAACTATTAGTTCGGCTAAAGTGTCGCATGCTTGTCTGTATACCACAATAAACAAGTTCAACGCCATGGGATGGCCAATTCTTCGTCACTGAAGTGCAAGGGCAATAACTCGCAAAGAAATACTTGAACACATCTGGTTCGTATTCTCCTTCCCCACATCTGGTTCGTAATCTCCTTCCCCTTCTCATTCCCCTTATCGTTAAAAAGCTATATATTAAATTAGGGGAAAGTCTTGAATGGATTTCTTTGAACTGTGATTATAAGAAATGGTCAAGTGATTACAAGAAATGTTAAGGGCGACAACTCTTAAATAAAAACTTATGGACAGCTGGTTCGCAATCCTAATCACTCCGTGATAGTATCACAAAAAGGCTAAATATTAAATGTTGGAAAAATATTTTGACGGACAATAACCCTTGAAATAATACCTTGACAGAGCTGGTTCGTAATCCCATTCTTCGTATTATCACCGAAAAATTATATTTTAACCTTTTGAACTCGTAAGACCGATTTTTCGGTCCAAGGCATAATTCCGTCCCATTTCTGTCTTATTAGCTCACCAACTTTAGTTGTGTGAGCTTATGGCATGGCTCGATCGGTCGGCTTACGTGTCCAAAAATGTTAAAGCTTCTGTTTAGGTCACTTACTCGCCCTATTTCCATATCAGGGCCTTTATAATGCTGATATATGATGGTTATTATCATTCTACCATGATTTAACCCCTCAAACTCTTCATTTTAAACATTTTTCTTGACATTTTTAGTTGCGTTTAGTTTTCTGTTTCGCTCAGAATTTCATGTTTTACTTCGTGTTTAGCTCACCTGCTGTGTTCCTTCTCTTCCCATGGTGCTTATATTCATCATACATCTTCTTCATTACCATTTTTCCATGGTTTAACCCTTGTCCAGTGAATTTCTTCAAATTTTTCATCCCATTTTTAATGTTAAGTTTCCTGTTTACCTCAAACTTAGACATTTCCAGTGTGTTAAAGTTTTTGTTCAGGTCAGCTGCCGACACCCTTTTCATCCCATGGCCTTTATATTGCTTCTATATATATTTAAAATTAAAATTTTTTTTTTTTCAGTTTTACTTTTAAGAGGTTGTGTTTAGGTCAGCTTTGTTGCTTGTTATGAGCCTGGTTATTTATTTATTGGTATTCAAGGTCAAATATTTCTGCACAATGGCTAATCATGACCTCGACAGTTTTACGGGTGTAAAGCACTACACCTTAGCACACAACGTCACCGTGCCCCCACGTGGGCAATGGGGGTGAAGTGTCTTGCCCAAGGACACAACGCGGTTGCCGCAGGTGGGATTCGAACCGAGGACCTCTCGGCTTGCAGTCTGCACCTCTACCTACTGGGCCACCGCGCCCCCTATAAGCCTGTTTGATACAGTTCTTGTGTTTGCCAAAGTTACTATCAAAGAGGAATGTTGGTGAGCAAAAGGGCGTTGACGTCCTTCTTGTTATAAGAGGTCTATACAGGGACATTGATGGTAAAATAATAATGCAGTATGCAGCCAGACGGCTGCAGACTGCAGTTATTATTTTATCCTCCCTGTATATTTATACTGGACTGACCCATTTCACTGTAAGTGTACACAAATGCGATACCATTTCAGGAAACGAGGGTTTAAATTTTGGAAAAATATTTTGAAAGGTTTTCTTTTAAATGAGAAAGAAATGGGGAAGGAAAGACGGACGGAACTGAACCCATTCCTATACCTCCTCCCCACTATGTGGCGGAGGGTAATTATGGTGGAAAAATGCAAGATGGATGGGAGGGACAAGCTCGAGATAAGATATTGGTATGAAGGGCATTTACCCCTCAGCTATTTCTGAAAGACGTATCTGAACCTGCAAGTCATACTTTAGATTGTTCAAAGAGCATTTTTGGGGTTTGGCTTTGGGAGTCTTTTGATTGGAGGGGGTGAGGGGTGGGGGGGGGGGTTAAACTCTGCAGATAATCGATCCAAAAAGGTTACCAAATATGATTTGTTTTTTATCCAAGTGGCCTCAGACGAGCACCGTAATTGCAGAATGGAGGATGGATGTGTTCGTTTTAAGAAGTGTTTTACGTGTGTGATATATTTTGAATTTTCAATGTACTTATACAATTCAAAGCGTATTTCTGAGGTAACAAATTTTCAATGCGTTTTTGTTAAAACCCCATTCACATTTACACCAGTTTTCGTCTTATCGGGAGTTCTATGGGAAGGGACTCCACCCCCCCCCCCCCCCTCGATCGCCCATGCAGTGAAGTGGTGGCTTCTGAATGGTCAGAACAGACATGTGTTTAATAGCATTTACGTCCCAAGGAGCATATGGAATTCAGACTAGCTTAACATACGATTTCAAGGATGCACATGCTTGCCAACCCCCAAAGTATGATCTGTAATGATATTTTTATGCTGCGGATACTTCGCTGTAATTGGGATCTAGATATGCTGGTGATTTTACAAATTAAAATCACCGTACTTTGTGGATGGTTAATTTTATAATGGGAACCTACTCTTAATAATAATAATACGCCGGGTCTGTCGTTTTGGGACACGCGACCCTGCCTCCTTCGCCCTCTATGGCCCAACTGATTTAAAAAGAAGGAGAGCGGTAAACGGCCACAAAGAAGAATCTTGATAGCTAGGGGATTCTAAAGTAAAGTATTTATTTATTTATTTATTTATTTATTTATTGGGGTTTAACGACACTTTCGACGGCTACGGTCATCTCATGTCGGACAGTTTTTGCGGGTGGAGGAAGCCGGAGTACCCGGAGAGAATCACCGAGAAAGGGTAAGCAACTGTTCGTCTCTCCAACTTACTAACTCCACACAAGCTGGGTTAGCATTGGATAAAGACAAGTGCACCATCGACAAGCAGTATGCCTTAGAACACAACCCTAGAACACAGCAACACAGTGCCCCACCCCTCCCACACGTGGGCAATCGGGATTGAGGGCCTTGCCCAATGGCTCAACATAGTTACACCTGGCGAGGATCGAACCGTCGACCTTTCGTTTGAAGTCCAATGTCGCAACCACTCAGCCGCTGGGCTCCCTTCTAAAGTACGTGTTCACATAATAAATGGAATGAAAACATACCGAATCCCTTTTAACTGTTGTGGTCTGGAAAATATTCCAGAATTTTTACTACACACCACGCCTTGGAAGTCTTGCTGCTAATCAGTGATTTCTAGTCAAGTCTTGGCTGCCACTTGTGGCAGCCAAGACATGACTAGAAATCACTGCCAGAGTAATATGACTAGTGTCCCCAGAACCTCTTCTTGACTTCACGTTAAAGTACCCGTTGAACAGTTCTGAGAAGAACTTCGACGGTTACCAACACCCAACTGGGTGGTATTAAAGAAAAGCCTGGGATACATGCTTTCTCGCCACAGTGAAGTAACTGCTACAGTATGGGGAGAGTCGCCTCCGAATCTTTTCCCAGGGAGGAAAAGGTCGCACCCCTGTGATTTTCAAAAACGACAGACATGATAAACAAATATTCAATGTTACGCAATAACTTTTTAATATTTATTTAAATACTCACAGTCATCCTGTCTCCCTAAAAGAATACGACACTGAATACATAGTGTGAAAATAACGTATGTTTTACAAATCTGCAGTTTTCGCATCCGGGCAGTTTATTTCTTTGTGGTTGTAAACCACACTATCTTTGATTTCTCAAATTTATTATGTTTTCTGTATCGTTGGAGCACCTATACTCCAGTCTCATAGCCAACCGAACTAGTTTTTACGAAATTACCCAATGAAAGCCAAATCGCAATACCATTAGTTCCCATATGATACAGCTAACTTTATGTGTATCCCACCAAGCGTTTCAGCAAATAATGTCATCACATTTTATACACATCTGTGACAGTAATGCTGTGTTGAACCCTTTAAACTACATTTTATCAAAATTTAACACTTTATTATGCGCGTGCCCGTTATGATCTGGTGTTCAATCACACGCAGGGTGAAAATTCACCGACATGGTCACTTGCAGATCACGGAGTACTATTTTGGACTGAACAAAACCAAATTTCAGCTTATCACCCACCGGCTTCACACGATGAATCATTTGTCGATATTTGTTTTTCAGTTCTGACTTTCTTCAATACCACCAACTGCTCCTTTCAGTGGATATCCACTTTGATTGGGAATAAGTCACAGTACAAGCAATATATATTACAGTTGTCAGTCGGAGCACTGTTGAGGGTGTGGGAGACGGCATCTAGTTCTAAATTATACATTTAAACTAGATGGGTGGGACTAAAAATAAAACATGTCAAACGGCAAAACTGTTGAAATAAAAAATAACCCCTTACCTAACACAAAAAGCATAGGACAGATGTAAACAAAATTCTTGAAAATTTTTAAAAAAATTTTTGACGTCAAAAACAAAGCTTATGACCCTAGCTCGTTCCAGTCCAGGGGTCATAATCTATGTCTTTGAGATAAACAATTGTTAAAATAATAAAAATTGAATGGCGATTTTTGTGAATAGAGCTGGCCGGTTTTGTCCGTTACATCTGCTGAAGGGTTAAGTGCATGCACCTTCAATGGGATTAACCCTTTACCTGACACAGTATTTTTTAAAAAATAAATTAAATTTCACATTTTTTTCGAAAATAAATTAAATATTTTTCACTAAAACCATACAAATATGTATATCATTAGAACCAGCTCGACGAGCTAGTAACCATTTACCTAACACAGCTCGACGAGCTGGTTCTAATGATAGCCATATTTGTGTGGTTTTATTGAGAATCTTCCGAGAAATTTTAGGCTGTGGTAGGCTTGTCCGGGTTAATTTTCTGACCGTTTTTTCCCGCTATGTTAGGTAAAGGGTTAATCGATTAATCTGTGTCAGGACGGTAACAAATCGGTTACATATGCAGTTAACAGGACAAATCCGCATTTTATGTCATTGCAACTCGACTTGGTCTCTCATCCCACGTGCTTATCACACGTGCCGAAGACGATAACTTCGTAATGAATTATTTTATTGTGATTATCTGATAAAAAAAAATAAAGTTAATAAGGCTCCACAAAGTAAATCTTCTGTTTTTCAGGCCATTTTTTGGTAAGATTGCATACGGGCGGGTGGTTTTTTATATTATATTTTATTCTTGTAATTATTCCTTTGCCATCAAAAGTTCATGTTCTTGGTTTGTTTTATGTTTTAGGCCTTATAATCTACAGAATAGCATGGGTGGTGGCTAGGGCTGGTAGCAGTTAACTAGTTAACTGGTTAAAAAAATTAACCAGTTAAGAATTTTTTGACAGGTTGAAATTGAAAAAAAAAAACAAAAAGAAGTGATACGATGCGATCAAAACGTATTTTGGGCCCACCAAAGGTTTGATCTAAAAAATTTTATGCTTCCCGAGTTTCCGACTTTATTCACACCGACCTCATTGACCCAGTCAGGAATTGCAACGTTGTATCTAAAACACAAACAGTGGTTGAGATATTGTAATAAATCTGTCTCATGACTCTCATCCAATCAAATGCCTGGGTTCCCGCTGGCAGGCCACTTCTTTCTTTTATTTCACACTGCATTTTTCTTGTGAGATTAGTAGGTTGTTAATTCATTCTGTGGCTATTCGGGTTGCACCGTTCACTTGTCCTTTTCTTTTACTGATATCCGACGACACGAAAACTGAATAACACTGATGGGATTTTTTTTTTTTTTGGGGGGGGGGGGGGGAATTAATCAATTGGTGGTTGGGAGGTACTCCAGAAGGAGTATCTAGCATTCTCTTACCAAATCATTTAAATGTGTTATGTGAAATGTAAACTGGAATCCGACGACTTGGTATCCAAATTTCAGCATAATTTTTAATTCTCTATGATGTTTTGTGAAGTTTATGGCTAGCCATCAGAGAGAATTTTTAATAATTCGCTTTGATGTTTAGTGAAGTTTATCGATGAAAAGTCTGACAGAACTGAATAAAATATAGTATGAGAGTACAGGAGACCTAGATTCAGTGTTATTTTTTTGCATTTACTTCAATATTCTGTTGGTTTTCTTTCAGCAAGTTATTAACTGGTTAACTGTTAAAAATAAATTAATCTTAACCGTTGAAAAAAAATGAACTACACCCAGCCCTGGTGGTGGTGTATTTCGTCCTTGAGTGCAAGAAGGCTTTGCAATGCTAAAGAATTGCCAAGCCTTGTTGCACTCAAGGGAGAAATTTATCAATTTTATTAACGTGGGTAAAATATCAAAATATCATACGTTTCATTTTATCAAGTTTATAATTGGTTATAAAAAAGCATGCGGCAGCCAAACAGCCATACGGGAGGTCCCGAAAAACAGATTTTTAACTTTTTTAGGCCAAATGGACACTGTGATGAAATAAGGGCGGGGGGGGGGGGACGTAACCCACACATGCTAACGATGAGAAAAGGTAATACATTTCCAAAAATATTCAGAATATTTTCAAGACTCTGATAGCTATTAGAGTTATGCTGCACGGCACACGCGACCATGCCGTCGCGCATGAATTTTCCAAATACTTGTTCACCAGACAAGCATGAGAACCGTCCACAAATTGAAACAAAATAGTTTAAAACAGCTTGCAAATCTTAAATTTTGATGCTAAGCTAGGAACAAAGAGAGTGAGTGAGAGACAGCGAGAGTGGGAGAAAGCGAGAGTGAGAGAGAGCGAGGAGAGAGAGAGAGAGAGAGAGAGAGAGAGAGAGAGAGAGAGAGAGAGAGAGAGAGAGGGGGGGAGAGAGCGAGCAAATAAACCATGGAATAAAGAAATATAGTCGACAGCTGTTCAGTCTTCATAATAAAAGCAATAACACGTTTTACTCTGATCTCAAACTTCAGTGTCTTACCACCATCAGTAACCAATAGCCCTACAATCATTAGCGACTCTCGACACAAAAACCCAACAGGACGACAATGACTGGATGGAGGTAATAATCAATTTTATCGGAGTGCATCGCCCCAAAGGTGTGTTATTACATTATATATTAGTTTGAAGTTACTCTTCAAAAACGCAAGATACGAACAACGTTTTGTAAAGTTGTTAACTTTGTTAATACGATTTCTGCCACTAGCCTTGTTTCCTTTGACAGCAAACAAGCACATAAAGCAATATCTTACCTCCTGCAAATATCTGGGAATTTCATTGGTTCAAAGACGTCACATGCAGGCTGCATATAAAACTATATGCTGCCTGTCAACATCAATATACGCTGACTGCTGTGGGTAATCTCCCTTTGTTCCTTGATTATTCAAAATGGCGGCAGCAGATAAACGCTTCAAGTTGAACGATTGAGTGTTGGAAGCCCATATTTGGTCAGAAGTGCAGCTTAGGCAACTTAAAATGCTTCATATTCCGTGGATGTGAGTCATGTTACCTTCGAAATGAAACTGATTGGTATGTGTGAATTTGTCTTGTTAAAATTTATGGGAGAGTGCCTGTAGGCACCCTCCCATAAATTGTAACAAGGCAAAGGACACGTGAACACATTGTGAGAATTCTCTCATTTAATTTTGATCGCTGTTGTTATTAGTTCTGTGCATTGATGCAGCAGTCGGTAAGATATATTCGTTACACAGTTTGTTGGTGGCCTAATATGGTATATGTGGTGTCAGTTAATTCCATATTGGACTCGAGCGAAGCGAAGCTCGAGTCCAATATGGAATTAACTAACACCATGTATGCCATATCAGGCCACCAACATACTGTATAACTAATATTATCCTTCCACATATATAAATATGGAACTTGCCAATTTTGCTCTCGTCCAATATGAAATTAACTGACAGCATATATACCATATTAGGCCACCAACAAACTGTGTAACTAATAGTATCGATCCAAAGGTGTGTTGTTACATTATATTTATTTATTTATTGATGTTTAAGGTCACATATTTATGCACAATGGCTAATCATGACCGTGACAGTTTTACGGGTGGAGGAAGCCGGAATACCTGGAGAGAACCACCGAGCAACGACGAGCAGCTGCCAGGTCCCCAACGTCGTAACTCCGCACTGCAGCACTGGCAGGGTTAGATTGGTTGAAGACATGCGTACCATCGACGTGCAGTACGCCTTAGTACACGGCGTCATCGTGCCCCCACGCGGGCAATGGAGATGAAGTGTCTTGCCAACACAACGCGGTTGCCGCAGGTGGGATTCGAACCGAGGACCTCTCGGCTTGCAGCCTGCACCTCTACCAACTGAGCCACCGCGCTCCTTGTTACATTATATATTAGTTTGCAGTTACTCTTGAAAAAACGTAAGAAACGAACGACGTTTTGTAAAGTTGTAAACTTTGTTAATACGATTTCTGTCACAAGCCTTCTTTCCTTTGATAGTAAACAAACACATAAAGCAATATAATGTACATTCATTGCATCAGCTGTACAATGATTTCTTGTTGTTATTCCGAAAGATCCACACGGCGTATAGCTTGAGGCGGGCATGCTATTTTACACGCACAACAGTCGAAAAGTAAGTCGAGTACAAATAAACTGAACACTCCATTCTAATTATTCCACCTGTTCATTATACACAAGAGTCAATGAGTACGAGTTAGTAATGCGACTGTCACCACACATAGACGAACGGATAAAGTGCTCTGCGCCGGTTAACCCTTTACAGGCCTAGAAATAACCCGCAAACGATCGGCCATGCCAATTTTAATGCCTGAACTTTCTTCCAATGACACATCAGGGTATCTAGAAAATTTGGAAACTATGTATGCAATAGTTATGTCAATTGTAAAACACGCGAGCGAACTACATGTTACGACAAAGTAATACAACATAGCTTTATCAAATTACTAATCCCGTATGTTTCACCAGAAAGAGGGGGGCGCGGTAAGTTAAGCAACGTCGAGTCCGTTAGTTCTTGGATGGGTGACCGTCTGAGCGATCGATTCGGACTCCCACGTTGTGTCCTTGGGCAAGGAACTTAACTACGATTGTCCACATGGGGGCACGATGACGCCGTGTACTACGGCGTACTACACGTCGATGGTGCGCGTGTCTTCAACCAGTCTAACCCTGTCTGTGCTACAGTGCGGAGTTACGACGTTGGGGAGTTGAAAGCTGCTCATCGTTGCTCTGTGGTTTTCTCCGTCTCCGGGTTCTCCGGCTTTCTCCACCCGTAAAACTGCCAGGGTCACGATTAGCCATTGTGCATAAGTTTGTGACCTTAAGCACCAATAACTAAATAATTCATCTGTCTCAACTATCCCGTCTTAAATTCTGAGTGTAGCGCCCACGTATGAATAGAATGGCATACTGTTTTCACTTTAAAGAATCCCCCCCCCCCCAAATAAATAACAGCAACTAACGTGCAATCTCGCTGAAGCGAGATCGCGCGTTAGTTGTTGATATTTATCTAGCCAGAAATCACGTTTTTTTTACGTAAAACATCATAACTGGCGTAATAAAAAACAGAGAAGGCGAAGAAGCCTCACATCCCATTTCCTATGGGTAACTATCATGCTATATAGCGTAACCTGCCAACGGGTTAATCTGTAAACCCCTATTTCCAGGCCTGCCTTACCTGAAGTAACGACGAAGGTCTACTGTTACGGAATACGTATTGAACGTTTGGATATCTACGTTTTCACTGGACACGCAACTGTCAACCAGAGGCAGTCGACTGGACCTTTGTTCGAGCATCAGTCTCGCAACATCATCAACGCCCTATTTGTTTGGGACTTTTGGTGCGCCCGAGGGGGTCAATAACTTTATTTAAAAGCGATCGACTATAACTCACTGAAAAGATAATTTATTTGAATGCATAGCGGAATAATTCAGTTACTAATTCGTCAGTAATTCTAGAATTTATTTATATAACCCACAATTACAGTTCGCACTTTGTGGTTCCGCGTCGCATGTTGCAATTTGCGATTCAAATTTGATCATTTTTATATTTTCTTATTTGTTTAGCCGATGCGCTCGATTTATTTAGTACATACAAAAGAAAAACTCACTTGAAATCCGGATAAATTTTTACGTTCAACAACTTGTTCACACACTTTTCCAGTCGATAAATAGAAACGGTTTGATAAATTACATGATCCGTTTAATGTGTCAGATTTTTACGGCAGCGTATTAGCGCCATCTCGTTTTTTTTTTTGGCGTAACTTATGTTAAATTGTTAAATTGTAATTACAATTTAGCTAAGTAGTAATTACAATTTAAGCTATATTATAATTACAAATTAAGCTAAGTTGTAATTACAATTTATTAAGTTGTAATTACAATTTAGCTAAGTTGTAATTACAATTTAAGCTATATTGTAATTACAATTTAAGCTAAGTTGTAATTACAATTTATTAAGTTGTAATTACAATTTATTAAGTTGTAATTACAATTTATTAAGTTGTAATTACAATTTAGCTAAATTGTAATTACAATTTAGCTAAATTGTAATTACAATTTAACATAAGTTACGCAAAAAAAACGAAATGGCGCTAATACGCTGCCGTAGAATTTGAATTCGCATCTTGCAGTGTTGCACTGGTGCTTGCACGAATTGGAGAGAATTTCTATAAATAGCATTTTAACATAACTGTTCGATGCACAAACTTTAATTACATTTCAGATTTTAAAACAAACAGAGGAGTGTGAGTGTGTCATTTGTTGACATGCTAATTTCAATTTCCTTCTTTAATAACATGACAAGTTTTATTTTATAATACTTTGTGTCTAAATACCGAAACACTCTGTATGTTTTCTAAGATAGATATCCAGTTTTGAAACAGTATTTTACCAAGTGTTGTAACTATGGCTATGGAGGCGGGGTGTAGATGGTGTTATACCACACAATAATTTTCCATTCAGGACATTTTCACCTTGATTCGAGATCATGTGTTTTTTACGGGATTAGATTTGCATTGTGGACTTATGTAACACACGCAGTGGAGAAGGACAGTATTTTGAGTTTTGAGTTCGGTTTTGGTATTTTTAGGGGGCATACCTCGGTATCGGTTCGGTATTTGATATCTGACTTGACTGAGATTTGCTGATGTAGTATCAAAAAGGAATTCACATCGGGATAAACAGAATAAGTTGTTATAGTATCATTCAACCAACAGTTCTATAAATGGCACTGCCGGGGAGCGCGGTGGCTCAGTAGGTAAAGGTGCAGGCTGCAAGCCGAGAGGTCCTCGGTTCGAATCCCACCTGCGGCAACCGCGTTGTGTCCTTGGGCAAGACACTTCACCCCCATTGCCCACGTGGGGGCACGGTGGCGTTGTGTACTAAGGCCTACTGCACGTCGATGGTGCACCTGTCTTCAAACAATGCTAACCCTGCTTGTGTGGAGTTGGTATGTTGGGGAGCTGACAGTTGCTCGCCGTTGCTCGGTGGTTCTCTCCGGGTACTCCGGCTTCCTCCACCCGTAAAACTGTCATGGCCAGGATTAGCCATTGTGCAGAAATATGTGACCTTAAACACCAATAAATAAATAAATAAATTGGAGATAGGACACTGCGAAGCTTCGAGCTTCGATTTCATTTCGAATGTTAAGTAGTTATTCGGTTCGATTTGAATTCGGCTGTCCGATTCACTTCCTTTCGAATCTTTTTCATAGTATTTTGCTTGGTATCAGCCATCTTCATCGTCCCATAAATAATGTTGAAATAAAAGACTGAGTGTAACTATAGCTATATTAACATAAATAACATCTGTACTTTTTCCACCTGCCATACAAATTACAATATCACTAATCCCTACCACTGGTAATTACAAATTTAAAGTTTCCAAGCAATGTCGACGATGAACTATAATTCTTACAGGATAATATTCCAACTACATCGTCAAGGCATGCCTTCGATGAAGGCATTCCTTGATGGATGTAGTTGGATTATTTTATCTGTCGGGACATCAGCCATCACAGTCGAAACAATCGAGCTTCGATTCGAATCGAAAATGTGTGATTCGCAAGGCCCTAATTAGAGATAAAATACACTTTAAACAAGAGGCCTCTTGGGGCCTCTTCAATTTATCAGGTGAGCGATTAAGGCCTTAATCGCTCACCTGATAAAATTGAAGAGGCCCAAAGGGGCCTTAATCGCACACCTGATAAAATTGAAGAGGCCCAAAGGGGGCCTTCATCGCACACATGATAAAATTGCTTAAAGAAGGATTTATGGTCACATTCAGTATCTACATGGTGATATAGTTAATCTAGATTTGCTAGGGGAGTAGGGTGGTAGGAGATGTGTCTCTTTGGTGATTTTTAATGCATAAAATCAGTGAAATCCCTTCAAGACTCATTTTGAAGCAAAAAAGAAACAGTCACCCAGTTGATCCCCTCTACTCCCCCACCCCCACCCAAACGACAAAGGAAGATCTGAAGAAGAGGTTTTTAAAGAATATTCCTCATATTGCACTGAGCTAAAGTTCCGATTTCCCATATGGACCCCAAATATGACCGCAGGGACTTGATCTGAACAAACTTCAAGCTGCCCCCCTCCCGGGATGCTCTATACCAATCATCAAAAGATTTTGACCGGTGGATCTGAAGAAGATTTTAAGAACTTTTCCTCGTAATGGACTGAGTGAAACTCCAGGTCCCCATAGGGAGGCCAAATATGAACCCAGGGACTTGATTACACAAATGTAAAATTGTGGTTCCCACAAGGAGCCCAAATATCCTTTCAGGGTCTGATTTAAACAAACTTCAAGCTGACCACCCCCCCCCCCCCCACCCCAAAGATGTGGTATTCCAAATATCAAGAGATTTTGGCCGGTAGATGTGAAGAAGATGTTTAATATAATTTACCAATATTGCACCAATTTAAAATTCGGGTTCCCATGGGGAGCCTAAATATGACCCCAGGGACTTGTTTGAACAAAAATGAATTTGCCCCCCCCCCCCCCCCCCCCCCCCCCCCCAAGGATGCTCCATTCCAGTCATCAAAAGATTCTGACTGGTGACTGGTGGGTCTGAAGAAAAAGATTTTAAGAAAAAACGCTTCCTGATAATGGACTGAGTGAAAATTCAGGTTCCCATAGGAAGCCCAAATATGAACACAGGAACTTGATTTTGAACAAACTTGAATCTCACCCAACTTAGGGGGCTACATGCTCAATATCAAAAGATTCTGACTGATGAATTTGAAGAAGAACAGTTTTAAAGAATATTCCTCATGCTACACAAAGTTAAAATTAGGGTTCAACAGGAACCTCATATATCACACCTGGGACTTGATTTGAAGAAACTTCAAGCTACCCTCGCAAAAGTAGAATCTTGGCTCAGTTTTGTAGAACATCAGCGGAAAATTTAAAAACAGCTAAATACGTAATTTAAGCGTGATGGAATGAGCTATGAAGAACTTTATGAAAAATTGTTAAAGAAAAGATTAACTTTTTTATGTGAGCTAAATTGTGGCGACAGCAAAACTAACCTTATGGTAAGAACGTACTCGTAAGCCGTTTTTGAACTTGGCGTACACCGAGAGAATTCTTCGAGATTTTAGCGAGAGTAACGCATAAAATCCCGAATCAACATCCAAATGCATCCAAATGTATATTTCATAGAATAACCGAAAGCTGGGTGTTTATAACCCCGATGCGACAGATCAGTGGTGACACGTGATGTTGTGTGGCTTCGTTAACTCGAGATTGATTATTGATTATTGACTGTAAACATGCTCGCGTTTGCCCGTCAAGCCACAAAAGGGGTTTAAAAAGTGGTCCATTTTGGAAAATAGATTTCGACCCGGATTATTCGCTTCGATGTGTAGGTGTGATAGTACTTTGGTTTTAGTCTCTATTTAAAAATTGCAAATAAAATCTTGGAACTTGCTGTATCTATTTTGAATCGAGCAGAAAACAAAATATTCCTTGAGTGCAACAAGGTGCCATCTGCAATGCGAAAGCATTGCAGATGGCTCCTTTTTCACTCAAGGGACGACATGATTATCAATTTCAGATCAGATAAAAATACTCTCAACAAAACACATCCTGTATTTTGCCACATACGAAACTGCAAAGACGGTCTACCTGTATGTAACAGCCGATGGTTGGAACAAAAACAGTTCTCAAGCTCCAGTTGATGAAAATCATATTAATGCATTGGACTACACTTCACACCGACTAGTTTGAATTAAACATAATTTAACGACTCCTTTATCCTTCATTGCAAAGCAAGAAGTCATTTCCTAAAGAGAACCTAATTTTGATAATTTCTTTGAGTCCATCTGCGGTTCATTTGTCGAGCCTTCCTTTATAAAATAATTTTTGTTTACCTTGCAACAAAATTAATCTCGTTTCTATAATACAAGACAAATAAGGAACGTAGTAGGCTATTTGTCTCCTTATGTTTGGATGTAATTTTCTTCACGTGTTCCTGTTTACATAAGTCTTCTCTATAGAACACATGGAATAGATATGTGACCAGTGATGTTTTCTCTGCACTGGGATCTTTCGTGGGTGTTTATTGATAAATACTTCGATATTTATTTACTTTCTGTATGTTTTCGATGATGGCTGAAGTAACCCGTAAAATATCAAATTCATGTTTCGTATTATAAGGTTAAGTGTATTTGTAGATTTCCAGGTCGATCAGGAATAGAGGTTCTTTGAGATTTAGTGGGTCCCTCCATATTGCAAATGTGTCAGAAAAAACGGTACTTCAAGTGCGAACCGACGAAACGATAAATGGTGAAAAGGACGTGTTCCAGGGGGGCGAATACAATAAAAAGTCTAAGATTTTATTTTTCAGAATTGCATTTTTCCACAGACCTGTCCCTGAACATTAAAGCGTTCGCGATACAGGCACACAAATGGATTGAAACGTCCTCTATACAGTACGTGGAGAGTGGATTGTAACGAAATTATCACCCAAACTATAACTTTCAAATTTTGTATATATCGACTAAAAACACAAGCAATGTTTCAGCCAATGGACCTCCGGGTTTAACCCGGAGGTCCATTGGCCGAAACTTTGCTTGTGCTTGTTATGCTTTACAACAAATTTGCAATTATTGCTTGGGTGGAATCTCCACTCTGCGGGTGATTTAGTGATAATACACTCTCCACGTACTGTAAAATACGGCAAAATATAGGCCACATCAAGAAAAATAAACGGTAGTAGCATTTCAAATTCAATGCTCTTGCGTTTCACTCCTGTCAGAAGAGATTCTTTTGTACTGCAGGGAGGATTGTAAACACAAACTTTTGACCGGATTTCCACCCAGTCGCGACCCGGTTGCGACCCGGTCGAAATTCTATTCCCGCTTTTGTGGTCACAGTACTGTGTTTGTGGATACAAATGACTGAAATTTAAAAGAACTGTCAACAACTTGTAAAATGCAAGTTATTGATGTCAATTATATATTGTCCACTGAGTGCAACAAGGCGCCATCTGCAATGCCCTAGCATTGCAGATGGCGCCTTGTATTTAAGGGATGAAATAATCACAGGTAGTCTCAAATAATTACATTTTACAAATGTTTGATTATAAAAGAGTTGTAAATATTCTTGATGTTTAGCACAGCCAATGTGGAACTATCGTCCAATCATTATTTTTAATGATTACAGTACCACTAATCTCATCTGGTATGGGACACTGTCGAAACATCTATTTATTTTTTATTTTCATTTTAGAGAATTATTATTATTATTTGGTGTTTAACCCTTTACCCAACGCAGACGGTATCAAAATTTATTATTTTAAATATCATTTTTTTTTCATTTTTCAAAAAATTTCAACAAAACCATATCATGTGACCCCTCGTTGGAACGAGCTCGACGAGCTCGTTCCAACGAGGGGTCACATGATATGGTTTTGTTGAAATTTTTTGAAAAATAATATTTTTTCAACTGCTGAATTTGCATATTACGCGGGCGGATGCGGGCGATTCGTTGGGTAAAGGGTTAAGGTCACATACTTATGCACAATGGCTAATCGTGACCGTGACAGTTTTACGGGTGGTGGAAGCGGAGTACCCGGAGATAACCACCGAACACCAAAGAGCAACTGTAAGCTCCTCAAAATTCTAACTCTGTTCAAGCTCCGCTCAAGCAGGGTTATAGCGGTTGAAGACAGGTGCACCTTCGACGTGCAGTACGACTTAGCACACGGCGTCATCGTGACCCCCATGTAGGCAACCGGGATAAAGTGCCTTGCCCAAGGACACAGCGGGGGTCGTCCCTGGCGGGGATCGAACTCGGGGCCTCTAGCACAGAAGTCCAACAGTCTACCACTGAGCCACCGCACTCCCCTCTTTTCAGAGAAAGAGAGAACATACTTTTTCTTGCACTCCCACCTTTTTCTTTTCTCCATTTACGTTTACCACCAGTCCGTCACCCCCTTCCTCGTGGCGTGACGATAGTTTGCGGGCCCATTGACCTTAGAAACACCTTGGCAAGTTCCCCCACCCAAAGTCCATCTTGGCGGCACTAATCCGGAATAACTCTCCGGATAATTTATATCGTCTCGTCGCGTTTCTCGCTAAGAATGGCCCAGTTTCCGGTCAACACATGTTACGATGCTATAGGCGCTGCATGCTCTCTGTCTTCTCACTAATAATATATCAGTACACCATTTGTCTCAAGCGACCTCTCGCCAGAATTGTGTTCAGAAAATGAAATGGGAGAGTTTTACACAAATGACTTGAAATGATATGTTTGTTTCTGCTGGAGATAAATGCTCCCAGGGATATTTGTGCGGCAAGCTGAGATGCCTGAAACAACACGAAAGCAGCCATCTCTTATCGACATTTTGTTTCTAACATTCATCTTCGGACGTGCACCAGAAATCTTCCGGAACCCTTTCTGGCAGCACCAATTCGTTTCAATTTGCTGTAGTGATCTGTCACAGCGTAGCGTCTCATTGGGTATGGACGTAATCGGGCTGTCCCAGTGCGGAAGGGGGCACACACGTGCATGCTAAAGCTCCCGAGAAGAGTGAAGCTACGAAGCTGCCGCAAAGGAGGTCATTTCACAAACCCGCGCCATTAAGCCAAGGAGAGGTGTTAATATAAATTGTGTAATGTGCTCACCACTCCTTCTAAAATCAATAAGCTAAAACTAAAACAATCCTGCTCTCTCCAGTGACTTCACTCTTTCACAACAAATTCTGCAGTGTACGTGATCTTCGCACGCACAAATTAATGCCTCCATTTATTATTCAAAACAATTCTACAAAATTTGGTCATTTAACAAATTGCAACTCTTCAATAAACCTCAGAAAAAATCGAAGTGCCTGTTCGGATCACGTAGAATGGATTCTTCATAAACATAGGACGGAAAAGCGGATAACTTTTAACTTCTAAAAGTCTGAAGACGAGTCCACACTAGTGCTGAACGGTATATCGATAAACCGATATATACCGGTATTCAAACCAATATCGATTGAATACCGGTGTAATTACTAAAATATCGGTTTATCGTCATTATTTATTTACCCATAATTTAATTTTCAAGATGTCTTGGGTTTTTTAACTGTCGCTCCGAATGAATAATATTTTCACTTTACCCAAGGAATCGTCTGCTTTTACCCACGTAATATTCAAATTCAGCTGTTCAAAAAATAATTTTCAAAATTTTCAACAAATCTATATCATGTGACCCCTCATTGGTACGAGCTCGTTGAGCTCGTTCCAATGGGGGGAGGGGGGGGGTCACATGATATTGTTTTGTAGAATTTTGGGGGAAAATCTAATAAAATAATTTTTAAAATAATAAATTTTAATGTCGTCTGCGTTGGGAAAATGATTTTCCAACCGTATCAGCAAGGCATGCTGATTCGTTCCGACTGTGATTCCTTAAGTTTCGATTGTGGTACCTATGTTCATATATTTCAGCAGTTTCCGATATACCGGTATACCGCGGTATTTTTTGGAATACCGATACCGGTATTTAGTTTTGAGTATCGTGCCGCCCTAGTCCACATAACCGTGGTTTAATAATGTAGTACGGTCGCCGTGGACTGGTCACTTTCCACGAGTGGGCAATATTTCCCTGGATGCAATAATATTAGATTTCAAACACTAATTATAGGAATAATCATCAAAAAATTAATTAATGAAGCACCGGGTTATATAACCCGGAGCTTCTTTAATTCAAATTTTGCTGATGATGATGTTTATTATCTGGTAAACGCATGCGTGGACATCACTGCCCATGCATGGATTGCGACCAGTCCATGGCGACTATACTGTACGACAGGTCGTCTGGAAAGGACGGCCCGAAAAACAGTGACCAAAGAGACTCGTAAAATTTCAGTAGCTGTTTCAAATCAAGTAACGTCTGTCTGAAACACCTGCTAGATGATGCGTCTTGTGCAGTATGAGATGTTAAATAAATTCACTCTTATTTCCCAAGCCCATCCAATTTGATACAATGAGCAGATGGATTTCGATCTGGTATTCATTAACAATTTATAGAAGAAAAACCCACATGTACCAATTCTTGAACTTATAGACTAGCATGCCCTACACGGTGATCTATAGGCTTAAAAGTTGACTGGTTTTGTGCTTCTGAGAAATTACAATTAAAAATGGGTGGGAAGTTCACTGGTTTCCTGTTTGAGTTGAAATCCCACGTTTCCTATCAGACTTCTAAATGGTTATACAAGTTTTTTCCGGTCAATATGTTTGTTACCGGCTAACTCATGTGTGTGTATGTGTGTGTGTGTGTGTGGGGGGGGGGGGGGGGGTGGGGGTGGGGGCATCAAGAGTGTAACTTATGCGTCTTATCTTTTAAAATGAAAGTGACTGATGCCATGAATATATTGTACACTGAGTGCAACACTAGGTGCCATCTGCAATGCGTTAGCATTGCAGATGGCGCCTTGTTGCACTCAAGGGATGATATAATCGTAGGTAGAAAATACAAGTCTATAAAACGCAGATGTGAAGGTTTTATAATATTGGCTTCTGGTTTCTCTACTAATTTTAACATTTAACGTTCAAGCAGCTTTAACTTGTTTCAAATAATTTTGCGAATGTTTTGATTATAAAAAAGAATGTATTTATTACTTTCCAAAGGGTGATTTACTGGGATTTCCGGGTTTGATTATAAACGATAACTTCACAAGTGAATTATGCAATCAACAATTGTGCCATGTATCCGTGCGCGCAAACGAAGACGCTTTGCCATGGGTGTAATGGGGACTGTTGCTTTTTTTTAACCTTTTACCTAACATGAAAAACAGACGACACTTTCTAAAAAAAATTATTGAATAACTATTATTTTCATTTTTTGTCTCAAAAACATAGGTTATGACCCCTCATTGGAACGAGCTCGACGAGCTCGTTCCAATGAGGGGTCATAACCTATGTTTTAGAGACAAAAAAAAAATGAAAAAATAATGAAAATTAATTGGCGAGTTTTGAGAATAGCGCTGGCCTTTTTTGGCCGTTACGTTAGGTAAAGGGTTAAATAATATAATTAGTGTTAATAATGAAAAGTAATAAACAGAGTAATCGCTTGACTGGACTGGTTACGTGAAATAATTCATTCGAGGCGAGGGACTATATTGTAAAACACTCGTGCGCATTAGAAAAAAATGTCAAGCGATTACTCTCTATATATTGTTAATGATTGGCATAGCCAATGTTGACTAAGGTAGAAAGACTTTTTTAAAATTGAAATAAGTTGTACAATCTGCTCTCCACTCCATCTAAAATCAATAAGCTTAAAGCTTTTTAGGATACTTCTGACATCTATAACTACAACAACACACATTTGGATCCTAGAATTATCATTTTCCATAATCCACCAACTCCACCAAATCGAGAAGTTTGTTTTCCTTTTTACTTTTCTGTGTGTGTACAGTTAACACCAGAAGTTCTGTCATGACATCGATAGCACGTCGATCTGCGCATTAATCTACGCGTTATGTCCATAGTAAGGCTCTCAAATTCTGTACATATGGCCTGTGCACAAGCAATGTTTCAGCCAATGGACCTCCAGGTAATGCACAGTTCGTGACAGGACTTCTAGTTTTAACTGTAGAGAGCGCGGTGGCTCAGTAGGTAGAGATGCAGGCTGCAAGCCGTCAGATCCTCGGTTCGAATCCCACCTGCAGTAACCGCGTTGTGTCCTTGGGCAAGACACCTCACACCCCCATTGCCCACGTGGAGGCACGGTGGAGTTGTGTACTAAGGCGTACTGCAACTCGATGGTGCACTTGTCTTCAACCAATGCTAACCTTGCTTGTGTGGAGTTAGTATGTTGGGGAGCTGACAGTTGCTCGCCGTTGCTCGGTGGTTCTCTCCGGCTTTCTCCACCCGTAAAACTATCGTGGTCATGATTAGGCATTGTGTGCAGAAATATTTGACCTTAAACACCAATAATTAAATTAACAAAATCTGTGTGTGTACCTAGTTTGTATTTTTAACTTCCGTCGTCAGTTTACTGCACAATAGTGAAGAAATGATCAATCGATTAACTTGCAACGGAACGGTTACAGACTTTTTTCCAGTCAAAATACCGGTTAACCAGTCAGTCATGATGACAGAAAAGTGCAAGTATATTGTATCACTGACTTTAGAAAATTGGGAATATGCAGAATGTTACGTATGCATATTATGTATAAAATATTTTCGAGATTTGCATACGTTATATTCTGTGAGGTCCGAGTATTTCATGCATGTGTGCATAAGCTACCCTTTAGATTTTTTTCCTTCTGTCAGGTTCCACAAACACAAACTATTCCCATTTAGGTCCTAATTACCTTATCGCCGTACAACAGCCAAGCTTATTCTCAATTTCCATGCACGTGAGTAGTGGTTAACCGGTATTAAAATGATATAACTAAACTGTTAACCGGTTACACAGTGAGGAAAATCCGACGTTGGTAATTTGTTCATGCTCACAGCTTGCGCAATTTTAATCCCACGGTAGCGTCTTGGTTGTGCCAAAACAGTCATTATCAACATCGTCGGTATCTCAGACCCTCCGACACATCCATTTGTGAAGGGTAACACAGAAGTGACGTTAAGATTGCACGTCTTTGGTCTTCAACTCTCAAAAAAATAAATTTACAATGTCTGATCAGTTAGGGGCGGGTTAGGCTGTTAAATCATTCGTGTTGGGCCATCAACAAACAAGAGAGCCCCCCCCTCCCCCCCCCCCCAAAAAAAAAATAATGTTATGTTACTACAATTATTTGAATTTTTACAATCCCCCTGGACCGCAGTATTGGCCGATTGAGCAAGCAGTTCTGTCTGGATGCCAGGCAGAACTACCAGCTCACTTGGTCCATCTTGGGTTTATAAAGAAATGAACACAGGTTCAACACCAGTTTATTGGCATTGATTGATGTGAACGCATTTCATGGACAACACACACCATCTACTAGGTATTTAGAAGAAGTTTGTGAAGGAAAACAATGAAAATTAAGCAATTTTCTCGCTCAAGCAGCTCCCACAAGAACGATGTTTTACCATCCCAGATTTTTCAAAAAGCCAAGCTTGGTTACAGGATGTCAGTACCACTAGTAATCACTCACCCGGAAAGTACTATCGCTCGTAACCTAATGTATGTCTTTTCAATGACTTCTTTGAACATTTCCACGTGGCCTATAGCCTAGACACTTTGCAGTTATTCAAGTTACCTACTAATTTTGTGTTCTCATATAAAAACGTGTCTTAACCTTTTACCTGACATGAAAAGCAACCGACACTTGCAAACAAAAATTCTTGAATAACTAATTGTTTTCATTTTTTGTCTCAGAAACATAGGTTATGACCCCTCGTTGGAACGAGCTCGACGAGCTCGTTCCAGCGAGGGGTCATAACCTATGTTTTTGAGACAAAAAATGAAAAAATAATGAAAATTAATTGGCGATTTTTGAGAATAGCGGTGGCCGATTTTTGCGGTTACGTTGGGTACAGACTTAACACAATAAACTCAATGACGCGGAATATTAACGCCATGGTCACTGCTGGGGAAAATCGTTACTCAACACAGCCATACGTCTATGACCAGCATCACAAGTTATATGCTCTCAAAGTGACCGACTAGGGGGTAATACTGCAAGAGTTTGCTCATCAATACTATATCGAAAGAGAGTCCATGTGCCGTCATTTGCAACGCCAATTTGAGACCACACAACGTACTTTCCGACTTCTGACCCTTGAGTGTTTCAAACGTATTGGAAGTAAACAGCATGTGCGTCTAGAACAAACAGTATTTTTTGAACTTACACTCTTTTCTCGGTTTATAAGCTTAAGACCAAAGAGTGATGACCCCGAATTCAAAATACTATCAGGGAATGGAACTCTAGGAAATCTTGTATGGTAATAGCCACATGCAGTGTCAAGTATGTTTCGATTTAACCCACATCTTCTACTTGACCTCTCTTAATAAACAAATCATTCAGATATTGACGCAGAAATGTGTCAGAGATGGAATGTAGGTAGACACTTGACCGCATTTTTATAACGGCATTAAAGATTATCTGCCACCTCATTTATACTTATTATTAGATAAAATACCCCTACTATCTCATTTATAATTGTTATCCGTCACGAAATTTATACTCAAGTATTAATGAGGTAGTAGATAGTACTGTTATTTATTGTATGCTACCCTGTGGATTATCGCACATTATCTAAAAGATATTTCTCGATATCTATCGACTCGATAGATATCGATAAATATTCCTCAGTAGCTTCCTAAATTACGTCACGCTTGGGCGCATGACGTCGCCTTGAAGGAACGATCAGCTGGTCTTTGTTATTGTTTTGAAACGTAAGCATATAGGGTCGAATTGGGCTGAACATTGTTCAATAAAATGTCTCGTAGCATATAATGAAAAATAAAATCTACTCTATTTTAGTCAGTATCTGGAATTATCTCATGAGTGTGGACTTGAAAGTTTTATTTTTTACGAGCGCAAGCGCTCGTGAAAAATAAAACTTTCAGGTTCACACTCATGAGATAATTCCCGATATTCACTAAAACAACATAGATATCCTCTATATATAAGATGGTAGGGATATTTTACGTAATCAGGGACGGCGGAACAATTTTCAAAGTGGGGGGCTGGATCTGGCGATGGATGGTCGTGGTACGAAAATTTTAAATTCCAGGGTCCCAAAACCCACATTTCCATGCATCTGAGCGGATATTTTGAGATTTTTCTGGAGATGTATTTGAAAGATTTTACACTTTGAGAGCCATTAAAAACGCCGGTAAAGCATACAGGTGAGGTCTATTTATCACCTTTGGTCGTTACGACCAAAGCTGATAAATAGACACCACCTGTATGCTTTTCCAGTCGATATCAGCAATTATACTGTCTGTGGATTATCTTGTCTGGGGGTGAATTTGGTACTTGTATGTCTGTAAGATTACGATCTATTTCAGTTAACCGACTTTTTAGCAGACTATACATTTTAGCGTTTGTTGCCACTTACTGCAAAAAATTATCCGAAATCCATCGAAACTGAACCAGTACAAGAGAAACATAGCTGGAGAAATTATGGGGCAGGCGCTGGATCCGCCCCTTGTTTCACCAGTTATTGGTTGTGTTAAAATATGTGCATACAAAAAAAACATGCCCGGCAGAAAAAGTGGAGGGTCTGAAGCCGCCCCCCCCCCCGGTTCCGCCGCCCCTGGTAATAGAGAATATAAATGAAGTGTCAGATAATCGTTAATATCGCTGTAAATGAGGTAGTAAGGGCTTATTGGTTTTACCTACTAGTATACATGTACATGCCGCAACTCATAGGGTGTCATCAATCGATATGGGTGACGTACCATGTGGCAACCATTACGTCACAAATTGATATTAGAGACCGACGTTATCGATAAGAAAGGCGCTCAAGTGTCCGCAGAGCCGCAGGTATAATTTAAGCCTTTCCTCGCCTCTGCCTAATGTATCAGGAAATCACCATTTTACCTATCATACCGTGAAAACTTCATCCATTTAATTTTTTCTTTTTCAATTTTTGCTAACCAGAATAGCTTTTGACGCCTCAATGGAACAAACATTTCGCGCTGTTTTCGGATGGCGTCAAAAATCAACCATTTGTCAACGATTTCTAAGCATTTCTTTATATTGCTTTTGGTTTATTTGGAGTTTAACGACACTTTCAACAGTAGGGATCTGCAAATCACAAATTTCTTTTCGAATCGAATCTCGAATCGAATCGTGTCTCTGATACGGGACATCGAATCGAATCCCGAATCGAATCTTAAAAGACAAGTCATTTCATATCGCATCAAACGGAAGTTACGGGACACTGTGATGACCCTTACGCGACGGAGTGAACACCTTAAACACCAATAACTAAATATTCTCTGTAGCACCGTCGCTGAAACAGCTAGGCCTATTGTCCATAGTTTTAGTTTTTGAAGGCCTAACTTGTTACTATTCACGTTCTTAAGAACGTGAATAGTAACAAGATAAGCCTTCAAAAACCAAAACTGTGGATAATGTTCTGGGCCAAATTCACACCTTAACTAACAATTAAACATTGTCAATTACTCAAATAAATAGGAATTGAGCCTACATGAATGAATTTTCTAATGACAGTTTTATCCTATTTTTGTTGGAAATGTAACAAATTGAAGTTAGTTCGAAAGATTCGAAAAAATCGAATCCTGAGACCGATTCGGGATCGATCTCGAAGCATACGTATGGTATCGATATCGAATCGAATCTCGAATATTCGCAGGACCCTATTCAACAGCCATGGTTAAATCGTGTCGGACAGGTTTCCGGGTGGAGAAAGCACCTGGAGAAAAATACCGAGTAGTGGCGAGCAACCGTCAGCCTCCCCAACGTACGAACTCTGCACAAGCAGGGTTAGCAACGGATGAAGGTAAGAGCACCATCGACGCGCAGTACGCCTTAGTACTTAGTGCCACCGTGTTCCCAAGTGGTAGATCGGGATTAAGTGTCTTGCCCAGTTACCGCTGGTCACGATCGAACTATCGACCTTTCTTTTTGAATTCCAATGCGCTAATTAATCTGTCACTACGCTAGCATTTCTATATATTATTTCAGGGTGGATTCTAATTAGAGGAGAGGTGGATGTCCAACGCAAATCGCCGAAGAGTTTGCGACCGCATATGCCCCTCGAAGGTTTAAGGGTTCTGAATGCTGGTTATAGAAAAGCAGCACTGTGCACCACTTTATTGTCCCAAAATACCCCGGTATATCAGGTTGTTCTAGGACAATACAGTACGTAATGTTGTTGTATTTTATAATGGTATTATATGCTGTATTTACCAGTGTATTTACGGCCATTTCCTACCAACGATGAAACTGAAATTTGGAAGATATCAGGACAGAGTTTGTGAAAATATATGTCCAAATTATTAAGGAATTGCGCTATGTTGTTAATAGAAATTCACAAGTAAAACGCTTGACTTCACACACCTGTATGTACTTGTTAGGGTAATATTAATGGAGCATGCTCAGAGTCCTTCCGCTGTGTTTAACCCTTTACCCAACACAGACGATATCAAAATTTATTATTTTAAATATCATTTTTTCAAATTTTTCAACAAATTTCAACAAAATCATATCATGTGACCCCTCATTGGAACGAGCTCGACGAGCTCGTTCCAACGAGGGGTCACATGAAATGGTTTTGTTGAGTTTTTTTGAAAAATAATATTTTTTCAACTGCTGAATTTGAATATTACGCGGGCGGGTGCGGGCGATTCGTTGGGTAAAGGATTAACCCTTTACACAACCTAATGGCAAAAAAAAATGGCTACCGCTAGTCACAAAAATCATCATTCAGTTTTCATTATTGTTAAATTATTTGTCTAAAAAAACATATCTCATGGCCCTCGTTGGAGTGAGCTCTTTGAGCTCGTTCCAATGAGGGGCCATCAATTATTGTTTTGACGCACAAAATTCAAAAAATAGTTATTCAAAAATTTTGTTTGCAAGTGTCGTCTGCTTTTCGTTTTAAGTTAAGTGCTAAGGAAAATTCTAGAAAATATATCGCATGTACAACGTTAACTTGATTGGCACATACATTGGGGATCTAGAACGAAAATCTGAATTCCAATACAACAACAAAGCATAGGCTGGGCAAAATTCATGGCATTCAAGTCAGCTAAACGAGGATATACACTCGTTACTTTATTTTATATGACATGATTACCGCTAATTTATCCTAATTAAATCCTCTGTTTATTGTTTGACTACACTATAAATAGTTTTTCAATACTCTTGTAGTTTGCCCAACAATTCTGACTCAAAGACGAGAGTCGCAACTTTTTCCAAATCCACATCATGCCGGTCTCAAACGAGGCTCACGTGACTTTATTGATGTGCGCAGATTTTCGAGACGACCATTTTGAAACCGGAAATGGAAACCCGGGGCCTTCATGCTGAACACTCTCGACAAACATTGCTTAATTTAGTTTTTGCTTACATTGCAGCTGTCGCAGTCAATTTTTAAATATTCACTGTCAAATAATAAGAATAATAATAAGAATAATAATTTATTTAATAATAATAGTAACAATAATAATAATAATAATAATAATAATAGTAATAATTTACTCATAACGCTTAAAACCACACAGCAGGTACCCCAAAACCCAATACGTAATATTAGTTATCCTTGTGTTTTTCGGGGTGTTTGGGAATTTGCACCGGTTTAGGAACTCATACACCCTGAGGCAAAGCCGATGGGTGTATGAGTTCCCAAACCGGTGTAAATTCCCGTACACCCTGGAAAACACAAGGATAACGGATTTATTTCCAAGAATTTTGGTGTAGTTAATACTTTAACCCACATTGTGGGGAAAAAACTGACAGAAAATTTGTACTTTGTAAGTTACTTAAAAAATAAAACCAGACAAATATGGATGTCATTGGAACTGGCTCAATGAGCCAGTTCCAATGACATCCATATCTGTAATATTTTATTGCACATAAATATTAAATTTCCTGTATTTTTATTTTTGTTCTAACTTAACTGAGCAGAAGGTATGAATTAATAGTTAAAAATGGGTGGTTTTTTTTTAGACATATAGCCTGCTATTGTATATTCTTGTTTTTACACTGTGGTAAACAACGGTGTAAAAAAACACTGTGGATTGAAAGTTACAGCTTACCTCTCAGCCAATCAAAATGCAGCATTTTGTTTCATTTGGAAATAAGTGAGGATATGCGTATAAAACTATTTACAATGTCTATAACCAACAGTTACGAACTTGGAGAGAAAAACAGTACCCAACGTGATGAGGAACATATTTAAAAAACTCACGAGGATGTAAAACCTAGTCTGGTGTTACCTAAAGTACGAAGGTCTTACGAATATTGATTAAAAGCTTTATTAAACATCATAGTTATAACATTGTTTTAAAAAACACTAAAAGACTTTGATTGTCTTATACTGAAGTCTAATCTATTCCACATGCAAGGCGCAGCAAAATATTATAAACAAATTGTTACATCACTCCATCAATCTGGGTTGGCATATTCCGTCTCGCTGACCAGACGATACAAGCCAGATCAAACAACACGACTGAAGGCGTATAAAATTTTATGGTTTGAAAACGAAAATGCAACAACACGAAATCTCAGACATTTATTTATTTATTTATTTATTTATTTATTTATTTATTTATCGGTGTTGGAGGTCACATATTTCTGTACAATGTCTAATGGTGACTGCAATGTGGAAAGAAAGTCAAGTTGAGTCAATCGTTTACGTCCGTGTCGTCCATTTAGAGCACTTATACGCTGCCATTGGTTATCGGGTCTTATTACATTCCAAAGTGTGATTTACAGGGATTTCCGGGTTTGATTATAAACAATAACTTCACAAGTGAATTACGCAATCAACAATTGTGTCATGTATCCGTGCGCGCAAACGAAGGCGCTTTGCCGTGGGTGTAAGGGGGGGGGGGGGGGGGGGGGGGGCTTCATTGTGTTTTTCTTTTTTGCTTTTTTAACCCTTTACCTAAAATGAAAAGCAGACGACACTTGCAAAAAAAATTCTTCAATAATTATTATTTTCATTTTTTGTCTCAAAAACATAGGTTATAACCCTAATTGGAACGACCTCGATTAGCTCGTTCCAATGAGGGGTCATAATCTATGTTTTAGAGACAAAAATCGAAAAAAATACTGAAAATTAATTGGCGAATTTTGAGAATAGCGCTGACCGTTTTTGGCCGTTACATTAGGAAAAGGGTTAAATAATATAATTATCGTTAATAATGAAAAGTAATAAACAGAATAATTGACTGCACTGGTTTCGTGAAATAATTCATTCGAGGGACTGTATTGTAAAACACTCGTGCGCATTCGCGCACTCGTGTTTATACAACGTCCCTCACCTCTCATGAATTATTTCACGTAACCAGTCCAGTCAAGCGATTACTCTCTACCTATTTTATCAGTGCGACAGAGTTTGTTTACCACAGTAAACAAGCACTATTCACTTATCGGGGTTGCCACGAGGAAGTGCATCTCAGATAATTCGGTCTTGATTTCACAGTATTATTCTTATGAAATCTCCAGCCACTAGTTTAAATGTGTTGTGACCAGGCTGCAATCCGATGTAGGGCCGTATTATTCATAAGGCTGATAGGGGCCCACAGGGACAGAGGGGCCGACAATTTCGTTTTGCTGATGCATTGTTACCAGCGCATTCGGGCTCCAATGGCTAAAGGCACTTTGCACTCTGCGTCGTAGCGATATAAGTACATATGTATTTATCCATATATATACTCTCATAAGTATACTTACTATATATATATATATTTATATACAGTACATTATTTTAATGCATATTTAAATAATATGTCAAGTTGTGAGTAGAATCCTTCAGGAGACCCGCAAAAATGGATATAGGGCTATGTACTGCGGCGTAGTGCCTACGGTACCAGGGTCATGTTGTCTGCTGCAAGGGCTGCAAGATTGAAGTGCCAGAGGGGGCCCAAAGTACCTAAAAGCATAGGGGCCCGGTCATGGGTTAATACGGCACTGATCCGACGAGGAAACTAGAGGCTCTAAAGAGCCTGTAATCGCTCACCTGGCAGAACTACATATAACAAGAGGCCCCACGGGGTCTGAAGCGCTCATCTTGTACAGAACACAATTTAAACAGAGTCCAAGAATGAGTCTACATTAAGCAAGCCATCTCCATAGGCTACACTGTCAATCCTTGAGTCCCTCAGGAGTGACAAAAATAATCTGGGCATCATGCCTTTTCTTCAGTTGATCATAAGTAAAATGTAGAGCTCCCCCATGAAGCCCCTTGATACAACCTATGTGGATTAATCTTAGTACCTCTAGAGGGTACTGAATACAAAATTTTTTTAATTCTTCAGCAAAATGGCCAATTCCGGCTCCCATAGAGAGCCCAAATATTAACCCAGGCTCTTGATTTGAACACAGTTAAATCGGACTTCCCTAGAGATGTTGTGTACCGAATATGAAAGCATTCTGACTGTTGGATCTGAAGAAGAGAAATTGTAAAGAAATTTCTTCGAATTGCACTAAGTTCAAATTTGGGCTACCATAGCGAGCCCAAATATTAACCTATGGATCCGATTTGAACAAACTTGAATCTGACTCCCCTAGAGATGTTGTATACCAAATGTGAAAGCATTCTGACAAGTGAATCTGAAGAAGATTTTTGAAGAAATTCCCTCATATTGTACTAAGTTAAATTTCATGTTCCCATATGGAGCCCAAATATTAACCTAGGCACTCGAATTGAACAACCTGGAATCTGACCCCATAGAGATGTTGTATACCAAATATAAAAGCATTCCGACTGGTGAATCTGAAGAAGAAGATTTTTAAAGAAATTTTCTCATACTGCACTAAGTAAAAATTTGGGCTACCACAGTGAGCCCAAATATATACCTAGGGATTTGATTTGAACATACTTGAATCTGACCCCCATAGAGATGTTGCATGCCAAATATCAAAGCATTCTGACTGATGGATCTGAAGAAGATTTTTTTAAATTACCCTCCATATTGAACAAAGATAAAATTTGGGCATCCGTAGGAAGCCCAAATATTAACCTAGGGACTTGGTTTGAACAATCTAGAATCTGACCCTCATAACAATGATGTATACCAAATATTAAAAGATTCTGACTGGTGGTTCTGAAGAAGAAGATTTTTAAAGAATATTCCCCATATTACCCTATGTTAAAACTTCGGGCTCTTGTAGAGAGCCCAAATATGAACCAATGACCTTTATTTCAACAAACTTTTACCGTTCAATTCTACTGGTCATAAGGATACTTCATACCAAATAAAAGCTCTGTTCCGTGGGGTTTGGGAAATATGGGCGTTTGAAAATATTTCTATTTTTAGCTCCCAGGGTTCCCATGGGGATGCGGGAATTTTTTTTTTTTTTTTGCATGGGTCAAGTACTTATGACCCAATACTACCACAAACCAAATTTGGTTCATACCGGACCATCGGTTCAGAAAATATAAATTTTGGGCGGGGCCAAAAATCTTACCCCTCCTATTACAAAGCCAAATATTATTTTACGAACTTCGTTTGAACAAATTTGATTCTACACCTCATATGGAAGCTCCATAGCAAATATCAAGTCATTGTACACACTGGTTCTTGAGAAGAAGATTTTAAAAATATTTTGGAGCATTTTCCTCCACTCCCTCCCTATGGGGCTGGGCATACTGAGTTGAACAAAAATGAAATGCCCCTTTGGGACCATCACTCACACAAACTTTCACTTGAATTGTCCCAGTGGCTTTGGAGGAGAAGACCAAAACCTGGTGTTGACGGACGACGGACGACGGACGACAGACGACGGACGGGAAGCGATGAGATTAGCTCAGCTTGACTTTGTCAAGATGAGCTAAAAATGTGATTTCCCCATAGGGTTTCCATGGAAACTGTGAGCCGTAATTGTGGCAATGTTTGCAACATTACATCAGCATTACATTAGGGTCATTGGTAGAAGGTGCCCCAGTCCTCAATCATGTGAAGTTTCAAAACATTTGACCTTGTAGTTCCAGAGGAGAAGAGTTTTCAAAATCGGCCAATCAGAATCAAAGAATGCCTCTGGAGGCCACGTTTGTCACCCGGCGGGAATAAAATTAGTAACAGTTGTAGAGAACCTCTCCTAGACCATGCCTGCCAAGTTTGACATTAGTTCAGTAGTTCCAGAGAAGATGAAAATGTGATTTACCATGGGGTTTCTATAGTAAGTGTAAGCCGCAATTGCAACCATATTTGCGACCCGATCAAGATTAAATGAAGATCATTTGTAGACGGGGTCCCAGTCATAATTTTTGTGAAGTTTCAAAACATTTGGCCTTGCAGTTTCAGAGGAGAAGATTTTTGAAAATCCACCAACCAGAATCAAAGATGCCTCTGGAAGCCATGTTTTTCATCCGACGCAGGAATGGCATTTTCAGGAGAGCGATTTATTCGCTCGCCTACTGCTCACCTTAAAAAAATTGAGGAGGGCGAAAAATAGCCCTCCTGGCCTTAGAAATTAATGATTACCACAACAGCCTGTTCCTAAAACCCACAGGTTTTCATATCTCTGCTATGTTAGTGGTCTCTGCAATATGGCCACACTGCCCCTCCCACACCCCCGCGCCTTACCAAGGCCCGGAGGTGTGGGAGGGGCAGTGTAGCCCTTTCACAGAGACTACCTGGTAAGCAGCACCAAATAAAATGTACAAAGCCCACTGGGCAAAATTCATTAATAGTACAATTTCATTTTGCCACTTTCAGCTTTTGTAAGCTTGAGGAGAGCTAATCGCTCCCCTAGGTCATGTGAGGAGAGCGATTTTTAGCCCTCTTGCATTTTTAAGAATGCCGGGCCTGGACGGGAAGAAAATGAGGCCAGTTTGCAGAGGACCTCCCATAGACCATTCCTGCCACATAGGATTTCTATAGTAAATTCAAGTCACAATTGCAGCCATGTTTGCAACCTGATCAACATTAAATGCGGATCGTTGGTAGAGGGTGCTCCAGTCATCAGTGACGTGAAGTTTCAAAACTTTTGGCCTTGTAGTTTCAAAGGAGAAGATTTTTTGAAAATCCACACATTTATGAATTCTGTTTAAAAAAAAATCGGTAAAAGAAGGTTAAATATTTTGAAAAGTACAATTTTTCAGACAGTACTCTCTTTGAAACAGTTTTGGATAGGTAAAGGGTTACAGGAAACACAACATTTTATTCAAATAATTTTTCATATCTTAAATGGTATCATAATTGACTGGTAAGCGCTACATGATGGTATACAAAACACATGTCATCAATCAGTATTTCTGAAAAGAAACATGAGAGTAACATTAACATTATTACATGTATAGCTGCAAACTTGTTTACATGTACACACAATATTTTTGTTGTTTTTCCCAGTTCTCAGTGGAGAAAACTGGAACCAACCAGATTCTCCAAAAACAAGTATTTTGCCAACAGTACCGATCTTCATGTTGACAGGAGAGGCATTGGGTTAAACATTAGAATATAGCCTCTGACGGCCACGTATTTCCATCCTCTCAAAGACCATTCCTGTCAAGTTTTGGTTCACATCGGCTCAGTAGTCACAGAGAAGAAGATGAAAATGGGATTTCCCATAGGGTTTCTATAATAACTACAAGCCGCAATTGTGGCCATGTTTTCAACCCGATCAACATTAAATCAGTAGTTGGTAGAGGGGGTCCCAGTCATCGACCATGCAAAGGTTCAAAACATTTGGCCCTGTGGTTTCAATGGAGAAGATTTTTCAAAATTCACCAACCAGAATCAAAGAATGCCTCTGGAGTACAAATTTTTAATGCACGGGAACAAAGTGAGGATCGTTTACAGAGGACCTGCCATAGACTATCCCTGTCAGGTTTGGTTCATATCAGCGCAGTAGTTCCAGAGAAGAAGATGAAAATGTGATTTCACTATAAGCCGCAATTGCAGCCATGTTTGCAAACCGATCAACATTAAATGAGGATCGTTGGTAGGGTAGAGGGTTGTCCCAGTCACCAACCATGCAAAGTTTCAAAACATTTGGCCATGTGGTTTTAGAGGAGAAGAATTTTCAAAATCCACCAATCAGAATCAAAGAATGCCTCTGGCGGCCATGTTGTCAAACGCACGGGAACAAAATGGGGATCGTTTGTAGAGGACCTGCCATAGACTATCCCTGCCAGGTTTGGTTCAAATCAGCTTAGTAGTTCCAGAGAAGAAGATGAAAATGTGATTTCCCATAGGGTTTTTATAGTAATTATAAGCCGCAATGGCGGCCATGTTTGTTACCCGATCAACATTAAATGAGGATCGCTGGTAGAAGGGATCCCAGTCATCAGTTGTGAGAAGTTTCAAAACATTTGGCCTTGCGGTGTCAGAGGAGAAGATTTTTGAACATCCACCAACCAGAATCAAAGAATGCCTCTGGCAGCCATGTATTTCATCCTACGGGAACAAAATGAGGATCGTTTGTAGAGGAGCTCCCATAGACCATTCTTGCCAAGTTTGGTTCAAACCGGCCAGCGGTTACAGAGAAGAAGATGAAAATGTGAAAAGTTTACAGACGCTGTACGACGGATGACGGACGACGGGACGCCATGTGATGAGGAAAAGCTTACATTGCCTTTTAGGCCAGGTGTGCTAAAAACCCGACTTCTTGGGCCGTAATACTGAAGTGTTGGCTTCACTTTGTAGAGGAAAAAAAATTAAATTAAAAAATAATAAATAAATGCCAGGGTTGGAGCGTTTGTTAGAACGCAGTTGACATCTATCGTTAGGATAGAAAATCTATCAAGAGATCAAAAGTGAACCAAAGTCGAAGAGTACTAATTAAAAACAAATTATTAGGTGGGTAACAATTTCACATCACTGTGTGTTTCATTTACTTTGGGTCAATAGAGCCATGAAATAGCGTCTTAACAAAATGCCGAATCATCCGATACATTTAGGATTGGCTCATGAATTAATGATTCGAGTTCATCAACAAAAGATTCTGAGTTCGGATTTGACCGCGCCATGATTGTGTTTTTGAGCAAGTTACTACCCCCCACCCCCGCTCTTGTTGGAGTGTGATGCCGCCAGAGTGCCCTGAATCGGCCGTGAACAGGATTCTAATCGGGGCGTCACGGAAACGACTGGTGGGGGTTGTAAACCTGATTTGTCCTTACCATGACGGCTCAAGTCCCGATTGATAAAATATTCCATATACATCATCAAGGCATGCCTTCGTTGAAGGCATGCCTTGGTGATGTATTTGGAATATTAGTCATTCGGGATTATAGTTAAACTAGAAATCAGTAAAGCTGATAGATGCTTCCCCACAGTCGACTTAATTACCAAGCAGATTCGTAAAATTGTGGTCTCCCGCTATGGGAAATAATTTGGCAAATGTCAGGACTGTAACTTTGGTGAAAAACATGTGGGCAACTTGTTAAAACTTGTACAGGGGCGGCTTGTCACAAGGATCCCTCATGCCAAATTTCATAGAAATCCATACACTTAGTGCTGAGATATCTCTGTGGACGGACAAATTGACGGATGGACGGACGCACAAAGCGGCCTTTTTTCTATGGCAGAAGGATATTGTTTCAGGGATCCCTCTTACCAAATTTCCTTGATTTCCACCTACTCACTGTTGAGATATTGTTGCAGACGGAAAGAAATCACAAAAAATTGGCAAATTTGCAAAGTAAGGACCAAAACTCAGGTGAAAAATATGTGGACAAAGTTTTGGTTACATGTGCAGGGGCGGAATGTCACGAGGATCCCGCATACCAAAAGTCATTGGAATCCACCCCCGCACTGGTAAGATATCGCTGTTTATGCGTAGTGTCTGGTCAATACCTTACACAGTTCCCATCTTATCAAGACACCGTAACAGCTTCGCGCAGTATCTGGTGAATAAGTTGCACATGTTCCATCTTTTCAAGGGTCCCCAACGATTAGGTGTAGTGTGTGGTCAATACTTTACCAGGGGTGGACTGGGCTAAGAAAAGTTATCGGAAAATGCACCAAGGGGGGCCCGGATCCTGAGAATTTTTACTTTTTCAACTGAACGAACGTTGCTTCCTTGTATCTTAGCGATCAATGGTAGTCCACATAGAGGACATTTGATGAAATTTTTGTATCATTTTCATTGCTCATTCGGCAAAAATGGGTGCCTCGGGGGGGGGGGGGGGGGATACATCGGAAGACCATAGTTTGACCAAATGGGAGAATATTTCTATTCGCCAGATTAACCCTTCATCCAAAGTAACAACCAAAACCGGCCCAGCGCTGTTCTCAAAAGTCGCCAATTAATTTTCATTATATTTTAATTTTTTGTCTCAAAAACATAGGTTATGACCCCTCTTTGGAACGAGCTCGTTCCAATGAGGGGTCATAACCTAAGATTTTGAGACAAAAAATGAAAAAAAATTAGTTATTCAAGAATTTTTTTTACAAGTGTCGTCTGCTTTTAATGTTAGGTAAAGGGTTAAAAGAAGGCTGTTTCCTTGAATCTGAGCGATCATAGGCAGTCCACATAGAGAACATTTCAATACACCAGCTGTCTATGCAATCAGATATCCATTAATTTTGGGGGCCCTAGAGGGCACTCATTAAGGGGGCCCACCGGCAATTTTCCCGGTGGACCATACGGCCTGTATCTTACACAGTTCCAATCTGATCAACTTAGTATCAAGACACCCTAACAGCTTCGGCGCAATATCCGTTTTCATCTTATCCAGGGATCCCAACGGATTAGGCGTTTGTATCTGGTCAATACGTTCCAGCGTTTCCATCTTACCGAGGCACTGCACCAGCTTAGGCCTTGTATCTGGCCAAGAGTTGGTACCGATGAGGGTGGTCAAGACCTGACCCCGAAATTGTCACATTTGTTCAAGATTATCTAATTTGCAGACGAAAGTTTTAGAAAAAAATGTCCTTGAATGACAAGTATATAAGTTTCGTGTTTGCCGTTAAAAGCGCAGATTGTGTACCTTATTGAGACGAGCCCGAACAAGTTTTTTCAAGGAGAAAAACAAGAGACAATTGATTTTTCATTTATCTTTTTATCGTTTTATTTGCAAAATACGTCTTCGAATAAGTTTGTCACGCATTTAGTAAGCACTCGCTTTTCCATATAAGTGCAAATTTAATTTAGTTTTAGCTGGCTTTTCAATACAAAGTGACAGAACGGGGTGGAACATTATACATTTCTTCATAAAACTGTCAGTCAATTATATTCTACAATGTGAATTGAATTAGCATACAAATTATGAACTTGTCTACGAGAAATGTAAATTCAACTACGCTCTGTCTCCCAATCCACAAATATACTCACACGGAAACTTGGGCCTGTTATGCACTGATGTGTCTTGTAGCCTACTGGCTTTAACCCTTTACCTAACGAATCGCCCGCATCCGCCCGCGTAATATTCAAATTCAGCATTTGAAAAAATATTATTTTTCAAAAAATTTCAATAAACCATATCATGTGACCCGTCGTTGGAACGAGCTCGTCGAGCTCGTTCCAACGAGGGGTCACATGATATGGTTTTGTTGAAATGTTTTGAAAATTTTTAAAAAAAAATATTTTTAAAATAATTAATTTGATATCGTCTGCGTTGGGTAAAGGGTTAACCAATTATTAGACTCGACTGCACTTATTGAACTTCACAATATTTTTTTAATATTTGTTGGAAACTATACAAATATGTATTTTTCACTGACATCCATATTTGTTGGGAGATTTTAACACAAATTTGAAAAAATACTGAATGGATCCAGTTTTAACCTTTCCTTATTAACGTAACAAACATAACCGGTCAGAGTTCTTCTCAAAAATCGCCATTAGCTTTTCCTTATTTTTCCTAAAAATCGGCTTTTGATTCTTCGTTGGACGGAGGTCTGCCTGCGAACACACACTTTTAGCTGGTGTGCGCGGCTTCGGACTCCAATTCGGTCGCAACGCCAGTCTCTCATTTCGCCTGTATACATATACATAGTTTGTTTACTTTTGTTGCTCCTGGTCGTCTTACTTTGGATGTCCAACTACTGGCTCTTGCATCAGACATCAGATGTAGGACACCAATAACAGACAGCCTTGAACTGTGTAGCTGCACGCTGGACGTCGTCTCAATGAGCAGCAATTTTTCAACTGACTCCATGGCGATATACAAGCCTCTTTCAAAACTTTAAGCACACGACTGTTACGACCCGTAATGTAATAAATGCCCATAATGTAATACCTACCATAATGTACAACAAAAACGACCCATAATGTAATACGAACCCATAATGTAATAAAAAACGACCCATAATGTAATAAATGTAATAACGTGTAATAAATGTTAGGTACCCATAATATAATAAAATTTTTAAAAAATTAGATACAAATTACACTTTTCCAGGCCCGTAATGTAATAAAATTCTAAGTTTGATTTTTGTTTTTTCTCTTTACTCCAGCAGTGCGTTCGGCTACTTATGACACATCCTACGCCTTCATCAATGCTGCCAATGGCCCCTATGCCGTACACAGCCAACATGTGTGGTGTGTTGGGATTATGATGGAGAGTATTCCGGGACCTGGGGCGGGTATTCTCTGCTCTGAGTGGCAGGCATTATCCCTCTTCTATTTGTACCACCCGCGCAAACGTCTTCCTCAATAGACTCTACTGCCCTGCCACAACCATATAGGTCTACCTTACCAGACATTCAGTAATTTTGATTCCAGGATGGTCATTTATAACTGCAATCATCATATTCGACCGGCTGTTCACTTGCACAAAATCAATGTGGGTAGCAGGTTCCTACTGTTAATAAATGCAAGTACCTCTGGCCAAAGTTGCTGGGGCAAAGGGTGGAGTGGGTGCCGTGGGATTTGGGTACACCAAGACTGGATAGTGGCGGGGGGGGGGGGGGGGTAGTGTGGGATACAAGGAAAAGATGGAACAGAAGCAAGACGTTGAGTCAAGCGGCGCAGAGGAATATCGGAAGGCGATATGGTAGGTGTACTGGTATTGGGATAGGGGATATCCTATAGCTCGATGGGATTTGGATAGGCTACATTCCTCCAAATTAAGCGTACGATCTATCCTCTGTCTCTCCAGTTTTCACTACCTGAACAAATTGGTCATTTCCCTGTACTGTACTACTATAAGTTTATGTCACACCCACCGCACCTGGAAACCAATGAGCCCGATCCCAGGATGACACTTAATAACGACCACATCATATTCACGATCCTGTGATAACATGTGTCAAGTAATATTATTAGTCCACCACACGGCCTTCCACTTAAACTACCTACAGTCATGGCAGTTCCTGGCGGTTGGCAGGCACTTCCTGCCAACCGCCTACTCTATCACTTCGACTATTCGCGTGTTCATCTCGCTATTGTGCCATCTTCTCCTAAGTTACACTCAAACAACATACATAGCTAGACACGAGGAGTAACATGGGCGTATCCGTTTGACCGGGTGTGTGACCTTGACCATGAAACCGGAAACTTTGAACCTGTGTATCGGCTCCTGCTGGGCGATTGTCCTGAAACTTGGTGTGTGGTTCGGGCTCCCAACAATTTCGCCACACCCGATGCCCGTCATGTGTGACCTTGATATTCAAACCGTTGACCTTGAACCTGTATCTCAGTTCATGCTGGGCCGATTTTCGTGAAACTTGGTATGTGGGAGTAGTTCAGGACGCTCAATATATATATATATATATATATATATATATATATATATATATATATATATATATATATACATATAGAGAGAGAGAGAGAGAGAGAGAGAGAGAGAGAGAGAGAGAGAGAGAGAGAGAGAGAGAGCCCCAAACTCCCCCACATACCAAGTTTCACGCAAATCGGCCCAACATGAGCCGAGATATAGGTTCAAGGTCAACGGTGTGAATATCAATCAAGGTCACACATGACGGGCATCGGGTGTGGCAAAATTGTTGGGCGCCCGAACCACACACCAAGTTTCATAAAAATCGGCCCATACACAGGTTCAAGGTCATCGATTGATGGTCAAGGTCACACCCCACGGTCCAAACGGATATGCCCATGTTACACCTGGTGTTTAGCTACGTATGTTATTTGAGTGTAGCCTAGGAGAAGATGGCACAATAGCGAGGAGGAACACGCGAATAGTCGATGTGATAGAGTATGCGGTTGGCAGGAAGTTCCTGCCAACCGCCAGGAGCTGTCAGGAAATGTAGGTGGTTTAAGTGGTAGTCCCCACAGCTCAGAAAATGCTGTGGAATGCTTTTCCAATCAACATAATCTCAAGAACCACCAAAACTACTCTCTATTATTGATCTGCATTCGTCCTGTGCATACTATGAGTGATGCCACACCACTGGTGAAATTTATTTGAGAATGCAATCCCCTGAGCTCAATACAAAGAGGCTGCTTTGTACAACCAAGTGATGTGCACATTAACTCGACTCAGTTGCTGGTCACAGCCACAGGTGAACATGACATACTCTTAACCAATCTTCTCGCAAAGGTGGCCTGCGTGGATGATAGCAGTCTACAAGGCGTTTAACTTGCTTCGGTTCATATCAATTGAGGGTGTTCAATCTGTGGTGTGTTGAGGTTTTAGAAAAATAACACTGAGAGGAGTTGAAACCATTTCACTCAGGGCTGTCACTATTGAAACTGATACAATTTTTATTGAAAATGTAAGGTCTTTCTTGCATGTGCGAAGTGCAAACTATTTGACTGGAAAGCATTTGATAATATTACTTGACACATGTGATCACAGGACCGGGAATATGATGTGGTCGTTATTAAGTGTAGTCCTGGGCTCGGGCTCATTGGTTTCAAGGTGCGGAGGGTGCGACATGAACTTATAGTAGTACCGTACAGGGAAATTACTAATTTGTTTAGGTAGTGAAAATTGGAGAGACAGAGAATAGATTGTACGCTTAATTTGGAGCAAAGTAGCCTAATCCAAATCCCATCGAGCTATAGGATATCCCCCATTCCAATACCAGTACACTCACCATATCGCCTCCCGATATTCCTCTGCGCCGGTTGACTCAACGTCTTGCTTCTGTTCTATCTTTTCCTTGTATCCCACACTATACTTCCCCCCCCCCCACACACTATCCGGTTATTGTGCACCCAAACCCCACTGCACCCCACTACACCCTCTGCCTCAGCAACTTTGGCCAGAATTGCTTGCACTTATTAACAGTATAGGAACCTGCTACCCGCATTGCTTTTATGCAAGTGAACAGCCGGTCGAATATGATGATTGCAGTTATAAATGACCATCCTGGAATCACAATTATTGAATGTCTTGTAAGGTAGACCTATATGATTGTGGCAGGGCAGTAGAGGCTATCGAGGAAGTCGTTTGTGTGGGTGGTACAAATGGAAGAGGGATAATGCCTGTCACTCATAGCAGAGTATACCCGCCCCAGGTCCCGGAATACTCTCTATCGTAATCCCAACACACCCACACATATTGGCTGTGTACGGCATAGGGGCCATTGGCAGCATTGATGAAGGTGCAGGATGTGTCACAAGTTGCCGAACGCACTGCTGGAGTAAAGAGAAAAAACGAAAATCAAGCTTAGAATTTTATTACATTACGGGCCTGGAAAAGTGTAATTTGTGTCTAATTTTTTAAAATTTTTATTACATTATGGGTACCTAACATTTATTACACGTTATTACATTTATTACATTATGGGTCGTTTTTTATTACATTATGGGTTCGTATTGCATTATGGGTCGTTTTTGTATTACATTATGGGTAGGTATTACATTATGGGCATTTATTACATTACGGGTCGTAACACGACCTTTACCTATTTCAAAGCACCCGGCGACGCTATCACACCCAGAGATAGCATGTACGGCAAGGATACTTGGATTGATGTCACGATGCTTCTCAATAGGGGCACCAATATCTATCACAGACCTATCCTTAATGGATGACTCCATAAACATTGGATATGTTATATTATGTTCCAGATAGTAATGCAAGAGTAGGGTATAAATATCTGTGTTAGGGCTGTCATGATTAATCGATTAACCGATTGTCGATCGATCACGTCGAAATCGATTAGTATTTTTCGTTGTCGAAGAATCGGTAAATTTTATCCCGTTTTAGACGTTTAATAATCAAAAAAAAAAATTGATGAAAAAACTATTTTTTCTAAAGGTAAAAAGTCAAGAACGTCCACGTTAAACCTTAAGAAGCTGTTAGAAGCATTTGTCGTTTAGGTACATTCAAAGCTTTGATGTTCTGAACATTTGAACCCTCAGTGTAATAATCAAGACCGGTCGGCAGTTGCGAAGTTCGCAACTGCCGACCGGTCTTGATTATTACACTGACGGTTCAAAAGTTCAGAACATCCAGAACATCAAAGCTTTGAATGTACCTAAAAGAGGATCGTCTTCGTTGTTTACTTGAGGTAGGTCAGCTGACTTGAACTTCATTTTTAACAACTTTAAAGAGAGGGAGAGCGGGGGGGGGGGGGGGGGGGGGTTATCTAGGTACGATTAATCGATTTTTATCGATTATTTGCGACGATTAATCGATTCCTAAATTAAAAAATCGTGACAGCCCTAATCTGTGTCGCCTGCAAGAACGACAACCTGCTTTTTGTCATACATATCAAGTTTCACTGCCTGTTGAACTATAATATTATCAGCTTCTTCGTGACTGGTTTTCATGTCACGCCTTTCTATGAGGACACCTTTGTTGATTTGAATTGTAACGTTGTCTTGACCAGTAACGACAAGTTTGTACCCCTAGGTACTTTCACCACCCAAACTCTTATTTGATTGAAATACTGACAAACGATACTAATGAGCTGCCTTTTATTCTCAGTGACTGTCAGCATATGTGTCTGAGACTGCGATACTGATGGTGCGCTCAACCTGAATTCTAGGCAACAGCTTTTAGCACTTCGTGAGCTCCTGTGCAACTTTTTATGCTGAACTCGTTGTACCTGTCGAAAATAAGAAAAACGTCACCCAACAACAACTTCTGTTCACATATTCTTGAAATGTTTCAACGAAATCCAGAACAGTCGGACTAGGAAGTTTATTCGGTGCTGGCCGGTGAGGAATTCAGAGCAGGGCACATCCATCAATTACCGTGAAAACATCTCGGTGTGGATTTCCTTGCTGATATTGTACACGAAGTTTCTGTTTTGGGGTCTGATTTGGATTTTGGTATACGCAAATCGCCTGCTTCATTGAACAGCGTAGCTGGAACTGGCGTCAGCTCATAAAAGATCACTTCCTTGATGTCAATAGGGCTGCACGATACTCAAAACTGAATACCGGTATCGGTATTCCAAAAATACCGCGGTATATCGGAAACTGCTCAAATATATGAACATAGGTACCACAATCGAAACTAAAGTAATCACAGTCGGAACGAATCAGCATGCCTTGATGATATGGTTCGAAAATCGTTTACCCAACGCAGACGACATTAAAATTTATTATTTTAAAAATTATTTTATCAGATTCCCCCCCCCCCCAAATTCTACAAAACAATATCATGTGACCCCTCATTGGAACGAGCTCAACGAGCTCGTTCCAATGAGGGGTCACATGATATAGATTTGTAGAAAATTTTGAAAATTATTTTTTGAACTGCTGAATTTGTATATTACGTGGGTAAAAGCAGACGATTCCTTGGGTAAAGTGAAAATATTATTCATTCGGAGCGACAGTTAAAAAACGCAAGACATCTTGAAAATTAAATTATGGGTAAATAAATAATGACGACAGACCGATATTTTTGTAATTACACCGGTATTCAATCGATATTGGTTTGAATACCGGTATATATCGGTTTATCGATATACCGTGCGGCACTAGAGGTCAATATCTCTCCTACTCGACCGAAGACCCATTACCCTTGAATAAATCAAGTTGCCATCGTACACGTGAGTGTCACTTACTTTTATGATCTTTTTCATGACGGACCTTGCCACCACTGGTGTGGAAATGGTGTCCTAAAACCCGGCTGGTAACCGCCTCTCGAGCTCAACCATCTTATCTTGACCTAGAGCTATAGCGTTGTCGGACGCGGGTCCAATCTTACCGGTGGTGATATTCACGAGTTCGCTCGGGTGTTGCTTCGGATTCAAGGGATTGATAACTCGGTCCAGTTTGCTCCTGGGGTCATCTCGATCAAGTTTATCAGCGGCGATTCTACTCTTGGCTTCTTCTTTGTGAAACTGACTTCAACTCGAATTCACACCGGAATCCCTCAATCGACAAACGTCACTCACTAAACTGCCGCCCGTATGAAGACTGAGAGCCCAGACTTTGAAAGTTTCTGGTTTCAATGTGACACCTATTATTGCAGATTTACCATATCCATAACGCATGAATGTGGTTTCGATATACATGTCGATCCAAATTCCATTCCAAATTCCATCTATATGTCTCATTACATGCTTCCCTTTCATGAAATGTTCGCGAATGTCTTGGGGCAGAGCTTGCATCTCTCGTAAATAGTAAAGGCCATATCTAGCATAGCTAACGTGTCCAGAGGCAAATAAAATATGGCAACATTGCATTCACTGCTACTGGATGTAGGTTCTACGTCAGTCTGGGTCATGAAATTCACGCTAAATGTTTCAAATGTTCGAAACGTGATTTTTCCAGTCATTTTGCGGCCATGGAATTCGGGCCTTATATTTAAAATTCGTCAAGACTGACAGGAGGCCAGCCGGCGGAATATTGATGTGGGTTGTTTAACCTATCGGAAACCACCTCGAGAAACACATTAGTCGCCAAAACACACAGGAGTAGAAAAAGTAGGTTTGGCTGCCGGACTACTATACCTTCGAATCGTCGAGATGTTCTCAAAATGCCACTTAATATTTCATGCTCAAATCTCTACTGCCCGGATTGTGCTATTTATAGCGCTATTCGTGTCTAACCCATCCCCAGTCGTGTCTCCCTGCTCTTTTGGCTGTTCTGTTGTGCACAGATTGATTCTGTTAAAGGTGTCTTGGCAAGCTTCCCTAATGCAGGCTGCTCATTTTCACCGTAATTTGTCTGGTATTCTCGTCTCTGCTGGCCCCCGGATTCGTCCTTCACCCTTGCATTCCGTACATATATAACATATGGATTGTTATGTACACTCTCACTTTGACACTTGAAGATTATGAATGCAACGGCGAGGCCCGAATCGGCATAGCCCAGATGAATCAGGCCTCGACCACATTACACACCACCCACTCAAGCAGAAGATGATCTAAGAACGATAAAGTGCCTTCCCGATGTTGCACTAGTATTGTTCTACTCTTTCCAGCGTCTTTTTTCTCTTCATCCTCCTTCTTCTTTTTTATCTGCATCTCTGATTCTTTCTTTTTCGGGGAAGGCAGGAAGACAGCAATCTGGCTGAGCCTTCCCCTGCCGGTATACACATATCTTTACTTAACCACAGAAAACAAATGCTATGCCTTTTGACATGTATAATGTAAATATGTATGTTGTAAATATTTCCATTACATGTAAATTGTGTTGTATTTATGTTCTCAGGCCAACAAAATATATCTATTTATCATATGACTCGTCCGTTTTGTTCACTTTAAAACATTTGATATTTTGTTTTCATATTAATCAGTGATAAATAAAGCCTTCCGTCAATTTCACTGGTCAATTTCAAAACTAGACAATTTGACTGGCTGAACAAAATACAACTGGGCCATATTTTCATAATTTGCATAATTAGAGTTGGGAGCTTTCATTGGTCAATTTCAAAACTGGACAATTTGATTGGCTAAACAAAATACAACTGGGTCACATTTGCATAATTTCAGTTATCTCTCCTATTTGGGGTGGGCTATATTGTATTAATTTTTTACCTACAAGAAAAACGCCATTCATTTTTTTTTTATATTTTCACTTTTTGCTTCCAAAACATAGGTTATGACCCCTCATTGGAACGAGCTCAAAGAGCTCGTTCCAATGAGGGATCATAACCTATGTTTTGGAAGCAAAAAATTAAAGTTTTTAGTTATACGAGGATGTTTTTTCCAAGTGCCATCTGCAACTCAAGTTAGGTGATGGGTTAAAAAGTCATACTAAGTGGCTAATTTCTACGTGTGTGTGTGTCATATGATAAATAGAAAATGAAATGAGTGTTTTTTCATATAATATTTATGAAACTCGTCTGAATATTCCGTTTGGGCTCGCCAGAGGCTCGCCAAAACGGAAAATTCTTAGACTCGTTTTATAAATATTATATGAGAAAAACACTCATTTCATATCCTCTATATATCTATCCTACCCAGTGTCTCCCCTTTAACTCCTCTTCTATCATCGGGTCTTCTGTACGAGGTATCTGATGACAGAACAAGGGTTTAACCCTTTACCCAACGTAACAGCCAAAAGCGGCCAGCGCTATTTACAAAAATCACCATTCAATTTTCATTATTTTTTTTTATTTTTTGTCTCAAAAATATAGCTTATGACCCCTCATTGGAACGAGCTCGATTAGCTCGTTCCAATGAGGGGTCATAAGCTATTTTTTTAAACAAAAAATGAAAATATTTAGTTATTCAAGAATTTTGTTTGCATATGTCGTCTGCTTTCCATGTTAGGTAAAGGGTTAAAGGAGTTCCGCGTTCGAAACTATTTTATTTCCGTTTTGGCATATATTTTGATTGATTGGTCCAAACAGACGAGTAATAGTAACAGACGCAATAATATTAGATCCCAAACACTAATTATAGGAATAATTATAAAAAAAAATTAATTAACCCGGTGCTTCATTAATTACAATTTTGCTGTGATGGTTTTTAGTACCTGTGAACGCATTTGTGGACATCAATGCCCATGCGGGGATTATGACCAGTCTACGGCGACTGTACTATCTATCTTATCGTAACACCTAGTAACGCCTCTGAAATTTCATGTTACGCCACCAATAATAATTCGTCAATCAACAAATGTACGAATACTCGGAAGTGTCTTTCACGGTGAGCATGTTATAAGGTCTGCTCTTGCTTTGGTCCATATCTTCTGTACTTTAACCACCTTCCATCATGAAGCCTTCGGATTGGAACGTGGTTAAAGAAGGAGAGACACACCGAATCTGCCTAAGGCTAGAGATGGGTGGTATAGGAATTTTGAATTCTTTATCGGTTTCGGTACTTTTAAACGGGATATACCTCGGTATCGATTCGGTATTCGGTATCTGACTTAACTAAGATTTGGTGAAAGTACCAAAGCGGAAGTCATCTTAGGAAAGACAGAATAAGTTGTTGTAGTACCATTCTACCACAATGCTTTAGATGACACTGCCAATCAGCTCATCAGTTGCATTCTTTTACGACCACAAACCAAACCTTCAGTAATTTTGTGACTTGTTCTAAACGCACCTTAATGTTTAAAGACCTATTTCAGGCTTTTGCTATCTCCGAGCATATGCCCCGACTATGCCGTCTTTAGGAGGTCATTTTCACAATGGACAAAAACGCCTGGGCGGTGATTTTTTGTCAGGTTTTGGCTGCCTATTAAGGCAGCCAAGACTTGACAAGAAACCACTGCTCAGAAGTTAGATATGTACAGGTTGTAGTCTTGTTGGAATATAGGGCAGTTACCCAGTCCATTGAGGGTTAACAATATTTATTTATTTATTTATTTATTTATTTATTTATTTATTTATTTATTTATTGGTGTTTAAGGTCACATATTTCTGCACAATGGCTAATCATGACCACGACAGTTTTAAGGGTGGAGGAAGCCGGAGTACCCGGAGAGAACCACCGAGCAATGGCGAGCAACTGTCAGTTCCCCAACATACTAACTCCTCACAAGCACGGTTAGCATTGGTTGAAGACAGGTGCGCCATTGACGTGCAGTACGCCTTAGTGCACAGCGTCACCGTGCCCCCACATGGGCAATGGGGGAGAAGTGTCTTGCCCAAGGACACAACGCGGTTGCCGCAGCCTGCACTTCTACCTACTGAGCCACCGCGCCCCCTAGGGTTAACAAAACTGAAAAGAAAATTAGTCACTTCTTTCAAGAAAATGAGTCTTTCAACTGTTACCAAGCCTCAACAGGGACTGAAAATAGCGAATATAGGAAAATTTGAAAATTCAGATGGTTTCGGTATTCAACATTTGGTTCGGTTCGGTTTTTCGGTGTCCCTATGATATCGGTTCGCGTTTTCGGTATATTGCCCATCTCTTCCAAAGGCACAACTGATTAGCTTAGTGCAATTGCATTTTCTTATATACTATTCAAAATAGTAGGGGATATACGAACTGATGTTGATATTTTCGGAAAATGGTAATGGATACGCGTGATTGGACACATCAATATGTTACCAAGTTTAGTGTGGATCATAAATGTCACCGGCCACGAAAACGTCGTGCAGCTTTTTTCGCACGAGCGCCACGTTAATGTCTGTGGGGTACGTTTTGAAATTTCCATTCGTACTAGACGGGCTTTTTCGGAGGTCTCATCGTTCTTTTCTTGGTATAAACTCGTTCATCAATAGTTTCTGGTCGAAACGTAACTTTTGATGTATGCGAAAACTGACACGTGACAAACGTTTACGTACCGCTGGCATGTTGAAAGCTGGCAACAGGCATACTGGAGTGGTTCAAATTCTCAACGTTACTCAATCGGTGATTAGCAGGTTGTGGTCACGCTACCGTCAGACAGGCTATGTTGATGACATACGTCGGTCAGGTCGTCCAAGGGCGACAACTGCTAACCAGGGTCGTTTCAGCCGAACCAAAGCATTACGTAACCGCCATCATAGATCAGAAATTGGACAGCAGCTACACCGAGCAACAGATGTGCGAGTCAGTGGTCAGACTATCCGAAATCGCCGACATAGATGGAATTTGTACGCTCGACGACCTCGAATAATTCCACGTTTGACTGAACGTCACATCGCAGCAAGGCGTAATTGGTGTGGAGCACGACAGCGCTGGGACAATCGTCGGTGAAGCAACGTCATGAATGTTTTCCGATGAATCGAGGATCACTCGCGACTTCCACGACAGGCGAAACAAAGTGTGGAGGCTGCGGAGCGAACGATACCATGACGTAACCGTTAGTCAGCACGATCGTTTTGGTGGTGGATCGGTTAAGGTGTGGGGAGGCAGAACAGCTTTACATGTCATCCAAGGGCGTGTCACAGGGCAGTACTACCGTGACAACATGTTAGCAGCTCATTTGGTGCCACTTGCGCGACGTCATGGCCGTTGATTCATTTTCCAAGATGACAATGCAAGAGCACACAGGGCCCGTGTCGCTACGGCGTTCCTCCAGGAGCAGAATATCACAACACTGCCTTGGCCAGCACTAAGTCCACACCTTTTACCAATCGAGCACGTCTGGGATATGCTTGGCAGGCACCTTCGACAACGCCAACAGCCCCCTACCAATGTCCAGTGACTCGCCGGTGCACTGCAGGAAGAATGGAATAACACCAGTCAAGCTAATATTGGACGTTTGATGAGGAGCATGCCACGTCGGATCCGCGCTTTTCAAGGTATTGAGGTCTTAGACTGAATGAGGTAAATTCTCTGATTGACCGTACATGTCTTCTACAGCTCAGTGCGTGGAATGTGTGCTTGTCAGACAGCCAACTATCGCTGAAATCATTCACCAGATGTCACAGTGCAATGCCTCAACTATCTTTTTGAAAATATAATTATATTTCTTGATATAGTCCATACTTTTTGAATAGTATAGTTGCAGATAATAGATTCCATATTGACATATTTGTAGAAATTCAAATTTTCAGAACTATCCAGTATGAAATTATGCAATATATTTATCCCCACCCCGCAGTCTTCGTAGCATTCCTCCCGACCCGTGCGTGTAAAATTGTTCCCTCCAAAAATCTGATGAGAACTTAGAACTTGGATTTGTTTTTTACTTCAGCGACGGTAGCTGTCATTTGGTGCCATGGAGATTATGTCACTCAGACTTCAATTTAAGTTTAAACATCTTTCAAATTACTAACGAAGAATTCCCTCTTAAAATGGGCCTTTTAGAGATATTTCGCCCAATGTCCCGCTCCATCACCTCCACCTTTTCCACCACAAAAACCTAACGAACCGGCCATCGGGAAGTGCAAAGATCGGTAATGTGTTTTTCCATCTCAACGATCAACAGGCACGTACAAATTCACAACAGACTCACAATGTCGCATGAAATACTATATGAATGTGACAATACAAGATCGTTGGTCGAGTTGATACAATTGTCGTACTCAATTTAATTGTGTACAAAGAAAAGGCATTGGGGATTTTCATTCCCTTTTGGTCGATATTATAGCGAGGTGGAATTTGTCATAGGGAGAATAACCCATCGGCAGTTCAAAAAACTCAATAAGTGTAAATTAAAAACATACTAATAGGTGGGTAACAATTTCGAGCCGCTGTGTGGTCCGTTTACCCGCTGTCAATAATTCCTTAGAAAATGTGTTTGTAACGAAACACCAAATAGCTTTATCCAGGTGAATGCTGAAAGGTTCTAAACACACCTACAAAACTGATTTATTCATTGTTATAAGTCATTGCGTTCGTATATTTTAATAGATTATATTAACTTACAAAAACATGGGCCAGGTGTTTTTGGTGTGGAAGAGGTGATTTTTAAAATATTTGGCTCTGGTAAATTTCTATTGTGTGTTTGGCGGAAGCTCTATGAGGTTGGAGAGGCTCAAGTTTCCAAGACTCACCGAGCTCAACATGACCCGTCTTTAGCGGTGTAACCAGGGGAGTGGTTGAGGTGGGGCATTCGTCCTATCCATCACTTTTCCCGAAGAATGTCCAACCTTATATACATTCATGCCTGGAATCTCTAAAACTGGTTCATGTACTCTCACCCTGATATTTCGTGGTAATTATGATACAGTTTTATTAGGTTCCTTCACTTTCTGGGGACTCACCCGTATGAATCCCGGTGGTATCTTCTATGTTCGTTCAATGGAAGCAATTGGAAATGTCCATATTCATTATTGGGGGAGACCACTTAATATTTTCAACGTGTAGCCTTGGGACTAAACGTTAATTTTTTAGATTGGTCAACCCCACACATTTACTAAGCAGGAATCCTACATGATGAAATTATTACGTATTTTGTTCCTGAGCGGAATAGGGGTCTTTCGTGTACAAAGGGTTAAGCTTCCAATATGTGTAGGGTGCTCAAACTGGCATATGAAGTTAATAATTTACCTATGATTGATACAGACTCTTAACCCTTTACTCAACGCAGGAGATTTCAAAATTTATTATTTTAAAAATCATTTTGTCTAAAAAAAAATGAAAAAAACATATCATGTGACCCCTCATTGGAACGAGCTCGACGAGCTCGTTCCAAAGAGGGGTCACATGATATAGTGTTGTTGAAAATTTTTAAAAACTAATATTTTTTCATCTGCTGAATTTGCATATTGCGCGAGCGGATGTGGGCGATTCGTTGGGTAAAGGGATAACAGAACAGCACGAGGTGAAAGGCAGTGTGGGATCTGACAAGTATTCCCCCTCCCACCACACTGTTTAGCCCGGTGGGAAAGAAGTTGGAAAACAGCTCCAGAGAAATGCCATGTCATTGAATCTAAGGTCTTGACAAGTGCGATGAGTTGTTAAAAAGTGTGTGGTGGCACCGATAAGTATATTATACATTTGAAACTCATGCACCGCGGAATCGGGAGGTCTGAGGGGTTTTACAGAAGGGTTTTAGACCCTGAACGTTCTTCCACAAGGTGTCAATGTTTTTTTTTCAAGGAATGCAATCAAACCGGAATTGAACTTCCACGAGAAAGCTAGTACCTGTGGAAGCAAACGGAAATGACTTCTTAGAACATCCAGTCATATATAAACCGTGGTGTATATTTACTTAAAACTACTCAAGTCTTGATGTCCACCTCGGATTGTCCCTCCTCTCATTTTAAGTGAAATCGTCCACTTGAATTAACGTGTGGGTGGAATGCTTAAAACAAATGTGCACTACCGTCACTACTGCATTCCAAGCAAACGTAAATTCATGGGAACGAGGTCTTGAAAAATAACACTATGGGGCATAACGGTTACCTCCACCCCCCCCCCCCCCCCAACCCCGTTCCCACTTAAACACACGAGCATATACAATTTAGTATCTTATGTTCAGTCTCTTCACATCTAAACTCGGCTAGTGATACCTTGTATCATTTCATGTTCAGTACGGACCATGAGGCTTACAGAAGCTGGTGAAAAAGCCCAGGCGGTGCTGTGCTGCCTCCGTTGAGCTGGCGTAATTCCCTCTGTACACGGAACAACACCGCGGGGCTTAACTCAAAATAAAAAAAGCTGTTTAGGCAAAAATTAAAATCACTCGAGTTGGAAGCACGCTCATCATATATATTCACATGCATGTAACGAATATTATTTAATCCAACTGTCTGTCCTTTGCATTTGTCTCCATCTTTAGTGATCGATATTTGTATGCCTATGATCTGTTTTGTCATGTATCTCCTGTTTGGTATAAGGCAATAAAAGTATTGTATTGTATTGTTACGCTACTTATTATAGTTGAAAATCAGCAAAAAATGTACGAATACTCCAAGCTTCTCTCCTTTTCTAGGTGTGCCCTATGTGGTTTGATGTAAGCTCTCGTGCCTCCAGTTCATTCTGTAAGAAATGTGACGTTGTTATGGTCTGGAAACCGTCTAGCCCTGAAATAGGCCATTGCCTATGTTGAGATTCACTAATTCGTAATATTTCAGAAAACTTTCACAAAGATTCATTTTCCTTGAATCAAAGCAAGAAATGTTACTCAATCAAGGTTTGATTTGATTGATATTTTGATGACATTACAATCGGACTCATCACAACCGTAGGGTTATGATTACGCCGGATAGTTCCACAAATTATGTTAATATTTTAACGTTTTCAAGGGGAATAAAATACTTATTGCTTGCAATATGAATAACCTTCTAATATGGGTTATCATCTAGACGAATTCTGGGCAATCATCAAGACCAATCGTTGGCTATAATCCAGACGAAAAGAGGGGTGTCATGTAGACGAATAATGGGCTATCATCTAGACGAAATATGTGCAGTTATCTAGACGAAATGTGGGCTATCAACTGGACGAAAGGTGGGCTATCAACTAAACGAAAGGTGGACTATCATCTGGTACGTATCAACTGGTTCGTGTCATTACTTATGCGTGTTTTAGTGATAACCCGCCCCAACTTGATACACATGCAACAATATGTACTATACCGACAGACATAAGAAAAACCAAACAATACAAATATAAGTGATACCCTATGCTGGCGATGTGCATAATAACAATCTCTGTTAGCGTTGTGTATGATAACCCTCACTGCTAGCGTTGTTTATAATAACCATCTCTGCAAGCGTTGTATATAATAACCGTCTCTGCAAGCGTTGTATATAATAACCATCTCTGCAAGCGTTGTATATAATAACCGTCTCTGCAAGCGTTGTATATAATAACCGTCTCTGCTAGCGCTGTGTATATTAACCATTCCTGCTTGCGTTGTGTATGATAACCCTCACTGCTAGCGTTGTGTATAATAACCGTCTCTGCTAGCGTTGTGTATAATAACCGTCTCTGCTAGCGCTGTGTATATTAACCATTCCTGCTTGCGTTGTGTATAATAACCCTCTCTGCTAGAGCTATGTATAATAACCCTATCTGCAAGCGTTGTGCATAATAACCCTATCTGCTAGCGTGGTGCATAATAACCCCCTCTGCTAAGGCTATGCATAATAACCCTCTCTTGTGTATATTAACCGTCTCTGCTAGCGTTGTGTATAATAACCATATCTGGTATCGTTGTGTATAATAACCATATCTACTAGCGTTGCGTATAATAACCCTATCTAATAGCGTTGTGTATAATAACCCTCTCTGCTAGGGCTATGTATAATAACTCTCTTTGCTAGCGTTGTGTGTATAATAACCGTCTCTGCTAGCGTTGTGTATAATAACCATCTCTGGTATCGTTGTGTATAATAACCATCTCTGCTATCGTTGTGAATAATAACCATCTCCGCTAGCGTTGTGTGTATAATAACCCTCTGTGCTACCGTTGTGTATAATAACCCTCTCTTCTAGCGTTGTGTATAATAACCCTCTCTTCTAGCGTTGTGTATACTAACTCTCGCTGCTATCGTTGTGTATAATAACCCTCTCTTCTAGCGTTGTGTATAATAACCCTCTCTTCTAGCGTTGTGTATACTAACTCTCGCTGCTATCGTTGTGTATAATAACCCTCTCTTCTAGCGTTGTGTATACTAACTCTCGCTGCTATCGTTGTGTATAATAACCCTCTCTTCTAGCGTTGTGTATACTAACTCTCGCTGCTATCGTTGTGTATAACAACCCTCTCTTCTAGCGTTGTGTATAATAACCCTCTCTTCTAGCGTTGTGTATACTAACTCTCGCTGCTATCGTTGTGTATAATAACCCTCTCTTCTAGCGTTGTGTATAATAACCCTCTCTTCTAGCGTTGTGTATACTAACTCTCGCTGCTATCGTTGTGTATAATAACCCTCTCTTCTAGCGTTGTGTATAATAACCCTCTCTTCTAGCGTTGTGTATACTAACTCTCGCTGCTATCGTTGTGTATAATAACCCTCTCTTCTAGCGTTGTGTATACTAACTCTCGCTGCTATCGTTGTGTATAATAACCCTCTCTTCTAGCGTTGTGTATAATAACCCTCTCTTCTAGCGTTGTGTATACTAACTCTCGCTGCTATCGTTGTGTATAATAACCCTCTATTCTAGCGTTGTGTATAATAACCCTCTCTTCTAGCGTTGTGTATACTAACTCTCGCTGCTATCGTTGTGTATAATAACCCTCTCTTCTAGCGTTGTGTATAATAACCCTCTCTTCTAGCGTTGTGTATACTAACTCTCGCTGCTATCGTTGTGTATAATAACCCTCTCTTCTAGCGTTGTGTATAATAACCCTCTCTTCTAGCGTTGTGTATACTAACTCTCGCTGCTATCGTTGTGTATAATAACCCTCTCTTCTAGCGTTGTGTGTACTAACTCTCGCTGCTATCGTTGTGTATAATAACCCTCTCTTCTAGCGTTGTGTATAATAACCCTCTCTTCTAGCGTTGTGTATACTAACTCTCGCTGCTATCGTTGTGTATAATAACCCTCTCTTCTAGCGTTGTGTATAATAACCCTCTCTTCTAGCGTTGTGTATACTAACTCTCGCTGCTATCGTTGTGTATAATAACCCTCTCTTCTAGCGTTGTGTATAATAACCCTCTCTTCTAGCGTTGTGTATACTAACTCTCGCTGCTATCGTTGTGTATAATAACCCTCTCTTCTAGCGTTGTGTATAATAACCCTCTCTTCTAGCGTTGTGTATACTATCTCTCGCTGCTATCGTTGTGTATAATAACCCTCTCTTCTAGCGTTGTGTATAATAACCCTCTCTTCTAGCGTTGTGTATACTAACTCTCGCTGCTATCGTTGTGTATAATAACCCTCTCTTCTAGCGTTGTGTATAATAACCCTCTCTTCTAGCGTTGTGTATACTAACTCTCGCTGCTATCGTTGTGTATAATAACCCTCTCTTCTAGCGTTGTGTATAATAACCCTCTCTTCTAGCGTTGTGTATACTAACTCTCGCTGCTATCGTTGTGTATAATAACCCTCTCTTCTAGCGTTGTGTATAATAACCCTCTCTTCTAGCGTTGTGTATACTAACTCTCGCTGCTATCGTTGTGTATAATAACCCTCTCTTCTAGCGTTGTGTATAATAACCCTCTCTTCTAGCGTTGTGTATACTAACTCTCGCTGCTATCGTTGTGTATAATAACCCTCTCTTCTAGCGTTGTGTATACTAACTCTCGCTGCTATCGTTGTGTATAATAACCCTCTCTTCTAGCGTTGTGTATAATAACCCTCTCTTCTAGCGTTGTGTATACTAACTCTCGCTGCTATCGTTGTGTATAATAACCCTCTCTTCTAGCGTTGTGTATAATAACCCTCTCTTCTAGCGTTGTGTATACTAACTCTCGCTGCTATCGTTGTGTATAATAACCCTCTCTTCTAGCGTTGTGTATACTAACTCTCGCTGCTATCGTTGTGTATAATAACCCTCTCTTCTAGCGTTGTGTATAATAACCCTCTCTTCTAGCGTTGTGTATACTAACTCTCGCTGCTATCGTTGTGTATAATAACCCTCTCTTCTAGCGTTGTGTATAATAACCCTCTCTTCTAGCGTTGTGTATACTAACTCTCGCTGCTATCGTTGTGTATAATAACCCTCTCTTCTAGCGTTGTGTATAATAACCCTCTCTTCTAGCGTTGTGTATACTAACTCTCGCTGCTATCGTTGTGTATAATAACCCTCTCTTCTAGCGTTGTGTATACTAACTCTCGCTGCTATCGTTGTGTATAATAACCCTCTCTTCTAGCGTTGTGTATAATAACCCTCTCTTCTAGCGTTGTGTATACTAACTCTCGCTGCTATCGTTGTGAATAATAACCCTCTCTTCTAGCGTTGTGTATAATAACCCTCTCTTCTAGCGTTGTGTATACTAACTCTCGCTGCTATCGTTGTGTATAATAACCCTCTCTTCTAGCGTTGTGTATACTAACTCTCGCTGCTATCGTTGTGTATAATAACCCTCTCTTCTAGCGTTGTGTATAATAACCCTCTCTTCTAGCGTTGTGTATACTAACTCTCGCTGCTATCGTTGTGTATAATAACCCTCTCTTCTAGCGTTGTGTATACTAACTCTCGCTGCTATCGTTGTGTATAATAACCCTCTCTTCTAGCGTTGTGTATAATAACCCTCTCTTCTAGCGTTGTGTATACTAACTCTCGCTGCTATCGTTGTGTATAATAACCCTCTCTTCTAGCGTTGTGTATAATAACCCTCTCTTCTAGCGTTGTGTATACTAACTCTCGCTGCTATCGTTGTGTATAATAACCCTCTCTTCTAGCGTTGTGTATAATAACCCTCTCTTCTAGCGTTGTGTATACTAACTCTCGCTGCTATCGTTGTGTATAATAACCCTCTCTTCTAGCGTTGTGTATAATAACCCTCTCTTCTAGCGTTGTGTATACTAACTCTCGCTGCTATCGTTGTGTATAATAACCCTCTCTTCTAGCGTTGTGTATAATAACCCTCTCTTCTAGCGTTGTGTATACTAACTCTCGCTGCTATCGTTGTGTATAATAACCCTCTCTTCTAGCGTTGTGTATAATAACCCTCTCTTCTAGCGTTGTGTATACTAACTCTCGCTGCTATCGTTGTGTATAATAACCCTCTCTTCTAGCGTTGTGTATAATAACCCTCTCTTCTAGCGTTGTGTATAATAACCCTCTCTTCTAGCGTTGTGTATAATAACCCTCTCTTCTAGCGTTGTGTATACTAACTCTCGCTGCTATCGTTGTGTATAATAACCCTCTCTTCTAGCGTTGTGTATACTAACTCTCGCTGCTATCGTTGTGTATAATAACCCTCTCTTCTAGCGTTGTGTATAATAACCCTCTCTTCTAGCGTTGTGTATACTAACTCTCGCTGCTATCGTTGTGTATAATAACCCTCTCTTCTAGCGTTGTGTATAATAACCCTCTCTTCTAGCGTTGTGTATACTAACTCTCGCTGCTATCGTTGTGTATAATAACCTCTCTTCTAGCGTTGTGTATAATAACCCTCTCTTCTAGCGTTGTGTATACTAACTCTCGCTGCTATCGTTGTGTATAATAACCCTCTCTTCTAGCGTTGTGTATAATAACCCTCTCTTCTAGCGTTGTGTATACTAACTCTCGCTGCTATCGTTGTGTATAATAACCCTCTCTTCTAGCGTTGTGTATAATAACCCTCTCTTCTAGCGTTGTGTATACTAACTCTCGCTGCTATCGTTGTGTATAATAACCCTCTCTTCTAGCGTTGTGTATACTAACTCTCGCTGCTATCGTTGTGTATAATAACCCTCTCTTCTAGCGTTGTGTATAATAACCCTCTCTTCTAGCGTTGTGTATACTAACTCTCGCTGCTATCGTTGTGTATAATAACCCTCTCTTCTAGCGTTGTGTATAATAACCCTCTCTTCTAGCGTTGTGTTTACTAACTCTCGCTGCTATCGTTGTGTATAATAACCCTCTCTTCTAGCGTTGTGTATAATAACCCTCTCTTCTAGCGTTGTGTATACTAACTCTCGCTGCTATCGTTGTGTATAATAACCCTCTCTTCTAGCGTTGTGTATAATAACCCTCTCTTCTAGCGTTGTGTATACTAACTCTCGCTGCTATCGTTGTGTATAATAACCCTCTCTTCTAGCGTTGTGTATAATAACCCTCTCTTCTAGCGTTGTGTATACTAACTCTCGCTGCTATCGTTGTGTATAATAACCCTCTCTTCTAGCGTTGTGTATAATAACCCCCTCTTCTAGCGTTGTGTATACTAACTCTCGCTGCTATCGTTGTGTATAATAACCCTCTCTTCTAGCGTTGTGTATACTAACTCTCGCTGCTATCGTTGTGTATAATAACCCTCTCTTCTAGCGTTGTGTATAATAACCCTCTCTTCTAGCGTTGTGTATACTAACTCTCGCTGCTATCGTTGTGTATAATAACCCTCTCTTCTAGCGTTGTGTATAATAACCCTCTCTTCTAGCGTTGTGTATACTAACTCTCGCTGCTATCGTTGTGTATAATAACCCTCTCTTCTAGCGTTGTGTATAATAACCCTCTCTTCTAGCGTTGTGTATAATAACCCTCTCTTCTAGCGTTGTGTATAATAACCCTCTCTTCTAGCGTTGTGTATACTAACTCTCGCTGCTATCGTTGTGTATAATAACCCTCTCTTCTAGCGTTGTGTATACTAACTCTCGCTGCTATCGTTGTGTATAATAACCCTCTCTTCTAGCGTTGTGTATAATAACCCTCTCTTCTAGCGTTGTGTATACTAACTCTCGCTGCTATCGTTGTGTATAATAACCCTCTCTTCTAGCGTTGTGTATACTAACTCTCGCTGCTATCGTTGTGTATAATAACCCTCTCTTCTAGCGTTGTGTATACTAACTCTCGCTGCTATCGTTGTGTATAATAACCCTCTCTTCTAGCGTTGTGTATAATAACCCTCTCTTCTAGCGTTGTGTATACTAACTCTCGCTGCTATCGTTGTGTATAATAACCCTCTCTTCTAGCGTTGTGTATACTAACTCTCGCTGCTATCGTTGTGTATAATAACCCTCTCTTCTAGCGTTGTGTATAATAACCCTCTCTTCTAGCGTTGTGTATACTAACTCTCGCTGCTATCGTTGTGTATAATAACCCTCTCTTCTAGCGTTGTGTATAATAACCCTCTCTTCTAGCGTTGTGTATAATAACCCTCTCTTCTAGCGTTGTGTATAATAACCCTCTCTTCTAGCGTTGTGTATAATAACCCTCTCTTCTAGCGTTGTGTATACTAACTCTCGCTGCTATCGTTGTGTATAATAACCCTCTCTTCTAGCGTTGTGTATACTAACTCTCGCTGCTATCGTTGTGTATAATAACCCTCTCTTCTAGCGTTGTGTATAATAACCCTCTCTTCTAGCGTTGTGTATACTAACTCTCGCTGCTATCGTTGTGTATAATAACCCTCTCTTCTAGCGTTGTGTATACTAACTCTCGCTGCTATCGTTGTGTATAATAACCCTCTCTTCTAGCGTTGTGTATAATAACCCTCTCTTCTAGCGTTGTGTATACTAACTCTCGCTGCTATCGTTGTGTATAATAACCCTATCTTCTAGCGTTGTGTATAATAACCCTCTCTTCTAGCGTTGTGTATAATAACCCTCTCTTCTAGCGTTGTGTATAATAACCCTCTCTTCTAGCGTTGTGTATACTAACTCTCGCTGCTATCGTTGTGTATAATAACCCTCTCTTCTAGCGTTGTGTATACTAACTCTCGCTGCTATCGTTGTGTATAATAACCCTCTCTTCTAGCGTTGTGTATAATAACCCTCTCTTCTAGCGTTGTGTATACTAACTCTCGCTGCTATCGTTGTGTATAATAACCCTCTCTTCTAGCGTTGTGTATACTAACTCTCGCTGCTATCGTTGTGTATAATAACCCTCTCTTCTAGCGTTGTGTATAATAACCCTCTCTTCTAGCGTTGTGTATACTAACTCTCGCTGTTATCGTTGTGTATAATAACCCTCTCTTCTAGCGTTGTGTATACTAACTCTCGCTGCTATCGTTGTGTATAATAACCCTCTCTTCTAGCGTTGTGTATAATAACCCTCTCTTCTAGCGTTGTGTATACTAACTCTCGCTGCTATCGTTGTGTATAATAACCCTCTCTTCTAGCGTTGTGTATAATAACCCTCTCTTCTAGCGTTGTGTATACTAACTCTCGCTGCTATCGTTGTGTATAATAACCCTCTCTTCTAGCGTTGTGTATACTAACTCTCGCTGCTATCGTTGTGTATAATAACCCTCTCTTCTAGCGTTGTGTATAATAACCCTCTCTTCTAGCGTTGTGTATACTAACTCTCGCTGCTATCGTTGTGTATAATAACCCTCTCTTCTAGCGTTGTGTATAATAACCCTCTCTTCTAGCGTTGTGTATACTAACTCTCGCTGCTATCGTTGTGTATAATAACCCTCTCTTCTAGCGTTGTGTATAATAACCCTCTCTTCTAGCGTTGTGTATACTAACTCTCGCTGCTATCGTTGTGTATAATAACCCTCTCTTCTAGCGTTGTGTATAATAACCCTCTCTTCTAGCGTTGTGTATAATAACCCTCTCTTCTATCGTTGTGTATACTAACTCTCGCTGCTATCGTTGTGTATAATAACCCTCTCTTCTAGCGTTGTGTATACTAACTCTCGCTGCTATCGTTGTGTATAATAACCCTCTCTTCTAGCGTTGTGTATAATAACCCTCTCTTCTAGCGTTGTGTATACTAACTCTCGCTGCTATCGTTGTGTATAATAACCCTCTCTTCTAGCGTTGTGTATAATAACCCTCTCTTCTAGCGTTGTGTATACTAACTCTCGCTGCTATCGTTGTGTATAATAACCCTCTCTTCTAGCGTTGTGTATAATAACCCTCTCTTCTAGCGTTGTGTATACTAACTCTCGCTGCTATCGTTGTGTATAATAACCCTCTCTTCTAGCGTTGTGTATAATAACCCTCTCTTCTAGCGTTGTGTATACTAACTCTCGCTGCTATCGTTGTGTATAATAACCCTCTCTTCTAGCGTTGTGTATAATAACCCTCTCTTCTAGCGTTGTGTATACTAACTCTCGCTGCTATCGTTGTGTATAATAACCCTCTCTTCTAGCGTTGTGTATAATAACCCTCTCTTCTAGCGTTGTGTATACTAACTCTCGCTGCTATCGTTGTGTATAATAACCCTCTCTTCTAGCGTTGTGTATAATAACCCTCTCTTCTAGCGTTGTGTATACTAACTCTCGCTGCTATCGTTGTGTATAATAACCCTCTCTTCTAGCGTTGTGTATAATAACCCTCTCTTCTAGCGTTGTGTATACTAACTCTCGCTGCTATCGTTGTGTATAATAACCCTCTCTTCTAACGTTGTGTATACTAACTCTCGCTGCTATCGTTGTGTATAATAACCGGCTCTGCTAGCGTTGTATATAATAACCCCCACACTTAGCTCTATATATAATAACTCTTTCTGTTAGCGCTATGTATAATAACCCATCTACTAGCGCTATGTATAAAAAAAACCTCCCTTAGCTCTATTTATAATAACCCTCTCTGTTAGCGCTATGTATAATACTCCCTCTCTTAGCGCTATTTATAATAACCCTCTCTGTTAGCGCTGTATGTAAAAACCCTCCCTCGTAACGCTATGTATAATAACCCTCCCTCTTAGTGCTATGTATAATAACCCCATCCGTTGGGGCTATGTATAATAAGCCTCTCTACTAGCGCTGTTCCTGATAACCTTCTCTCCTAGCGCTGTGTTTGATAACCCTCTCTGCTAGCGCTATGTATAATTACCTTCTCTGGTAGCACTTTCTCTGATAACCCTCTCTGCTGAAGCTATGTATAATAACCATCTCTCCTAGCGCTATGTATAACAACACTCACCCTCGAGGGCTGAGTATGATAACCCTCTCTGCTACCTCTGTGTATAATAACCCCTTCTGTTAGCGATATGTATAATGACTCTCTCTCTCTCTCTCTCTCTCTCTCTCTCTCTCTCTCTCTCTCTCTCTCTCTCTCTCTCTCTCTCTCTCTCTCTCTTAGCGTTATGTATGATTACTCTCTCTGCTAGCGCTGTGTCTGATAACCCTATCTGCTAACGCTATATATGATATCCATCTCGGCTAGGGCTATGTATGATAACCCTCTCTGTTAGGGCTGTGTATAATACCCTCTCTGATAGGGCCGTCTATAATAATCCTCTCTGTTAGCGCTATGCACAATAACCTTCCCTGCTAGGGTTGTGTTTGACAACCCTCTCTGCTAGCGCTGTGTATAATAACCCTCTCTGTTAACGTTTTGTATAATAACCCTCTCTGTTAGGGCTGTGTATAATAACAGTCTCTGTTAGGGCTATGTATTAGCCCAAGAACATTAGGTTTCACTAGGGAAAAAAATCGGAGAAAGCTGATTTTTTTCAGGGAATGTCGAGTACATGTCACTGAACGATTAGACAAAAGTCCCCTAAAATCCCAGTTGAGCTTTTTTTTCTACAGCCTTTTTTTCGAAAACGCGTTTGAAAAAAATCAAAAAAAATCGCACGAACTTTGTAACCTCGAATTGATCCAACTGTATTTTTTGTTTACGCGTATTTCGAGCTACATAATGTCTAATATACATTTACCTACAGGAAAATGTGCATTCTGTGACAATTTCTGCGAAAAATTATTGAAAATTCACAAAAAAGTATCGGATTTACGCAAACAATGACGATTTTCCTAACGGATTTGCCCAAAGGGTCGTAGTACAGAACGGGATGTTAGTTGGACAGACGATAAAAAATCCACCACCATTTGAAGACTTTTATCATTGCTTACAAAATAGACATTATGGAAGACCCCCTCTGCTTCTGGCCGAGTTCCCCTTTTGGCATAAAATTCGTCAGCATGAGAACTCAACTATTTTCGGGCTTGGGACCGAACAGACACGTCTGTGTCTGGCAGCATTAGATCAATAAATAATATTCACAGAATGTACAAAAATCAATAAATAATATTTACAGAATGTACAAATCAATCAACATGGATCAAGTTACATTGACTATTATCAACGCTATATACAGAAATGACATTACCTATATACATATTATTCATCGAACTCAGAAATTTCCGACAGGACAGTGTTTCTGTGGTTGTTACAAGAATCCGAACTGCAATTACACAAACCTGAGCAAGAGAGTCCTGCCTTCCTACACCCACACCTTTTTGTACAAGCACTCTTGCAACCACAACTGATCAGATTCAGTAGGTTATCGGGGGCACATGGCTTTGTGGCTGCAGTCGGTACAAGAAGTCCATTGTCTAGCGACCACCCCCAATCCGTCGGAGGAAGCGAAGTGCCCAGCCATTGTTGGACCTGGAGATAACATCTGTAGACATGTTGTTGTGCAGCATCGCTGCTTGGTGGGAGTGAGGCTAGGTCGATGGGTTTATTCAGTTTAGATTTTGCTACATAACGCTTGTAAGTGACATATCTATATTGGTCGAGGGAGGAAACAGTTTTACTCCCGTATAAGATCAGGAGAAGTTGTTCCCCGGCAGCGGCTACTGCACTTGGTGTACTGTCATCCGCCAAAATTGTGTTGACATACTGTTGTGAGTCGCTAGTAACATCGGAGACAATTGTACTGAATACTTTCTTCTTACCAACTCGAAAGAGTGCAGAAGTAGTGTCACAACCACTTATAGAATGTGCTACAAGGAGGTTGCTTCTATGGTCACCCATTTTGGTTGCTATTTCACTAACTGAAACTAGTAATGGAATACATCATGTGAATATTACATCCCGGTTGAACTCGAGAGGTAAGAATGACTAACAAGTCTGTGTCTGTTCCCACAACGACAACATTGTTGTCATCTTGAGCGATGTCAAGTGCAGTTTCGGCTATCAGTACATCAGCATCATCCTCGGCCTGCTTGGACTGAATATTGATAGCAGATAGCTCCTGCATTAGAAGATCGATCAGTTGGGTTTTGTTCTTGGCATTTGCAAGGAAATCGGATTGGGGTGTGGTGGCTGGTAACTCGGGTGAGATATTGATATCAATGGAATACCTGTCTTTAGATCTACGGGCTTGTTCCATGCCCTTTGTCGACATTGTACAAGCATAACCATCAAAAACAACCACGACGTTCGCCCCAAAATGTCTCACTAGATAATTTGAATATGATGTACATATGTCCTTATATGACGACTGTTTAGGCCATACAACTGCCCTCAATAAAAATCCACCATCTACAACAAACAGAGAATGTTCTGGGATTTTAGTTTGCTCGGAATCGTATGTTTTGAGGATCTTACCGAGCGTGCTTTTCTGTGTCTTCCTCATTCCAGCAGAATCAAACAATGCTGGTGGTTTCGGGGCGAGTTCATATTTGAGATACTCTTCCATCTCTGCTTGTGACTGAATAACACATGTGATGCGGTTGAACAGAATTGTGGGGTCAATCACTACCTTACTTCCACGGACTTTGATGCTATTTGCCATCGATGCGAAAGACTTCACAGTGTCAACACGTCGTAGTTTGATGCTGTTGAACGTTTTGCTTACAACATTCGATACGCAACATTCACCAATTTTGCGAACTTGGTCACAGTTCACAGTTTCGTCGGCCACAAGCCCGCTCGCTATAGAGACTAATTGTAGTGGATGTCAATTCTGAAAGGGGGGATGCACTCTGAGCCAGTTCAATAATTTGGTGATATCATTGGCATCAGTCAATTGTGAACTTTGACGGAGATCCCGATGTTGTTCGCCATGACCAGTGTGAACATGAACAAAATTTTCGAGAGCATTACATATCGGAAGGCAAAGAGGTAGTCCATGTACCCATTTCGCAACAGTGCTATCGGTTATTCCCCTGCCATGTGTAAGACCACCAGGGAGCTTGAACATTCTCATTAAACACTGCTCTATGGTCTGATCAGAATATATCCCGTCCCAGAATTTATCTGAGCGCCTTATGGTAAAGTAACCTTTCTCAGTGAACAACTTCAAATCATCCTGTTGCATTATTTCTGTTAGCTCATTCATCTGTTTATGAGTACACATCAAGGGCGTGCACACATTACATGCCAATGCATCTTGAGTGTAGGCGAACACCACATTATGTGATTTAATCGAACATGGAAATTGAAACAATGATGCTATAATACGGTATTTGAATGAGAAAAGTCGATGCCGTTTGAATTTGAGTTTAGGGGTTATGGTTAATATTTCACACGTTTCACCAGTTCATTATGGAATAAATGACTATTGTTATATATCATTATAAAGCCACTGCTTTTCTGCAATTTTTGATATATAATTTAACTCCCAAAGTAGTCGTAGATTTGATTTAATGGACGTTGTGTACCGTTGTGTGTAGGAAAACAATAAATTTTTTTTCGTAAGTTTGTACATTTTCGTGAATATTTCACCATTGAGTGTGAGGATTGGTACAAAGTTGGCATTTTCTGTTGGGGATATGTATTCTCAATATAATTCAGCACGATATTTATGATTCTCACCCTACTAAGGCGAATAAGAATGAGAAATATGGAGCTGGGTCGAATTTTTTTAAAAAATTTTTTTTTCATCAAAAAAACGCTATAACTAAAAAAGCTCAACTCGGATTCGCGGGGACTTTTCACACTTTATCCGCAATGTGTGTCCCGGAAACATATAAAAAATCAGCTTTCTCCGATTTTTTTCCTTACTTTCTCATTTTTATGTCTAATGTGCCTGGACTATATAATAACCTTCTGTGCTAGGCTGTGTATGTCTGCTAGCGCTACGCAAAATAACCCTTTCTGTTAGCGTTTTGTATAATAAGCCTCTCTGCTAGAACTATGTATAATAACCCCCTCAGTTAGCGCTATGTATAATAACCCTCTCTGCTTGCGCTATGTATTATAACCCTCTCTGCTTGCGTTGTGTATAATAGCACTCTCTGTTAGCGTTATGTTCAACAACCCTCTCTAATTGTGCTACATATAATAACCCTCTCTGCTAGGGTTGTGTATAATTACCCTATCTGCTAGCGCTATGGGTAATGACCCTCTCTGCTAAGGCAACGTATAATAACCCTCTCTGTTAGAGCTGTGTATAATAACCCTATCTGTTAGCGCTATGTGTAATAACCCTCTCTGCTAAGGCAACGTGTAATAACCCTCTCTGTTAGAGCTGTGTATAATAACCCTCTCTTTTAGAGCTGTGTATAATAACCCCATCTGCTAGCGCTATGTGTAATAACCCTCTCTGCTAAGGCAACGTATAATAATCCTCTCTGTTAGAGCTGTGTATAATAACCCTCTCTTTTAGAGCTGTGTATAATAACCCCCTCTGCTAGCGCTATGTGTAATAACCCTCTCTGCTAAGGCAACGTATAATAATCCTCTCTGTTAGAGCTGTGTATAATAACCCTCTCTGTTAGAGCTGTGTATAGTAACCCTATCTGTTAGCGCTATGTGTAATAACCCTCTCTGCTAAGGCAACGTATAATAATCCTCTCTGTTAGAGCTGTGTATAATAACCCTCTCTGTTAGAGCTGTGTATAGTAACCCTATCTGTTAGCGCGATGTGTAATAACCCTCTCTGCTGAGGCAACGTATAATAATCCTCTCGGTTAGAGCTGTGTATAATAACCCTATCTGCTGGAGCTTCGTGTAATAACCCTCTCTGCTAAGGCAACGTATAATAACCCTCTCTGTTAGAGCCGTGTATAATAACCCCATCTGCTAGCGCTATGTGTAATAACCCTCTCTGCTAAGGCAACGTATAATAACCCTTTCTGTTAGAGCTGTGTATAATAACCCTATCTGCTAGAGCTTCGTGTAATAACCCTCTCTGCTAAGGCAACGTATAATAATCCTTTCTGTTAGAGCTGTGTATAATAACCCTATCTTCTATCGTTGTGCATAATAACTCTCTCTCTCTCTCTGTTAGCGCTATGTATAATAACCCTATCTGCTGTGTGTGATAACCTTCTCCGCTAGCGTTGTGTGTAATAACCCTCTCTGCTAGGACTTAGCACAATAAGCCTCCCTGTTAGCGCAATGTATAAACAATAAACCTCTCTGCTAGCGCTATGTATAATAACCTTCTGTGCTAGGGCTATGTATAATAATAATAATAATCCTCTCTGTTAGCGCTATGTATAATAACCCTCTTCTCTGCTAGCGCTATGTATAATAACCCTCCTCTCTGTTAGCTCTTTGTGTAATAACCTTCTCTGCTAGGATCCTGTATGATAACCCTCTCTGCTAGCGATCTGTATAATAACCATCTTTGCTAGCGCTGTGTATGATAACCTTCTCTACTAGCGCTCAGTATAACATGCATATGATTAAGACCAGCTAAATTACAAGTAGATACTTTTAGTGGATACCTCGCTATGAAAGTTTTATCTTCGCGCATGGTCATGCTCATCCCTACCCGGACACTACTATACAAGACATTTAGACAGCACAGAGAAGACTTTCTCAACACAATCGACAATCATCTCACGAAGCGATTAGACGGTTGATTCCCTTGAACTCTTTTGACACAATACCCTTTATGCATTAACAGGAACATACCCATGATTCCCAAAGATGAGTGAGGAATGACATTTTTCAAGCTGATCGTGAAACGCACGAGACGCCAAACTTTGGCCAAACCATTTCTTGCTAGAGGCATTCTGGGCAAGCATAAGAAGTATACACCATTTATTCGGGTTCTTTTCTTACATGTGGCAAACATCAGGTACTTACACAACGTATTCTTTAATGGTTTCACAGGTATGTGTTGTTTGTACTCAGCAGTTAAATGACTTGAATGCTAAAACACATTTGAACAATCAATGATAGCTCAATTACGTTTGCTACGTACGTTTATCATAACTTTGTTTCACAGATCTCTGTTATTCGATATAGGGGTAACATTTGGGGGCGAGAGCTGTGCTCCTGATGCTGCCTCTCTCAGGGTACGTCAATGTGCATTGGAGAGAAGAACCATTCCCTTCTTAGAAAGTCACTCTCTACTTTCCCTTAAATTTGAACAAAAAGGTTATTTTTAGAAGAGTTTAAACATTTCAATTTTTTCAATGTGACTCTGGTACTCTGATCACAACAGTGGTATTTTCGCGATCTGGTCCCGCACACTAACACATCAGTGGGTCGAGTTTTCATGGGCAAAAAGATGAGAAATAAAAAAACCGAATCAAGATAAACAAAGGAAACTCGCCCCTCGCATTCAGAATTTATATTCCTGTGAGAGAGAGAGAGGATAGATCATTTCGACCGGATCGCGACCCAGTCACGATCCGGTCTAAATTCTCTGTCCGCATGTGTGACCACATTGTTGTACTGAACTGAACTAAATTTATTTTACAATATCCATCTATATGAATATACAACAATTTCAAAGCAATCAAGTTTTCATCACTGTCATACAGTACGTGGAGAGTGCATTATCACTAAATCACCCACAGAGTGGACATTCCACGCAAACAATAATTGCAAATTTGTTGCAAAACATAAACAGCAAAAGCAACGTTTCGGCCAATGGACCTCCGGGTTAAACCCGGAGGTCCATTGGCTGAAACATTGCTTGTGTTTTTTGTCGATATGTTCAAAATTTGAAAGTTATAGCTTGGGTGATAACTCCACTCCGCGGGTGATTTAGTTACAATCCACCCTCCACGTACTGTATGTATATTGTTGGAGTACAAGGTAGCCAGATTGGTTGTTTTCCCGCTGACCCCTAGAATAAATATAACCAAATAAGTAATAAAGTAAAACAAAAAAGGCCCGAAAACAGCCCATTTCATCAAAATTTCGATGTTCGACAGTCTGTGGAGGGTTAACAAATGCATTGCCTCATATCTCTTGTATATCAATGGTCGTGTCACAGACAGGTCTAACAATGATGGATGTTTAAAAAAAATCTACAAGACGCGTTTCGAGAATGTGACTATAAACCCTATTTTTGGCAGGGTTTTTTTTGCCAATTCTGGCGAAGTAAGGTTAAATCGAAAATTCCGCTAAGGTACATTTTTAGATTTTGTGTCAATGCGTGTGTAAAATTGTGAGAAAATCGGTTCGAAAATGGCTTCTGAACCGTACGGACAAAATGTGTGGGAAAAAAAAATTAAAAAAGCCCAAAAATAATAATCCGTAGAAAAACAATAGTCTTTTCCATAGGGAAAAGCCTTATAAGAAATGCAGATAGTCAAAAGATGGCGTCAATATCAGAAGTAACACTAGAAGCAGTTCAACGTAAATTCGTTGGCAGAATTGGAATCTGACCATTAATAACATTGATATGAACATAATTTATGACACCGTTGCTTTTCCTGAAAAGGGTTGGACGTGCATACCTACTTAAACTCTCACTTTAAGACGGAGTTGTATTGTGAAATCTCACATACACTGTCATTTCATAAACCAATGGGGGATATTGATATTGTTACTTTTCAAAGTGGGATTTACTGGGATTTCCGGGTTTGATTATAAACGATAATTTCACAAGTGAATTATGCAATCAACCTTTGTGTCATGTATCCGTGCGCGCAAACGAAGACGCTTTGCCGTGGATGTAATGGGGACTTCAGTTTTTTGTTTTTTTAACCCTTTACTTAATATGAAAAACAGACGACACTTGCAAAAATTCTTGAATAGCTATTATTTTCATTTTTTGTCTCCAAAACATAGGTTATGACCCCTCATTGGAACGAGCTCGACGAGCTCGTTCCAATGAGGGGTCACAACCCATGTTTTAGACACAAAAAATAATGAAAATTAATTGGCGAATTTTGAGAATAGCGCTGGCCGTTACGTTAGGTAAAGGGTTAAATAATAATATCGTAAATAATGAAAAGTAATAAACAGAGTAATCGCTTGACTGGACTGGTTGCGTGAAATAATTCATTCGAAGCGATGAACTATATTGTAAAACACTCGTGCGCATTCGCGCACTCGTGTTTGTACAACGTCCCTCGCCTCTCATGAATTATTTCACGTAACCAGTCCAGTCGAGCCATTACTCTCTATGTAATATTGTATATTATTACCACTCAATCTACAAGTTACTAGTCGATTAACATGATTTTGGAGGGCCGTTAAAACTCCATAATTTCAGTGACGTCATTCGACTGAACCGGGCCGCGGGCGATAATGGTATAAATAGCCATTAGCGGCCCGGCTATTTTAAGATTCCATGGTCTGATGAATTACTCCCATTCGGATGACGTTCCTTTGTATTTCTGAACTGAAGTCGAACGCACGGTCGAAACAGAAATATCGAACCGAGTTTTGTGATTATTTCTTCCAGCAATTCCCTCGTGCGGTTAGCTGTAACAGGGAGTGGGAATAATAATAATAGTAATAACATGATTGTTGTCAGGCATCATGATTCATTAGCGGCCCTGCAGCAATGATGAACAGCCCTTGGGCTTATTAACGGCCCTAGACTTCGTCTCGGGCATTTAATAAACCCTCGGGCTGTTCATCATTGCTGCAGGGCCGCTAATGAACCATAATGCCCTCCAAAATCATGTTATTGTTACGTTATATTCTTTTAGAAGAAGAACTATGTTTTTCGATTGTGCACAAGCATGCAGTTTTCTACCATATTGATTCAAGAATATCATGTTTAGATGAATTCCATCAACACCAGATTACAACTTAGGAACAGATTTACGGGGATTATCTGTGGATAACCATTCTTCACAATCATATCTCAGTGCCAGCGATTAGTTCTAGGTTTGCCTTTAATTGCAAGCATCGGGTTTTATACCAGACCAATTCTACAGAATTCTGCTTACCTGCGAGAGAGGCCTCTAATGCGTCGCAGAAATTGGAATTGGTTCAAGAAATTTGGAATGTCTACCATCAGACCGACAAAAGAGACCGAATATTCGAGATTAAAACGTCAAAATTGCAAAGATTTTCGGCGCTTCTTTTCTATGCGATGGTATTTGGTCAATGTTTTTTCAGAAAACGTTATAAAAATATAAACAATTTCGCACACTGACTCTATATAAACCATGATACAGCAGAAATAATGAACGTGAAATATCAAGCTCGTATAAAATTCGGAATAGATGCGAAAAGTACTGCACACACACCCCTTCATCTCTCTTATGTTGCAAGAAATCGCATCTCAGATAGATATACTACGGCACTGAAGCCATGTGCCCAGGGAGAAGCAGCTGACAGTAGCACAACATGTGGATTCAGTCTACATTTGGGGAATCTCGCGAGGGACCCAGAAGAAACATCATACGGCCCATGATGGATGCCACGTGGGTTGTCATGATAACGTACGTGAGAAGCCGTGCAACGTCATTATCATGATGATACGTGCCGTTAGTAATCATGTGCAGAAGGTGTTGTTAATGTGATTGTGAGTGTGATTGTCGTTGTTCTTGTTGGTTGATTGAGGTCGAATGTTTGGATTTCTAAGGCGGCACGTTGTTGATATTGATAGCATGTGTTACCATAGACTCCATCAGTTGGATTATGACTGTTTTCACTAAGCACAGATGGTCTAGATGAGCCTTTAGTATCAAACGCTTCTGTTTCTACCTACCTCGACCCTATGGTGTGCACTTGTGTATAGTTCTTGTTCGGGCTTAGAGGATATTTGTCATAATAATGGAGATCGTGGAATTATTTTAGAAAGCGTCTGTATGATCGTTCCAATTTATGTATTCCCATATACCGAGTATAGCACAGGTGAACATTAATGTTTTTCGCTTTGAAGAACGTTTGCAAGAAAGCTAATAACGTTCAACCCTTTAAACTCTAGTGGTATCGTCCATGCCAGTTCAATGGAAGCACTTGGAAGAGTCCATATTCAATATTTGGGGTTGACCAATCAATATGTTCAACGTGCAGCCTCGGGCTGTACGTTGAAAATATTGATTGGTCTATCCCACAATTTACTTAGCAGGCATCCTATTTAGTGACGTTATGACGTATCATGTTCCTGGTCAGAAAAGCGGCCGATTGGGTTCAATGGGTTAATAACTATAACATCGATGACGTCAAATGGCACGTGCAACTGTACTATTACGTAATTCGGGTCTTTGCTATGGCATATACATGTATTTGATTGTTAGAGCCAAATAGGAAATGGTCGTAGTCTACACTGTTGTTTTGTCTCTCTAATATTTAAACAGCTTCATTCAATCTCTACTACTATTTATCTATTGGTGTGTTTAAGGTCACATATTTCTGCACAATGGCTAACCATGACCATGACAGTTTTACGGGTGGAGGAAGCCGGAGAGAGACACTGAGCAACGGCGAGCAACTGTCAGCTCCCCAACATACTAACTCCACAAAAGCAGGATTAGCATTGGTTAAAGACAGGTGCACCATCGACGTGCAGTACGCCTTAGTACACAACGTCACCGTGCCCCCACGTGGGCAATGGGGGTGAAGTGTCTTGTCCAAGGACACAGCGCGGTTGCCGCAGGTGGGATTCGAACCGAACCGAGGACCTCTCGGCTTGCAGCCTGCACCTCTACCAACTGAGCCACCACGCCCCCAATCTCCACTACTGTCGGTCTCTTCTACAATATGGGGCCTGCTGTTTCCACTGTTGTTTGGTATACTGCTAACCAACATTACAGTCACGCATGTTAATCCCACAACTTTCTGTTCTATGTACTCTTCCTCTATTACTACTGCTATCATTACTTCCAATCGCCACTTTCATGTCTTATACCCATCACACCACGATGGCTTCTACCAACAGAAGCGAACACACCCCAGACATTGATTATTGTATCGTATACTACAGTGCCCTCCAAGTCCAACATCACCAATAATAACGTCGTCTTAGTCCAAATCGAGAAAAAGAGAAGGAATGTGTAGGAGCGTCGAGAAGGTTACCGATTGGGAGGGGGTTAAACCTGATTTGTCCTGACTGTCATGGCTCAAATACCGACTGACTAATATTCCAACTACATCACCAAAACATGCCTTCGTCGAAGACATTTTTCGTTGGGATCGGCCATTTGTAACAACCAATTTCAAAACACACAAAATAGTACTACATATAAAATATGCAAGTTCACTTTGAGGTTTAGAAAAGAGATAACATCTCTTGCAGTTACTGAAGTTACACATTTTGTCAGGGCAAAGCCAGCCTAAATATAGGGGCAAGGGGCCTCATATTTAAAGATATTGTAAGTTCAAAATATATTCCGCATCAAGGCGAAAAACCCACGTGAATTTCACTTCTCTGTAAAGCTGGACATAGAAAAAACACACGTGGTGTATATCCAGCTTTAGCGCAGGGACCCAGGGGAGAAACGGTATGTTAGATAAGGTCTAATCATCTCGTTTAATTTATACAGTAGTCGGAGTCTTACGAGACGTAATCGGTTGATGTCAAGATGTCGTCACGGTAAATTGAGAAACGAGATTCTAAAAGATAGAAATGTCGTGTCATCATAAGTTATAACAATCATGGCAAGAACGAATCGGTTTTCTCGACAAGTGAAGTCACGCGTGAGATGACTTGTATTGATTCTGCCTCGATATACGTCATCTCCCACCGTTTTGACAGGTGGACAGATGAGCGTCGGTCCACCTGACAGTTTAGGGTAAAAAGTATATATACCTGGAAGAGCAGAGCATTAGACACACTTGGGGTCACACACACGTTGGTGAAGTCCAGGACAGGCGGACTCTGTTTCCTGGCATAAGGGTACCTTCGATCACAGGACCCTGAAACGGCTGGAATCGCCAGAGAGGGCATTCCATGATTGATTTAGTTTAACGTTGATAGGCGGCTACGGGGCCGAATTCGTGAGAAGGAACACCCCAGGTGGAACGTATAAGTTTAGATTGTCGAGTAGCAGGTATCGTCCTGCAATAGTCAGAAGTGTAGGTTAATTGTATTGTGCGTATTAACCCTTTGAAGCGTCAGCCTGATTGCGTTCTGAGTAGTTTATTTTGCTTTCGGAACATCGTAATACCGACTGAAGATCGGTGTGAGTGACAATTTCGCCCTAGCACAAAAGGGGCATTTGTGAATCGTGAATTCAACCAGGAACGGTGGATATTTCAATAGGACTTTCACGGAGGACTTTCAAAAGGCGCATAAGGTATGAGTAGACAATATCTGACCCAAATCAGAAGTACGGTGGTTTATAGATGACGAACATTGCTGGTCGGAACCCTCCGACAGCCAGAGGTACAGTTACGCGCAGACGTTGACATTTGAGCCTAAGCGGGTGAAGCTCTTATGGCGAGCTCACAGTAATAACATTTCAGATTTGTGAAGCTCTTATGGCGAGCTCACGGTAGTAACATTTCCAGTGTGTAGACTATAGTGCCAGTACAGGGCTATAGAATGACTATATGATTGTTTAGAATTATTTAACCGTAGTGACCCATTTTCTGTGAAAAGAATTGAATTGTTGATTGTTGAAATACTGAAACGGATTTATTTTTATGTGTAAATAAAAGAATCGTTGTTACTTTAAATCATTCTTTCCATTATACAGCCTGAAGTGATTAGGAATCACACCTAAGGGAAATCGAACCTATTTCAGGACAATTTGGCAGAGAAGGAATCACGGCGTCGGTCTAACTCAGCTCTCTGCGCCGAGTTCGCGACACTTGGATTCCGACCCTCCACGTTGGTCTAATTTTTCCCGCAACTTCATCAGCGGGACTAAATAACCCCACGTCAGCCCAGGCCTTACGGGGCCTCAGGAGTCCCTGACATTGATTGGCGAGCGCTACCAGGATATTTCTAAAAGGTAAAAAATGGCTATATGGAAATTTTGTTTTATTTTAATGGCGGTTCTGTTTAGGTTTTGACGCGTTCGGTCAGTTGATGCCGTTCAAGGGTTTAATATCGCAATACAGTAGTCCCCAAAAGGATACTTAATAGCCACTATAACTGCGGTAGGTTTCAGAATATTTGGTGCGTTTAATTACGTTAAATTACAGAGGTAAATTAAGATTAATTGCCATATTTTTTTTTTCTTTTCCTTCTTCGTTCTTTCTGACGAGTGTTGAAGATAGAAAGAAAAAATCAAAATGGATGTTGTTACACCCCTCGCCCAACTGGTATCATTAGGCAAGGAAATGGGCCTTGAGGGGGCAGAACTTCATAAGTTCGTTAAAGATGAGCAGAAACGTGAGGCCAAGGAGATTGCCTTACGTAATGACGCAAGAGAGAGAGAAGCCCAATTAGAACGAGAGCGTGAGAAAGACGCAAGAGAGGCGAGGGAGAGAGAAGCCCAATTAGAACGAGAGCGTGAGAAAGACGCAAGAGAGGCGAGGGAGAGAGAAGCCCAATTAGAACGAGAGCGTGAGAAAGACGCAAGAGAGAGAGATTCAATTAGCAAATGAGGCGAGAGAGAGGGAAGCCCAATTAGCAAGGGAGGCAAGGGAGGCAGAGCGAGAGCTCGAACAACAGAGGCACGAGAGAGAATTAGAGCTCCTCAGAGCAAGGGCCGATGTGGAGAATGAAAGTCGGCGCTCAGGGGATGGGAGTGCAGGGGTAGCAATTCATGCCCCACGCCCCCATCTCGCTCATTTCAATGAAAACACAGATGACTTGGACTCGTACTTGGAGAGGTTCGAGCGTTTTGCCTCCAGTCAAATGTGGCCAGAAGACACATGGGCTATGTGCTTGAGCCCTTTGTTGTCAGGTAAAGCCCTCGAGGCTTATACCAGTATGCCTCCTGCACTTCTTAATGACTACGGTGAGCTGAAGAATGCCATCCTTCGGAGATACCAGCTCACTGAAGAAGGATTCCGGACCAGGTTCCGAGAGATTAAGCAGGAGAAGGGAGAAACAGTGCCTCAGTATTTTGCCCGAGCTAGGCGGTACTTTGACCGCTGGACTGATCTCGCAGAAGTGAATGAGTCGTATGGAGCCCTGCGAGATCTATTTCTCCGGGAGCAGTTTTTAACTACATGCTCCAAGGAGTTGGGCCTGTTCATCAAGGAAAGGGGGCCGCCCACCTATGATGAGATGGCAACTGTGGCAGAACGCTACATCGAGGCCCACGGTGGGAGTGTGAACGCACCCAAATCGGCTAGGGGTGGGGCAAACGGGTTGGCAATGGCACCCGTAAGGCAACACCACCCCGATCCTCCTGCGTCGCAGACCAGCCGGAAGGGGAGCGCTCCCAAGGACACCACTTGTTTTATCTGCAACAAGCGGGGTCATATTGCCAGGGACTGCTGGCAGAAGCAGGTAAGAACCACTGGGAACATTAGCCCACCTCAGCAGGGGGCCGGGAACGCAGCGCCAAGGGGTTGGAAGCAAGGTGACCGCGTAGATCCAGGGCCCAGTAGGCAGACGGCAGCGTTCTGTCAAACTATCGGTTCAGAACACAGTCCCCTCCGGGAATGTATACAAGAGGGAGAATTAAGGCTGGAAGGCGGGAAGGTTGTCCCGATAATAAGTGGCATGTGTGAGAGGCTCACAACTTCGCAGGAGAAGGTTGATATGCCAGTGTACCCAGGGTATGTGGGACAAAGGGAGATCCGTCTGCTCCGGGATTCTGGGTGCTCCTCTGCAGCGGTTAGAAAGCAACTGGTTGACGACAAGCAATTGTTGGGGCGCGACCATTTGTGTATTTTGATAGATGGAACCGTTAGAAGGTTCCCCATCGCGAGGATAACTGTGGATACCCCATTTTATTGCGGCGAAGTGGAAGCCATGTGCATTGAATCACCTGTGTATGACCTGGTCATAGGTAATATCCCAGGGGTGAGGGCAAACCCTGATGAGTTATGGTCCAGGGATAGGGGGCCAAGTGAAGGCCCAACGAGTAAGGAAGGGAAGGTTCCCAGGGGGAACCAATCCGATGGTTCGGGGGATGGCCCCTACACGACGAAATGTCGGGAAGTTTCAGGAAAGACGACTCCTGTCCAATTAGGGAGAAGGGGCCGCAGGCGGTCCAGGCGAAACGCCAAACAGCGAGGGAACCCAATGGGATCATTGGGGAAAGACCCTCAAGCAAATTTATGTGGGGGAGTTGAGCGCCCCAAGAAGTTGGTGTCACCCGGGTGGAGAGGGGAGGCCAGACCCACGCAAATGGCTGGGCAAACTTCCCCAGAATTGAGAGGGCACGGGTCAACACAAGTTGAGTATGTCAAAGTGGATGGGACCGCTAAGGTGGGCGTCCAGGGGACCGAGAAAAGGGTCCACAAATCAAAGGAGAAGCATCCTAGGTGGCGGAGACCACGTAGAGAGTGCCGGGGGCGCACAGCGCCCAATGTGCGCAAGAAGTCGTCGCAATGGACCGGGGGGTCGACGGCACAAGGGCCAAGGACGGCCAGTGTCGTTCGAACGACGGTAATCGCCGGGACGAGTGAGCCTGGGGGATATAGCGCCAAGGGAAGCTCTTGGGAATGCGACAACGACAGGGTATGGGGACCCTGGTGGAATACCCGTAGAAATGGCGGGGCGAGAAGTAGGGGTGTGACAAGGGTTACCCAAGGAGATACTGGGAACCGGGCCCCTACCAATGGTCGGTGGTTATAAAGAAGCAATAGTTGGGTGGCTGTGGGCCTGGTGTCTGGGACGGGGGCTCCAGTCGCAAATATTTTTGTTGGTGAGGTGATGGGCTTCGTAAACTCGGTGTTAAGGCCCGGAAGAAATTTTCTTATTTTTAGTATTATTATTGCTCTGACTGCCGACTAGAGTTGGTTGTGAGTGCGAATGTGAGATACACTGCCCTGTCTGTCGCGTGTGCGTGGACGGGGAGCCTGTGTGTCGAGTTTTGTAAGTGTGGGATACACTAACCCCGTCTGTCGCAAAGGCGCGGTCGGGAAATCTGTGTGTTGAATGTGTGAGTGTGTGAGGCACAATTTTAATCCCCTGGTTGAGCTTTGCGAGGGTGAGGCTCAACATAATGCAGGGGTCGTTTGCCCCTTCACAAGACATAGGGGAACGGGAGGCGAAGTTACACTCCGTTGGAATTAACCCATCTGACGCAAAGGCGCGGACGGTGTTACTCGTCGGAGTGAGTGCCAAGTGAACTGTTTGCAAAATGGGCGAACGTGTATAAAAATGTGTATGTTTAGGTGTAAATATATAGTATTACAGAGAGAGAGAGTGCTGCAAATCTGAGGATAAGGCTACTCCCCATATCATATGTAAACCCGCAAGACGGGAGCATGTGGTAGCGTGTGTGTGTCGTGGGAATCGACATGGCCGACGCATGAGCCCGGTCATGACCCCCCACGACCACTAGGGTACAGTTTTGTAGTCTTGAACATGATGGTAGATTGTAAAAGGGTGTGAGAGGCGAGCGTGCGTGGCTTTGCCCCTTGCGTTTTAAGAGATACACAGGGTGTTTCTCTCGGGAAGGGAGTTGTCAGGGCAAAGCCAGCCTAAATATAGGGGCAAGGGGCCTCATATTTAAAGATATTGTAAGTTCAAAATATATTCCGCATCAAGGCGAAAAACCCACGTGAATTTCACTTCTCTGTAAAGCTGGACATAGAAAAAACACACGTGGTGTATATCCAGCTTTAGCGCAGGGACCCAGGGGAGAAACGGTATGTTAGATAAGGTCTAATCATCTCGTTTAATTTATACAGTAGTCGGAGTCTTACGAGACGTAATCGGTTGATGTCAAGATGTCGTCACGGTAAATTGAGAAACGAGATTCTAAAAGATAGAAATGTCGTGTCATCATAAGTTATAACAATCATGGCAAGAACGAATCGGTTTTCTCGACAAGTGAAGTCACGCGTGAGATGACTTGTATTGATTCTGCCTCGATATACGTCATCTCCCACCGTTTTGACAGGTGGACAGATGAGCGTCGGTCCACCTGACAGTTTAGGGTAAAAAGTATATATACCTGGAAGAGCAGAGCATTAGACACACTTGGGGTCACACACACGTTGGTGAAGTCCAGGACAGGCGGACTCTGTTTCCTGGCATAAGGGTACCTTCGATCACAGGACCCTGAAACGGCTGGAATCGCCAGAGAGGGCATTCCATGATTGATTTAGTTTAACGTTGATAGGCGGCTACGGGGCCGAATTCGTGAGAAGGAACACCCCAGGTGGAACGTATAAGTTTAGATTGTCGAGTAGCAGGTATCGTCCTGCAATAGTCAGAAGTGTAGGTTAATTGTATTGTGCGTATTAACCCTTTGAAGCGTCAGCCTGATTGCGTTCTGAGTAGTTTATTTTGCTTTCGGAACATCGTAATACCGACTGAAGATCGGTGTGAGTGACAATTTCGCCCTAGCACAAAAGGGGCATTTGTGAATCGTGAATTCAACCAGGAACGGTGGATATTTCAATAGGACTTTCACGGAGGACTTTCAAAAGGCGCATAAGGTATGAGTAGACAATATCTGACCCAAATCAGAAGTACGGTGGTTTATAGATGACGAACATTGCTGGTCGGAACCCTCCGACAGCCAGAGGTACAGTTACGCGCAGACGTTGACATTTGAGCCTAAGCGGGTGAAGCTCTTATGGCGAGCTCACAGTAATAACATTTCAGATTTGTGAAGCTCTTATGGCGAGCTCACGGTAGTAACATTTCCAGTGTGTAGACTATAGTGCCAGTACAGGGCTATAGAATGACTATATGATTGTTTAGAATTATTTAACCGTAGTGACCCATTTTCTGTGAAAAGAATTGAATTGTTGATTGTTGAAATACTGAAACGGATTTATTTTTATGTGTAAATAAAAGAATCGTTGTTACTTTAAATCATTCTTTCCATTATACAGCCTGAAGTGATTAGGAATCACACCTAAGGGAAATCGAACCTATTTCAGGACAATTTGGCAGAGAAGGAATCACGGCGTCGGTCTAACTCAGCTCTCTGCGCCGAGTTCGCGACACTTGGATTCCGACCCTCCACGTTGGTCTAATTTTTCCCGCAACTTCATCAGCGGGACTAAATAACCCCACGTCAGCCCAGGCCTTACGGGGCCTCAGGAGTCCCTGACACATTTGTATGTGTTTTTTTTATGAAACCCACAAAATTTAGAAGACTGGAAACTCGAATCTCTGATAAGGCTGGAAAGGATGCTAGCGACTTGTGTTGGATTTTTTCCAAGCGTGTCATATGACACGAGAAACACTGACCAAATCCGTCACTGAGCCTTAAAATGCATAGAAGATTATTTCCAGAGAGAAGATAGATCATTTCTCACCCCCCCCCCCCCCCCCCCCCACACACACACACTTCTATGCAAGATATGCGTGTCTCGTGTGAGAAGGCCACGTGAGGAAGATATCTATCTCACATGCCCCACGTGACCGTATCTTATGTTTCATTGTTCATTGGTGTTCAAAGTGTTGTTGTTTGTGGAACTTGGTGTTAATATTAAGAGTATATTATATACAGTTTGTTCAATTTCTTAACTTAATTCCTATTTCTACAGCGTTCATCGATCGATTGATGCACGCGCCCAACTGACGTCGTCGGAATGTGTCAATGTAAATTTTGCTACCAATCTTTAACCCCTGTCTTGCCGGCGTTGGAAATTGTTCGATATAGCTGCACGTGCCACTGGATTACTTTTGATGATGTCAGAGTGATTTGGTGGGTGAGAAAAATTATCCCCGATGCGGGTTGGTAGGAGATGGGGAAATCTCACACGCTCACCCTTCCGGGATAATAATAATCTCACCCAAGTGAAGACACATTTTAACCCTTTACCCAACGTAACGGGCAAAACCGGCCAGCGCTTTTCTCAAAAATCGTCAGTTAATTTTCATTATTTTTTCATTTTTTGTCTCAAAGAGATAGGTTATGACTCCTCATTGGAACGAGCTCATCGAGCTCGTTCCAATGAGAGGTCATAACCTATGTTTTTGAGACAAAAAATGAAAAAAATGAGTTGTTCAAGAATCGTTTTTGAAAGTGTCGACTGCTTTTCATGTGAGGTAAAGGGTTAAAGGGAATTCCTCTCGAAAACATAACATAAATATCAACAGTCATCTTTATTCGTTGTTTAATACGATTAGCGTATGACATTTACATCTGAAAAAATCCAGGTGTTGCCAGGTTTTCTAAGATACAGATCAGGAATTTTAGAAAATGTTAGTGTACAAACAATTGCTCCATCTAAAAGTCTAGGAGTGCATTTACCCTACCAAGTCTCAGTCTCTACTGACTTGGGGGGGGGGGGGGGGGGAGGCTCGAGTCATTTTAATATTTTATTGCATGAATCAAACGAGACAAGCATCACAAATAACCTTTGCCATCAAGCATTTGGTCTTCTCGTACTACAAGGCCTAATCCTCACAAGACTCGCCCAGACTAGAGATTAATCCTAAAAAGGACCCTCTCTACCCAGGCATGACATTCTTAAAAATGCAGGAAGGCTAAAAATCGCTCCCCTCGCATGGCCTAGGGGAGTGATTACAACCTCTCTTCAAGCTTACAAAAGCTAAAAGTGTCAAAATGAAGTTTTACTATTAATGGATTCTCCCTAGTTGGATTGTACATTTTATTTGGTGCTGCTAACAAGGTAGTCTCCGTGAGAAGGCTACACTGCACCTCCCACAGCTCCGGGCCTCTAGAAGGCCCGGAGGTGTGGGGGAGGCAGTGTGGCCGTCTAACAGAGACTACTAACAAAGCAGAGATCTATAAAGATGTAGGTTTTAGGAATAGGCTGTTATGGTGATCATTATTTTTTAAGGCCGGGAGGGCTAGTTGTCGCCCTCCTTAATTTTTTTAACGTGAGCAGTAGGCGAGCGAATAAATCGCTCTCCTGAAAATAGCAGACCTGTCTATCAGTGGTTATACTTCCTTGTGGGAAATAGAAAGACTGTACGGTCATTTTTAGGAGTAACACTATATTTGTAATTCAATGGTGGGTGCGACAGCGCCTGCACAGCTTGAAAATCCAGGCCGAAATGTATGATGATCACTTCCTGTGCGGAATCAGTTATTTCATTAACAATATCTACAGCTCCAGACGAAATAAGTGATAACATCAAAATGCCTCAAATGTTTACTAATAATACCAAAACTTCGACACTTGTTCTTAGAAAGGTTTCTTTTGGTGGGCTTTTCAAAAGTCACACTCAGAGTCTGATGGGACAAAAGGAAAGAAATAACTTTTCGCGTTTATCCTACAATTGGTTTGACTGGCCGCAGTAGCTGCTCCAATTTTGTGATCACGAGGGTGTATGGGTAAGGAGTCGAACCCATTTAGTCGAGAGGTCCAGCAGGGCCAGAGGGTAGTTTGAGAAAACTATTGTGTATCATTCTATTTGTTTATATAAGGAATGATCGCTTGTTTCTATCTATTTTTTGAGTTTTGACCCCCCCCCCCCCCCAAAAAAAAAAAAAACAAAAAAAAAAACAAAGGCTAAATTGTGTAAATAGGTGTAGCCCATTTACATTATGTTTGGCCCTTTTGGGGGGGGGGGGGGTCATAACTCAAGAAATATACAGAAACAAACAATCATTCTTTATAATTAAACTTGAGGGGCAATAAATTCAAACACTCACTACTTTGTGGAGTTAAAGTAAAAATCAGGTCGCATCATGGTTCCTTGTGATAACTGAATAAAAATAATACTTTTCTAAAATTCTGTTTGAAATAACGATACATTTCACTGAAACATGTTCTTGTGTCAGTAAAAATTTTATTGACCAATGAACTGCGTAAGTTAACAGGAACGTCCTAGACCACGCCCACACAAAACTTCAATCTCCTTTTCCACTTGACGGGAGGATGCTGTCATTCAGAGCAACACTTGAGTTAAATTTTATTCTGATTTTGACCATTTCCCAAGAAACTAAAAACACAGTTTGTAAATGTGGAGTTCGGTGTTAACCCAGGCGACATGAAGTTGGCTGACCTTTGTCTCAGAAAGAGTTCATTTAGGCTATTTGGAAATTGGAAAGTTTTGTTCGCTTGAGTTTCGTTTGTGGATTATTATGACCGGCGATTGTTTACGTTTGATTTGGGTAAAACTATGAACGAAGACGATCACCTATTGGGTATAAACAAATTGAACATGGAATAAAAAGCATGACAAGGATTTCATTGTTAATTAAATTTTATTTTGAAAGACTTTTTAATATAAGATAAATATTAATTACTTTTCATGTTGAAACAATATGAGCGTGCAGGTTTTTTTTCCATTCACAGTGTGCAACGTAATTTTTAAGACAGACATTGGGGGCGTGGTTTAGGGCGGGGTTAAATACGTTTTTTTCGGTTCATTGTGTTATGAACAGAAAAAAGAGAAATACTTTAGCCAATCATTTTGCCTGAAAATGCATGAACGTGAAAAATGTTTAATTGTATAATTTTTCTGGACATTTGCGTTCACATCCTGAAGTTATTGGAAGTGGGGGTTATTAGGACTAAAATTTGCTTGTAAAAATAAATCGTATGATTTTCATCTGGTTATGCAGTTTGTTTAACCCTTTACATAACACGGAGTTTTTAAAAAATAAATTAAATTTCACATTTGTCGAAAACCATTCTCACGAGTTTTCAATAAAATCATACAAATATGGATACCATTAGAACCGGCTCGACGAGCCGGTTCTAATGAAATCCATATTTGTATGGTTTTATCGAGAGATTTGTAAGATATTTTAGACTGTGGTAGGCTTAGTTTGTTCAATTTCCTGGCCGTTTTTGGCCGCTGTGTTAGGTGAATGGTTAAATAAATGACAAAATATTTGATTGTTACCAACATACATATATATACTTATTAGACAATTATGACGATTTTAAAAGGGCCTCTCCCGGGCCGACCAGGACCGCAACTAAGGGGACATAGGATTGGGTGACACCCCACCCCAATAATTTTTCCAGTCGGGACATTTTTTCCGATTTGGAGTCTCACTATATCCCTCTTGCCAAAATACTCACGTACTTTCTTACGAGACTGGGGTAGCTACTTGGATTTAAATCACACTACTTGGTTTTAAATCACACACATCGGTCGCTCATATACATGGAGGTCTGTGAGACCGTACACCGGTTGTGGGGGGGGGGGGGAGGGGGTGCAATACATATTTTAGCACGACTACTACATACATTTATTTATCCATAAGTACACTCTGAAATCAGTTGGGTTAAAAATTAACCCAAATCGACTGGATTGAGTGAATATACACCCAATTCACTCAACCCAGTCGATTTGGGTTAATTTTTAACCCAACTGATTTTAGAGTGTACATTCCTAAGAACTCTTGAGATGTTAACAACTACCTCGATTGACAAATATTCCGACTACGTCATCAAGACATGCCTTCAGCGAAGGCTTGCCTTCATGATGTAGTCGGAACACGAGCCATCCAAGCTGGACATTGGATGGCTAGTGCCATCCCAGCTTTCATTACTTCATGTACTTATTTATAGACAAGTACATTTCTAAGAACTTTTGAGATGTTAACAACGACCTTGATTGACAAATATTCCAACCACATCATCTGCTATCGGACTTTTCGCACCTTTTTCTAGACATTCTGAATCCGCCTCTCGTAAATTATTGTTTGTTTAGTTGTAAACAAAAAAGTTTTCTCAGTTCTAGTTTATAAATCAAATGACCTTACCTTGTACGACACAGAAGAACGGGCATGTAAGTAGCACAACATTCATCTCAACCACATGTGTTGTCGATCCAGGAGAAAAAAAATGGTTCACTTAATATCCTCTTTAAAATTCCATTTCGTGTTGCGTATCATTCAGTCAGGATCTCGGTCGCTTTTCTCCATTGCCTATTGGCGTCACTAAAAATACACATTCAAAACAAACGGCTCAAGTTTTCTAAATAAAAGTTTCCGAACTTGCTTTAAATAAATAATCATTCTTTTAAATCTTAATGTATTTAAATCCTCACGAATACGGGAATCATTGCTATACAGTTTGTTATGTTTACTTGTCGTTATGTTCTCTGTAATCTCACACTTTCCATCATTTTCTTACATCTATCGTAAATCAAATCTATCACATTTCGGTCGGTCTCATTATTTTTAACAAGTTGTCTATGCCGCTTGCATAAAAGCAATTTTACAATGACGAAAACTGAATGTCATTCGCTGGACCAGTTACTATTTGCCTCTCCTGATTTCTACTGTTCAGTCGCATCTGATAGGATGTCCGCGTTTTTAACGAACGTTTCAAAGGGGACATGAAAGAAGTACCTTCAGGCAAAATATTTCGCTATTCTTTTGTTTTTCCGAAGTTTTTCTTTGATATTTGTACACTATAAGGGGGAATATTGAAATCTCGATCACTGGAATTAAATGTTTACCCAACGTTACGGACACAAACGATATAAATACAGAATATACCCATTGTAGCTTGGTGTACCAAATGTTCACCACGAGTGGCGAAGTGGTGTTAACCGCGAGCCTTCGGCGCGCAGTTAACACCACTTCACCATGAGTGGTGAACATTTGGAACACCAAGCTACTTTGGGTATATTCTATTTATACCACGATCGTCGCAGTATTAAGAGTCGCTATTATTTTTTCTCGATTTTACTGAGCAGCAGCCGTTCAAACGTACGAATTTGTTTTTGTTTACATAAGCATCGGTGGGCGGTACTTTCGCTGTCAATTTTATCGCCGAAACGAAATGAAATAATAATAACAAAATAACATACTATTTTGAGTTATGGATGCTTTATGAACATGAGACAATGCATGTTTGTTAATTTTTTGTGTTTTATGAGGTAAACTCATTTAAAAACGTAATAAATAATTGCCACTTCCATTTTACTCTTCGCGAAGCGAAGCGCGATAACTTTAGACAAGTTCGCATTCAGGTCGACGTCACCAAAGGTCAACTTGGATGTAGTTCCACTGTAGGTGTAAATTTTAACTACTGAAATCCCATTGCTGACGTGTTCACCACGGTTGGTGTGTAAAGCTAAAATTTATCTCACAGGCTTTTCATATATAGTAGAGTTGGTAATCATGGTATAAAAAAAATATATATTTTTATTTTTTTTCACATCCTTCAAAAAATTTCAACCGAACCATCATGTTGTCCTTCATTAGAACGTCTCAATCCAATGAGGGTCCACGTGATATGATTTCGTTGACGGGAAGGGGGAAGCCGGAGCGAACCCGCGAGCAGCAGCGAGCAATTGTCAGACTCTCTTACTTACTAACCCATCAGAAACAGAGTTAGTGTTGGTTGAAGGAGAGTGCATCATCGACGTGCAGTGCGCCTTAGTACACAGCGCCACCTTGTCACCACGCAGCAGGCCTGGCATTCTTAAAAATGCAGGAGGGCTAAAAATCGCTCCCCTTGCATGGCCTAGGGGAGCGATTAACTTTCCTCAAGCTTACAAAAGCTAACAAAAAGTGGCAAAATAACGTTTTACTATTAATGAATCCTGCCTTGTGTGCTTTGTACATTTTATTTAATGTTGCTAACAAGGTAGTCTCTGTGATACGGCCACACTGCCCCTCCCACACCTCCGGGCCCTAGTAAGGCCCGGGGGTGTGGGAGGGGCAGTGTGGCCGTCTTACAGAAAGCACTAGCACATCAGAGATCTGAGAAGATGTGGGTTATTATTTTCTAAGGCCAGGTGAGCCAGTTTTCGCCCTCCTTAATTTTTTTAAAGCGAGCAGTAGGCGAGCGAATAAATCGCTCTCATGAAAATGCCAGGCCTGACGCGGGCAATCGGGGATTCAGCGTTTTGCACAAGTTCACAACGCAGTTACCGCTGCCCAACATCGAACCGTCGACTTTTCGGTTTAAAGTACAATTCCGAAAGCAGCGAGCCACCGGGCTCACAGACTAAGTAGTTGGAAAAAAATTCTAAAAGTTTAAAAAAAAACAAAACAAGTGACCTCTCATTGGAATGAGCTGGGTGAGATCGTTCCAATTGGGTCATATTGTATGGCTTCGCTGAAATCTCTCTTAATTTTTTTTTAACTGCTTAATTTGTAAATTGCGCGGGCGGATGCGGCCAGTTCGTTATGTAAAGGATTAATGAAGCTTCCTCTTGCCGTGGCGGACTTAACCCTTTCAAAACTGAGGCCTGAATGACATTATACTGAAGAAAATAATTTATTTGTTTATTGGGGTTTTGATGGTATTTTCGACAGCCGGGGCCACCTCGTGTCGGACAGTTTTACGGGTGGATGAAGCCGAAGTACTCGGAGAGAACCACCGAGAAATGGTGAGCAACTCTCAGACTCTCCAACGTACTAACTCCGCGCAAGCAGGATTAGCATTGGCCTAAGTCAAGTGCACCATTGACACATACATAGCGCCACCGTGTCCGTGGATCTTTCGGTTGTGAAGTTCAATGCCGTAACCATTTCGCCACTACAGCTAAAACTAGAAGTCCTGTCACGAACTGTGCGCTTATCTAGGCTTAACTGCGCGTAGGAATTGCGCGCAATTGCCATGTCGAATGACATCCAAAGCATGGCAGGTTCTCCTGGTTACTCAGAGCAAACACAGGCAATGTTTCTGCCAATGGACCCCCGGGTTACCCGGAGGTACATTGTCTGAAACATTGCTTGTGCACAGACCATATGTACAGAATTTGATAGTCTTACTATGGTCACAACGCGTAGATTAACGCGCAGATCGACGTGCTATTTGTGCGCATTTCATGACAGGACTTCTAGTTTCAACTGTACGCCCCCTAGATAGTAATTTACAGCGAAACTAATATTGTATCCGTATGGAGGTTCAGAAATAATTTATTCATCCTACAGCCCTGCAGGGCTGTGGGATTACATTATTGCAGATTCTCCTTACCGATTGGTTGTGTATTTTTTTTTATGATTCGTTCACACTGAGCATTTGCACATAAGAGGATAAAAGTGATTAAACTGTCCAAGAAGAAAGAAAGGCATATATAAAATAAAGGACCCAACCTGAAAGCAGCGGTGACGGAGCTGAGCACCGGCATTTGTTTTTGGTAATAGTTTTCGTCACGACGAAGTTTTCACTCAAAGCACGAAATATAGAGTCGCGGGGACCAGTATGGGAGTGGATGCTTCTCTTCCAGGAAGTGGGCTTTCGGTTTTTTCCTCATGAAAAAAAACTATAAAATTAGAATTTCTTTTGTGTGCAAATGGAAAGTTATGGTAGAATTTCGCATGGTATTTACAATCAGATTTCAGCATACAGGTGTAAAGTACAGCCGGCAAGGACTGGTCTTAACCCATGCGTGGGCAGTGATGATCACGTATGCGTTTATCAGGTAATACAAATCATCAAACACACAATTTTAATTAATGAAGCACCGGGTTGTATCCGGTGCTTGATTAATTAAATTGTTTATGATAATTTCCAATAATTAGTGTTTGAAATTTAATTTTATTGCGTCCGTGGAAATATTATCCACTCGTGTAAAGTGGCCAGCCCACGATGGCCATACTGTATTCGCTTTATATTTTTTTAATTTTTTTTGAAGAAAGTAACTGAAATACATAGTATGTTAGAATTTGGTGGTCCGGTCCGGTGGTCCGGTCAACTTTTAATCAGTCGCCAGTTACTTAGATTATTACGAAGTTTGGGGGTGAAAATTCACGCAGTACACATGTGTGGTTCGTTCGAATGATTCTCCCCAGCCCCACCGCCATATTCACCCACCTATAGGTTTAGTCGAGGTGGGCTAGATTGCAGCAGTTCTCCTAAAAGATTACAATCTAGTCACCAGTTGGACTACCATCCGTCACTTATATCAACATGAAAATAGACGTCTGATAAAGTTATCGCGCTTACAATTAATGGACGATCGATGAAGGTCCAGCTGAGAAACAAGTAATCGTTGAGAAAACCCCTATGGCGCCAGTAGAAAATAAGCCAAGTTTCCTTTTGTTATATTTAATAAAGAAAACAACAGACAGATCATAAAGCTGTCTGTTGTTTTCTTTTATTAAAAATAACAAAAGGAAATTAGGGGTTTTGTTTGGCAAGCTCATTAGAAACAACTAGTTCACAGATAATCCTTCATTAAGAATATCGGGTAGCGCGGTGGCTCAGTGATAGACTGTTGGACTTCTATGCTAGAGGTCCCTAGTTCGATCTCCGTCCGGGACGACCCGCGTTGTGTCCTTGGGCAATGCACTTTATCCCGGTTGCCTACATGGGCGCACGATGGCGCCGTGTACTAAGGCGTACTGCATGTCGATGGTGCACCTGTCTTCAACCGCTGTAACCCTGCTTGGGCGGAGCTTGAACAGAGCTAGAATGTTGAGGAACTGGCAGTTGCTCGTCGATGCTCGTTGGTTCTCTCCGGGTATTCCGGCTTCCTTTGTCACGATTAGCCTTTGTGCATAAGTATGTGACCTTAAACACCAATAAATAAATAAATAAATAAGAATATCTATCAGTATTACACCTACCAACATTAAAGTAAGCGTTCACTTTGGTTCTTTGTTTAGTGAATGTGTGTTTTTATTGTGATTTCTAACTTTTTATTCTTCCCAGTAAAAAAAGAAGAAAAGCTCCCCTCCTAGAGGTTTATATCGAGGAACGGACAGTGTTTGTATTACATGTCGCGATGCACACTTGTACTGAAATGGTTAACCGGATAACTGGTTTGAAACCGGTTTGAAACCGGTTACCTACCTAACCGATTAAAAAACGTCAACCGCTTATACGAAATATCGATAGTGATCGTCAATCCACGGTGAAAACGTAGTAAATCTGCCGCTTCTCCTTTGGGATAGATAACACTACACCTCACCCCCATTGCCCATGTGGGGGCACGTTGACGTCGTGTACTAAGGCGTACTGCACGTCGATGGTGCTCTTGTATTCAACCAATGCTAATCCTGCTTGTGTGGAGTTAGTATGTTGGGGAGCTGACAGTTGCTTGCCGTTGCTCGGTGGTTCTCTGCGGGTACTCCGGCTTCCTCCACCCGTAAAACTGGCACGGTCATGATTAGCCATTGTGCAGAAATATGTGACCTTAAACCCCGATAAATAAATAAATAAACACTCCACCTCGAAGCAGCGCTGTGTGTTTTATTGAGAAATAATCGACTTTGGCGTTCAAGACTTCGTTAATGATCGGCAATTTCCACGAGCACTGAGTAACCGCAGAAACTATTCCGTAGTATGTATACAAACGAACGTTGTCGAGTACTCGACAACGTTCGTTGGTATACACACTACGGAATAGTTTCTGAGAATACTGCTTTCCAATTCCTATAGTTTTGATCCCAGATTCGGTGAAATAAAGGCTACGATTAACAGGATATTAACCGGTTATAGCTCTTGGTTAGTCGGTTGTGAAAATGAGCCATCCGTTTCAGCCCTAACGCACACAATGTTGATATAATGAACAGAACAAAATGTTACAGAACATCAAAAGCGTGTGAAAACGCCGCTTTCTTTATTTTAAATGGGTTTCGACGGAGAATAATATTAAAACAATCAAACTGATTGGGAAAAAAATTCTCAAAAGCCAGCTTCTATATTTTGATATTACTAAACGGGAAAATGCCTTACATTTTAGAAATTATGCACACATCAATGATACAAATCCCCCGTGGAAACCCCGGGAAGTGAAGCAGTGCTTGTTTACTGTGGTAAACAAGCTCTGTTTCACTGGTAAAATAGGACCCAGTCACTAATGCTTGGGGTGTGAGTCCTCTAAAATAGGCAACATGGGGTATAAACGATTGACTGACCTTGACTTTATCTCCATGTTGTGGTCATGATTAGCCATTGTGCAGAAGTATGTGACCATAAACAACAATAAATAAATGATACAAATTCGCTAACTTTTCGAAATTTCAATATTTTATATGAAATTCCCATATCCTTAATGTTAAATTACTGACAGCTTTGGGAAATGAAGGGGAGATAACTTTCCCTTAAAAATCTCTTCCAATGACGAAAATGGTCAGCCATACTAACTTAGAGATCAGCCCTAGACGTTTTTGATTAATGGACGTAACCTTTGCGGAGGATAGGATGAGTTTTTTTGTCTTTATGCGAGTTATTACCTCTGTTGTAAAGAACTAGCAACAAAATAGGCCATCACCTGTTTTATAACACCAAATAAGATTATTTTTTTTACAAAATATAAGGTTAATGTTTCACTCTCTTTCGATTGTCTGGCGGGATGAATATAGCAGTTTTCTGGTAGTGGAGCAGGATCCAAAAATGACGACAGAAATTAGCGATGAAAGGTTTATCCTCGCAAGTGAAGCATGCCCATTGGTTACATTGCTTACGCCTATTGTAAATTTAATGACTGTGACCGGCGTATTAAGTAGCGGTGTTTGCCTATCAATCATAGATTTTGGAAAAAAAGAAGTATGCTTAAAAGAGACAATCTGCTTGAAGTTAACTGATCACTTTCTATTATACATTGAACAGATGCACGCGCAGTCTTAGCATTTTACGACCAGACTTTTGTTGACTGTCTTCGTCTTTCCGGTCCCTCCTGTATTTAGTTCTCTACGAGTGAAAAGGCGTAATTAAAGGGTCAAAGCAGAGTTTGTTGCCCCAAGTAACACAATTACAGCTATAGAAATACGGGCTCTACCCTCGGCATGTTGGTGACACAGCTTGAATTCGAAATATTTATTGACTTGGGGTAGATATTATGTTGAATATAAAAGCATAACAGCTACTATTGTCTCTTCGGGGGTTGTAAAGCATCTTCTAGCTGGTTAAACTGGCCCAAACAAATATTAATGACCTTTGCTTTTTTATAATACGCAGATGAAAGAGCTCGCGTTGCTGTTTCCGTCTGACACGCTCGTCACAAACATGTGCTAACCTTTGGCCAAGACTACAGGTTTGCTTCAGACTGACCTTGGAACTTTGGTAACTTATTAGCGTATTATATGAGTTTATCGAGAACCACACACATCTCGGCACCAAGTCAATAACACTAGGAGGTATAAAATCGTGATCTTGGGCAGCATCCAGGGACATGGAGATATAATACTCGGAGGTCTGTTTTAAACCCTGAGGCGAAAGTCTCAGGGTTTAAAACCGACATCCAGGTATTAAATCGCCATGTACCCTGGGTGTTGCCCGAAATAATTAATGCTGTAGCTGAAATGTCCTCTGTAATAAAAGAGATAAATAACAGGATGAATGAAGCAATTATGGTGGGTTCATGATAACAGCTCTTTGCGTCGCCGACGTGGAAATCAATATTTTCTATCTTCACACTGAAATGTATGTTTCCAAAGGTAAATATCAAATTCTGTTTATAATCTTTCGTGAAAATTACAGTTTCTGCAGAGGCCAACCCATGTGTCTAAACGTAGACCAGCAATTATCCATTAATGATAACAATGGTGTCCGATTCGTTGAACTGTGCGGCGATCGTAATGATCAGAAATTGCTGTTAATTTATTTCGGTGTGCTGTGAGTGATGTTTTCAAATTTCAAAGAATCAACATTTGTTTCTACGATTTCTCCTTTTAGCATGTTTTTTTTCCTTTTTGGGGAAATGAAATCCACGACAGACCAAGATAAATTTTCGCAAATCTCAGTATTGTTCAATGATTTTTTTCCTTTTTGTTCGGTAGACATAGCATCGCAGAGACAGTGGCAGGGGCGCCAGCGAAAAGAATTTTGAGCGTCGGGGACATGCTGAATAACAGGGAACTGTTTCAATGTTGTCTGAAGAGGTTAATACAATCGGCAAATCAAACAATGTTACACAAAAAGATCACCATCCATTTTTTTGTCAATTTTTCGAATCATCTTATCACTGCACGGTGAAGTGAGATCTTCCTCTTATAAGACGTCACAAGCTATGTTTTGAACGATAGTTTATTGATCTTAAAATTGGAATCAGGGGACTTTAAATTGAATGATTGCGTATTTACATAGAAATTTAAATCTCACTGATGTTTGTTAACTTCATTTCTGAATAATTATCGTTAAAATTACGGAAAAGGTACTTACAACCAGCTGCCGGTACAGTTACCGTAGAATATTAGAGTAAAAATGCCCTATTATTAAACAACTTTTAAACTTCCGACCCCTATTTTGTTCGTTCTTGCGGCAAACACGAGGAATTGATATTTCATTTTCTTCATTATTCCGTAAGGCTGCTGGTTTGTCATGTATGAAAGACCAATTAATATCTCTAACCTGCAGCCAGGGACACCGGAAGCACGGGGACAGAGGGGGCAGCTGCCCTCCCTGCCTTCGGACCGCTGGGGCGTTAAAGGGAGACAATGCCCTTCCAAGGTTCGTCACTCAATTCTTTCTGCCTTCGGACCGCTGGGGCGTTAGAGGGAGACAATGCCCTTCCAAGGTTCGTCACTCAATTCTAAAATACACCCCAAAGCCGTCCTTGGCGTTTTTCAAAATTCAATGGGGGAGTTTGGGAGTAGGTGTTCCCTCCAGATGGGAGGGGGACATCTCCTCTCAAACTCCCCCATCTCTGACCTTCAGCCTTCGAGACATACATACTCCGGTATGTCAGTGCGAGTAAATGCCCTTTCTTGGGGTCTGACCCTCCGGCCTGAAGTTCTCCCGGCGCCACTGCCTGCAGGTTAAAGATATTAATTAACCTGTTAATTAATTTAGAGCTGGAAATAAAAATATCAGTGTCACGTCATCACGGGGGAAGCATCTAACCTTCGTTGTGCGTTTCAGACATAAGTTTTGAGCTTCCATTTGCTGACAACTGTCGCCTTCGTCATTTGTTGTCCCTCATAAACTGGGTTGCTGCTTATGATTGTCAGAAACGGTCAACCTAAGGTGCATAGCGCTGCTCAGATCTTGGCTGTAGTCAAAATATATTATTTCGTTACTGGGCTCTTATTTGTAGATGTCCGTCGCATGAACCTATTATCATTGGTTACATTTCGTTTAGTCGTAAGCCAGATTATTGAACATACATTTCTTACCTGGTCACAATCGCTTATTTTATTTTTTACTCTCTGTACTTAAGTTTTTAGTTTTGCTGAGTGCTCATTAGGAAAATGTAACCTTGTCTGAATTAATTAAATTTAATGTACAATAATTCTGGCCTGTAGGAGGTGGCAGGTAGACAGCCAATCTGGCTATGTCATCTCCCAGAAGTATGTATCAAATGTTTTTGTCTATACCAAACTTATTGCTCTGCATGTATGCACATGCTGCTTAACAAAGTATCATCCATCCAAACTTCAATCTGTTCATTCTGAAAACAGCTTTTCTCTTCCGCTGTACATGAACACATCCCCCTAATTTTCATGTGATGAAACTTTAGCCCTTTATCTGACATGAAAAACAGACGACACTTGCAACAAAAAATTCTTGAATAAATAATCTTTTTCATCTTTTGTCTCAAAAACATAGGTTATGACCTATGTTTTGGGACAAAAAATGAAAAAATAATAAAAATTAATAGGCGATTTTTGAGAATAGCGCAAGCCGGTTTTGGCCGTTAAGTTGGGAAAAGGGTTAAGTAGTAACATGCACAATCGTAATATTTACGGTACAAGTGATGGCAATTTTTACAATGAATCTTTCGAATAACGGTGCTGAAAATGTCCATCCCCTCGGGACAACTTCTCCCGCTGTCCACATGAAAGCAAGACATCGGGTTCAGATCAGAAAGTCAAAGCTAAAAGCCGTCACCCGTCGAAAGACTTTGGATATGCTCACTTTGATCCCCATAGGACGGGAACAAGCGGTGAGATTAGATAGTTCTAGTGAATGGAAAGAGATGAAGTGAGAGATATTCCTTATTATCGATTCTACAAATGGCCGGACCGAAACTTAAGCGGGACATTACACGTTTGTAGACAAAGAATCCCAAATGATACCATGAACGTGTCCACTGAGAAAACACAAATGCAGTGCCACGCGGTTATGGCATAATGGCTCTAGGTGAGAACTATGGCACCACAGGACGTGATCCATTATCATAAACGTACACGTACATACAGGGACGTGGCTAGAGGTTTTCGATTGGGAGGGGGTAGGATAGTTAATTTCGAACTAGGGGGAGGGATCGGGAGGGGGAACCCCCTCCCGGTCCCTCCCCATAGTTGAAAATTCACTATCGAGAAAGATTTTGAAAATGAATCCATGAAAAGGGGGCATAAAATTGATTCTAGTAACTGAAATGCCAACACATTTATGATAGAATTATCAGGTTATTATTATTATTTGGTATTCTTCTGGGAATTGAATATGTGCTAAACAAATGCTCAAGTAAGAACTTTAAACAATTCACACTCTCCTAACATTAAATCCGATCTTATGCATGCATAATCAATTTTCGATGGTTTTTTGTAACTGTAAATGATGGAATTAACTCAGGATAACGATTTTACATGATGTAATTTTCTTGAAGTGCATTTCGGGGATTTTCTTTTTTTATAATAAGTAAACGTACTATAGAAATCTCATACCGATTGACATCATGCATACTTATGAAGCTCGATATTGCGTACACTGCAATTGTAAATAGTAACAGCTGGAGTTTTTGCCGATTTGAAACCGAGTTGGATTTTGGGAAGTAAAGGAGACATCAGCGTCGCCAAAGCAGCTCTAAAACGCAGATACATGGAATTTCCAATTACTCCTGGCGTGCCCTCCGAATTTCCAACTATAGGAAATTTGGGTCAGGATTGGGGGTGACACACCCCCACGCCCTCCGTCGTCACATCCCTGCGTACATAGCACATACGCAGATCATTTCTCATCAAGGCTACATCACCTGCTGAACATGTAACGGGTTGCTGTTGTTACTTGGCGGCAGACACCATGTGTTGCTATTTTAAAAGAGAAACCTCGGGGAAACAAATATTGGCCGAGCCATGTCACACCTGCCAGATTGATTCCACCGCCTCTGAACTTCATTCTTTTTCAGGCTGAGAAAAGCATAATTGGATATTTTAAATATCTTTGTACAACGAAGCTCTCATACTTTGAGTCTTTATCGATGTACTCTACAACCATCTCACACACATGCATGCACGCTACAACATTTTACTGTCTCCTTCTACTCGTACTAACTGCATCATTTATTTGTTCTGGGTTACGGCCTCGCCATCCCAGAATAACCATGTGTTGAAATCTCATCCCCCAACCACTCAAAAACAAGAACAGAGGGAACTCAGAAAGTTTCTTTTGAATACGATTTAATGAGATGATACCTCGAGTTGGCAGCTTTTTGTATTTTGCAGTTGTTCTCTATGTTGGCCAATGTGCTGACAGTTTACAAGCACATATTGGAACCTAACTGAAACATTTGTTTTATTCCATTAATAAACGGGACATATTGTAGAGGAGTACCAGTTTAATCTATTGTATGCATATCCATGGCGGTTTGTTTGTCATTGTTACGAAATTAGGTTTGCATTTTTAGTTTAAGTTCCAGCATCCATAACACTTCGTATACGTGAGACGCCTATCCTTAACACTTTAACTGAGGAGTTGGCCGCATCCGCCCGCATCTGCCCGCGACATTTCCCAACTGAGTAGTAGAGATGGGATATATACCGAAAAACCGATACAGATATCATGGTGATACCGAAAAAACGAACTGTACCTAGCATTGAATACCGAAAGCATCTGTATTTTTAAATGTTCATACATTCGCTATTTATGAAACCTAATTGATAGCATCTGAAGTGTTCGTTTTCGACGAAAGACTTGACTGATTCTGTTTACAGTTTTGTCAGTCCATAAGGACCTTTGTAATAGTCCTGAATTCTCACAGACTACAGCCTACATGTACAGTTGCTCAGCAGTTATTTCTAGTCAAGTCTTGGCTGCCTGCTAAGGCAGCCAAGACTTGACTAGAAATCAGTGCCCAGATGATTTGTCAATTGTCACCAGGACCACCTAATGACAGCATGTTAAGGTCACATGTTTTGCCATTACAAAAGCCTGAAATAGTCCTTTAAAGGTTAAGGTGTGTTTGGAACAAGTCACAACAAAATCACTGCAAATATAATTTGTATTGGCAAAAGAATGCCAATGTTGAGCTCATTGGCAGTGGCATTTGTGGTTTTTGATTGTTTGTTTGTTTATTTCAACCTTTCATCACAGTTTTGGTAATGAGGTTACAATATACAAGTGAAAAAGAAATGTATATATACACATGTCAGTGGTGTGTTTCAAGATACAGTTACAGTAATCGCACGTTGCGATGGATCTGTCCTCGTTCTTCTCACTACCCAGCAGCCAACACATATACACATACAAGAGCACACATACCCATCATCTCCTCACACCTGCATCACACACACACACACACACACACACACACACACACACACACACACACACACACACACACACACACACACACACACACACACACACACACACACACACACACACATAGCCTTGTGTCCATACTTCCTTACACAGACACACACACTGACACAGACGCTCCCTCACCCACACCCACGCACCCACCAACCCACTCACACCCTCCCACCCAGCCAGGTGGGTGGATGGGTGGGTGGGTGGGTGGGTGTGTGCGTTTTGCGCAGACGCTGTGGTGCTGTGGTAAAATGATACAAGAACAACTTATTTTGTATTTTACTGGTGTGAATTCTCCTTTGGTAATGTCAGAAAATCCCAATCAAGTCCGATACAGAAGACCTAAGCGATGCCGTGGTGTAGCCCACTAAAAATATCGAAACCAATACCGCCCATCTCAACTGAGTAGACGAAAATGATTTTTCAAACAAATTACAGCAAAACAATATTACGAGATCCTTATTGGAACGAGCTCCATGAAGTTTCACGTGATATATTTTATTGAACCCGTTTGAAAAATTGGTACTGACAAAACTAACAAATTTTATATCATGTATTGTGGGTAAAGGTTAAAATATTAATAGATTAGAGTTGTTATTGGAAAATGAATAAAAAAATGCTGACAATAATCGAGGTTCCCTGATACTAACTTAATTCTTCTCCATCGCATGCTAAATACGAGTTATCAAAATTAAACATCAATGTTGAAGGTTTAATTTTTTATGTCGGGAAGGGGTGGAGAAGGTTGAGGAAGGAAATCACTCAATTACGTATGGACAATTGCTGTTCAATGCAGAAATCTAATCTCGAAGAGCAACATAGTTTTTAAGTACCCCCGCTCATGGTCTAAAATTTCATTATTTCTCAAATTTGTAACAAATAACAGTGAACAGTAGTTAATAATGTGAAGTTTAGAAATGGCGGTTAGGGCAGAGGAATAATTATTTATGTCAATTAAATTATCAGCATTTGTCTTAAAGGTGTGTGACGATAATAAGCGAACAGTGTAGTTCCGTAATGTGCGCGTTATGTTAAGTAAAGAAAGAAATCTTTAAAATTCGTAAGTGCCATTAGGTTTCCCGGGTGATAAGTAAGGAAAACATAAAATGCCTCACATAATCGCACTGTTGGCTTGGCTTTCTCCTGATCAAAAGAAGCTGATAAACATACAGTACGTGGAGAGTGTATTATCATTAAATCACCCGCAGAGTGGGATTCCACCCGAGCAGTTATTGCAAATTTGTGGCAAAGCATAACCATCACAAGCAAAGTTCCAGCCAATGGACCTCCGGCTGAAACATTGCTTGTGTTTTTTATCCATATGTGCAGAATTTGAAAGTGATACTTTGGGTGATAACTCCACTCCGCGGGTGATTTAGTTACAATCCACTCTCCGCGTACTGTACGATACTTTGATATAGCCCATAGCGTCCATCAGAATCGCCAACAGAATTTTTAAGTAGTCAGTTTAAATTTTAGTAGCGTTGAATCGAACACTCGGGTTGGCAAAGATTCTATACCCGACAGAGGATCAGACACCAACATTCTCAATTGCTCCAAAATATATACACATGACCGCACCAGTCTTCGTCTGAGGAAGAAACACAGGTTTTTGTCGTACTGTAGACAGCGCGTTTCAACTCTCATGTAGCTGCCATAAGGAATGAGACCACGTAATCATGAAACTTTATTAACAATGCTAGATTTCAGTCGACGTTTTTGCCGGTGTGTAACAGCCTTGTGGATTAGGTGTTGGTCTCCTGCTTTCCAGGTGCCGTTGCCTAGGGTTCGATTCCCGGCGGGGGATCATACATCAACATTCACAATTTCTTCAACACCTGACTGTGTCCTTCAAGACACATCATGTATAAAAGTAGTGATTAACCGATGTTCGGCAATCGCATCTGACATCGGCCAATTTTAAGCCATCGGTTGACGATCGGTAGAGGTGTTTGAACTTCGGTCCACGCCGATGGTTACATGGAACACCACTGGATCAGAACTGTTTGTAATTACGTTTGATTAACAATCTCATACAAGCAGTTACAAACTTAATAAGTTGCCACAAGGATTGGCAGGATTCTAGATAAATTGGCCTAATATCATTGATTGGTCAGATCTTCCCATTGATTGCCGCTCATGACACAAATGCAACGTGTTGTGTGAGTACTCAATGAAATTCGACATCAGCGGAAGCAGGTTAACAGCGCAGCGTCTTTAAGACGCTGCGCTGTTAACTTGTTTCCCCTGATGTACTTTTACTTTTTACACACACTGACATGCTCTTGAGGTCAACAAACCAATCAACCTGACTGTACTGTAAAATTACCCCTGTTCTTTGCATTCGAAAATTTAGGTTATGAACAACTAAATAAGTGAACACGTGACTTGGAGCATTTGACACCCAGTGTTGTGAGTAGGATTAAATAGGGGTGATCAGCTGCTTGGTTAAATATATTTTGACTTTGAAACCATTAATTAAAATTTTGATTCGTCCTCTTTAGAAAGGATTAATAAGTTTGTTTGTAATTTGGTGCCGGAATGTGTGAGAATCTCTCAAAAAAATCGAGGCATGGGAAAAAAAGTGCGAAGGTCATTCAATGCAAGACCATACGGAAGTTGTGAAAATTCGAAATTTAAACTGAAATTTCATGTGGCAACATATATTTTTTTCCAGTTTAATTTTTTCAAGAGATGATTAGGGCTGTCACGATTTTTTAATTTAGGAATCGATTAATCGTCGCAAATAATCGATCATAATCGATTAATCGTACCTAGATGACCCCCTCTCCCTCTCTGACGTCGATAAAAAAATGAAGTTCAAGTCAGTTGACCTACCTCCGGTAAACAACGAAGAAGATCCTCTTTTAGGTACATTCAAAGCTTTGATGTTCTGAACTTTTGAACCGCCAGTGTAATAATCAAGACCGGTCGGCAGTTGTGAACTTCGCAACTGCCGACCGGTCTTGATTATTACACTGACGGTTCAAAAGTTCAGAACATCAAAGCTTTGATGAATGCACCTGACAGACAAATGCTTCCAACGGCTTCTTGGGGTTTAACATCGATGTTCTTAATTCTTTAGCTTCAGAAACAATAGTTTTTTTCATAAAATTTTCTTTTAATTATTAAACGTCTAAAGCGGGATAGAATTTACCGATTATTCAACAACGAAAAATACTAATCGATTTCGCTGTGACCGATCAACAATCGCCTAATCGATTAATCGTGACAGTCCCAGAGATGATGTACTTTGAAGATGTATAGGTATTTTTTTTTTCAAAACAACTTGGTGTGTTGTACAGAGAGTGAAAGGTTAACACTGTGGTCACTGGGATTTATTTAGGCGTTCATAACCTAAACATACTTCTCCTTTTGGTTGTTACTATCTGATATCAGCACTCACAACCGGCAGATTGTGTGCTCAACTCTTCGGCAAGGAGATGACGGTCGCAAATCCTTATCGGTTAATCACTGCATGAAAGTATTCGCTCATTTCCTGTAGACGTATTGTTTTTAATAATAGTATTTTAAAACGGGGGGGGGGGGGGGGGGGGTAACGTTACGGTAACCGGTTCTCGTCAGATCACCGAAGTTAAGCAACGTCGAGCCCGGTTTGTCCTCGGATGGGTGACCGTCGGAGTGATCCATTCGGATTCCCGCGTTGTGTCCTTGGACCAGGCACTTAACCCCGATTGTCCACATGGCGGCACGATGACGCCGTGTACTAAAGTGCACCAAAGGCTAACCCTGCCTGTGATGCAGTTCGGAGTCACGGTGTTGGGGAGCTGGCAGCTGCTCGTCGTTGCACGGTGGTTCTCTCCGAGTTCTCCGGCTTCCTCCACCCGTAAAACTGTCACGGCCATGATTAGCCATTGTGCATAAGCATGTGACCTTAAACACAATAAATAAATAAATAAATAAATTAATTACTTAATTAATTAATGAATGAATTAATTAATTAATTAACTAATTAATTAATTAATTAATTAAAACACGGTACTAGAGAGGTTAAGACGGTTAGACTCCCAGACAAAGCGGCCAACGAAGTTCTTAGATTTTATACTGTGGCTTTTGTTAGAATAATCGGAGCACAAAATCAAAGAGAAACGTCTTTATTTTTTGGCTCGGAAAGTTGTGGTTGTATCCGGTTCGTGAAATATTACATACATCCCTCTTTTCGACACACGCAAATGATCAGCCAAGTAGCTGGTCTTATCTCTCGGAAGTCATTTATGCGTAAAGCCAGGATATGATAAATGCGAAATACTAAAAAATTCGCAATTTAATAAACTATGAGTGTTGTTTACCTCCAAGGAACAGACTAAATAAATGCTTACACAAGAGAGCCAAAATCACATTTTTCGCACATTAAATTTTTTTTCCTTTGTGTTTTATTGAGTGTTTTTCAATGTTCGGTGTATAAGAATATGACTTTTATTCATCCGTTAAGGAATGTTATAATATTTTATGTTCTATATCGAGATTATCCCAAGGGAGACGTCACCTGCAGATGAAGACAAATGTGTGGTTTGTTAACCTTGCAAATTGTGAACCATTCTGTAAACTTGAAAACTTGTGTGGTAGTGAAATTGTCTACCGACATACAATGACATAAATCTTTTACGATTTTGTGGTAGATAGACGCAGGGACCGACCTGGGCATGCGCCAATGCGTATTTGGTTCTGAAACATCAGGACCTGGCTCTTAAATCTCAGAAATAGGCTTCTCAGTTGACGCATAACTTCTCAGATCATATTTTGATATTCTTTCGATGGATAATCGAGAGAGACACTCTTACATGTATTATATATATGATTATCATTTATCATTGTTGTAGAGTGCTTAAGTTAATACTTCAAGTCTTAATTACCAAGCATTAATCTTCACTGTGGTTTCTGATCAAGTCTTGGCTGCCTAAATAGGCAGCCAAGACTTGATCAGAAACCACAGTGAAGATTAATGTTTGCTATAGTGTACTAAATGAAAATGATGAGAGCTATTACATACTTGCAGTGTGTGTTACAAACAGCGGTGTGACTCCTTAAATTGAAATCTGGCGCATGAATTGAAAACATAGGCTCCGAGGCTAGAGCGTATTTTAAATAGTCCTGATCGGTCCCTGTAGACGGTGGTATACGGACAGAACTACTAAATGCTTAGCCATGTTGTCATTCTTACCTTGCACGCAGTGTTCACGTTGTCGGGAGCCAATTTTGCCAATTGAACTAAAACTTTTGATTTGGCATCAAAAACTTTTCGGCTAAAATTTTTGCACCCAAACGTTCCTTTCGCTTGTGAAGGAAAGCCATTGCAGAAGCGAAGGACGCGATCGATGACGAAACGTACAAAAACAAATATTTTATTACATCTGGCACAAGGAAAATGTCAGCTGGCAATGAAGGTAGAAACAATAATAACAATAGATTTTCACGAAACACACCCAAATACTGTCAATTTGCCAGTAAGGTGTTCGAAATAGTGTCTGGACAAACGTTTAACGTTAACTGTCAGCGAGTGGTAATGGGGCATTGTTTTTCTTCAATTATTCTTTTTTCAGAGACAAGAGATTTTATGTCCTGGGCGGAAATATTCGTCAGCAGCACGCAAGGAGTTAAGGAGTCAGACACGAAGTGACCCTGGCTTCCAAAGTGTTGTTAAACCCCAATAAATAAATAAATCTTAACAGGAGAAGAGTATGAAACAAGGAAAGCATTATATGAAAAGGATGTGTGTCGGGGTGCGCGTGGGGCTGGAGGGGGGTGGGGCTGGTCGGTGGTGAGTATGTGCGCGTGAGTGTGGGGCTGGGGTGTGTGTGCGCGTGTGTGTGGGGCTGGTGTGTGTGTGTTTGAGGTTAAAAAATCGCACTGGCACAGACATTTCCTACTGAAACGTTTTTTTCTTTTAATATGCCGCTGAAAAATTGTTTTCATTTACTGAACCCTGATGGGTTTCAAACGTAACAAAAAAGTACATAAAATTGATTTAAACTAAGTGATGAGCTTAGGAACTGGTTAAACTGACTGGCAATAATTGATGTTATTCATTGATGGGCTCTAATTTAGTCCTTACAAGGATGTTACGCAAGCTTTTGTTTTTCTTATAGGCGATGACAGGTCGAAGATTCAAAGGTTCATTTAATTTAGCATTGGTAAAATTGAATTCATCTTTTAACATTTTTGCTATTTCGATATTCATTCTGTTGTACGTTAAAGTGAAAGGAATGATGGACCTCCTTTCGCATTCGCCCTCTGATATGTTCATACCAAATGGCCAGAGGGTTTGAAGCGTATTGATCCAAAAAGCTTCACGTTTTTTTCTAAATTCATCCGTTTCTTCTAATGTGTCTTTAATTGGTGGTTGTTCAATAGGGTGGATTTCGAAATCGTCCAAAGAGTGGCCAGGAAGGTTAAAATGTTGTGCTACTGGGGCATCAGCATTATGTTTTATATCCTGTTTGTGTCTAGTAGCACGTTCTCGAAAAGGATTTTGACTTTGACCAACATACTGTTTCCGACATCGCTTACAAGTGATAAGGTAAATAATGTTTGGTGAATCACAATGGAGGGGGTTACGGATCTGATAATGATTTTTCGTTTGTTCGGAGGAAAATTCCTCTTTCTGATCAGGCATAAAAGTATGCAGTCTACAACGAGGCTTTTTGCAATTAAATACCGCGCCACTACCATTCTGCAACGGTCTGTTGTGTTGAATCTTCAGTGGTTCGAAATCGGTAGTTTCAGCTGGACTTTCGAGCTTTTTCAGGGTTTGGGATTTCAGGCTACGCAAGAGACGCAGCGAGTACCCTCTCGATCTGAGGGCGCCAAATAGAGTAGAACAAGCCTCATTGAAATTTACCTTATCACTTGAATTGCGGTGGAAACGAATGAGTTGTGATTTGATGATACCTTTAAATGTATGTTGAGGATGAAATGATTTTGTGTGCAACAATTGATGTGAATCAGTTGGTTTAAAATACACTTTATAATCTAAATGACCGGACGCCTGAAATTGCTTGCCTTTATACACGGTCACATCGAGAAAATCAACAGAATTTTCACAGATAGTAGCTTTCAATTTAATATTTGGATCGTGATTGTTCAAAATTTCTAAAAATTCATCAAAATCTTCTTTTGAATGTTCCCAAATAATAAAAATGTCATCTAAATACCTGAGATATACGAGAGGATGCTTTGCACATTTGCTTAAGGCATTTTCCTCCCATTCCGCTACATAAATGCTTGCAAAATTAGGACTGAATCTTTTGCCCATAGGACAACCCATTATTTGTAGAAAATATTCTCCATTGAATTGAAAGTCATTACCTTTTAAGCTCAGCTCTAAAAGATCCAAAATTTGTTCATCCGGGCGTTTCGCATCCGGATATTTTTCAAATGCATTTTTAACTGATTTAACACCTTTATCAATATCAATGTTGGTATACATACTGTCGATATCCAAAGTAGCCAGAATTGCATTTTTTGATATTTTCAATTTCGAAATTTTTGACAGGAAATCCTGTGTATTTTTTAGATAGCTCGGATGTCTATTTGCTATAGGTTTCAGATGATAATCAATTAATTCCGAGATCGCATAAGATTCCGAATTACAATCTGATACAATTGGCCTCCCGGGTGGAGTTAAGTCATCCGTCCATGAAGAACGGTCCTTGTGGATCTTTGGCAGGATATAAAATTGTCTTGTTTGAGCACTGAGCTTAGCTGTTAAATATTTCAATTGTTTTTTGGTAATGTGACCTTCGTCGAGGAGAAATTTTAAGATCTTATTGAATTTTTCGATATTACTAGGCCAAATAAGTGAATCTATTTTCTTATAATGTTTAGTATTGCTGAGTTGTCTCATGGCTTCCTTTATATAATTATCCCGAGGTAGAACAACTACCGACCCACCTTTGTCGGCTGGTTTAATTACTAATTTCTTATTTTTTCGAAGTTTCGTGAGGGCTCTCCGTTCACCAGCTGTTAAATTGTCTTTATCGGAGAGTATGTTCATGCTGAACACCTTTTGGATGATTCGTTTGCTAGCCTCAATAATTTCGGGATCTACTTCACTATCTGGAGGTGACCAACCAGATGATTCTGTAAAAGGAAGTTTCCGACCGCTGGAGTTTCTAAAGCGGTCTGCTAATTTCATTTGCCTAAGAAAATTACAGTTGTATGATGGTAAATTTGTTTGGTTATCAGTTTTAGGCTTTGGTGTTGGTACAAAAGTCAAACCGCGATCTAAAAGAGATTTCTCTTGGGTTGTTAGGTCATTGGTGCCAGACAGGTTAACCACATTAGTTCCTAATCCCACATCTGTTAGGCGGCTGTTACCTTTGCCTTTACTTAGTTTAAATTTAGGTGGTTCAACCAGTGATCGTACATAATATTGGCGGTTCTCGTGGTCCAATGGATTAAATCCTGAGCAACATCAAACTTCGCGTCATCAATTTTTGGTATCACGTTAACGTCCTTCACTTTCCGAATGGTTTCGTTGATGATGCTCAGGGTTCTCCTCTCAGCCTGAGGGAGTTTTTGCGAAAAGTTTAGTTCAGCGAAATAAATTTTTGCTGATCTAAACTTGACCCTGATATCGCTAAGCATATTCCGCAACTGCTTAACTACGAGATCAGAATTATCGTTTCGAGAATTCACGCCAATATTTAATAATATTTTTTGGGGACTGGACTGGCCCCTGTGCCCTTTAAACATAGAGCGCAGATGATTGAATTTGGCGCCGGGGTAACACTCCACCTGGATGTCCGGATGGGGATTTCGATCAATGCGTCCTAAATTTGAACTTCCAATCATAAGGATGTTTTTACAAACATCGGGGAGGCGCCAATTCCTTTTGTCAAAATTAACTCCGCTTTTATGCCGAAACTGGGAGAATTTAGAATCAAATGAGCGGCCCGAGTTGCGGCTCGGTGATTTGACTTTCTCTGAGTACGATATACCTGGTTGAACCACACTAGAGGCAGGAGAAGGGGGAGAAGAAACAGAAGCAGGAGAGGAAACAGAAGCAGGAGAAGAAACAGAAGGAGGAGGAGGAGTTCTAGTGAGAGCACTAGGAGAACCAGAGAAGAAAGGCTGAGGAGGAGTAGGAGGTAGAGGAACAAGACGAGGCGAGACAGCGTTACTCAATTTGCGAGCATCTTCAGTCACAATATGGACCGGAGATGTTTGCAAATTGAGGCGCTTACTCTGAGAGAAAGAAGAAGTAGAAGGAAAAGAAGAGGGAGAAGTGCTTTGCCTTGATCTTTTCTTATTTTGCTTTTCGCGTTGGGGTAGAGGGACAACACGGGCCGGAGTTTGCTTGCTCCCTCCCGTATTGTTCCTTACTCCAGACGCTGGGCGAAGTTCCGAAATGTAAGACTCATAGGCCGAAATCGTCTTATCTGTCAACTTATTTTTAAAGTTTTTTTGAGCCCAGATCAAGGCACGCGCCGAAGCGCTGTTGAAGTCTATTTTTTCGAGTCCAGGAGGTGGTCGCATAGCCAAAGTTATCTTAGACTTCAACTGGTTTAAATTTATCTTGTAATGCTCAACTAAAGCATTTAACGTTTGGTTGGCCCATCCCACACTAATCTGTCGAAAAACAGAAAAAATGTGTGGGGTGGGAAGAGCCGGCTTTAGAAAGCCACCTAACTCATCTACTTTCTTCTCCAACTGTTTCGGGAAATCCCGGTTGGCCAAATGCTGCTCTAAGAGCCCAATATGGTGCATACACTGAATCACCTGGAAAAGGGCCTTGACCAATCTAGAATAGGCCTGGAACGATTGTTCCTGGCCTCTTCCAGACTGGGCAACTCTCTTTCCCTGATGATTCTGTCTTTTTTGAGCCATTTGAAGAATAGGTAGATGAATAAAATGAAATTAAAATGAAGAAATGAAATAAATTAAAATGAAATCTAGATATTACCTATTAGAGAAGATACCTGGATTGGTTGTAGTCTTCAGCAAAGGTAGAAAATAATCCGTCTGTCTCGACGCGTTTCGCTTGGTTTGGCTTTTTCAAAGAGACTTTGAGGAAAATGAATCCAACTTTGGGAGGGCATGCATGGTATATATCCAAATGTGGGCTGGGGGTGTTTTTCACAGCTCAGTACATAATTAAACTCAGTAACAAACTGACAAATGTCACTCATCTAATTAATTCTTTTCAATCTGAGATGTCCCAAGTTTGTTTTTCACAACTCAGTTTGTGTGGTCCAAACAAATTAGATGAAGCCCTATTGATTGGCTTCCATTGAATTTTGATCAGTCAGTGAGTAGTTTGCTTTACTGACCCCATGAAGCCCCATTGGTTGGCTTTGATTTAAGTAAAACCAATCGGGAGCGGTTTGCTTTACTGGCTTCAGAAGTATGTGAAAATAATATGAAAAAATGGTTTGATGAAATATATTGAGACTAAAGAAATAAATGAAAAAATAACGCCAAAGATCATGATGCCTCACGAATGTTATCAGTTGGAATGAATATCCCCCGACGGAGGTTTATGACGGAAAATATTTTACACCACGTAGAAATTGTGTGTTTTACCTTGTGAACCTCTACATTGTGTGAAAGGTATGAAAAATTAAAAATAAAAATAAAAATAATAATTTAAATAAATGAATCAACCAAATAAATAAATAAATAAATAAATAAATAAATAAATAAATAAATAAATAAATAAATAAACATTACTAAAAAATAAAAAATAAAAAATAATTAATAAATAAATATATAAATAAATAAATAATAATTTTATTTAGGAAATACATACACATGATTGAAATTGGAACCTATTTTGTTTTGGGGCATATATGAACTCTGGCACTCGCCTGTGTGTGTTTGAGGTTAAAAAATCGCACTGGCACAGACATTTCCTACTGAAACGTTTTTTTCTTTTAATATGCCGCTGAAAAATTGTTTTCATTTACTGAACCCTGATGGGTTTCAAACGTAACAAAAAAGTACATAAAATTGATTTAAACTAAGTGATGAGCTTAGGAACTGGTTAAACTGACTGGCAATAATTGATGTTATTCATTGATGGGCTCTAATTTAGTCCTTACAAGGATGTTACGCAAGCTTTTGTTTTTCTTATAGGCGATGACAGGTCGAAGATTCAAAGGTTCATTTAATTTAGCATTGGTAAAATTGAATTCATCTTTTAACATTTTTGCTATTTCGATATTCATTCTGTTGTACGTTAAAGTGAAAGGAATGATGGACCTCCTTTCGCATTCGCCCTCTGATATGTTCATACCAAATGGCCAGAGGGTTTGAAGCGTATTGATCCAAAAAGCTTCACGTTTTTTTCTAAATTCATCCGTTTCTTCTAATGTGTCTTTAATTGGTGGTTGTTCAATAGGGTGGATTTCGAAATCGTCCAAAGAGTGGCCAGGAAGGTTAAAATGTTGTGCTACTGGGGCATCAGCATTATGTTTTATATCCTGTTTGTGTCTAGTAGCACGTTCTCGAAAAGGATTTTGACTTTGACCAACATACTGTTTCCGACATCGCTTACAAGTGATAAGGTAAATAATGTTTGGTGAATCACAATGGAGGGGGTTACGGATCTGATAATGATTTTTCGTTTGTTCGGAGGAAAATTCCTCTTTCTGATCAGGCATAAAAGTATGCAGTCTACAACGAGGCTTTTTGCAATTAAATACCGCGCCACTACCATTCTGCAACGGTCTGTTGTGTTGAATCTTCAGTGGTTCGAAATCGGTAGTTTCAGCTGGACTTTCGAGCTTTTTCAGGGTTTGGGATTTCAGGCTACGCAAGAGACGCAGCGAGTACCCTCTCGATCTGAGGGCGCCAAATAGAGTAGAACAAGCCTCATTGAAATTTACCTTATCACTTGAATTGCGGTGGAAACGAATGAGTTGTGATTTGATGATACCTTTAAATGTATGTTGAGGATGAAATGATTTTGTGTGCAACAATTGATGTGAATCAGTTGGTTTAAAATACACTTTATAATCTAAATGACCGGACGCCTGAAATTGCTTGCCTTTATACACGGTCACATCGAGAAAATCAACAGAATTTTCACAGATAGTAGCTTTCAATTTAATATTTGGATCGTGATTGTTCAAAATTTCTAAAAATTCATCAAAATCTTCTTTTGAATGTTCCCAAATAATAAAAATGTCATCTAAATACCTGAGATATACGAGAGGATGCTTTGCACATTTGCTTAAGGCATTTTCCTCCCATTCCGCTACATAAATGCTTGCAAAATTAGGACTGAATCTTTTGCCCATAGGACAACCCATTATTTGTAGAAAATATTCTCCATTGAATTGAAAGTCATTACCTTTTAAGCTCAGCTCTAAAAGATCCAAAATTTGTTCATCCGGGCGTTTCGCATCCGGATATTTTTCAAATGCATTTTTAACTGATTTAACACCTTTATCAATATCAATGTTGGTATACATACTGTCGATATCCAAAGTAGCCAGAATTGCATTTTTTGATATTTTCAATTTCGAAATTTTTGACAGGAAATCCTGTGTATTTTTTAGATAGCTCGGATGTCTATTTGCTATAGGTTTCAGATGATAATCAATTAATTCCGAGATCGCATAAGATTCCGAATTACAATCTGATACAATTGGCCTCCCGGGTGGAGTTAAGTCATCCGTCCATGAAGAACGGTCCTTGTGGATCTTTGGCAGGATATAAAATTGTCTTGTTTGAGCACTGAGCTTAGCTGTTAAATATTTCAATTGTTTTTTGGTAATGTGACCTTCGTCGAGGAGAAATTTTAAGATCTTATTGAATTTTTCGATATTACTAGGCCAAATAAGTGAATCTATTTTCTTATAATGTTTAGTATTGCTGAGTTGTCTCATGGCTTCCTTTATATAATTATCCCGAGGTAGAACAACTACCGACCCACCTTTGTCGGCTGGTTTAATTACTAATTTCTTATTTTTTCGAAGTTTCGTGAGGGCTCTCCGTTCACCAGCTGTTAAATTGTCTTTATCGGAGAGTATGTTCATGCTGAACACCTTTTGGATGATTCGTTTGCTAGCCTCAATAATTTCGGGATCTACTTCACTATCTGGAGGTGACCAACCAGATGATTCTGTAAAAGGAAGTTTCCGACCGCTGGAGTTTCTAAAGCGGTCTGCTAATTTCATTTGCCTAAGAAAATTACAGTTGTATGATGGTAAATTTGTTTGGTTATCAGTTTTAGGCTTTGGTGTTGGTACAAAAGTCAAACCGCGATCTAAAAGAGATTTCTCTTGGGTTGTTAGGTCATTGGTGCCAGACAGGTTAACCACATTAGTTCCTAATCCCACATCTGTTAGGCGGCTGTTACCTTTGCCTTTACTTAGTTTAAATTTAGGTGGTTCAACCAGTGATCGTACATAATATTGGCGGTTCTCGTGGTCCAATGGATTAAATCCTGAGCAACATCAAACTTCGCGTCATCAATTTTTGGTATCACGTTAACGTCCTTCACTTTCCGAATGGTTTCGTTGATGATGCTCAGGGTTCTCCTCTCAGCCTGAGGGAGTTTTTGCGAAAAGTTTAGTTCAGCGAAATAAATTTTTGCTGATCTAAACTTGACCCTGATATCGCTAAGCATATTCCGCAACTGCTTAACTACGAGATCAGAATTATCGTTTCGAGAATTCACGCCAATATTTAATAATATTTTTTGGGGACTGGACTGGCCCCTGTGCCCTTTAAACATAGAGCGCAGATGATTGAATTTGGCGCCGGGGTAACACTCCACCTGGATGTCCGGATGGGGATTTCGATCAATGCGTCCTAAATTTGAACTTCCAATCATAAGGATGTTTTTACAAACATCGGGGAGGCGCCAATTCCTTTTGTCAAAATTAACTCCGCTTTTATGCCGAAACTGGGAGAATTTAGAATCAAATGAGCGGCCCGAGTTGCGGCTCGGTGATTTGACTTTCTCTGAGTACGATATACCTGGTTGAACCACACTAGAGGCAGGAGAAGGGGGAGAAGAAACAGAAGCAGGAGAGGAAACAGAAGCAGGAGAAGAAACAGAAGGAGGAGGAGGAGTTCTAGTGAGAGCACTAGGAGAACCAGAGAAGAAAGGCTGAGGAGGAGTAGGAGGTAGAGGAACAAGACGAGGCGAGACAGCGTTACTCAATTTGCGAGCATCTTCAGTCACAATATGGACCGGAGATGTTTGCAAATTGAGGCGCTTACTCTGAGAGAAAGAAGAAGTAGAAGGAAAAGAAGAGGGAGAAGTGCTTTGCCTTGATCTTTTCTTATTTTGCTTTTCGCGTTGGGGTAGAGGGACAACACGGGCCGGAGTTTGCTTGCTCCCTCCCGTATTGTTCCTTACTCCAGACGCTGGGCGAAGTTCCGAAATGTAAGACTCATAGGCCGAAATCGTCTTATCTGTCAACTTATTTTTAAAGTTTTTTTGAGCCCAGATCAAGGCACGCGCCGAAGCGCTGTTGAAGTCTATTTTTTCGAGTCCAGGAGGTGGTCGCATAGCCAAAGTTATCTTAGACTTCAACTGGTTTAAATTTATCTTGTAATGCTCAACTAAAGCATTTAACGTTTGGTTGGCCCATCCCACACTAATCTGTCGAAAAACAGAAAAAATGTGTGGGGTGGGAAGAGCCGGCTTTAGAAAGCCACCTAACTCATCTACTTTCTTCTCCAACTGTTTCGGGAAATCCCGGTTGGCCAAATGCTGCTCTAAGAGCCCAATATGGTGCATACACTGAATCACCTGGAAAAGGGCCTTGACCAATCTAGAATAGGCCTGGAACGATTGTTCCTGGCCTCTTCCAGACTGGGCAACTCTCTTTCCCTGATGATTCTGTCTTTTTTGAGCCATTTGAAGAATAGGTAGATGAATAAAATGAAATTAAAATGAAGAAATGAAATAAATTAAAATGAAATCTAGATATTACCTATTAGAGAAGATACCTGGATTGGTTGTAGTCTTCAGCAAAGGTAGAAAATAATCCGTCTGTCTCGACGCGTTTCGCTTGGTTTGGCTTTTTCAAAGAGACTTTGAGGAAAATGAATCCAACTTTGGGAGGGCATGCATGGTATATATCCAAATGTGGGCTGGGGGTGTTTTTCACAGCTCAGTACATAATTAAACTCAGTAACAAACTGACAAATGTCACTCATCTAATTAATTCTTTTCAATCTGAGATGTCCCAAGTTTGTTTTTCACAACTCAGTTTGTGTGGTCCAAACAAATTAGATGAAGCCCTATTGATTGGCTTCCATTGAATTTTGATCAGTCAGTGAGTAGTTTGCTTTACTGACCCCATGAAGCCCCATTGGTTGGCTTTGATTTAAGTAAAACCAATCGGGAGCGGTTTGCTTTACTGGCTTCAGAAGTATGTGAAAATAATATGAAAAAATGGTTTGATGAAATATATTGAGACTAAAGAAATAAATGAAAAAATAACGCCAAAGATCATGATGCCTCACGAATGTTATCAGTTGGAATGAATATCCCCCGACGGAGGTTTATGACGGAAAATATTTTACACCACGTAGAAATTGTGTGTTTTACCTTGTGAACCTCTACATTGTGTGAAAGGTATGAAAAATTAAAAATAAAAATAAAAATAATAATTTAAATAAATGAATCAACCAAATAAATAAATAAATAAATAAATAAATAAATAAATAAATAAATAAATAAATAAATAAATAAATAAATAAATAAATAAACATTACTAAAAAATAAAAAATAAAAAATAATTAATAAATAAATATATAAATAAATAAATAATAATTTTATTTAGGAAATACATACACATGATTGAAATTGGAACCTATTTTGTTTTGGGGCATATATGAACTCTGGCACTCGCCTGTGTGTGTTTGAGGTTAAAAAATCGCACTGGCACAGACATTTCCTACTGAAACGTTTTTTTCTTTTAATATGCCGCTGAAAAATTGTTTTCATTTACTGAACCCTGATGGGTTTCAAACGTAACAAAAAAGTACATAAAATTGATTTAAACTAAGTGATGAGCTTAGGAACTGGTTAAACTGACTGGCAATAATTGATGTTATTCATTGATGGGCTCTAATTTAGTCCTTACAAGGATGTTACGCAAGCTTTTGTTTTTCTTATAGGCGATGACAGGTCGAAGATTCAAAGGTTCATTTAATTTAGCATTGGTAAAATTGAATTCATCTTTTAACATTTTTGCTATTTCGATATTCATTCTGTTGTACGTTAAAGTGAAAGGAATGATGGACCTCCTTTCGCATTCGCCCTCTGATATGTTCATACCAAATGGCCAGAGGGTTTGAAGCGTATTGATCCAAAAAGCTTCACGTTTTTTTCTAAATTCATCCGTTTCTTCTAATGTGTCTTTAATTGGTGGTTGTTCAATAGGGTGGATTTCGAAATCGTCCAAAGAGTGGCCAGGAAGGTTAAAATGTTGTGCTACTGGGGCATCAGCATTATGTTTTATATCCTGTTTGTGTCTAGTAGCACGTTCTCGAAAAGGATTTTGACTTTGACCAACATACTGTTTCCGACATCGCTTACAAGTGATAAGGTAAATAATGTTTGGTGAATCACAATGGAGGGGGTTACGGATCTGATAATGATTTTTCGTTTGTTCGGAGGAAAATTCCTCTTTCTGATCAGGCATAAAAGTATGCAGTCTACAACGAGGCTTTTTGCAATTAAATACCGCGCCACTACCATTCTGCAACGGTCTGTTGTGTTGAATCTTCAGTGGTTCGAAATCGGTAGTTTCAGCTGGACTTTCGAGCTTTTTCAGGGTTTGGGATTTCAGGCTACGCAAGAGACGCAGCGAGTACCCTCTCGATCTGAGGGCGCCAAATAGAGTAGAACAAGCCTCATTGAAATTTACCTTATCACTTGAATTGCGGTGGAAACGAATGAGTTGTGATTTGATGATACCTTTAAATGTATGTTGAGGATGAAATGATTTTGTGTGCAACAATTGATGTGAATCAGTTGGTTTAAAATACACTTTATAATCTAAATGACCGGACGCCTGAAATTGCTTGCCTTTATACACGGTCACATCGAGAAAATCAACAGAATTTTCACAGATAGTAGCTTTCAATTTAATATTTGGATCGTGATTGTTCAAAATTTCTAAAAATTCATCAAAATCTTCTTTTGAATGTTCCCAAATAATAAAAATGTCATCTAAATACCTGAGATATACGAGAGGATGCTTTGCACATTTGCTTAAGGCATTTTCCTCCCATTCCGCTACATAAATGCTTGCAAAATTAGGACTGAATCTTTTGCCCATAGGACAACCCATTATTTGTAGAAAATATTCTCCATTGAATTGAAAGTCATTACCTTTTAAGCTTCTCAGTTGACGCATAACTTCTCAGATCATATTTTGATATTCTTTCGATGGATAATCGAGAGAGACACTCTTACATGTATTATATATATGATTATCATTTATCATTGTTGTAGAGTGCTTAAGTTAATACTTCAAGTCTTAATTACCAAGCATTAATCTTCACTGTGGTTTCTGATCAAGTCTTGGCTGCCTAAATAGGCAGCCAAGACTTGATCAGAAACCACAGTGAAGATTAATGTTTGCTATAGTGTACTAAATGAAAATGATGAGAGCTATTACATACTTGCAGTGTGTGTTACAAACAGCGGTGTGACTCCTTAAATTGAAATCTGGCGCATGAATTGAAAACATAGGCTCCGAGGCTAGAGCGTATTTTAAATAGTCCTGATCGGTCCCTGTAGACGGTGGTATACGGACAGAACTACTAAATGCTTAGCCATGTTGTCATTCTTACCTTGCACGCAGTGTTCACGTTGTCGGGAGCCAATTTTGCCAATTGAACTAAAACTTTTGATTTGGCATCAAAAACTTTTCGGCTAAAATTTTTGCACCCAAACGTTCCTTTCGCTTGTGAAGGAAAGCCATTGCAGAAGCGAAGGACGCGATCGATGACGAAACGTACAAAAACAAATATTTTATTACATCTGGCACAAGGAAAATGTCAGCTGGCAATGAAGGTAGAAACAATAATAACAATAGATTTTCACGAAACACACCCAAATACTGTCAATTTGCCAGTAAGGTGTTCGAAATAGTGTCTGGACAAACGTTTAACGTTAACTGTCAGCGAGTGGTAATGGGGCATTGTTTTTCTTCAATTATTCTTTTTTCAGAGACAAGAGATTTTATGTCCTGGGCGGAAATATTCGTCAGCAGCACGCAAGGAGTTAAGGAGTCAGACACGAAGTGACCCTGGCTTCCAAAGTGTTGTTAAACCCCAATAAATAAATAAATCTTAACAGGAGAAGAGTATGAAACAAGGAAAGCATTATATGAAAAGGATGTGTGTCGGGGTGCGCGTGGGGCTGGAGGGGGGTGGGGCTGGTCGGTGGTGAGTATGTGCGCGTGAGTGTGGGGCTGGGGTGTGTGTGCGCGTGTGTGTGGGGCTGTGTGTGTGTGTGTGTGTGTGTGTGTGTGTGTGTGTGTGTGTGTGTGCGTGCGTGCGTGCGTGCGTGCGTGCGTGCGTGCGTGCGTGCGTGCGTGCGTGCGTGCGTGCGTGCGTGCGTGCGTGCGTGTGTGTGTGTGGTTGTGTGTGTGTGTGTGTGTATGTGTGTGTGTGTGTGTGTGTGTGTGTGTGTGTGTGTGTGTGTGTGTGTGTGTGTGTGTGTGTGTGTGTGTGCGTGCGTGCGTGCGTGCGTGCGTGCGTGCGTGCGTGCGTGCGTGTGTGTGTGTGTGTGTGTGTGGTGTGTGCGTGCGTGTGTGCGTGTGTGCGTGTGTGCGTGTGCTGTGTGTGTGTTGTGTGTGTTGTGCGTGCGTGCGTGCGTGCGTGCGTGCGTGCGTGCGTGCGTGCGTGCGTATATATATATATATATACGCACGCACGCACGCACGCACGCACGCACGCACAACACACACACAGCACACGCACACACGCACACACGCACACACGCACCACACACACACACACACACACACGCACACACGCACCACACACACACACATATATATATATATATATATATATATATATATATTTGGACATTATTGTGAAAGTTTAAAGAGTATCCGTGATATAAAGGTCAAGCTGGCCGAGTGCTTGTGCATTACATTGTTTTAAATTTATGTAAAGATAGCACATGTCACGTTAACTCCCTGCACTCTGATGTCAAAATATCCAAATTTCAAGTAGCCATTTTTCCCATAATGCAACTGGGTATTTTACCAATTCAATCTTGTTTGACAGAGCTCAGTGAGCTCTGTCAAACAAGATTGAATTGGTTACATTTCTAGTTGCATTATGGGAAAAAGTTGCACCTTGAACTTTAGATATTTCGACATCAGTGTGAAGGGGATTAATAAAGAATAACTTTTGGCGGGACGAATCCTACATTCAGTGCATTCATCTATGGCGCTAGGTAGGCGACGTTGTGTTTTGATCCTCGTAGCAGATTAGTGTTTCCACCTTGTTGTTGATCACAACTGTACCCAAACCATGCAGGTGTTCGCGCGGATGACTACACGGACGATAAGCACATATGACAAAAAGGGATTCTCCAGAAGGTATCCTAGTTAGGTATCCTCAAATAATACAATACCAGGCCATATGTATCCTCAAATACCCGTAGTGCCTATGTGATAGGGCACATTGTGTCACATTGTGCCTTTTCATGTAAGCACATATCGGCACATAAAGCATGTGCCTATGTGCTAGGGCACATTGTGTCACAGTGTGTCTTCTCACATAAGCACATATGACAAAAAAGGGTGCCGAAGGTCATATGTTTTTCAAAAAAGGGGTGCCGAAATTGTCCGTAAAATTTGTGTTCCGTGTTTTGACATCAGACATTACCCTTACCCACAGTACCCCTTGGCCTAGCATTACATATTACCTATACAAGTCAAAGGATAACATCAAGCATTAGGTGGTTTAATAGTACTAAGGACTAACATGGGACCTGTAGGGGGAGCACGCGTACATCCTACACTACCACACTAGGCGACAATGCGCTACACCCACCCACCCTCAATAATGTCTGGCCCCACATTACATACTACCTTTATTGGTCATGGGGTGACATAAAGCATCAAGTCGATTAGTAGTATCAATGGCTTTCGGGGGCCCACAAAGCTATATATTGTCCATACTATACTGCTGTTCTATACTGCCAGGCATTACCCCCACTCACAATACCACTTGACCTTCCATAACGTACTACCTATACCAGCCATAGAATAATACAAAGCAACCAGTTTGTTAATAATACCGAGGACTAACAGGGGACCTACATCAGTATACACATTGCATCCTAAGGCCCACTTCTAAACGAACGATTATAATACTGCCTGACCTAGCATTACAAACTAAATAACAGCCATAAGATAATACAAAGGATTCGGTAGGTAAATAGTACTAACGGGGTAATAGGCCAACAGACCATTCATCCTATACTGCCAATCTAAACCACCAAGGACTATCTCGCAAATACCACACCGGGCGACCATGCATTACCTCCGTTCCTACAGTACTGCTTGACCTAGCTATATCCGATAGATGATAATATGAAGACCCAAGGGCTAATAGAATACCAACATGGATATATACCACCACTACCATATCACCCCACCCCCGCTTACGAGAAGTCCGACACCCCCTGACCCGTTGTTATGTCGGAATGTACAGTGGACAGCAACAGTGGTCAACATCTCTATGACGTCGCGTGCGCACCATGACGTCAATAGCAACGTCGACCGTTTCGCGGAGAAAATCTTTCAAGAAAACCCTCACCTTTCCCATTAATTTTCCACCACTTACCCATACTATATGCCCATAGCCCTGTGTTTACCTATATCACTATACACACCATAGCATACTATATATACAGTACCTACACCACTTGTCGGATCTAGTTTCAAGGAGCCGTACTTTTGCACAGGAAAAAGTTGCTCCGGCGAACGGCTCCGGTTCCTATGGGAATTTAACACTAGCTGCTCCGGCAAAGCTCCCGGTAATGTGGGTCGATTCATACGTGCTATACTACTTTCCTATATTCATTTAAATATCTTGTGATAAATTTTATATATTCCCATGTTTTCAACGAAAAAAATGAGAAAGATAGCTCAGCTTAGAGGTTTAAAGTTTATGTGAATCAGAGTAAATATCCGTCTTAAAGAAGCGTGGCGTTAATTAGTGAACAGTGCAATTCTACTTCCACCTTTCTAGCATATACACAGTGGAGTTGGACAGAAATGGGCGGACACGTTGTCATTAACCTTACATAATGTAATTTTGCATTCATAAGACACCGATATATGCATTAATCCAAATAAGGCAGAGAGGTATTAAAGTCATCGAAAGTTGCAAAAGCTATATATAACCGACCTCTTTAGTGGGTCACTCAAAGCAAAGGAACACTCAGTTCTGCATACTTTTCTGTAAATAAAAAAAAATCCGGTTCATGTCCACCAAAATCTCCAGTGAGAATTCAAGTGTTAATTCGAAGAAAAAGTGGATATACTACGCAATAGCATGCACAACCAGGACTCCCCAGAAAGTCATTACAAATGTCAAGATTATTTATCCAATCAACAACGGGTTGAAAGATATGTTTCCGATTTTATGACTATCGTGAACTTTAAAATCGCCGTCTACACATTTCATATAGCTGATCTACGCGTCAAAATATAGATACTTGAGTTTATCAATGCGCCATCTACAGTACGGCCACCGTGGACTGGTCACTTTCCACTAGTGGGAAATATTTCCACCGACGCAATAATATTAGATTCCAAACACTAATTATAGGAATAATCATTAAAAATTTAATTAATGAAGCACCGGGTACAACCCGGTGCTTCACTAATTAAAATTTTGTTCACGTGACGATGAATTTTATTACCTGCGAAACGCATTTTTACATTAATGGAAAGGACAAAATCTGTATTATATGTCACGTGGCTCACACTGCTGATATAAAGGACAGAAAAGGACAGTGAAAAGGCAGTTTTCTTATTTCTAAATAGGTTTCCACACAGAATAATTGTTCAACGTTCAAACTGATTGGAAAAAAGATTGTAAAAAGCCAGCTTCTGTATTCTTATACAACTCTGTAGGAAAATGAGGTCTGTGAAATGATGTGCACATAGATGATAAATCGGTAATATTACAAAATCTTTATATGAAATTACCCTTTGTGCCAAATTTACTGACACTTTCAAGAAATTGAAGGGAGCTAACTTTCCTATAAAAGATCGCGATTGGTTTCACCGAAATTCTCTGTCCGCTTTTAATTATTTATTTGTTTATTAGGGTTTAACGACACTTTCGCCAGCCAGGGCGACCTCGTCCTCGTATCGGACAGTTTCACGAGTGGAGGAAAGCGGAGTACCCTGACAGAACTACTGAGCAACGGCGAGCAACTGCCAGACTCCCCAACATACTAACTCCACCCATCAGGGTTAGCATTGGTTGAAGACAAGTGCTCCATCGACGTGCATGACGCCTTAGTACACAGCGCCACCGTGTCCCCACATGAAGTGTCTTGCCCAAGGACACAACGCAGTTACCCCTGGCGGGGATCGAACGGTAGACCTTTCGGGTTGAAGTCCGATTCCGTAACCACTGGGCCACGGCGGTTGTGAGCACAGAACTGTAACAGTCGATTTTCGCCGTTTTCTGCAAGGTGATATCTGAACCTGAAATTTTATTGATTTGTATGCAGTTCTGGAAACTAATTTTGTGCAAGATAGGTTCATAGGTTGTGCATGTAAATTGTCTATTTGATTTAAGACAAGTATAATTCCAAAAGACACTCCAAACGGAATTGATCCGCTACGCAGGAAAGCAATAAATGCATTGTTTATGACGTATCCTCGTTATTCATTTGGGAATATTCTTCTAGTAAATCAGGATTGTTTCAAATCCCTTCCGCATCTTTCTACAATGTGACTTATCTTGATAGAATAATTGTTTCCTGTTTAATACCCCTGTGACCAGTCCGTATATGTAATCTGCCACCCACCATGAGTCAAATGTCACTAATAAAATAGCTACTGATGTCTTGGAAGTTTGATTGCATTACGTGTTCAAGTACTGATGCGAATAATGAAGAAACTGGTGTCTGTACTTTCTATCAAATCGAATACAGTCTTGACTATTCACACCTCCAGTCTGTCATCTTCGCGACGACCATGAACGTATTCGTTCATGGTCGTCGCGAAGACGACCGACTGGAGTTGTGAACCTGATTTGTCTCTTTCTCAAGTCCCAACTGACAAAATATTCCAACTTCGTGACCAAAGCAAGGCATACCCTGATGATGTAGTTGGAATGTTGGTCTGTTTGGGTTTTTGTTTGTTTATTGGGGTTTAACGACACTTTTAACAGCCAGGGTCATATCGTGTAAGACAATGTTATTGTGGAGGAAGCCGGAATATCAGGAGAGACCCACCAAGCAGCGGTGAGACTCTCACACTTACCAACAGGATACAAGCAGAGTTATCCCCCGTGGGAATGTCAGTCAGTCGCGATGAAAGTTCGAAAACGAGGACGTGACAACAGTTACTTATTAATAGTTCCTTATTCGACATTGGTTATCAACCGAATGCCGAATAAGGAACTGGTAATAAGTAACGGTTGTCACATCTGTTTCGAAAACTAGTTCTTGGAACTTTATTTGTAGATAAACACATTCAGTTGTCGCGAGTCATTGGCCTCCTAACGGCTGATTTAATTGGCATGTTAAGTACAGTAAGTTGATCATGGTGGACCTACACAGCCGACCCTGGCGCTACAGAGATGTCCATTTGTATACCTGACTGTGTGTGTGACGAAAGCCCAAATAGAAAATCTAGTTTCGTAAGAAAATACCCGGTGCTTCATTAATTAAAATTTTGCTGATGATGATTTTTATTACCTGGTAAACGCATGCGTGGACATCATTGTCCACCTGTAGATTACGACCAGTCAACGGCGACTGTACTGTTCTACTAACAGGAGGGGGGGGGGGGGGGAGGCGATATCTATGGCTCAAATCGACACGAAAATGTTCCGATTGAAAAATTATTGTGGGGAGAGGGTGTCACATGCCCTACACTTCTTAGTTTCATCCTAAAATAAGTTGCTAATCAGCAGGTGGGGCACCAAAACAGATAACTGTGAAATTTTCTTCAATTTTTATTTCATTGTAATCTGAATGTTTTTCTTTTCTAAGCATAGTTTTTGTAAGCCTTCTCTTCGAAGGATGTTCATTGATCTTCGAATAGCGAAGTTTGAAGCGCAAAAAAATGAAATTAAAATATACAACGTCACCGGGTAGTTTATGGGTTTTTTTTGTGGAGGTTGGGTGGATTACTATAAGTTTCTTTTTGTAAATGATTTTTCGGTTAATTAAATACGTAACGGTTTCTTAGATAATTTGTGTTTAGATTTATAAACCTTTTGACCAATTTTTGTATTTATTTAAAACAATTTCATAGGTTGTTCTAGATTGGGCTCAACTAAGTATATATTGGGAGGGCGGTGGCTTTGTACGTATAGAGCATTGGGTTTCAAAACTAGAGGTTCACGGTTCGATTCTGACGAGTCGTAACTGCATTGTGTCCTTGGGGGAACAGTGGGGACACCGTGGGAACACGGCGGCGCTGTGAATTAAGACGCATGGTACGTCGATGGTGAGCTTGCATTTAGCCGCTGCTTACCTTGCCTGTGCAGAATTAGTGCGTTGGCAGGGCTTATATTTCGTCTAAATTTGTGAGAATCCATTTGGATTCTCGTGAATTATTTATTTATTTATTGGTGTTTAAGGTCACATATTTCTGCACAATGGCTAATCATGACCACGACAGTTTTACGGGTGGAGGAAGCCGGAGTACCCGGAGAGAACCACCGAGCAACGGCGAGCAACTGTCAGCTCCCCAACATACTAACTCCACACAAGCAGGGTTAGCATTGGTTGAAGACAGGTGCACCATCGACGTGCAGTACGCCTTAGTACACAGCGTCACCGTGCCCCCACGTGGGCAATGGGGGTGAAGTGTCTTGCCCAAGGACACAACGCGGTTGCCGCAGGTAGGATTCGAACCGAGGACCTCTCGGCTTGCAGCCTGCACCTCTACCAACTGAGCCACCGCGCCCCCGATTCTCGTGAAAATGGTTGGGAGAATCCATACCTACTATGAGTGTCCCAGGATCCCATGACGCCACCAAGGTTGAACCACTGTTGTTTTCTGATAACACATGTTAACCTTTTACCCAACACACTTTTTTAATTTTTAAAACTAAGTTTGATAATTTTTAAACAATAAATAATACATAAATGATAAAATAATTAAATGAACAATATTTACCAATAAAATCTTACAAATATGGCTGTCGTTGGAACCAGCTCAATGAGCCGGTTCCAATGACAGCCATATTTGTAAGGTTTTATTGACAAAGTGTCAGGATATTTCAGGTCATGTTAGCCTTCTATTGGTTAATTTGTTGCCGCTGTGTTAGTTAAAGGGTTAAATTGACTCAATGTTTTTTCACGCGAATCCTAGCAGAGGTGCAGCGAGAATCTACATGGATTCGTGCCGGTTTTATTGCGCGAATCTTTGTGCGAATCGATTCTCGGATTCTCGTCGAAATATAAGACCTGGTTGGAGGGTCTGTTAATTGGTCGAGGCAGCTCGGTTGTTCATTCCGAGTACTCCGGCTTCCTAAATCCGTAAAACTGCCCGACACGTTGTGACCCTGGACGTATCTTCAAACTCAATTTAAAAAACATCTATTTATTTATTTATTTATTATTATTAATGTTTATTTATTGCGACAATCAACAAAATGAATGACATCTTGTCATTGTAAACTTTTTCTTTTTTTCCGAAATATCCCCAGTCGCATTCGCACAGTCAAGACTTTTTATACACAAAATCCCTTTCGCGTGAGATAGGAAGTGGTGTCGTAAGTTTTAGTCCTTTGAACCCCAGCAGAATCGTCCATGCCAGTTCAATGGCAGCAATTGGAAGAGTCCATATTCAGTGTTTGGGGGTAGAGTTTCGCCCTTTGAACCCAGTGGTATCAGCCATGTCAGTTCAATGGAAGCAGTTGGAAGAGTTCATATTTATTGTTTGGGGGTAGAGTTTAGCCCTTTGAACGCCAGTGATATCTTCCATGTCAGCTCAATGGCAGCAATTTGAAGAGTCCATATTCATTGTTTGGGGGAAGATTAATTGATATTTGGGCTGCACGTTAAAAATAATGACTAGTCTTCCCCCGACTTTCATGTAACAGCCATCCTACTTAATGAAATTATGACGTATAATGTTCCTGGACCGGAAAAGCGGTCTTTCCGGTTCAAAGATTTAAAATATCGCCCTCTTTCAAAAGGGACTAAACTGACCTTTTGTACTGATAGGTCGAAGGTCGAATTGTCTAGTGCAAGTTTTTGAAAATCATCACCGCAAAAACAATATCCGAAGATGTTGTTCCCCAATTCCAAATTGCCGATGAAGGATGAAAAAGGTGAAATTAATGGGTGACATCAACCCGATGAACGTTAAAACACTTTATTACTTTCCAAAGTGTGATTCACTGGGATTTCCGGGTTTGATTGTAAACGATAACTTCACAAGTGAATTATCCAATCAACAACTGGACCATGCATCCGTGCGCGCAAACGAAGACGCTTTGCAATGGGTGTAATGGGGACTTCATTGTTTTTTGTGTTTTTTTTAACTCTTCACCTTATATGAAAAGCAGACGACACTTGCAAAAAACATTTCTTGAATAACTATTATATTCATTTTTGTCTCAAAAACAAAGGTTATGACCCCCTCATTGGAACGAGCTCGACGAGCTCGTTCCAGTGAGGGGTCATAACCTATGTTTTAGAGACAACAAATGAAAAAATAATGAAAATTAATTGGCGATTTTTAAGAATAGCGCTGGCCGGTTTTGGCCGTTACGTTACGTAAAGGGTTAAATAATATAATTATCGTTAATAATGAAAAGTAATAAACAACAGAGTAATCGCTTGACTGGACTGGTTACGTGAAATAATTTATTCGAGACGAGGGACTATATTGTAAAACACTCATGAGCATTCGCGCACTCGTGTTTGTACAACGTCCCTCACCTCTCATGAATTATTTCACGTAACCAGTCCAGTCAAGCGATTACTCTCTATTGATTTGCGTCAGATTTTTATACAAATTTAGGATTTTATAGGTTTGGTAACTTCAAAGCCTGCAAGGTGTTTTCCCTTTTTATCGTTTTGATATTTTTACCCCGATTCTTGTATTATCACTTTTCAACTTCAGATCTCCATAAATATATTCGCGCTCTTTAATATCATCGATTCGACATTCTGGAATCAGCAAAAATACGATTCCGAGGCAATCGGCGAATAAATAATTTCACATAATGGCGTCCTAGGCAGACTTGGGAACAACGCAATAACGGGGAAGGGTGTGGCGTATCTTTCGAAGAGACCCCATGAACGACAATAATCTTCTTTTCTCTTCTTTGATTATATTTGTGATATCTTGTCAGGGAAATTGGCATTGTGTTGGATTTCGTTGTTTTCTAAATATTTTAAGGTGTATTTTTTTCAATAAAAATTCCTACGTTTTAGCTTAGTTAACTGGTTGAGTGCTGGAAGCCACTATAGCCATTCTCCAGTAAACTTCAACAGTTAAATATTTCTGAACACTAAGCACCGTATTTGCAAATCATGTCACTTTGGTGGTATTAAAGGTAAGCAATAATTCAGCACTCAACCAGTTAAAATATAAGAATTTTATTCCTAAAAATGCAGGTTTGTAATTTATTACCTTCAAAATCTGTAAAAAAAAAAATGGGAAATAATAGTTGGATCGCTACCCCGGTCACCTCAGAGGAAGGTCTGGAGAGGTGTTCTCCCCGAGAGTAAAAACACTTTGAAAATCCACCGAGATAGTGCGTGGGATAGAATATGAGCGCTTATTTAATATTGTAATCATAGGGCCACAGAGGGCCATAGGAATTAGTTGAGGTCGATAAAGGGTAACAAATACAGCTTTGAATACCCCAGTTAAAGGACCTGGCAAAACTCCAATAAATTTCGAACACGAATTAATTAACAGTAGATACCTGGGACACTGAGGTAGATTACTCCATTACCTCTTTTGGCGCGGAATAATCTGAGAAACAGAATTCTTAGCGCCAAATATTCATCAGGAATTTTACAAAAAGTATAGGTTGTTAGACTAAAGCGTTATTATTTTAAAAGATGTTCTAATGATCTCATTGACAGTTTTTCAAATGATTTCCTGTATATATTTAAATTGCACCTTTATATTTTCAAGGGACGGTATCGTCGTTCATGGATAGGACATAAATGGTGCATGAAACATAGGAATACGTATGTTTGTTCAACCCTTTACCCAACGAATCGACCGCATCCCCCCCCCCCACCCCCACGGCGTAATATGCAACTTCAACAGTTGAAAAAATAGTATGTTTCAAAAAATTTCAACAAAACCATATCATGTGACCCCTCGGTAGAACGAGCTCGTCGAGCTCGTTCCAACGAGGGGTCACATGATATGGTTTTGTAGAAATTTTTTGAAAAATTTGAAAAAAATTAAAATAATAAATTTTGATATCGTCTGCGTTGGGTAAAGGGTTAAAAGCACTTGGATATGGACACACACAGTTGGCTAAAATGACTACTGCAGTACCTTTCCGCGGTCTGCCGTCTGTCGATTTAGTCGCCTGTCGCGCCAAAAGAGTTAAGGGGTGCATCAATTGAAAGTGAAGCTTAACCTTTATCGTCTGATTGCCGTAGACAGCCGTGTAATTAACCACAGGAACAGCGGATGGGAAAGGGGACGCGGTGGCTCAGTAGGTAGAGGTGCAGGCTGCAAGCCGAGAGGTCCTCGGTTCGAATCCCACCTGCGGCAACCGCGTTGTGTCCTTGCGCAAGGCACTTCACCCCCATTGCCTACGTGGGGGCACGGTGACGCTGTGTACTAAGGCGTACTGCACGTCGATGGTGCACCTGTCGTCAACCAATGTTAACCCTGCTTGTGTGGAGTTAGTATGTTGGGGAGCTGACAGTTGCTCGCCGTTGCTCGGTGGTTCTCTCCGGGTACTCCGGCTTCCTCCACCCGTAAAACTGTCGTGGTCATGCTTAGCCATTGTGCAGAAATATGTGACCTTAAACAACAATAAATAAATAAATAATAAGCGGATGAGAATGCGTTGTAAGTATGCTCTGCAAAACAAATATTGTTTCAGATAAGCGTGCAGTATTGTAATCACAAAATATTTTGATCAGATCGCGAATCAGTCGGTCTACTTCAAAGGCGCCGGGGTCATCCGAGCACAAGAGGGCAGGGGTGTAACAACCAGTAGCGTAATAATCAACCAGTAGTGTAATATTAACAAGTAGTGTAATAAAAATTAACTTGTAGTGTAATAATCAACCAGTAGTGTAATACAAATCTACTGCTTTGGCGGTCCAATGCCATTTCCGTCCGCCATGTCAGCTGATTGTTCTCGATTACCAATGCATGGAAGACAGCTATTTAGATCCTGTGATGATTTACATTTAATGTAAAAAGCTTGAACTCATTCATCATGTAGAAAATATTGTTTCGGCAGAATTCCTTGATGGGTTAACACTACTCTTATACTACATTACAAGTGTGCCATGTGGATAAATGACCCTCATTTGGGGAGAGAATGGGGAGGCGCAAGGGTCGTCATAGTCACGGGACCCAGGGACGCCATGTTGTGTTGTTATGGTAGCCCGCGGCTACCCCCTCCCCGCTCCCGGTCACTTTACTAAGTATTCCTCGCGTGGGCAGTGATGTCCACGCATGCATTTACCAGATAATAATAATAATCATCAGTAATAGTTTAATAAATGTACCTGATGCTTCCTTAAATAATTTTTTGATGATTATTCCTATAACAAGTGTTTGGAGTCTACCATTATTGCCCACTCGTGGAAAGTGACCAGTCCACGGCGACCGTACTGCAATACCATTTTATTTTGTTTATTATGCAGGTCTAATTTTTTGACGTTATTGACAAAGATCTTGACTCACTGGTGTAAGTATGTCGCGATAAAATCGGGATCTGATCGAAAAAGACACCGTTTTGTGTGATCACAGTACTGCAAATGTAACGAGAATGAAACCAAATTAACCCTTTACCTAACATGAAAAGCAGGCGACACTTGCCATAAAATTCTGGTGCTGGCCGGTTTTGGCCGTTGCGTTGGGTAAAGGGTTAAGGACGTGGAGGGAACCAAGGATATCGGTGCACAGGGGCATTTCTAAGTGCTCATGAATATGGTGCGTGTTCACCTCTATATTTCAAATTGCAGCCCGCTAGGCAAAATTTCAACTACCACTGCATAGTTTCCAGCAAGTAGGAAATTTCATTAAAACAGCGTAGATTTTCGTTTTATTATATGCTACGTGACTTTTAATGCACAATATTCAGCCCAATTCGACTGCGAACAGTTTCAAGACAACAATGAAAAGCTGCTGATAGTTCCTTCAAGGCGACGTCCAAGGCGACGCCATGCGCCGAAGCTTGACGTTATGCGCCGAAGCTGCTGTCTAAATTAATCGTGTGGACCTGAAAGTATTATTTTTCACTCGCGCAAGCGCTCGCGAAAAATAAAACTTTCAGGTTCACACTCATGAGATAATTAATTCCCGACACTGACTAAAGTAGTGTAGATTTTCTTTTTAATTATACGCTGCGAGACATTTTATTTCACAGTATTCAGCTCAATTCGACGAGAAATGCGTACGTTTCAAAACAACAAAGATCAGCTGATCGTTCCTTCAAGGCAACGTAATGCGGCGTAGCGGGACGTCATTTAGGAAGCAACGGAGAAATATTTCTCGATATCCATCGAGTCGATAGATATCGAGAAATATCTTTTAGATAATTTGCGATAATTCACGGGCTAGCATAAAATAAAAATCAATATTTGGGAGAATATTTATCCGATTTCAAGCAATATTTTTATTTGGAGGACTTTCACTACTTTTCAGTCTAAAAACTGCATATTTCGGCCAAGTCCTGCACGTGTTTGGAAACCTTCCTCTAGCGTCCTGTCTGAAATTTCCAACGTTTTCCAGTTGAAGGTATCAAATTTCCATTTTGCGAATGATGAGGTGGGCGGGAGTGGGAGTTGGCGGCGGGTGTAGGGGTGGGTGGTGGATAGGGTGAGGTGTGGATAGGGACCGGGGTGGGTGGGTGGGTGAATGAAGTGTGATAACTCCCTCCTGTGCAATGTCCCTGTCCTTGCACTAGTAACTAAGGCGACACGATGTAGGTCCAAAGACATTACGAACTCTCAAACTAATGAGAGTGTGTTTTGTGTTAATTAAGAAAACAATTGCACTTAACGATCTATCTTTATTTATATTCAAGTAATAATTTTTTTGTTGCTGCTGCGAATAATGGTTGTAAATATCCTGTTTAATTCTTAACTTGAAAGTCATTGACACATAAACCCAAAGATGCTGACTGGGTAGGATTGTGAGATATACGGTCGCACCTGGGTTCAGAGAGAAAGTCGAGAGCCGGCGACTCATCTCGTCGATCGTAAATATCCCTCTACCCGAGAGTAGCCCCTTGTCAAGGAATTAAGAGGTATCAGGGCATAGGTTCCTTATTTTGGCAAATACTTTGGGTTAAAGTTTATGTGTTCGAATAACTGAAGAAAGTATCCAATATTGTGAAGCTTACAAACGGCGGGATGCGTAAAGACGAAATAAGTTTATGTCAATTTATCTTTTAAACGTTTGGCGATAATTATCGACTGTCCAGATGCGTACAATGTCCACATGCGTTTAAATAAAGTAATTTGTACACGCCAAAAATGGGATTGGTCATTATCTATTACTCCCGATTTCATTTTGAAACGAGATAATATCGTTTGTAAAACCACATGCGCTTTGTAACTGTCGGAAAAGAATCGTATTCTAATTGAGAGAAACAGTTATTTTCTTAAAGGGAGAAATGCAAGTGACGACTACAACATGTACATTTTTTTATTCAATAACAAATTTCCAGGAAGATATAGAGAGTAATCGCATGACTGGACTGGTTACGTGAAATAATTCATGAGATGTGAGGGAGGTTGTACAAACTCGAGTGCGCGAATGCGCACGAGTGTTTTACAATATAATCCCTCGCCTCGAATGAATTATTTCACGTAACCAGTCAAGTCAAGCGATTACTCTGTTTATTACTTTTCATTATTAACGATAATTATATTATTTAACCCTTTACCTAAAGTAACGGCCAAAAACGGCCAGCGCTATTCTCAAAACTGGCCAATTAATTTTCATTATTTTTTCATTTTTTGTCTCTAAAACATAGGTTATGACCCTCATTGGAACGAGCTCGTTCCAATGAGGGGTCATAACCTATGTTTTTTAGACAAAAAATGAAAATAATAGTTATTCAAGAATTTTTTTTTGCAAGTGTCGTCTGCTTTTCGTGTTAGGTAAAGGGTTAAAAAAACAACAATGAAGTCCCCATTTCACCCACGGCAAAGCGTCTTCGTTTGCGCGCAGGGATACATGGCCCAATTGTTGATTGCATAATTTACTTGTGAAGTTATCGTTAATAATCAAACCCGGAAATCACAGTAAATCACACTTTGGAAAGTAATAAGTTTTTTTTTTAACTTTTATCTCGATTGACTAATATTTCAACAAATTGGCAAGGCATACCTTGATGACGTAGTATGAATATTAGTTAATCGAGATGTGAGACATCAGAGTCGTGGAAAATCAGGATTGCAACAGCCCCCCCCCCCCCTCCCCCTTTAATCGGTCTTCTTCGCGATGCTCCTGGCGAACCTTCACATTCTTCAAATCCACAAGTTTATTGAGTTAAATTGTTTTAAAAATGCTGAAAATTTCATCCTTATATACTTATTGAAGAAATCCCACCCAACGCCTTATTTTCATCGCCGTTTGTTCCACATCAACTACAGGGCTAATTAGACCCATGAGCTTTAGTCAACTATCTCAAATCACTATTGTTCTCTCGATCAGATATGAACTCCTTCATTGCATTAACTGGTTGAGTGCTAAAAGCCACAATCAGAGCTTTCGAAAAATGAGGGTACCAGAGCAAAACACAACACTCCCCTTGCTTATATTTCATATTCAGTTAAACACAAAAAATATTACAGCTTCAATTGATTGCGAAATGCCGCCCTTCTGCAATTCGTAAAAGTGGATTTTCAATAAATCACACGCGATGTGGAGTTTCTGTTACAAAGTATTATGAATGCTAGCAAACGATTAACCCTGAGGTCCATTGACTGAATGTTTGCTTTTTGCTAAAACGTCTTAACATATTGTCCATTTTGAGACTTATAGTCCGGTCGAAATGTCTCTCCGTGGATGCTTTCGTGTGGCTCCACTCTAGAACGATTATTTGAGAAAACGAATCTCATTTCAAATCGGTTCTGCGACTCGATTCGGTTCGATTCGTTTTCGATTCCGGGATATGGAAATATTTTCGAATCATTTCACGGGCGTTTTCATTTTTTCGGAATGGTATGCGGTTACCATTTTCATGATCACGTAGTTCATATATATCTTGCCGGTGCATGAAGACAATCTCAACCTCGAGGAATAACGTGACTGCAACGGTCGTTGTAAGCAATTTCGACAGGCTTACGGTTAATTTGGAGTGGGGGAAGGGCGCGCTTTCAGGAACCGAACAGTGTTTAATATTTCACTGTAAGCATGCACTCCAACTTTTACAACCTCCCGGAAATAGTAGCAGCAGTAGTAGTAGTAGTAGTAGTAGTGTAGTAGTAGTAGTAGTAGTAGTAGTAGTAGTAGTATCAGAGTCCTTCTTGCTGCTTTCGCCTTTCAGTGCACCATGCTATTACTTGTGTCTTTTCTATGATGGAATTTTCCACGTCTGGCTGCCGTTGTGACAGAAATGGAAGTCCGTAGGAAAATTAGTTCCTCTGGACTATTATTCCGCGGAATTATAGTCCTAGGTCTAACATTTCTAGGAATAGTAGTCCGCCGGACTACTATTCCTAGAAATGTTAGACCTAGGACTATAATTCCGCGGAATAATAGTCCAGAGGGACTAACGTTCCAACGGACTTCCATTCCTTTTACACCGGTACATCCTGCTACACGGAGTGGTTGTTCCAATGTCAGCTTAAAAATACTATCCAGGCTGTTGCCGCCGTTGCCGCTGCTGCTGCTGCTGCTGCTGATGGTGATGGTGATGGTGATGATGATGATGATGATGATGATGATGAAACATTTGCAGGTTGAAATTTTGATGTTTTCATATCAATGTGTCGTGGGTTAATGTGCTCATGTCTCCACCACAGCTCCTGTTCCATGCTTTTGTTTTTGAATTCACCTGTTTTTGCTTTCTGTTTTTCTACTTGTGTATATATGTTAGCCTAGCAGACTGCTTTCAGTTACTCACCCCAAACATAATGTTAGTTTGGCCATTTCGGGAATGGGTTTTCATGGGAAATATGCCATCACTTAGTAGAGTCCATCCTACGCTCTGAAAGTGATTTCTGCTTCCTTAAAACTCAGCCATGTGCGACATAACAAAATATTGTACAAGAATAGGCCGCTTCAATCTCCACGCCCGTACACGTCGCCTTCGTGACCGCTGTTCTGATGAACTGCCCATTTGTGTTATAGCTTATATTGCATCTTATATAAAGACTACTATTCTTTGATTCTAAAAGTCAACAACCCGAGTTGGCGTCTTGGAAGTGTTTCACCAGTGACGTCGGCACGAGCGAAATATAGGAAAAACTCAAACAAGGATTCCTGTCCGCCAAAGAACCACTGTGTAACGCTGAGTAACTGTCATACTCTCCAATTTACTATGCGGGAAAAAGCAGGGCCAGCATCGGTTAAAGAAAAGTGTAGCTTTGACGTACTGTACGGTATGGTCAACGTGCTGCACTCCTACGGTAAGGCTTGTCTACAACCAATGTTAACCTTGCTTGTTCAGGGATAGTAAATTGTCGAATCCAACAAACAGTTGCTCGCCGTTGCTTAGAGGTTTTCTCCGGGTACTCCGACTTTCACCACCCGTAAAATGATTCGACATTATATTAGATTGTTGAAAGGGTTCTTAAACACAATTAACAAACATAAAAATTTCGTCCCTGAGTCCCAATGTGTTCTATGTGCCTACAGGCACATAGAACACATTGGAACTCAGGGGACGATTTACGTTCTGTTGCCAAATATGTCGACAAGAATTGGTGACCCTTAACGAATTTTGAGTAATATATTTTAAATTTTTATGTTTGAAAATAACGGTGATGCTAGCATATTTACTTACGTATATTGTAATAACATATGTACCGTGATGACTTCCATGTTGTCTTCTACATTTTTCCAACAGAATTCTTTATTAATAATCCAATGATAAAAACTTCAAAAGAACGTGTTAGAACTGTTTTTCACGTGAAGTGTTTGTACAAGAACCACTTCCAGGTATTCCGTCAGTATGTAACCCGATTCGACAAAGCTGTTGCAACTTTTTCTCGTATGCTGAATAATTATATGTTTTCCTATTCAATAAGCTATTATTCCTAGATTTAACATATGTAGGCACTGGTACCAGCACTTTGTACGAGAAAGTTTACGAAAATACTTCTCTACCTTTAGCCCAGAGCTGCGAACGAGAAAAACAACACTTTCGCCATTAGTCCTAGATTTCACAATATTTATATTTTGAATGAAGCGCTGCACGTGGTGGATGTGGCAGGCGGAAATAAGAAGTCGTATATGTGTGAAGAAAACTTCTCGTCATAAAATCTCTTCCCCTGAGAAAGCACTTGAAGGTTAGATGCACAAGTATGTAGGGAGTAATTTACTTAACAGACGGATAAAATAGAATTAGAAAACACACTGACACTTCCATAGTTTTTTTTTCTTTCATTTATTAGATTCATTACATCTTTTATCGTAATAACTTGATGTAAAATCTCTCAAGTTGTCATGATGATAATATTCTTGTTTGACATCTCATAGGAATGTTGCTGTAAAGTGGAGCTGGGCTATTGTTTCAGATTCGGTTTCGGGAAAACATCTCAGTTTCGGAACAGTTTTCTATGTGCTAAGAACACGAAAAGCAGACGATACTTGCAAAAAAAATTCTCGAATAACTAATTTTTAAAATTGTTTGTCTCAAAAATCTAGGTTATGACCCCTTTTTGGAACGAGCTCGTCGAGCTCGTTCCAAAGAGGGGTCAGAACCTACGTTTTTGAGATAAAAAAAGGATAAAAAAAAATAAATAATTAAAATTATTTGGCGATTTTTGTGAATAGCGCTGGCCGGTTTTGGTCGTCACGTTAGGTTAAAGTGTTAACCAGAACAAAAACACGACACCACTCACCACCAAAAGCTCTCTCAGTAAATATCTCCATCGGGTTCAGGTTAACATCCCTAACATTTGATCATTCTTAGGGGTTCTATTGGATCAGTTTCTTAGCCTATTGAGTCAGAAAAAACACAAATTAGGGTAGCATAATGCCGTTACTTATTCCAAGTTCCTTGTGTGACATTCGTTATCAACCGATAAAATCGGTTGATAACGAATGCTGAATATGGAAGTGGGAAAAAGTAACGATTGTCACGTCCGTTAGCAAATGAATAAAGTTCATCTGATCGATGTTTTGTTCTCAATTCCCCCCCCCCCCCCCCCCCCCCCACTTGCTATATGCAAGATATGCGTGTCTCATGTGAGAAGGCCATGTGAGATAGACAGATATCTCGCATGATCTACGTGACTGACTTATCAGCATATTTAATGAGCACACGGTCTCTTTAATCATCGCGTGTTTTTCCGTAAACAAACAACATGGCATGAGGTTTCGGAAATATTAGCAGACGAACCTTAGTTTTTACTCGGTCTTGCGATTTGGTTTTCCAGTTTGCTGCAGAAACCGAACCGAACCGGAAAACCGAAAAACCGTCTAACTCCACTGTAAAGGAGTAATTGGCACACTGTCTAAACTCTGGATTGTTCTTGCAAAATTACTCTATAGCATCGTACCCTACAACAATGGAGTGTCCCGAAGTAATGTGTGGATAAACGATATTATTATCTTTTCGTCTTCCGTGGGCGTAAAATCAATGCGTAAGCGAAAACAACAAACCTTTTCATTGTTTGTTGAGAATGACTCTGCGAAGAAAGCTCCCTCCAGCGCCACCCTTAGCTAAAATAGAATAGTTCTTGCACCTTTCACGGGTTTCGGCCACGGGATCAACAAAAGATGGAACAGGAAGTGGCGTTAAAAGTCACTGATAACATTAAATAGGTTGTCATAATCATGAGCGATCATTGTGTGACACCCATCATGGAGTTATCGTCGAAGTGAGGTTACAAATAACATCGTAAAGATGTTAGGTGATGATAGCGTCATTATCGGAAGTGACCTCGTCGGACAAGTTGCCATGATGATATGTGTTTGACAACGCACGTGCACAATTCGTATTGCCAAAGTAAAGGGAAGCAAAGGTGTGATATTAATATATTAATATTCCCCAGTTACATAATCATTGACGTTCGGAGTGTTGTCAGCAATATCGAAATGAACAACCTCCATCAGTGACTCCATTTGTGTCGCTAGAGTCGTGGGGCATGGTGGTTATCACGGTGACCTAAGCGACGACCATATTGTGATGTTAGAAGTGACGTAGTATTGTTATCCCTGATGGGATATCTTGGATTGTTGAACCGCTAAACTGAAAATCCTCTTCTAGAACAGGATTATCATTATAGAAACATTTCTCGTCATCGCATTTGCGAAAAAGTGATAATTTCATTGATGTCGTCGATATGACGTTCCCGTGGACATCACTGGTGTATCACCAGTGATGTCCACGGGGACGTCATATTCGACGTCATTAATGGCATCATCACGATAACATCGTTAATGACGTCGCTAGTGTAACTGGTGAAGTTAGGATTTGTCACGCTAACTAAATAAACATGAAGATAAAATACATATTCCTTCCTGTTTTGTACCTAAATACACGCACGCAATAACAAATAAAGATAAACTAATGCGTGCTAGTAATGAGAATATAATACGCCATTGTTAGCCTGACGTGAAGGCTATAAAGTTATGAAACATGTCAAATGATGATCGAGGACAAGTTTCCCGTATTGCAGACTCAGAATGTGCATGTGACGCTCCAAAACAAATATAATATTCAGGTACGGGTAGGTGGTAGAGTTCGGCCCCCGTGGACTGGGCACTTTCCACGGGGAGGCAATATTTCCACATACGCAATAACATTAGATTACAAACACTACTTATAGGAATAATCATCAAAAATTGATCAATGAAGCACCGGGTACAACCCGGTGCTTCATTAATTAAAATTTTGGTGATGAGGATTTTTATTACCCGGTAAACGCATGCGTGGACATCACTGCCCCCGCGTGGATTACGACCAGTCCACCCGTACTGTACTGTAAGATTATATTGGTATACCAGGGTGTTGTTTACCATGACACAAGAGGGTACTTTTTGTAAGAGTCAGTTATGTTGATACTGAGAAAATAATTATGAAGTATTAAAGGTTATGAACAACTAAATAAGTGAACACGAGTGTGAGTAGGATTAAAAAGTGCTGATCAGCTGATTGGTTAAATATATTTTAACTTTGAAACCATTAATTAAAATTTTGATTCGTCCACTTCAGAAAGGATTAATAAGTGTGTTTGTAATTTGGTGCCGGAATGTGTGAGAATCTCTCAAATACATGAGGCACGGGAAAAAAGTGTGAAGGTCATTCAGTACAAGACCATACGGTAGTTGGTGAAAATTCGAAATTTAAACTGAAATTTAATGTGGCAACATATATTTTTTCTAGTTTAATGTTTTCAAGAGATGTTGTACTTTGTAGATGTATAGGTATTTTTTTTTCAAAACAACTTGGTGTGTTGTACAGAGAGTGAAAGGTTAACACTGTCGTCAATGGGATTTATTTAGGCGTTCATAACCTAAAGAAATCCATGTTTTCTGACTTCCGGCCCTCTCTACTGGTGAGCAAACTATTGCTTCTCGCTCGGAACTTGGTCCCATTGTTTGTCATTTGCTTCCAAGTATGCACGCTTTCAATATAATATCCCTTTCTGAAAACCTTGGAAAAACAAGTCTGCAAACTTAGACACAAAAATTTGAGAGGTTACAGTATGTCAGCACTGTTCGTTCCAACAAGAGGTAAAACTTCATTTATCATTTTTGACGTATTCTCTGTACCCAGATATCAATCGCTAATCTCCGAGGACTAATCATGACAAAGGGAATTGCATCAACATATCTCGAAAGCAACTAATTAACTTAATAGTCCGACGTAAATCTATACCTAGGGCAAGTATGGGGTGATAATTAGCAAGATGTAGATATGCGTGCATTATAAACATAGAAAAAAGGTTTTCTCGGTCGTGATAATATGAAAGTTTCACATGCATCATGTTCACTTGAGTTAGATTTAAATACATGTTTCAGTGGATGTATATTGAATAAGACATTCCAAATCATGTAGGTGCCAGGTTTGACAAATTCATGCAGGTAACAGGTGTTTCTTGTGGAAGTTTGTTGCAATTGAAGAAAAAGTTTCGGTGAGATGGCGAAGAATACCTCATGTTTATACATTATTGCTCGTTTGGGGATCTACAGGGATATTTTTTTAGCTTTTAGAAGGAACAAGGATGGGCAGGGCTCTCCAGGTAACAAATGGTGATCTTTCAGGTAGTGTGGGGATGAGGGCTCGGGGAGGAGGAGATGGACTTAACGTAATCACGTCCAATCTCTAAATTTATGCACAGCGAGCGGTCTGTGATTGTATTCTGTGAGAGTGCTCCGTTGCTCCATATTTCATTTATTCGCCAGAAGCGGCTATAGCATTCATTATTCCTGAATAGATGACACAGAAAAAAATATTTCCATTGATCCCTGGTAACCTTAACCCACGTGGAATAAGCCAGGGGACGTCGCGTAGATGACCTATTTTCGAGAGAAGGTGTAAACATGATTTTTCCCGACTGTGGCGACTCAAGTCACGATTGTTAAAATATTTCAGTTACATCACCAAGACATGGCTTCATGGAATGTGTGCCTTGGTGAGATAGTTGGAATATTAACCTGTCAGATTGCAGTTACAAAAATCAAGACGTCTGTAGCGGAATTTTTATGGAGCACGGAGTTATCTTTTTTGTATGGCGGCGAAGGGAGCCTCGTTCTGGTGAGGAGAGCGTGTCATAGGTTGGCCTCGTTTTGTTACAGTTAAATAATTACATTGTTAATGTAGTTATACGTTTTGGGTCCAAATACTCAATTCCCATTGGTCAGCTGGATGAAAACGTCATGACCAAATGTAATTCATTTTCAAATGAATACATTTGGTCGAACTTTGACCCGCATTTATTAGTTCAAGTTAATAGTTTGTGATTTCTCAAACAACTTACAAGAAATGTCAATCGACAGTGTGAAATTATTTCAGTGATTTTATTCTTGAACTTGTCGTCGTTTTATAGGTGATTATAGTTTACTGATATGTTAAATAAATTGTTTTGAACATTCCAAGTTTCGTTGCGAGAGACGGCAATTTGACAAATTTGGGTCAATGCCGAAAACCGGCGCTCAACTCAGAGTTGTGCGCTTTGTCTTTTGTGTGAGGGTGGTTTTTCGCCTCGTTCGTTCGTACATGTTTTATTTCGTCTTTCTGCTTTGTTGTTTGGTAAAAAGTAGTTTAAACAGTTACGGAATGTAATTATAAGAATTAAATGCAATTTTTATAATCTTTATTGGAGTATGAACGTGTGGGAATGGGTACAAATTATGTATGAATCCAATTCTTTATGAATTCAATTCTTAAAAAAGTCAAGACTTCTTAATGCAAACCTCCATTTATATGACCGACTGTGTGTGTGTCATAAGCCCAAGTGAAGTTGAAAAAAAGTATTTCAATTTCATTCTTCATTTGATCAGAGTTGAGTGTGATGATGAGACATCGTATTTTCTACGATAATCGGCGATATTTTCATGTGTATCCTGTTTAGAGCCGCGTGGTTTTGATTTTTAAAATTCCGTTTTGGTTCGGTTTCAGGAAAACACCCAGGTTTCAGTTCAGCGTTTTATGAGTTAAGAGCAACATTTAACATTTAAGGCTCCTTAACTTGGAAAACGCTCGTAATAGTTCGTTCGACACCACCTATCACAAAAAATCCCCGTCTGTAAGTATCTCCATTCTATTCAGCCCATCTTCCCTTTGATCATTTTTAGGGTTCTAGTGGATCAGTTGTTAAGGGTAACAAACGAATAAAGTTCAACTAATCTAAATTGCATTTTCGGTGTCACATTCAGGGACGTCGCGACAGGGGTGTGTGGGGGTGTCTCACCCCGCCCCCCCCCCCCGCCCAATATTTGTCAAAACCTCAATAGTTGGAAATTCGCAGGGCAAAAATATCAACAGTTAGAAATTTTAAAAACTACTGAATATACGGTATAATTCACTAACAAACCTATTTTTCCGACTGGAGGACCATAATAAGGAAATATTCCGACTACCGAGACTTTCGGGTGAAAATCGGGTCAAAGAATTCCGACTCCACGCGGCCTGCAATCTGAATAACATCAATTAGAAGAGTCCATAATCACCATTTGGGGTAGACCAATCTATATTCTCAACGTGCAGCCTTTGGGCTGCACGTTGAAAATATCGATTGGTCTACCCTACAAATTCACTGAGCAGCCATTCTACTTTTTAAATGTATGGTGTGTCATGATCCTGGACCGGAAAAGCGGTCTTACGGTTTCAAAGGGTTGATAAAAAAAGTACTTGTTGTCATGTCAAGTGCCTGTGAAATGCTCTAGAAACACAAAACTCCCACTTTCCCAAAGACGATGTTTAAATTTTGACCGTCAAACAGTAGGCGTGCGAGCCACTGGGGACAATTCGGGCAAAGCAAGATATTGAAAATTTGTATCCAACTCGAATTAAAAATGTTTCCCTAAAAAAAAATCACTGAATTTGGAACTGAAAATTAGCCTTATGACTATTACCAGAACCCATGAAAACGCATCTGAGCACATCAATTTTTCAAAATTTTCTTGGGGAGGACCCCAGACTCCCTGCTAAAGATTCGCGCCTTTGGCGCTCGCAGTTTCGCGCTACCATCCTATGGTGCTCATGTGTCGGGATTCCCTGTTAGAATTTCAAAGGGTTTAACCCCCCCCCCCCACCCCACCCCATTAAAAGGCCTCTAGCTATGTCCCTGGTCACATTTCCGCTGGATGAGTCAATAAGTGACAAAATGTGACAATGAGAACTCGATATATTTTCCCCTTTTCCGGATATACTAAGCGATGAACGCCCATATGGGACACAAATCCCGACCCCCTTCCCACTAAGGTAGTTCGATCAGTTTATGCTAAAACATAGTAAAACTGTTCGAAATTGTCCCGATGATTTGGGTCGATTCGAGAAGAGCTGGTTAGGAATTTTCGAATCATTGAGATGTCCTCCAAATCCCCTAATTGTCTTTCCTCGGATTCTTCTTTTATTGTCAGGTAGAAGATTCTAGAAGAGTTCAGTGAGGTTTCGCTTCCAAAAGTACTTTGATTCAATTTCTGGAATATTCTTCTTGATTGATTTTTTTTATTACACGCCTGTTCTATAAAATCCCCATCAACAGCAACACAACGTTGCCTGAGTGCTAGAATGTTCTATGTCCCCTATGGGACATAGAACATTCTAACACTCAGCCGACGACTAAACTATGCGGAAAATGAAAATCCGTTTCACACGCATGTGCGGAGCGGAAATCGTTGACTGACAATTTTTAAATAGAAGCGAAATTTCACTTGAATTTTCTACAAATCTTGCACCTCAGTTAAAATTGAATCGCTAGCGATATCTAAAACAGTAATAATAATAATAATAATAATAATATAATAATAATAATAAATGTAGTTTAAAGCCGAAAATCCTCATAGAGCTCTTGGGCTTAACACACAAAAAACCTTTATATAAATATATCACTCTGCATTTCCTATTTACTGACTGTCTCCAAGCGGATGGATCACAATCAGCGGTCTTCATCGTAAGTTATATACCCGCTGGAACAAATATGATTTGGGAGCTGATCGGGAAAGATGGGAGACTCTGGGATGCTTTCAGCCCACTCGGAAGCAGGTTCCAAAGGAATGGAGCAGCCACCGAAAAGGCCCGATCGCCAGCTGTTGTGAAGCCACCTGGTGCATGGACAAGATTGTGTAACACGGGTTCCCCTAAAAAATTGATTACCAATAAAATGTGTTCTTTTGTGGATAGTTCATCCCCCGAGTTCCAATGTGTTCTATGTGCCTGCTGGCACATAGAACACATTGGAACTCGGGGGACGAGCTGTCAAATGAATTGCTGAGTGTTCTACTAATAATTTCTTTTGTAGACGTGACGGCGTATAATAAACACAGAATGACACACGCGTTTGAATGGGTTAACCGATATGGAACATGTGTCATCGCAGAAGGATAAACTCGAGGCTTGTTCTGTGTAGAAACTGATAATAGGGAACACGACGCATTGAACCCCAAACCGGGAGGTCCATGGTTCGATCCCGCCAGGGATAACTGCGTTGTGTCCTTGGGTAAGGCACTTAATTCCGATTGTCCACGTAGGGCACGATGGCGCTGTGTACTAAGGCGTATAATGCACGTCGATGGTGCACCTGTCTTCAAGCAATGTTAATCCTGCTTCTGTGGAGTTAGTACGTTGTAGAGTCTGACAGTTACTCGCAGTTGCTCGGTGATTCTCTGCGTGTACTCCGGCTTCTTCAACCCGAACAACTGTCCGACACCCGACACGAGGTGACCCTGGCTGTCGAAAGAGTCGTTAAAAACTCCAATAAACAAATAAACAAGTAAATAAATTTAATGGAGATTGATAATATTTACATGGATTTTAAATGTAAGACGGGTTAATATCTACATCCAGAGATTCAATTCGGCTCAATTCAAAACCCTGATTCGATTCTGGCTTTGATTCAACACGAAATACAGATTCGCTTTGCTCTAAGATGAATAGCGTGTAACAAAACAGTGTGTGGACTCATTTTAGGTGTCTAGCAGGGGTGGCGCCAGGGATTTCTCGACAGGGGGGCTGACCTCTCCGACAGGGAGGCTATAACATTTGACCTCCCAAACGAAGGAAAATGAGTGAAAATTGGTAAATTGGAGAACCAAAATAGAAGCAAATTGAGTATGTTTGTTGATTATTTAACCCTTTACCTAACCTGAAAAGCAGACGACACTTGCAAAAATAATTCTTGAATAACTAATTTTTTTCATTTTTTGTCTCAAAAACATAGGTTATGACCCCTCGTTTGAACGAGCTCAACGAGCTCCTTCCAACGAGGGGTGATAACCTATGTTTTTGAGACAAAAAATGAAAAAAAATAATGAAAATTAATTGGCGATTTTTGAGAATAGCGCTGGCCGGTTTTGGCCGTTACCTTAGGTAAAGGGTTAAAGTAAACATATTATAATAAGGTCGGGAAATATTTCATCAATAAAGCCAGTTTGACGAACGACATTAAGGAATTTCGTGAGAATCACTGTTCTCTTTCAAAGTTCCAGTGCTGCGCGGGTTCGAGACTGACAAGACGAGATATCTACATTCGATTGTCGGAAATTTCTCGTGAAGTCGGGTTTACGAGACTCTCCTACGGACTGACTAAAAATCTCCGACAGGCCCCCCCCCCCCCCCCACCCCCTGACGCCACCACTGGTGTCTAGACGTAAATCCCGACCCAAGATAAGGATCTCAAAGTTTTCCGACATGGTGAACTAAGACTTAAAAAATATTCCGACAGTGTTCCTGGTTCGGTGACTTTCGGTACGAACTTGAAACCTAACTCAACACACTTGACATAAAACAAATGTTCATTTATTATTATTATATTGAAGAATTACTTTCGTTTAACAAAATTAATCCTTCAAAATAACGATAAGGCCACGCAAAATAATCTTCTGTTTCTTATGCCCAATTTCTGGCGGTTTTTTATTTTATTTTTTATTTTTGTAATTATTTCTTCGATGCCAAAAGGTCATGTTCTTGGTTTGTTTTAGAGCTGTAGGTTTTTTAATTTCTTGTTCGGTTTCTGTTTTGGTTTTTCAGGTGGAGTAAAACCTCGGTTCGGTTCGGTTTTCGGTTTGTTCATGAGGCCAAGTAAAATTCAATAAAACTTATTCTTATGTCTGGAGTCATAGCTGAATGGTAGTGAAATTGAGTGAAGCTCAATGAATGCCCGAAATACGCAATAATACATGAAGAATCAGGGAGGCCAATATAATAATTACCTAAATATACAGAACTTTGATTGTGCTTGGCCATTTTTCGAGGTCTGACACCTACACGCAACTTGAGGAAAGCTGCAAACACAACTAAACTGAAATGTCGGAAATTCACAGAATGTAGTCTTCCCAGAGTAGTGAGAGTACCCAGACACTGCCATTGGCAGTGTCTGGGTACTCTCGCTAATCTGGGATGGCTACATTCTGTAAATTTCTGCAGCAAGAGAGTATTTAATAAAAAAAACGAAAAACCTTAGATTACGGGATGTCGACGGTTTCGGTTTCGGTTTTTTAAAAAAAACTAAAAACCTCGGTTCGGTTTCGGTTAACCTACAGCTCTAGTTTGTTTCAGGTTTTAGGCCTCATAATCTACAGAATAGCAAGGGTGGTGGTGTATTTCGTCCCTTGAGTACAAGAAGGCTTTGCAATGCTAAAGCACTGCAAAGCCTTGTTGCTCTGAAGGGCCAGATTGATAAATTTTATTAACTTTGGTAAAATATCAGACATAAACTATTTAATTATTATTTTTTTAAAGTTTGCATTGGCTTTTAAAAGAGAGCATGCAGCAGGCCAATTCCATCGTGACGGACGGGACAAAAGATAAAAAAACAAATTTTAACATGAACATATTTCTAATGTGTCAGTGGAACAGCTTATGTATACTACTATTTCTCAAAGATTACAACTACTAGAATAAAGAAATACCAAGTTAAACTTACTGGAACAGGGAATATTTTTGTGCTGATCAATCAAACACAGCGTGACAAATGTACTTTTTGACGGTACCTTCAGATGTTTGAACAATTCTATCTCATGAAGCCTGATACAGTAAAGATGTTTTATGTGCTTTTGACCGAGATATGTCTTGCTGTATTACCCTTATTTTCATTGCATTTGCTCAAACCATATATTGGTTAACTAAGTTAAAGTAGTGTGACGGACAGGACAGAGAATTGTGACGGACGGGACATTATCTAAAAAAAAACATACTTTTGACACTCCATGTTTTATAAAAATGACTTATAGTTGTTTCCTTGTGTTTTTAATTAATTCAGATGGTTTTTTAAAGTAATTTTATGGAGGAGCATTAACCTCATTAAAAAACTATAGTTATCTGTTTGAGTATGCCTACTATTATATGATCTCCACATAGCTATAAGACAGTTACAATTGCACATTCAGCTATTTATTGCAAATAAATTTCGAAATAATTTTTTACATTTAGCAATTTATTCCAAATAGATTTGATAATAAAACTATGTGAAATAATTTGCTATAATTAACAGGATAATCTTAGTATTCTTAATTTGATTTTAACCCTTTTCTAATTTTTAACTGTGTTTTCGTTGAATTCATACTGTTCTCAATTAAGTATCGAAAAGATTGCCAGCTAAAATGAATTTTTTAGTGACTAAGTTCCAACTGACATGAGATGCTAATAGAAATTTTTTTGGCTATATAAATATAATATAATGGCTTAATTAGGCACTTTCTTTATTGGATAAGGGCTATTTGATGTTTAACCCCTGCACTCTGATGACGAAACGCCTGATTTGTCATCCATGGTTATCCCCCGTGTTGTCAGAAATTCAGCAATTTAGATTTTGGTTGACAGAGCTCCAAATGAGCTCTGTCAACCAAATTCTAAATTGCTGAGTTTCTGACAACACAGGGGGCAGATATTATCCATGGATGACAGGGAGGTGTGGTGGGCTTAGAGTGGGGGAGGTGTCGAGTATTCTTGACATCAGAGTGCAGGGGGTTAACTGCATGCACTCTGATTATCAAAGCCCCAGATTTGTTATTCATTGCTATCGCCCCCTGTGTTGTCAGAACTTTAGCAATTTAGATTTTGGTTGACTGAGCTCCATTTGAGCTGTCAACTAAATTCTAAATTGCTGAATTTCTGACAACACAAGGGGAGATAACCATGAATGACAAATCAGGAATGCCAAATATTTTCAACATCAGAGTGCAGGGAGTTAATACCAAATAGAATATTGTGGATTTAAAAAATATTTTGTCATTTAATTTCACTGCATTTCATTTTGTGACGGATGGGACAAATTTGCGTGATGGACGGGACAAAGTTGCATCATGCTTAAAGATGTGAAGGGCTCATGATATTATCTATTTTTATTTTGTTCCTACATTGAGAAACAATAGTGAAGATAATAAAATGAAAGATGTATGGAAAGTTTATAACATAAAACTGTGCAAAAACTGAATGTGCTTAAATTGTGACGGACGGGACATTGCTCGGCCAGGTATTGTCAGTGCTATTTTTACCTCTATTTCTTTCACGGCCTTGTATATAACAGTGGAAATATATATAGCAGAAACTTCTTGTTCAGGAGGAAAATAAATACTTATCTGAAACAGCTAATTATATTTTAATTACTGTTGGTGGAACCTAGTTTAAATTTTGCGCATTTTATATGGCAAAAAAAATGAAAATGTTGATGAATGTAACTTTAGACTGAAAAAAGATGAGCACAAAATTTAAAAAGTGTTATAAACTTCGACCATTCAGCTTCCAAATGATTTGTGTTAAGACTAGATATAATAAAGAGGATTTTTTTCAAAAAGTGAAACCTTTGCATGGAATTGGCCATCAGCCAAAAGGACCATGCGGGAGGTTTTGAGAAACAGATTTTTAACATTTTTAGGCCTAATGCACGAATTCTTTTCATGTACATGTCTCCAGCATTGTCATATATTTATACTCATATAAATATTTAAACAAAAGAGTATTTTTATCTGCATCGCCAGCGGCAGAGCAGGTCTAGCAACTCTCGACTCCGTCCGTCCGTCCATCCGTCCGTCAGTCCGTCCGAAACACTTCTTCCGTCAAAGTTTTCTTGGCTTCTTTGAAAGGGAATGATTTTATATTTGGTCTGCTGCTTCATAATGATGAGTTGTATCGTGTATCTAGTTTTTAGATCAATTGAATGCAGCGACGCAGGTCCAGACCCGGTATTGGTCTTGGCTTGTTGCATAATGAAAATTGTGATTTCGCCAAATGGTCAACTTTATTTTTAAATAAGAGACTTTCTGAGGAGATCTCGGCTTTCGAGCAGCTAACAATTTTTCAGCCAGACAAAAAGTCAGATGGGTATGGTTATGAGGGCAGACCACCCCTTTCCAGATATCCCCACCCGCTTCGAGCTTGCGTAAACCCATATTTTGCAAGCGGACTGTAATAATAGTGCAAACAATGTAGACATGGGGAGACTGACAAGAATGTCGCATCTCTGTACATTTATCAGAGACCGCTGAAAGCTTCGGGAATTATCTAAAATCATTTGAGAAGAGTCTATTTGAGTTGATCGTTCTGCTTACAAGGAAAGTCATTGCAGGTATTTACTATGGGAAAAAAATATTATCAACGTGTTCCACAGACATGAAGAAATAGGTCTCGAAAACATTGTTGTAACTAGCCGAAGGTGAATACCCGAATTACCCAAATAAGTGGTAATTATAGTTGGTAACGTGCCAGCGGTGCCGGCATGTGTTGCATTTGCAAGTGATGTTTCATTGTTGTTGATTCTTGTTTCTGAATTCTTTGGTATGCATGTTCCATATGCAGTTTAGTTTGACTGTTTGTCTGCCTTTTAACACTTTTCAACTGTTCAGCCAACGGGTAATAAGGGTCGATTCATACGTGCTATACTACTCAATGCAGTGAATATCAACATTTATTATTTTAATTACTATATTTCTTAAATTTGTTTTCAAACAATTTGAACAAAAGCATATCCTGTGACCCCTCATTGGAACGAACTCGGAGAGCTCGTTCCAATGGGGGTCACATAATATGGTACTGTTGAATTTGTTTTAAATATATTTTTTTCAATTGCTCAATTTATAAATTACGCGAGCGGTTTCGACCGATTCCTTAGGTAAAGGGTTAACCCCCTCAACTAACCTATAACCTATACAGATAACTAGAACCTTTTCCCCGGCAGCTTCTGACTTTCTTTGATATTCAAATTACAGTGGGGGTATTCTGAAAGCCCCGTAGAATAAATTGTTCACAGCTGCACTTCAAAATTATTTATTTCCCAGCTAAGGAACAGGAAGCAGCAACAGCCATCCAGCTCTCAGTACTCATGGGAACCATGGGAAGTGAAGCAGTGCTAGTTTACTATGGTAAACAAGCCCTGGTTTACTGGTAAAAATGACCCAGCCATCAATGATTGAGATGGAAGTCCTCTAAAAGGGGCAACATGGGTTGAAACGATTGACTAAACGTGTCTTTATCCTCATGTTGCGGTCACGACTTGAAATTGTGTAGAAATATTTTACAGCAACAGCAATAAATAAATAAATCCAGCTCACGGACCACCTGGTCTATTTCAGGTGATAGTTTCTGGTAGAATTTTTTAAGTATTATTTATTGGTGTTTATTGCTCCTATTTTACCAATAAATAGAACTTGTTTATCATGTAGACAAGCACTGCTCCACTTCCAGAGATACCCAGGATGGGGCAGTAATTTAATTATCAACAGTTACGAAAATGTACCTGATGGCTTTTTCACATTTGATGTGATGTGATGAAAATATAAATAACCTTTTACCGAACTTTACCATCCTTGTTTGGATTTATCGTCATGAAAATCGACTTTAGATAAAGTTATCTCCCTTGAAATTAATAGACGGACGAGGAACGTTCAATTATTTATTTATTTATTTATTGGTGTTTAAGGTCACATATTTATGCACAATTGCTAATCATGACCGTGACAGTTTAACCGGTGGAGGAAGCCGGAGTACCCGGAGAGAACCACCGAGCAACGGCAAGCAACTGTCAGCTCCCCAACATACCAACTCCACACAAGCAGGGTTAGTATTGGTTGAAGACAAGTGCACCATCGACGTGCAGTACGCCTTAGTACACAGCGCCACCGTGCCCCCGCGCGGGCAAAGGAGATGAAGTGTCTTGCCCAAGGACACAACGCGAACCAAGGACCTCTTGGCTTGCAGCCTGCACCTCTACCTACTGAGCCACCGCGTTCCCGAACGTCCAATTAAGAAGCAAGGAAAACACCTATGACATCAGAAGAGAATAAAATTTGCTTTTGTTATTTTTAATGAACGAAAACAACAGACACCTCTCGGAGCTGTCTGTTGTTCTCATTTATTGAAAGTGACCAAATGAAACTTTGCATGTTATGGCAAGCCAACCTGAAGCACCAAGTTCAGAGATAATCCGTCATTAAGAATATCTATCAGTATCACCCCGGTGGGTGGGGGGGGGGGGGGGGGGGTGGCGGTGGCTCAGTAGGTAGAAGTGCATGCTGCAAGTCGAGAAATCCTCGGTTCCATTCCCACCTGCGCCAACCGTGTTGTGTCCTTGGGCAAGACACTTCAATTCCATTGCCCACGTGGGGGCACGGTGACGCTGTGCACCAACGCGTACTGCACGTCGATGGTGCACTTGTCTTCAACCAATGCTAACCCTACTTGTGTGGAGTTAGTATGTTGTGGAGCCTGACAGTTGCTTGCCGTTGCTCGGTGGTTCTCTCCGGGTTCTCCGGAATCCTCCACGCGTAAAACTGTCCGACACGAGGAAAGTGTCCAATTTACCTCCTAGACTTTTATATTAACCCTTTATCTAACAAGGAAAGCAGACGACACTTGCAAACAAAATTCTTGAATAACTAATTTTTTTTCATTTTTTTTTTGTCTAAAAAATATAGGTTATGACCCCTCGTTGAAACGAGCTCGTCGAGCTCGTTTCAACGAGGGGTCATAACCTATATTTTTGAGACAAAAAATGAAAAAAATAATGAAAATTAATTGGCGATTTTTGTGAATAGCGCTGGCCGGTTTTGACCATTACGTTTGGTAAAGGGTTAAGGGAAAGGACAGTGTCTGTATTATACGTCACGATGTGAACACTGTTGATAAAATGAACGGAAAAAAGTTACAGAACATCAAAAGATGGAGAAAACGCAGTTTTTAAATTTTCGTTTATTACAAATAACAAAAGAAAACTTAACTGTTATGCAAACTAATTAGAAGCAACCAGGTCACAGATAATCCATCATTACGAATATCTATCTAATATCATAATTATACCTACCAACACATTAAATCTCCTCATTGGCTCTTTGTTTAGGGGTGTGTTTTTACAGTGAATGGAAACTTTTTATTCTTTCCAAGAAAAGAATTAGCATATCTCACCTCAAAGTTAAAGTTAATATATTTAATCGAAACGGGGAGCGCGGTGGCTCAGTAGCAGGCTGCAAGCCGAGAGTTCCTCGGTTCGAATCCCACCTGCGGCAACCGCGTTGTGTCCTTGGGCAAGACACTTCATCTCCATTGCCCGCGTGGGGATACGATGACGCTGTGTACTAAGGCGTACTGCACGTCGATGGTGCACCTGTCTTCAACCAATCTAACCCTGCCTGTGCTGCAGTGCGGAGTTACGATGTTGGGGAGCTGGCAGCTACTCGTCGTTGCTCGGTGGTTCTTTCCGGGTACTCCGGCTTCCTCCACCCATAAAACTGTCACGGTCATGATTAGCCATTGTGCATAAATATGTGACCTTAAACATCAATAAATAAATAAATAAATCGAAACGAGTTTCAGAAAATTAAGGGGAGGTCACTTTTTGTAAATCTCTTCCAATGGCGAAAATTATCAACCCTGAGCCAGCGCAATTCATACAAAATACAACTGAAATGGGGTGTTATGTCAATGTATGCCTCAAAAACGCAAAAACATAGCCTATGGCCCCTCTTTTGAACGAGCTCGTCCCAATGATGGGCCAATACGTTATGTTTTGAGGCAAAAATTTGGCCGGAAACTAGGATCTCAAAACTGTCCGACATGTTGGGGGCAGTGTATAAATTTTCCGATCGTGCTCCCTGGTGGTTTACAGTCGAAACGAATTTGAAACCTAAATCCGCGTACTCTTTTAAAAAAATAATAAACGAAACAGGTCCAAAACGTTCGTTTATGATTACTATTTTACTGATTTACTTTCGTTTTTCGTTTTTGAAAAAGTCTACGAATTTTCGCCTTGAAGATAATATATTTAATCAGAACGATGTCGGAAGCCGGGGCTTTGTCGTTGGTGGGGGAAATAGATTTACGCCGCGTATTCAGCCAAAACTCAAGGGGTGTTGCCTGAACCTGTGCGTGAACGTATGTCTCGCCGTAACGAACTCGCCCGTTTCACTTAAACCAACAGGGGTTCACTGAAAACAACAACTTTAATACATATATATATAAAATAAATATGATAATTTGTGACTCACATAGAAACTACAAGAATAAGAATACAAAACATCAATCACCCCCTACCCACAGTTTTTGAGTCACTTGCTGGCCCGTATTCTCTGTTGTCTCTGGTTTTTCCTCCTCTTCGCTGGTATTGGTTCCTTGGTCGCCTCTTCACTTCACTCTCCTACTGCCGTCGCACGGCCACCAGCTTATTGTCACTTTACTTGACGCTTTTCACACAAGCAGTCGCCATGAATGGGGTTAAACTCCCCTTTACGTTTGTCTCAGAACAATGTTCATACAGACAAAGCCTACTCTGCCTATGTATGGCTTGCCTTTTAAAACAGGTAATGTCGTTTACCAAAATGTAAATTAGCTCCCTGAACTTGTACTTCGTGTTTCTGATCCTATTCTCATTTTTGGCCACCGACTTGGCTCGCGACTGCTCCTATTCTACATATGAGCTCAGGCTTGGCAATTTCAGGAGAGCGATTTTTTAGCTCTCCTTACCGCCCTCCTGAAAGAATTAGGAAGAGCGAAAAATTGCCCTCCTAACTATTTTGGTCTGGGATGATTGAGATTACATGTATTATGCTCATATTAAATTTTTGTTGTAAAGCAAAAATGTAATTTAACTTCGAAGTCAAATAACATCAAGTAATTTCATTTTGAAAGTGGTTTAGTGGTAAAAGGTAATGGCTGCAACCATACCCAAATACAGTTGCAATCATTTGAAGCAAAATGGGTCACAGCAATATTTTTTTCTGTCAGTTTCAAGTTCAACAACTGACATCACAGTTTGAGGGGTAATTATTCAAGGAATATTGACACTATAATATACTACCATTACTACTATCCTGTCACTTGAAGCACTTGCACCAGGATGTGACTGTAGATTCAAGCAGACCTGTTGTCCAAGAAAGTCACACGCCTACCACTACCACCTTCAACCCCCCCCCCCCCCAAGGGGGTTGAAGGTGGTAGTGGTAGGCGTATGACTTTCTTGGACAACAGGTCTGGGTACACGCACAGGTCTTGTCAAGTGTGTTTTCGGTTGTTGAGTGAGACATCTAGATGTCTAAGAGATTTCGCTTTACCTTAGTAAAGTTAATAAAATCACTGATGTAATCTGTTGGTTTCAGTTTCAATGAGTTCGTTCAATTGGATACTTAAAATGCTGTGTAAAGCTAATTGCTCTCCTAAGCTGATTGAGGAGAGCGATTTTTTGCCCTCCTGCATTTTTCAGAATGCCAGGCCTGTGAGCTCTGGGGCTCCCCTACGTCACAACGTGCCTATTCTTTCGCACCGATGCAGACCTCCTCTAACCTATAGCATGGGACCTCCCCATCTACCCGCAACGACCCACAGCCTTACACGCCTTCAGACTGGAATTGGCTGGAATGAATTTTTCGAGAAATTCCACGATTTTTATTTAGATAACCAGAACATTAATTCTCAGTTTAATCGCTTCTCTTGAACTTGGCCGTTCAGATCTATCTTAATTTAGTACTCGCTTTAAAGTTCCTTTGAAAGATTCGAAGTTTGGTACCTTTTTCACATTTCGGAGACAGGATAGATGCGTAGTATGAGTGTGTGTCCAGAACATGTGTGATGCACTGTTTTCTACAACAACCACTCATTAATTAGCTCTTAACTGGCCGTAATTACGTAGCTAATGATTACATGTGAGAACTGCTTTGATCAGTTATCCGATAGCCCATGTGGCGTTCGACAAATGCTACATAATGGACATTAAATTTCATACTTCATTTAGAAGGTATCGTTAGTTTGACAAATCGGTTTTTGGAGTCCGTTATATAAACGCACATTCTTAAACATTTATGTTTAACCCATTCAGAAAGATTATTGAAAATATTTACACTTTTAAACAAGAAAATCGCCACTTTTAGCTATCACATTGACAAACGAGCAACTTCATACTTTTGAAACTTAATGGTATTTTTGCATAATAAATATTGGTCAACTTTTTGTAATTAAATTAGCGGCCTTCAGAGAAAAGTTGGTGTTCGGGAGGCCAACGATTTTTCCGACCAACAACAAAAGTTTTCGACAGACAGTTTTATGGAGGAATTGATTAGCCGCCACCATTCTTCCTGCTTACAGTCTGAACTGAGTTGCATATTGAAATTATGAAGTATCATCACTAACGTGTACCTTTTTACACCCATTAATATATATAAAGTATTGTCTGTACCAGTCATTAATATATATAAAGTATTGTCTGTACCAGTCATTAATATATATAAAGTATTGTCTGTACCAGTCATTTAGGAGTTTGCGGAGTTGAGCTATGTGTCAGGAAATAGGTGAAATATGAAGTGACCGGCGGTAACCGTCATCGCTGACTCTCTGCGTACAAAGGTCACTAGTACTGAAATGGTTAACCGGACAACCGGTTTGAAACCGGTTACCTACCTAACCGATTAAAAACATTTCAACCGGTCATCCGAAATATCGATAGTGATCGTCATTCCACGGTTAAAACGTAGTAAATCTGCCACTTCCCCTTTGGTATAGGTTACACTACATCTCGAAGCAGCGCTGTATATATTAAGAAATAATCGACTTTGGCGTTCAAGACTTCGTTAATGACCGGCAATTTCCGTGAGTACTGAGTGACCGCAGAAACTATTCGGTAGTATGTATACAAACGAACGTTGTCGAGTACTCGACAATGTTCGTCGGTATACACATTACGGAATAGTTTCTGAGAATACTGCTTTCCAATTCCTGTAGTTTTGATCCCAGATTCGGTGAAATAATGGCTACGGTTAACCGGATATTATCCGGTTATAGCTCTCGGTCAGTCGGTTGTGAAGATGAGCCAACCGTTTCAGCCGTAATGATCACGTCACTGGAGCTTACGTCATCGATATGAGGTATGCCAATAATAATTTTTCAATACAGGAAAAATGAGAACAGAGAACGGGAGTTTATGTTCAGCCCAGTCGAACGGCTCACGTTCATCGAACAATCTGGCTAACTTATGGAAGTCTTCATAATCCCGTTTGGCTCTAGACGCGCCCTAATCAGAATGTTCTGTACAGGTCTGTCAGCGATGACATTGCATCATATATTTCTGCGAATATGTGCATACTATGCACCCACCGCAGGCGTACCTCCTCAGCCATCCATCGTCCTCTTGTTAAACCACCTCGACTTATAAGGGAGCGCATTAGGACTTGTTCTGTTCCAAGATCAGTCGAAAGTCCCGCCCACAATGTTCTGATGGTGTTAAAACTATGGCTGTCACGATTGATCGATTAATCGATTGTTGATCGGTCACGGCGAAATCGATTAGTATTTTTCGTTGTCGAATAATCGGTAAATTATATCCCGTTTTAGACGTTTAATAATTAAAAGAAAATATGTTGAAAAACTATTGTTTCTAAAGGTAAAGAGTTAAGAACATCGATGTTAAACCCCAAGAAGCTATTGGAAGCATTTGTCTTTCAGGTACACTCATCAAAGCTTTGATGTTCTGAACAGAAGTTCGCAACTGCCGACCGGTCTTGATTATTACACTGACGGTTCAAAAGTTCAGAACATCAAAGCTTTGAATGTAACTAAAAGAGGATCGTCTTCGTTGTTTACTTGAGGTAGGTCAACTGACTTCAACTTCATTTTTATCGACTTCAAAGAGAAGGAGATGGGGGTCATCTAGGTACGATCAATCGATTATCATCGATTATTTGCGACGATTAATCGATTCCTAAATTAAAAAATCGTGACAGGCCTAGTTAAAACCACGTTCGTTAAAACACCCATACAGCCAAGGATGGATAGTCGGTAATTCCAGCATTATTTGCAAATAAAACCGACAACTCCTGGCATAATGAACGTGACCAGTAGCAGCAAACAAGTTCAGTATCTCGCCGACTGTCACGATATGAAGATTCCAGTTTCCTGCCCGCTCAGCTCTGATGAATTTCTTCAGTATCCTCACAAACTTAATGTATTGATGCCGCAGCTTTGCGGTAAGTAATTTCTCACTCAGAAGGTTCTGACACTGAAGCAATATATCATCTAGCTTTACCAATTCTTCTGAGTAAGAAACTGTTCAACAATACGTCCATACATTGATATAATGTTATTGATTTCAACTTCGTCTAAGTGACTAACCCCTGGGACGGCGAGGGAGTCCTACAAAGACCGAGAAACCATTGTCTGTGGACACGACTCTCCATGCACTTGCTTCGAAGGTTTTTTTTTATAAATCACTGAATTTGCATAACCTGTTCGTGTTGGACATGTCGGATTCTCGAGTCGCAAGTGTGCATTCTGTCGAGTGCACCAGAGTTTGATTCAACTTGATTAATGCTGCCTCGACTAAATGGTGATCACGCTGACTCCTTGCGAACGCCGTATCAGATAACATGTTTGTTACAGCAATAGACCCATGAGTACATTGTCGTGCTTCTTTTGGGTGACATAAGCGAACCAATTCTTCCCATTACAGTACAGTCGCCGTGAACTCGTCGTAAACCACGCGTGGCCAGTGATGTCCACGCATACGGTTACCAGGAAGTAAAAATCCCCAGCAGCAAAATTTTAATTAACGAAGCACCGGGTACAACCCGGTGCTCCATTAATTAAATTTAATGATTATTCCTATAATTAGTGTTTGGAATCTAACAATATATGTGTTCCAGAAGTATTATCCACTCGTGGAAAGTGACCAATCCACGACGGCCGTACTGTAAAACTCATCATCGTGTGGATTCGCCCAATCTGCATATGATGTTCATTGATTCTGCAGTTATAATGTCTACAGATTTTACCCAGAGCGGCTAGTCGAAAGTCAGACAAGGGGTCTAAAAATTCAGTGTGATAACTGTTTTTCAACGGAAGATAGTATGGGGAATATGCAACTTCCATCGGTCGCACTAAAGTCTATGACTGGAAGGAATAGCACATTTGATTTTTAGAAGGCTCTTCTTCGTTGAAGATATGCTGCATGAAACCAGACCAGTTTGGTCTCGGGTCTGTCGATTTCCGGAACATCCAGCCAGTGTACCAAAGCAAATCGGTATTCATGGGATGCGCCATGTTATGAATAAACTGCAGGTGAGGATATGGTTTCAATTTAATCGAGAATAACCCCTTTTCGGCGCGATGAGCGTACTCAAGTATGAAAACCTCCTTAATTTTAACCAATTTGATAACTAAAACTCGTTTCTGTCGATAGATCACTCTCGATTTTGGTATTATGGAATCCGCATTTTGAGATTATACCCATGCTGTGAAATGTGCCTCGCCCATCAATTGTGGCCTTTATCATCTACCCATTATTGTGTGAACGTCCCGAGAAGATAATTTGTAGGGGAACAGTCTGAATCCACTGAAGTAATAGCCGTTTGTTTGAACTTCACAATTTCATCATAGCTGATGGAGACACCGAATCGCGCAAGCTCATTGACGAGCCACTTAGAATTAAATACATGATCCATTTCCACGTCCACACCAAATACTATTGGTGTTACTACAGAATATAATCCAGCCGACTATACAATGGAATAGCCAATGCTAACTTGTTGTTTAAGTTCTGATGGGACTGGTACCGTCAAAAAAGCTTGCAGGTGGTGAGGTATCCATCTCTGACCATTATCAATATTTGATATGTCTTCAGTCGTTGGATATGATTCAGTGTGTAATTCAATCTGCCAGATCTGAGCTTTTATTAGTTTAGCTGCGTTGGAAACTACAGCACAGTCGCTGTGGACTGGTCGTAATTCACACGTGAGCAATGATGCCCACGCATGCGTTTACCAGGTAACAAAAATCATCATCAGCAAAACTTTAATTAATGAAGCACCGGGTTGTACCCGGTGCTTCATTAATTAATTTTTTGATGATTATTCCTACAATTGGTGGTCTGGAATCTAATATTCGTTTATGATCTTTAGACCAGGCTAAAATTAGCATGTGAGTCTTCTGATGAAATTTTGGGGCGCGGTGGCCCAGTAGGTAGAGGTGCAGACTGCAAGTCGAGAGGTCCTCGGTTCGAATCCCACGTGCGGCAACCGCGTTGTGTCCTAGGGCAAGACACTTCACCCCCATTGCCCACGTGGGAGCACGGTGGCACTGTGTACTAAGGCGTACTGCACGTCGAGGGTGCACTTGTCTTCAACCAAGGCTAACCCCGCTTGTGTGGTGTTAGTATGTTGGGAGCTGATAGTTGCTCTCCGTTGCTCGGTGGTTCTATCCGGGTACTTCGGCTTCCTCCACCCGTAAAACTGTCATGGTCATAGTTAGCCATTGTGCAGAAATATATGACATTAAACACCAATAAATAATAATAATACTGATGAATAAATAATTGAATATGTTTAGAAGTATCACATAACAGATCGAAATGAAGCATCCCCTCTAAACATACAATACAGCTGTCGTGGAGTGGTCGTAATCCTCGTGTGGGCGGTGAGGATTATCATGAGCACTCCACGGCGGGTAATAAAAAAAACATCAGTAAAATTTCAATGATTTAAATTGAATTAATTGAATTTTTGATGATTATTCCTACAATTGGTGTTTTTTGGAATCTAATATTATTGCGTCCGTGGAAATATTGCCCACCCGTGGAAAATGACCTGTCCTCGGTGGCCGTACTGTGTCATATCTGCCTAATCCTGTATGTTAGATTTCTTGTCAATGTAATTTTTTGTTAATAAGATATTTGGCCATATTTCTGAAACAAACCACATACTTCTGCTAGAGCTGTAGGTTAACCGAAACCGAATCGAGGTTTTTATTTCTTTTTTAAAAAACCGAAACCGAAACCGTCGACATCCCGTAATCTAAGGTTTTTCGTTTTTTTTTTTATTAAATACTCTCTTGTTGCAGAAATTTACAGAATGTAGCCATCCCAGAGTAGTGAGAGTACCCAGACACTGCCAATGGCAGTGTCTGGGTACTCTCGCTACTCTGGGAAGGCTACATTCTGTGAATTTCCGACATTTCAGTTTAGTTGTGTTTGCAGCTTTCCTCAAGTTGCGTGTAGGTGTCAGACCTCGAAAAATGGCCAAACACAATAAAAGTTCTGTATATTTAGGTAATTATTATATTGGCCTTCCTGATTCTTCATGTATTATAGCTTATTTCGGGCATTCATTGAGCTTCACTCAATTTCACTACCATTCAGATATGACTCCGGACATAAGAATGAGTTTTATTGAATTTTACTTGGCCCCATGAACAAACCGAAAACCGAACCGAACCGAACCGAGGTTTTACTCCACCTGAAAAACCAAAACCGAAACCGAACAAGAAATTTAAAAACCTACAGCTCTAACTTCTGCCCTTGGATGTCAGCGAAGAATATGCACTCTGCGAATTGTTCAAGAAGTTTCTTTGTGAACCACTTGGTAGAGTACACGAGAGTACACGGGAGTACACGGCAGTACAAGGGATCCTTGGGCAGAATGTGTCATCTTGTCGTATAGTTCACGGAGTGTGTACATATCTGCTTCCGCTTCTGCTTCTGAGTCGAACCATTTATAAAGCATTATGAACCAATCCCCCATCTCTAGATCCGATTTTCTACCCGCTATCGGCATGCCATCAACGTCTCTGGCCAGAAGAAAACTTACAGAAGCATTTTCTCTGCGGAATCGAGAGATCAAGACGACATCCGTGAAGTCTGTTTTGAACCTCACATCCCCAAGAGTCCCCTCTCTCCTCGCAACGTTTGAGGACATTCTCTCGTATTGGGAGAGTCGCGACAGAATGGCAAGAATCGACGATTACAGGAGACCCACATATGAAGCAATCATCTGAAATTGAATGGAGAGGATGCAGATCACATCTTCTTTGCATCAACCGGATTTGATGCATCTGCCCTAGCTGCAGATTGGTGAAATCTCGTCTACAAGAACCTTATCAGTTGCAACCGTTTCACCCCTCTCTATCAAATAGTATCTCAACACCAACTGACCGCGCAGTTCGCTACTATTTATGAGTTCTTCAAACCTTTTCGCGTTACCTTGACTGCCAAGTTGCCAACGCTGAAGCCTTCGTGGCATATGATACTCATTTCGTGATCAAACACAGGCACTATTCCCCCTGCTGCCGACATGCTGGACGAGGAAGTGAGCTTACAAAATAACAAGAATACAAAAGTATACTTCTATTCCTCTGTGTGTATGAACAAGAATCCACGGAACCAAAAACTGCCGGTAGAAAATAACACAGCGCCTGCGTGCGTTGACACCGTTAGGTTTCAGCAGGGATTGTACAATTCTAAACCACAGAATATCGGCGAAGTGTAATAACAAGACAATATTTAATAATTGCAATGAATCGGGACAGATCGCGAACGAACAATCGGTGAGGAATGATCTGCGAACACTCAAGCGAAACACGCGTTCAACGCTTTTTATCATTTTGTTGATGGGGTTCAACGCTCTTTATTATTCTGTTGATACCCCATCAATAAAGAATAAAGAGCGTTGATTCTGCATTTTAACAATGCGAACGATCGTAATCGAGGAACCGGGGACCAACAATAGTTTCTTGTATCCTTTAACCCTTTACCTAACCTGAAAAGCAGACGACACTTGCAAAAATAATTCTTGATTAACTAATTTTTTTCATTTTTTGTCTCAAAAACATAGGTTATGACCCCTCGTTGGAACGAGCTCGACGAGCTCGTTCCAACGAGGGGTCATAACCTATGTTTTTGAGACAAAAAATGAAAAAAATAATGAAAATTATTTGGCGATTTTTGAGAATAGCGCTGGTCGGTTTTGGCCGTTACGTTAGGTAAAGGGTTAAATCAGCTGTGTGTTAAACTTTATATGTGAGAAAAGGCGGCTATTGAACTAAATGCTAATTTTTGAGCAAAAATACGAATACCACTTTGGACAGCTACCAAACATTTTCCACAAAGCTGATTTAGGTGGATTTTGTATGTTATTTTACGATAATTTCCGCGTCGAATGATACCAACTTTTCTTTTGTCATAATTTGTTCCCAGTTCGGGCATAAATTCTTTTTCTCCTTCCCGACTATAAGGTCTTCAGTACTGTAACCGTGTGCATCAAAACAAAGTTTTGTTGTTGATAAGGATCCCGGTCGTAAGGAATTCTAAACGTCCTTGCCCGGAATATTGAACATCTTGAGAATTCTTATTTCGTGACCTTTATTCATCTAGGAGCCAAATATCGTTTTATCTTCTTTTCCTCTTCTATGCACTCAAACTTTCCCAGTGCAACAAAATGTCTTGACATTAAGAAATACATTATGATAACCAGAGAGAAGTCTTATCACAAAAGTCGAAGATATGACACCCATTAGACGTATTTCTGGAAGTTGAATAGCAGGCATAACCGCAACCAGAAAACCCTAATTACAGTGATGTGTAGTATGATAAAATAGTTAACCCTTCCAGGGGAGGGCTGGGCCAGGAAAAGGTTGCCGGAAAATTTAGGGTGTAGCCAGGGAGGGTCATGGGGGTCGTACGACCCGCACCCCGAATCCCAAAGTTCCGCGGCCGATATTCTCCACAGCAATCTAATACACGCTTACATTGAATTTCACTTTTACTCAGCATGAAATCTTGGATCTCTGCTGATATCAAATATTGAAGATGTTAACCTGAAAAGCAGACGACACTTGTAAAAATAATTCTTGAATAACTAATTTTTTTCATTTTTTGTCTCAAAAACATAGGTTATGACCCCTCGTTGGAACGAGCTCGACGAGTAAATTAATTGGCGATTTTTGAGAATAGCTCTGGCAAAACCGGCCGGTACGTTAGGTAAAGGGTTAAATCAGCTGTGTGTTAAACTTTATATGGGAGAAAAGGCGGCTATTAAACTAAATGCTAATTTTTGAGAAAAAATACCAATACCACTTTGGACTGGACCACTGCCCCACCGATGGCCAAAGGTCAAGTTGGAGGAGATTATTGGAGATTATGGGAGGGTATCACCCCTTCCCATAATCTCCTCCAACTTGACATTTGGCCAAGGCTTGGCCTCTGTTCAAGATTTCAGTCTTTTTAGTTGCCAGACATTCTCGTTCTTGAGTTGCATTGTGGGCGACCCCCTGACAAAAATTGCTGGCTACACCCCTGCAAGGAAGACCGGACTTTGATAAAACTTCTATATTTCGAACTGAACGAACGCTGCTCCCATGCATCTTAGCGATCAATGGCAGTCTATATAGAGGGAATTTCGGTGGCATTTTTGTATTATCCTTGACACTCATTTGGCAAGAATGGTTGCTCCAAAGAGGAACCAGACTCATCACGCCGACCCAATGGAAGAAAAGTTTGATTTTTCGAACCGAAAGTACGCTGTTTCCTTGTATCTGGCCAGTCAGTGGCATGCAGACTAGACTGCTGGTATATCGAATTACCCTGTATGTGGACTGCCAATGGCAGCCCGCATAGAGGGCATTTCGATAAACCGACAGTCTTTGCAATCAGATCAATTCGAAATTTGGTAATTTTCACAAATACCATGCATCAATGGGCGTTGTGCTGTATCACATTCACATTTGGGGGCCCTGGTGGCACCGGGAAATGTTCCGGTGTACCATACGGCCAGTCCGCCTATGAACCCTACCTTGATCCACTTCGGCAATGGCTGTCGGATGCCAATTTAACCAATTGCACTAAAACTTGATTTAGAACCCCAAAATCTTCGTTGGCTAAACTTTTGCCACCAAAACAGTTCCTGTCACTTACGAAGGAAAGCTATTGTAGCAGCGAAGGGTGCTATCGATGACGAAACTTACAAAAACAAGTATTTTGTTACGTCAGGTGGGGGCGCGTTGGCGTTGCGGTAACCGGTTCTCGTCAGATCACCGAAGTTAAGCAACGTCGAGCCGGGTTGGTCCTTGGATGGGCGACCATCTGAGTGATCAATTCGGACTCCCGCGTTGTGTCCATGGGCAAGGCTATTAGCCCCTATTGTTCACATGGAGGCACTATGACGCCGCGTATTAAGGCGTACTGCACGTCGATGGTGCGCATGTCGGCAACCAATCTAACCCTGACTCTGCTGCAGTGCGGAGTTACGATGTTGGGGATCTGGCAGCTGCTCGTCGTTGCTCGGTGGTTCTCCACCCGTAAAACTGTCACCGACACGATATGACCTTGCCTGTTAAAGTATCGTTAAACCCTAATAAATAAAAAAATAAATAAATACGTCAGGTACAAGTCAGGTACAAGGAACGTATCAGCTGGCATTAGAGTTTTGACATCAAATGCTTGTTTGACACTAAAATATCCAGAATGGCAAAAATGTGGCATCAGACAGTTTCGGTGGACGTGACAACCTTTACTTATCGGACATTCGTTATCAACCTAAAATCAGTTGATAATGAATGTCCGATAAGTAACGGTTGTCATGTCCCCCAGTTTCGGGCCAGCGTGAACACTGCACTTCCGTGATGGAAACTACGATATCAGCGCCAACGCCGCACAATGTGCGTCTGTTTCTACCGAATGGGTTCGCACAGCCGATCGGTTCTGGAAGCCGGTTTCGTCTGCAAAGCAGATCCGAAGCTTGTCGGGGTGTCGTGGTGGTTCCCACTTCAACACTGGCTGTTGGAACGTTTTGTTGTCCGTTGGTACTTCGAGCGCTAACGTTTTCCCTGAAAATCGCCAATTTGGCGAAACTACATTTTCCATTATGCAAAAACCCCTACGTTTCAAGTATCATTTGCATGAACCCCAGCTCCTCCCCCCCCCCCCCCCCCCCCATTATTATAACATTGAATGGTCAGATATACTAAAATATTTCGTTTATTATTGTTATTTTAATCCTTTACCTAACATGGAACGCAGACGACACTTGCAAAATAAATTCTTGAATAACTATTATTTTCATTTTTTGTCTCAAAAACATAGGTTATGACCCCTCCTTGGAATGGAACGAGTTAGACGAGCTCATTCCAATGAGGGGTCATAACCTGTGTTTTAGAGACAAAAAATGAAAAAATAATGGAAATTAATTGCCGATTTTTTAGAATAGCGCTGGCCGGTTTTTGCCGTTTCGTTAGGTAAAGGGTTAAAGAAGTACTTTCGATAATGTGAAGTGATTCTTTAAAATAGTAATAATAAATCAACTTTTCGGGGCTGTTTCGTTTATTATCATTTTATTATTTAATATTTTTGAAGCACATTGTGTTAGGTTTTAAGTTCATATCGGTGGTCAACAAACTGAAAACACTCGACAATTTCGTCCCACCTTGTCCGGAAATTTTGATGCCCTTGCTGCTGCGGGCCTGTTGCTAACTGTGAGCCGGTTGTGTCCGTAGGTCTTCTTGCGGATACAATCGGATAGGTTTTGTGAATGTAATCGTTTTGCTGGGACAACCGGGTTTGGGTTATGCGTAGTCTGCCTAAGGTCACGTAGTTTGCAGACGTAATCGATTTGCGAACACAATCTAGACTGTGGACCTGTATGGTCGAAAGTTCAAACATTCATCAAACGCGAATTACGGCATATACGTTTCACATCGTCTGTGCAATGAACTCCTAAGGAGCTACTCCACATTACCATTTTAATACTATGATGAATGTTTACATGTATACCACTGCGTCTCAGCGTGAAATTCAGATAAAGGGTTAACATATAGAATAAATGGATATTGGGGCCGGTAATCAGATTTATCCCATAAATGGCTGTTTAATTGAACAATAAAGACCTTGGATAAATTTTTGCTTTATTCACCTAGTAGGGTGATAAATTTTCCCCATAGGTTTAACACTGAAAGAATTTATTCCCCTAGTAGCGACGGACTTGTTGACCTCTGACTTCTACCCCATTTGTCTAGCATAATTAATAGTTCGATTGTTGATTTCTTGAAATCTGTTTGAAAGTATTACACAATGCCAGTAGAAAACACCACCCACTGCTCATATAATAAAGTATTTTCGCAAGTTTTGCTCAAGTTTGTAGGGGAATTATTTCTTGACAGAAATGTATTACTGCGCGTTGTTTATTTTTGCCAGTTTTGCTGGCCGATCGAATTGGACCAATGTGCTCCTCACTTCTCGCTGTGTTTTATAGCGAATTATAGCACGATTTTGCCGCGACTGCCCTGTAGAAGATTTGTGGGATAAGCAAAATAAACGTAAAGTGTTTTCGAGTAAAAAAATTATTCTACTCGTAGAATTAAGAATGAAACCGACTCGCCAGAGGCTCGTCGGTTTCATTCTTAATCCTACTCGAAGAAATTTTTTTACTTGAAAACACTATACGTTTATTCTATATTTAAACCACGAGTAGGATATGGGTTTTAACCATGCGGCTCGGCCCAGTGGTTAAAACCATTATTCCACTAGTGGTTTAAATCTGATTACCGGACCTAGTACCTATTTGTTTCATTTATACCTTGCTCTTATGTTTCGTCCATATTTGAAATAAATTTCGTTTGATGAAGCTATGTCTATTTTTTCGTAATTTTCGATTAGCGAACACATGGGTTTGTTTTGTTTACATCTACTTGCGGCTGCACGTGAATGCTTGCATGACAGCTAGACACATCGTCAAAGTCGATTGAATTTGCCTTGCTTAATTTTTAAATGTTATTTTAAATATTTAATTGTAGGCATTTCAAACTTAATAAGTCATTGCACGTAGAAGATAGTATCGCAAAATGTAGTGTGTTTGAATAAAACATCGGGAAGTGTGAATGTATCGAAGTTTTCGCTGGCCTGCCTAAAACATTGGCCCAATGCAAGTTTCACATAACATAGCGCCCCAAAATGGTCTCCAGTATAGCGGCTATACACGCTGCCATAGTCTCAGACACGCCCTTAGTGCACAGAATCTTGAAAAGTTTTCTCGGGCGAGGCCTAGTCCTAAATAGGTCTCACCAGTCATTTCCTTTCCTCCCACTTCAGTGAAGTGGGAGGAGGATGACGACCGAAGGGTCCTAGTTTGGACTAGGTTAGTCACCCCCACTCCCACCCACACAATGGCCTTCCGAATTTAATGTTCGCTCCCCCCCCCCCCCCCCTCCTTCAAAACTGACATGGGTACCCCTTGTTATAGAATCCCAACTATGCGCGTTGCTGTGGTCAATAGAACTAGTCCGACTTGAGTATCAGCAAATTAATGACAACCTTCATGTGACAGGTTTATGCCAGCACGGAGGTCTTCGAACATGTCAATTATCGGGCAAGAATATTCTGTCCAACTACTGCTCTACGAGACAAAGAATGTTTGGAGGTGTTGCACTCACTACACCTCTCCCCCTAGATTTACGCAAACGGCTATACAAAGAGCGTTGTGGACGAAGAAAAGTGATGTACATTCGCGTGGTTAATATTTCCGCTATCTACTATTTATTTATTTATTTTATTTTATTTGTTGGTGTTTAAGGTCACATACTTATGCGCAATGACCAATCGTGACCGTGGCAGTTTTACGGGTGGGGGAAGCCGGAGTATCCAGAGAGAACCACGGAGCATCGATGAGCAACTACCAGCTCCTCAGCATTCTAAATCTGTTCAAGCTCCGCTCAAGTAGGGTTACAGCGGTTGAAGACATGTGCACCATCTACGTGCAGTACACCTTAGTACTCGGCGTCATCGTGCCCCCGTGTAGGCAACCGGGATAAAGTGCCTTTCCCAAGGACACAGTGCGGGTCGTCCCGGGTCGAACTCGGGACATCTAGCATAGAAGTACAACACTCTGCCACTGAGCCACCGCGCTCCTCCGTTTTCTAATGATTTGTGTAAGATCGTAATAAAGAGCGTTGGTGCGTGACAGATAAATTCACGAAAATACACGCGAAGATGTGTTCCATATCACTGGGTAGGAGCGAGGCCTAGTGTCTCAGTGGTTACGGCATTGGACTTGAAACCGAAAGGTCCACGGTTCGATCCCCGTCAGAGGTAACTGCGTTGTGTCCTTGGGTAAGACACTTAATCCCGATTGCCCACGTGGGAGCACGGAGACTCTGTGTACAGTGACGTATTGCACTTCGATGGTGCACTTGTATTCAACCAGTGCTTGCGCTGCTTCGTGGAGTTACTACGTTGTGAAGTCTGACAGTTGCTGGCCGCTGGTCGGTGTTTCTCTTCATCTACCCGTAAAACTGTCCGACACGAGGTGACTCTGGCTGTCGAGTGTCGTTAAAATGGTTGTCGAAGGTGTCGTGAAATTCCAATAAATAAAAATAAACAAATAATGCGGGGTGTGGCTGAACATATATTACTCTACTTGAATCCTTGAACACTTTATTTTTCTGAGCTTGTGCTCAGTTTGTTGTTTTTTTTATAATACCATATGGATGCTCCAGATTGCTCACGTTGGAGCATGGCGACGTTGTGTGCTAAGGCGTACTGAACGTCGATGCTGCACTTGTCTTTAACCAATGCTGACCCTACTTGAATGACATTATTACGTTGAGGAGAGGTCGGACAGTTGCTCGGTGGTGCTCATATAGAACATACAAATATACAGAACTCGATGTGTGTTTGAATCTGTGGATGTTTCACATAACTAGTTGAAATGGCGTAGTCATATACTACTCAAAGTTTGCTAAGCTGCATGTACTAATGATATAGATTAACAGTACGGGTATATAGGCCTAGTAAGGTGGTTGCAAATGCAGTCTGTTTTGACAGTGCCTCTAATTGCTACACCCTTACTCGACATACGTTGACGAGGATAACAACACTGATTGCTACACCTTTACATGTACCCAGCCTACGTTGGCGAGGATAACAACTCTGATTGCTAAACCTTTATCCGACCTCCGTTGGCGAGGATAACAACTCTGATTGCTGCACCTTTACCCGACCTACGTTGGCGAGGATAACAACTCTGATTGCTACACCTTTACCTGACCTACGTTGGCGAGGATAATGACTCTGATTGTTATACCCTTACTCGATGAACGTCGGCGAGGATAACGACTCTGGTTGCTACATCCACGTGGCTAGGATAACAACTCTGATTGCTAAACCTTTACCCGGCCTACTTTGGCGAGGATAACAACTCTGATTGCTACACCTTTACATGTACCCAACCTACGTTGGTGAGGATAACAACTCTGATTGCTACACCTTCGCCCGGCCTACTTTGGCGAGGATAACAACTCTGACTGCTACACTTTACCCGACCTACGTTGGCGAGGATAACAACTCCGATTGCTAAACCTTCGCCCGGCCTACTTTGGCGAGGATAACAACTCTGACTGCTACACTTTACCCGACCTACGTTGGCGAGGATAACAACTCTGATTGCTACACCTTTACCCGACCTACGTTGGCGAGGATAACAACTCTGATTGCTACACCTTTACCCGACCTACGTTGGCGAGGATAACAACTCTGATTGCTACACCTTCACCCGACCTACGTTGGCGAGGATAACAACTCTGATTGCTACACCTTTACCCGACCTACGTTGGCGAGGATAACAACTCTGATTGCTACACCTTCACCCGACCTACGTTGGCGAGGATAACAACTCTGATTGCTACACCTTTACCCGACCTACGTTGGCGAGGATAACAATTCTGTTTGCTGCACCTTTACCCGACCTACGTTTTCGAGGATAACAACTCTGGTTGCTACACCTTTACTCGACCTACGTTGGCGAGGATAACAACTCTGATTGCTATACCTTTACCCGACCTACGTTGGCGAGGATAACAACTCTGATTGCTACACCTTTACCTGACCTACGCTGGCGAGGATAACAACTCTGATTGCTACACCTTTACCCGACCTACGTTGGCGAGGATAACAACTCTGCTACACCTTTACCTGACCTACTTTGGCGAGGATAACAACTCTGATTGCTACACCTTTACCCGACCTACGTTGGCGAGGATAACAACTCCGATTGCTACACCTTTACCCGACTTACGTTGGCAAGGATAATGACTCTGATTGTTATACCCTTACTCGATGAACGTCGGCGAGGATAACGACTCTGGTTGCTACATCCTTCCTCTGTCCACGTGGGCGATGATAATGACTCTGAATGCTACAATCAAGTCAACTTACATTAGCGAGGATAATGACCCCGGTTGCTACTCCCTTAATAGTTGTACGTCGCCGACCATAACGACTCTGATCGCTATACCCTTACTCGACTTATGTCGACGATGATAATGACTTTGATTGTTACACCCTTACCCGACTTACGTTGACAAGGATACTGACTGTGATTGCTACACTCGTACTGGATGTACATCGGCGAGGATAACGACTCTTATTGCTACAGCCTTACTCGACATATGTCGACGAGGATAACAGCTCCTGATGGCAACATCTTTACTCTTCTCACGTCGGCGAGGATAACGAATCCGATCACTACACCCTCCCACGACTTTCGTCGGCGAGCATAACAACTCTGATAGCTGCATCATCGCTCAATTGTCGTCGCCTAGCATAACGACCCTGAAAGCTACACACTTACTCGACAAACATCAGCAAGGATAACAATCTTGGTAGCTACATCCTTGCTCGAATTACCACGACGAGGATAACGACCACGATGGCTACACCCTTACACGACATACGTCGGAGAGGATAAAGGATCTCGATTAATTACCCGACTCACATCGGAGAGGATAACGAATCCGATCGCTACATCCTCGCCAGACTTATACATCGGCAAGGATAGCGACCCTGATAGCTGCATCGTCGCTCCGTTTTCGTCAACGAGTAATAAGGCCCCGAAAGCTGCATCCTTATCCGACATACGTCATCAAGGATAACGCTGTGATACCTACAGCCTTACTCGACGTACGTTAGCAGGGATAACGACCCTGGTAGCTACAACCTCGCCCGACTTTCGCCAGCAAGGATAACGATCCTGATAGGTACACCCTTACACCACGTTCGTGAGCGAGTAAAATTACTCTGATAACTACACTCTTACTCGACATACGACAGCGAGGAAATGGAACTTGATACCTGTATCCTCTCTTGACTTAATTCGGCGAGGATAACGACTCTGATAGCTTCACTCTCACTGGACTTCCGTCGGTAGGGGTAGCGATTCCAGTAGTTACACCCTTACTCGGCGAATGTCGGCGATGATTGCTATGATCGCTGCACCGTTGCTCTACTAACGTCAGACCCGAGTAACGGTATTTGCATACCTGATGCGATGCAAGCGTTGCGAACTTTGCACGATAAAATAAAACTAACGATTTTCTTCTCATTACGAAGTATGGACACACATGCCTGTTCTGTGAAATCCTACTCTACAGGAACGCTAAACCATGCAGAAAATAAAATGTTCCGGAAATCGTTGATGGACTATTTTTTAATGAAGAAGCGAAATTTCACTGGAATTTTGTACAAATCGTGAACAGCAACTACAAATTGAATCGCTAAAAATCGTTCCCTCATTTCCAATGTGTTCTATGTGCCAGTAGGCTGCCAGTAGGCACACAGAACACTTTGGAACACAGGGGACGGAATTGTAACACTGGTTACCCTCGCAAATTTGATTAACCCATTCACAGCGTGCGTCGTTTTGTGTGTTTTGACTTTTGATTTGCTATAGAACAAAGACAACAATAAACTGAACTTAGTCTAGTGTCAGATATGGAATATATTAAATCACTGAATTTAACTGTGACGCAACGATTCGCTGCGTCAAAAATCATATTTAGTGATTTTGTATTCCTATCTGCACAGTCATCGTCACAAAAGGTGGAATTTAATAATGTGCGAAATCACCGAACATTGTTACTGAAAATCTCTATTCGGCGAGGACACCGTTTACATACTGTTGTTTAGTTAGTATCTGTGCTACTTGCGTCGCGAGGTCACGAGCGTCGCGAAGATGATAAATTAGGGGGAGTGTATGCCCAGTTTGTCGCGACTGAAGAGAGCCACGTCTTGATGATGTAGTTTGAATATTTGTCAGAGTGCATTATAATTAACCTTTTACCTAACATGAAAGGCAGGCGGCACTTGCAAAATTCTTGAATAAATATTTCTGTCGTTTTCTGCGGCAAAAACATAGCTTATGGCCCCTCATTGGAACGAGCTCAACAAGCTCGTTCCAATCTGAGGCCATAAGCAATGTTTTTGAGACAAAAATGAAAAAGAATAATGAAAATTGAATGGTGATTTTTACGAGTAACGCTGGTTTTTTGACGTTGCGTTGGGCTAAAGGGTTAAAAAACTCCGAACATTTGTTTGCGGATAAACACAAGTAGTAGTCGAGATGCGTGAGCTTTCCAACTTCATATTTAATTAGCACGTACCGGGCTCAAAATTGGTCACGCTTTGGACTTAATATCCCCAACGAGTGTGTGACGTAAATCGAAGAGGAGCAAATCTGGTATAGTCCCTTAAAAAGTACATGATTACCAACAACAGCGTATTAATATCTAAGACGCAAATGAAAATGTCCCGACGTGGGGGAAGGGGGTCACAACCCTACCCCCTTACCCAATCACACCCCCTGAGTGGAGAAAACATGACAGACATCATCAAATCCTGTAGAAGTTACAAATAGAATGAAACTTTTATCTTCGTTACTTCATCACAACGTTCGGAACGCACGCATCGTATTTAGTATGTAAATGCCTTGATCGCTATACCATCGTTCGACTCATGCCGCCACGGGTAATAGTGACTCGATATAGGGGCCGGTTGCCCACTACTATTACGACTAGAAAAATGGTAACTTTCAAACTCAAGGCCGCTAGGAGCTCCGCACACTCTGAAAAAATTTAACTTACAAAATTGCTTGTAAAATCTGGAGCATGAAAGAAAATCTATATATCACTGTGGGTAAATGGACATCACATCAAATCAGCGTTAGTCGGCGTGCAAACTCGACGAAAATTGAGTAAACACACAGTCCATAACTGCGTCGAATTGCCTACAAAATAAGATTGGTGACCTGAGAGTTTGCCCCTGAACCCCACCGGTGTACGACTTAGAAATTACAAAAAAAAAATCAAAAAAGAAGGAAATTTGAGCACTTTTTGTAAAAGGACTGTTTAACCTATAACTTCACTTAAGTGAATGGATTGGAGAAGTGTAGTGCGTAATCAGAATGCCGCATTTTGCAGACTAAATGTTAAAACACTTTGGACATATGTTATAAAAATATCATAAGATTCCCGATGATATGTTGTTTTTATGTCTACAGTTCAGAATTAGCTGCAAATGTGTTTACCTGATTGTTTTCAGTGCACCAGCCGAGCCTCTATAAGATATGAACGCTAACGAATGCATTGAACAGCTAAAATAGTTTTTGTTCTCATCACTTTGCACTTGGGATCACTAATGAAATCCGGTCTCAGCCACAAATTCAGCATTTATTGAATAGAGGGTCTCTCATGAGAAGGAATGGGGGCGCGGTGACGCCGCGGTAACCGGTTCTCGTCAGATCACCGAAGTTAAGCAACGCCGAGCGCGGTTAATATAGTTGGATGGGTGACCATTTCAGCGACTGACTCGTGCTCCCGCGTTGTGTCTTTGGGCAAGGCACTTAACCCCGATTGCCTACATGGGGGCACGATGACGCTGTGTACTAAGGCCTACTGCACGTCGATGGCGCGCATGTCTTCAACCAATCTAACCCTGCCTGTGCCGTGGTGCAGAGTTCAGAGTTACGATGTTGGAGAGCTGACAGCTGCTCGTCGTTGTTCGGTGGTTCTCTCCGGGTACTCTGGTTTCCTCCACCCGTAAAACTGTCACCGACATGACATGACCTGGCTGTCAATGTGTCGTTAAACCCTAATAAAAAAAATGAAAAAAATGAAATGGAATTTCATTTGAAATTTCTGTTTCGCGTTCAGGAAATCGATCTGAGCAGTTTCTGCTCAGATCGATTTCCTGAACTCGAAACAGAAATTTCATTTCAAATCGTGACGTATTTGAGATTCTTTTTATCACGTGATGTCTAATTTAGCTGACGTAACGACTAAAGCTGGCGAGCGCTGTTCACAAAAAAAATCGTCATTTAAAGTTTATTATTGTTTTTAAATTTGTGCCTCCAAATCATAGCATATGACACTCACTAGAACAGGCTCGTTACAATGAGGGATCATCAGCTGTGTTTTCGAGACAAAATGATTACTTTCAGTTATTCGGGAAACTTTTCTGCAAATGTCGTCTGCTATTTGTATTAGGTTATGAACGCCTAAAAAATCTCATTGAACACAGTGCTAACCCTCGACTCTCTGTACAACACACCAAGTTGTTTTGCCAAAAATACATATAAATCCACAAAGTACATCATCTCTTGAAAAAAAAAACTGGAAAAAAATATATGTTGCCACATTGAATTTCAATTTAAAATTCGAATTTTCACTACTACTCTATGGTCATGCACTGAATGGCCTTGACACTTTTTTTCATGCCTCATGTTTTTGAGAGATTCTCACACATTCCGGCAAAAAATTACAAACAAACTTTTTAATCCTTCCTAAAGAGGACAATTTTTTTTTAATTAGTGGTTTCAAATCCCACTGATATTGAACCAATCAGCCAATCCGGCCTATTTAATCCTACTCACAACTTTGGGTGTTAAATGCTCCAAGTCACGTGTTCACCAATTTAGTGGTTCATAACCACAAGGTAGACAGTTAATGAAAGATAAAAGATTAATTCAATTCTACATCCGAAACCATCTCACTCACAACGTTACCACGTCGACGTTGACTTCTGACGTCATTCCCGTATTAGACGCGCTGTGAACGATATTTTCCGTAATGAGCTATTTTTGATGGCGAGTATGTGATAAAGGCATATAGGTTTTCTATAGAATATAATCATAGTAGCTTGGTGTTCCAAATGTTCACCACGAATGGAGAAGTGGTGTTAACCGCGAGCCTTTGGCGCGCGGTTAACACCACTTCACCACGAGTGGTGAACATTTGGTACACCAAGCTACTTTGGGCATATTTTATTTATATCATGATAGTCAGATTATTAAGAGTCGCTATTATTTTTTCTCGATTTTACTGAGCAGCAGACGTACATTCGTGCGAATCTGTTTTTGTTTACATATGACCACCTCTGGGCGGTACTTCCGCTGTCAGTTTTATCGCCGAAACGACATGGAAAAAGGAAAGGGGCCTTTTTTATTTTAATACCATAATAACATACTATTTGGAGTTATGGATGCTTTATTAACATGAGACAATGCATGTTTGTTAACTTTTGGTGTCTTATGGGGTAAACTTATTTAAAAACGTAATAAATAAATGCCCTCTTTGATTTTACACTTCGCGAGGCGACGTGCGATAAATTTAGACAAGTTCGCATTCAGGTCGAAGTCAACAAAGGTCAACTTGGATGTAGTCCCACTGTAGGTGTAAATTTTAACTACTCAAATACCATTGCTGGCGTGTTCATCACGGTTGGTGTATCGAGCTGAAATTTATATTATAGGCTTTTCATGTATAGTAGAATAGGTAATCGTAATATAAAGAGTAAACTCCTGTTAGTGAATAATATATCTTGCAATATTCAGCATTCGTAGTTGCAAATAGGGTGAGAGAGGGAGTATAGGAGTATTCTCACGCCAAAAGCAAGTGAGTGAGCTGTCTACATCAATTTACAGCTCTTATATACACTCTGAACAAGTAACATGAAAACTGCAAGAATATTTCTCTATTTCGTGTTTTCTTCGCTGATCGTAACACATTCTTACACTGATTTCTGGAAAACTCTAACAGAGAACAGAGGTTATTTTCCCGGCAGACGGGATAATCTAGCCAATGCCTATAATCGGAGGGGTTATGTTTACTGTACCCTGTTCCCATCTTAACTCATAACAAAATGCTATTAGAGCCCAAGAGCTACGGAACTTTTAATTACATGTCTGGTGCCAAAAGGTTTGTTGGTGTTTCCTAAACAAGAATTTTATGCTGATTATACCATATATAGACTCGGATGTATTTGATAAAAGAGATATTTTCCATAAATACCTGTTTCTAATTAGTTTCGCATTGTATTTCCTAGAAAAAAAGTCCATTTCCGTTTAGATTGTTTGCATAAACCTTAGTTATGTGTTCCAGTAATTTGAAACAACCATTTGTATGTAATTGCTTACGATGATTTAGTAATGAGCGTTTATGGAAAATGTCTCTCACACCGAATGCATCTGATTCTATATATGATAATTATACATGTATTTATCTTTAATTTAACTCTTTTGGTGCGGAATTTCCCGATTAACAGAATTCTAAGCTCATATTATTTTTCAGGAATTTTACTAAAATACGGTTTATTAGACTAAAGAGTTATAATTCTTAAAAACGTTCCAGGGATCTGATAGAGTGTTTTTATCAGAATTGGATAATGATTTTTTTTATGTATTTTATTTATATATTGCCGTACATTTTAGTAGGATTTTGTGGGGCCAGTCTTTATTGATTTCTGTACTTCTAAAGTCAAAATAACACAGTAGGATCTAAATTATTAGAGACAATGTGATATAGTCCCTTTAAAGCGTAAAGGTGCCAACTGCAACGCAAATGCGTTGCAGTTGGCACCTTTCTGCTTTCCAGTGACAGTATAGCTGTTCTTGGATAGAATAAAAATCGTGCACGAAACATAGGAATACGTTGGTGTTTGATCGATAGCACTTGGAGATGGACACACAGTTGTCTAAAATGCCGACTATAGTTGCCTATCGCGGGTTGGTGTGCTGTCAACTTTAGCTGCCTGTCGCGCCAAAAGAGTTAAACCCTTTTACCACAATTTTCAAGACTCCGAGTGGATAAAAATTCTTTATTCAATGCGTGTGTGAAATGAAAACAATATTTTGCACTTTTTCAACAGCATTGATCGAAAACGAGCAAAAATCAGCATTTTCACCTAAGAGATTTTTTCAGTTATGAGATGAATTTTCAAACTCAGCATATAGTTCTGATTAACCGGAAAAATCGACAAACCTTTTGGACTCAGCCATGGAATTAAAACTCCCGTAGCTCTTGGGCTGTTAGGAATTACAGAAATGTTCCAGCATACAATGAACTCCAACATTTTTGGATAACATAAACTTTTCGAATATTGTACATAGTCATTGCTCCCTGTTGTATCGTGTGTATACATATATCCTGCTGTGCCGTACATTGTTTGTAATTAAAACCCCATTATGTCATATATATTGTGACCAGTGCAATTTCTAACCAATAACATTGCTTTCCGACACGAGGTTACCCGGGCTGTCGAAAGTGTCGTTAAACCTCATTAAATAATTAAACAAATAAATAAATAACATTGCTTGGTCGTTTAGTTTGATCAAGCATGTAAGCCTTTTATCAGATCGGTCCATGACGAATTTTCATATTGTGTCTTGGTGATGGTTTCAGAAGAATAGGTGTCACCATGGAGCTTGGAATGAAGAGGATTCTTCCACTTCCCCCCCTCCCCCCCCCCCCCCCCCCCCCCACACACTTCTAATTCCGGGTTGGTACCTTTAATGCTGGGAAAGCAAAAAGCTTGCATCATAAGGCAAGCTCCCATGACACCATTACAATTTTGTAAGGAATTCGATGTTGCTATTGCCTGAAACTAGCATGTCCCTTAAATAGTCCAGCACCTATCTTTAGATTCAATCGCCTGGAATATATCAGTTGGTCGGAAAGGCGAACCCACGGTTCGCTTTCCGACCAACTGAAATATTTCATACGGTTGAATCTACAAAATGCTCGCTGAACGAACGCTCGAAATGTTTCTCGATCCATACTTTCTTTGACATATTAATCTATAATAACTTTACCAACACCATTAGACATGTTTTAAATAATTATGAATGAAGACTCCTCACAGTTGTAGTTTTGTGGCTGCGCTGCGTAGTTCCACGTATTATATTAATATCGTCATGTTATCAAAACTAACTCAATACTTCTTTATTGTAATATGTATAACTGGAGCATGAAATAATATCAGTATATCTTTGTGAGTAAAGGGAAGTGTTAGTAAGTTAACGGTAGTCTTCCCACAAACTCCATGAAGCGTGGGTAAAGAAGTAGCCCACAACAGCGTTGAATTCCTTACAAGATCAGACTGGTGGTTTTAGAGTGGCAATAAGAGTTCAGTTTGTCTTTCACCTACTTTGCCTGTCATAGACAAGGTAGGTTAATCTACAGAACGACTGCCGTGGAGTGGTCACATTCCACTGGTGGACCATATTTCCGCGGACGCAGTAATATTACATTCCAAACCCTAATTATAGGAATAACCATCCAAAATTTAATTAATGAAGCACCGGGTACAACCCGGTGCTTCATTAATTAAAATTTTATTGCTTATTATTTTTATTATCTGGTAAATGCATGAGTGGATATCACTGCCCATGCGCGGATTACAACCTGTCCATGGCGGCTGTACTGTACTCCTACCAAACGCTGCCAAAGCTCAACTGTTCATTTCAATAATCTCACCAATAAACCAATGTTTAACTACCCCACGTCCACATAGCTCGTCCTCAAATTCTATTCGACTTCTCCGCACTCGTTTCACTAAACATTTCTACCTCTTGGCTATATAGGCATCAGATAATTGTTATGTTCGCGTGCACCACTCATTACAATCGTGCCTTATATATTCTCATATTCTCACCTACACATTATCTCGGGTGATCTATCTCCAGATTTTCTTCTGGAGCAAGTGAGCGAGTGAGTCACTGACTGCTGACCCGAAGTTCCAACCCGATATTTATATATTTAAATGTATATAAATCGTCATCTTTACAACCGATACCTACCCCAATAAAAATATTTATATTTCTTTAATATAATTTAATTTGATAGAATATCTGTGCGGGTTGGGTGATAAATGGTATGAAAGTATTAAATATTTGAATCCGAGTTACCCGCCTTGAAAAGTTGCACTCGGAAATGATGCAATCTACAAAACTAAGCAGCCTTGGGAAAATATATCGTTTCAATACATTTGAAGCATTCTACTGGCATCTTGAATCTGGCACATGCTGGGTTAAGCATAACCTACAACAGTGGATGTGTTCGTTAAGCATCTCTGCATATAGCAAAGCAAATGGTTTGAAATTAACCCTTTCCGAAATGACAGAACAATCCGAAGTTGGTTAATTTTGGTATATTCAAATGGTACTCTTATTCTCGCCCTCATTGTGGTTAAATCTGAGGTTAAAAAGTAAACAGTAACCCTTTTTCCGCAAATATTGTTGCATCTATCTATACCAAGATAATTGTTACAACCTCACAATTAGAGAAATTTGCCCTTGAAATTAGTCAATCTTCAAGGTAAAATACTATATTCATATTATTTGTGGCCATAGGGTTAATTTTGAAATATTTGTGTGGTGAGTTTTGTGTATCATAATATGCTCTAAATGTGTGGTCATCAATCACAGATTGAGTTTCTGATAAGAGGCTTGGTGGAATCTTAAATCTTGGTATTTGGATGAACATGTACAATTTGAGGGTACTCCAATTCAAGGCCCGATAACTGGGTGAGGGTTAGGACTTTGACTAAAACATATAACAGCAAAATTGTTCTTGAATGAACGCGACCGATCTTCTCACGGAAAATGTTTTGAGAAAATATGGCTCCAGTGCTGAGAAATCGCATGTAAAAGTTGGCGGAAAGAACAATTATTCTTACAGTACCCTTGTGGGAAGTCTCAAATCTGCCAAGGGTTAAACTTTTAATAATAACATATAAACCAACAGTTGTCATACTTTGGCTGCTGCATGCAGCCATAGAAAACATTCAGGGCTCAATCAATTAGAAATGAAGTAAATTTTTTGGAGGGCACCTACTTTTATGCAACTAGAATGGGCATAGGGTTAAACTTTACAACCAAACATGCAACAGCAAATATTCAATTGTGAATACGGACATGCAAAGTGTTTGAAATTAACTCTTTCCAAAATGATAGAAAAAAGCAACCAAAATTGGCTAATTTTGACATTTTCAAACAGTACTCTCTTATTTTCGCCCTCTTTGTGCTTGGAAGTTAAATCTTAGATTAGAAAGAAAACAGTAACTTTCTTCTGGCATCTATCCATACCAAAATAATTGTTACAACAACCTTGCAAGTAGAGAAAGTTGCCCTTGAATTTGGTCAATTTTGAAGACAAAACTGCGGTATGCATTTCATTTTTGGCCAACAGAGGTTAATTTTTAAATATTTGTGTGGTGATTGTGGTGTATCATTTTATGCTCTATGTCAGGACACCTGAGGCCCCGTAAGGCCTGGGCTGACGGGGGGTTATTTAGTCCCGCTGATGAAATTGCGGGAAAATTAGACCAACGTGGGGGGTTGGAATCCAAGTGTCGCGAACTCGGCGCTGGGAGCTGAGTTAGACCGACGCCGTGATTCCTTCTCTGCCAAATTGGCCTGAAATAGGTTCGATTTCCGTTAGGTGTGATTCCTAATCACTTCAGGTTGTGTAATGGAAAGAATGATTTAAAGAAACAACGATTCTTTATTTACACATAAAAATAAAGCCGTTTCGATATTTCAACAATCAACACTTCGATTCTTTTCACAGAAAATGGGTTGCTAGGGTTAAATAATTCTCAACAATTATATAGTCATTCTATAGCCCTGTACTGGCACTATAGTCTACACACTGGAAATGTTACTATTGTGAGCTCGCCATAAGAGCTTCACAAATCTGAAATGTTATTACCGTGAGCTCGCCATAAGAGCTTCACCCGCTTAGGCTCAACTGTCAACGTCTGCGCGTAACTGTACCTCTGGCTGTCGGAGGGTTTCCGACCAGCAAAGTTCGTCATCTATAAAGCCACCGTACTTCTGATTTGGGTCAGATATTGTCTACTCATACCTTATGTGCCTTTTGAAAGTCTTCCGTGAAAGTCCTATTGAAATGTTCACTGTTCCTGGTGGAATCCACGATTCACAAAATGCCCCTTTTTGTGCAAGGGCGAATTTGTCACTCACACCGATCTCCAGTCGGTATTACGATGCTTCGACAGCAAAACAAACTACTCACAACGCAATCAGTCTGACGCTTCAAAGGGTTAATACGCACAATAATATTAACCTACACTTCTGACTAATGCAGGCTGATACCTGCTACTCAACAATCTAAACTTTAACGTTTCACCTTGGGTTTTCCTTCCGAGAGAATTTGGCACTGTAGCCGCCTATCAACCTTAAGCTAAATGAATCGTGAAATGCCCTGTCTGGCGATTCCAGCCGTTTCAGGGTCCTGTGATCGAAGGTATCCCTATGCCAGGAAACAGAGTCCGCCTGCCCTGGACTTCACCAACGTGTGTGTGACCCCAGGTGTGTGTCTAATGCTCTGCTCTTCAAGGTATATATACTTTTTACCCTAAACTGTCAGGTGGACAGACGCTCATCTGTCCATCTGCCAAAACGGTGGGAGATGACGTATATCGAGGCAGAATCAATACAAGTCATCTCGCGCGTGACTTAACGGTGATTTCACTTGTCGAGAGAACCGATTCGTTCCTGCCAGTCATTGCAAAACTAATGATCAGGTTACGACACGACAGACATTTCTATCTTTTAGAATCTCGTTTCTCAATTGGCCGTGACGATATCCTGCCACCAACCGATTACGTCTCGTAAGACTCGCGACTACTGTATAAATTAAATGAGATTAGACCTTATCTAACATACCGTTTCTCCCCTGGGTCCCTGCCCTGAAGCTGGATATACACCACGTGTGTTTTTTCCATGCCCAGCTTCACAGAGAAGTGAAATTCGCGTAGGTTTTTCGCCTTGATGCGGAATATCTTTTGAACTTATATTATCTTTATATATGAGGCCCCTTGCCCCTATATTTAGGCTGGCTTTGCCCTGACACTCTAAATGTTTGGAAAATTTGAGCTAAATAGCTGGAAAAAATTTTGAAACTTTTGAAAAATATTGAAATTTTGATGGTTTTGCTAGAATATTTTGAAAATAAGCGTTTTCACAGATATGACGATACCTCATTTCACTAGATTTTATGACATTGCATAAGTATGCCAAATTTGGTTGAAATCGTACAGCCTATTTCTGAGCTGTGTACAGACAAAATTGAGGGAGGAAAAAAATAATAAAAAAAAAATAGAGAAGAAAAATTTTTGAAAAAAAGAATAACAAGAGTCTTTCCCAAAATTGGCTTGGGTAAGCCTAATTAAACAGACATGTTGATGGGTTCCGTTATCTGTTTACAGAAAAGTATCGTATCCGGAACTACAGGTTTCTTTGATTTGAGCAATGCAGTAATTAAGGCTCACCGCCACAGTGGTGAGACTTGTTATTGCTCCAAAAATTTGCTTTTGCTTGTTTTCTTATTTTTTTTCCCCCCACCAAAATTTTGTGGCCTCCAGATCTTGAAAACTGGCTGTACGATTCTTCTGACATTTTGAACACGTATTTGCTCATATCTGAAGATGCGCTTCCACATACCGCCATTTTAGTGAAAACGTTTAGCCCCTTCAGGTGGGCCACAATATAGCAAACATTACCCTTTTTCCAAAAATTTACGAACACTATCGGTCCTGTGAAGATAAAATTTTCTATGTATTTATTTAGAGTCTAACATGTTGTAATGAAATCACTTAAAGCGTTTTCTAACTTTAACCCCCCATCGACTTCAAAGGGACAAAGTTTGTTATTTTCAGTAAAATAGCACAACTTCCAGAGGCCATTTCTTGATACTGCGAGTGATGCCAACGATTTTAGTATAGGAAGATGACTTGTTAATTGGAGGACAAATTTATAGTTCAAGTTTGTTTATCGCATTTAACCCTTTGGAACAGTAATATCTAGAGTCAGGGTTCTGTTTGAAAAATATGAAAATTTGCAAATTTTGGCTACCGTGTTCTATCTATTGTACTCGGGTTAACTTAAAACTTCTCATTTTGCAATGTGCAGAAATATCTAGTCATCAAACATGCTTGATAAGTTTAAATATCAGACTTAACCCACACCCTGTTGTTGTAACTTGTCCTATTTTGAACAAAATTCACACACTTTGTGTTCACTTTTCAGGTATTGGGAATAATGTAGACGTAAAGTTGTTGCACAGGCGTGTAGATCATTAACCGATGAATATTTTTGCTGTTATAAGTTATCATGAAATGTTTAACCTAACTCCTCTTCTGCCCGCATGAACATGGGTATTGTTCGTAAAATATGAAAATTTGCAAGATTTGATTACCCTTTCGATCAGTTGTAGGAGGGTTAACTTAATTTTTTTTTTTGTCATGTGCAGGTATATCTACTCAACAAACTTGTTTGATAAGTTTAATATCAGAAATAACACTCGTCCTGTTTTTGTAGCTTGAATATGAGTGGTGTCTGATTTGGTACAAAATTCACGAACTTTGTGGTCACTTTTCCAGCATTGGGAACGATGTAGATGCATATTTATTGCACAGGAGTATAGATCATTAACCCTTTACCTAACGAATCGGCCGCATCCGCCCGCGTAATATGTAAATTTAGCAGTTGAAAAAATATTATTTTTTCAAAAAATTTCAATAAAACCATATCATGTGACCCCTCGTTGGAACGAGCTCGATGAGCTCGTTCCAACGAGTGGTCACATGACATGGTTTTGTTGAAATTTCTTGAAAAAATGGAAAAAATGATATTTAAAATAATAAATTTTGATATCGTCTGCGTTGGGTAAAGGGTTAACTGACACACCTTTCTGCTGTTATAAGTTATCTTGAAAATTTTAACCCAATGCCTCTTCTGCCTGCGTGCATGTATGTGGGAACTGTTCGAAAGAGGTCAAAATTTGCTTTCTTTGGTTACTGTTTTCGGGTAGTTGAAAGAAGGTTAATTTCATTTTTTTTCTTGCGAAGAACTGCAAACTAAACAATCTAGCTTTTTGTAAATGGGGACCTCAGACTGAACTCCTCCCCATTCTGGTTGTCTTAATAAGGGAGAACTGTCATATTTTTAACAAATTCCACCTCAATTTGCGGCCTGTAGATCAAGAAAATCGGGACGACTGTTTCTGAAAGTTCACACACCTATTTTTCTTTTACCATGTGCAGAAATGTCTACTCAATGATCTTGCTGTGATCGGTTTAAATAGCAGACTTAACCCTCACCCAGTGTTTGCACCTGGAATACAAGTAGTTTCTTATTTTGTACAATATTCACACATTTTGTGTTCACTTTTCCAGCATTGGATATGACGTAGGTGTAGATTTGTTGCACAGGTGTATAGATTATTAACTAACAAACATTTTTGCTGTTATAAGTCCTCTTGAAATGTTTAACCCAACACCTCTACCGCCTGTGTTGACATGGGAACTGTTCGAAATATCCAATTTGCATACTTTGGTTACTGTTTTTAGGCAGTCGCAAAAGGGTTAACTTCAAACTCTTCGTTTTTTCTTTTAAAGAATAGCAAACTGAATAATTTTTATTTTGTAATTGGAGACGTCAAACTTAATCCTTGGCCATAATGGTTACCTTAATAAGGGAGAAATGTCATATTTTTTTTTAACAAATTCCACTGCAATCCAGTGAACGCAAGAACTGTTCGAAAAACATCAAAATTTCATACCTTGTTTACTGTTCTCGGGCAGTTGCAAGATTTTTAACTGCACACTTTTTGCGTTTCCTTGTAAGGCACTGCAAACTGAATAATCTTGATTTTTTCAAGTAGAGACCTCAGACTCAACCCATATAGATTCGCCAGTGATATCTTAATAAGGCAGGAAGGTTTTATATTTTTCAACAAATTCCACCTCAATTTTGTGACCTGTAGATTCCAGAAACGGGCCAGTTTCTTCTGAAAGTTCTAACACCTATTTATTCCAATCTAAGTTGTTACTCCACATACTGTCATGTTAATGAAAACAATTTACGTGCCAGAATCTGAGAAAAATATGGCGAAATTTCACAAAAATATGGCGAGGTTTAAGTCCAGGCTAGATTAAATTTTACATATATTTAGAGAGTAATATGAGGCAGCAACATAACCGAGCAGTGCCATAACTGTTAACCCCCATCGACCATTAATGGGCCATAGTTTGCGATTTTTAGCAAAACTGCAAACTTTCCAAGTTAGAATCCCTATCCAGCGACTGATATGTGATCACAATTTTAGTTTCGTTGGATGCGACGTTGATCGCAAAACACATTTATGGTTCAAGTTTGTTTGTGGCATGTAACCCTTCAGCACAGTGACTGATAGAGTAAGGGTATCGTTTGACAAATACGAAAATTCGCAAACTTTGGTTACATCAGGGGTAACTTTGTTTCCCGGTGTGTAGAGATGCATGGTAAGCAAAGTTGTTGTTGTAAGGTTCGATCTTTGATAAAACTCTCTCTCAGTTTTGGTAGCTTGAATGGGGAAGTTTCAGTACCATTTTATCAAGCATGGTAAGCCTGTGATTCTACAGAATCACGATTTTCTAGTTAATATTATTGTTGTATAGGTTTTTTTTTAATTTCCCCAAGTACCATAATTGACGGCAGCTTGGCGGAATTATGAGGTTTAATTGGGTTTCTGCTGAAAGCTAAATTAATTTAACTTAACGTGGACATTAAGGCACCGCAATGTTTCCTAATTATTGTCAGAGATCTTCATGGTAAATGTTTATCAGTTGATTAAAAAAATATTTAAGTCTCCAGACTGACTGCTTTACGTAAACATTCCAATATTGACTACTTTTTCAAGCGCTATTCGTAACAAATATGAGAACTGATAATATTTTAGCAGAAATATTTATACAAAATTAATTTAAATCTCGTCCAATGCCTCATGCCCCAGACAATAACCTTTTAGGCGTTACCGTGTGGTAACAAAATCTAATGGTCGGTTTGGATGCCATTGCTAGAGAAGATTTAGAGCGCTTGTGAAATATTGAAATTAACCCTTTACCCAAAGCAGACGATGTCAAAATTCGTAATTTTATTTATTTTTTGTTTAAAAAAAAAATTCAGTAAAACCATATCATGTGACCCCTGTTTGGAACGAGCTCTACGAGCTCGTTCCAAAGAGGGATCACATGGTATGGTTTTGTTGAATTCTTTTTTACAAATATCGTTTTTCAAATACACAGTCTGTTAATTACGCGGGTGGATGCAGCTGATCTGTTGCGAACAGGGTTAATATACTAATTTGTATCGGTACAAGTTTGTTATATTTGTTCCAGATTTTTTTTTAAAGAACATAGTGGAAGAACTAGGCGAGTGTTCACAAAAACTACAAGAAACAAACAGACGCGATCGAAGATTCCCTCGCATGATTTGTCTCCGCTCCAAACAGCAGTAAAATTAACTTCAGTAGACAAGGATCACGCCGAGAACGCACTCTGCTCTATAGGCTACTAAGGTCAAACATCGTTCGTAAACATGGAAACAAATACATTTATGAGGCTTTTTCGATGTACTTACCTATTTTCGTCAGCGATTTCCGAAAGTGGTTGGCGGGGCTTTTATCTACACTATGTTCACCCTCTGCTAGCAGTCGTCATACTGGTTACTATGATGGGGGTGGGTCAACCCAGTTGTTCATTAAACTAAAATCGTAATGTCGATTAGAGAATTAGAAAAAAATTTATTATCAATCTGTATGATACTGCAACGAAATTGTTTATTCTAAACACTCGTCTTATTTTTTATTGTTTTGTTTATTATTATATTTGTCTGCACGGTCAAAGGAACCGAGGTACAGGGGAGCTATTTTCGAAGGAATAGAGAGACAGAGAGAGAGAGAGATAGAGAGGGAGCGAGAGAGAGAGAGAGAGAGAGACAGAGAGACAGACAGACAGACAGACAGACAGACAGACAGACAGACAGACAGACAGACAGACAGACAGACAGACAGACAGACAGACAGACAGACAGACAGACAGACAGACAGACAGACAGACAGACAGACAGACAGACAGACAGACAGACAGACAGACAGACAGACAGACAGACAGACAGACAGACAGACAGACAGACAGACAGACAGACAGACAGACAGACAGACAGACAGACAGACAGACAGACAGACAGACAGACAGACAGACAGACAGACAGACAGACAGACAGACAGACAGACAGACAGACAGACAGACAGACAGACAGACAGACAGACAGACAGACAGACAGACAGACAGACAGACAGACAGACAGACAGACAGACAGACAGACAGACAGACAGACAGACAGACAGACAGACAGAGGAGAGACAAAGAGAGATAGAGATTAGGCCCAACATTATATTTACCAATATAATTTTAACCCATATACAACCACAAGACAATAAGAGTGTGTGGATGAAAAAGGTGGCCCCAGGACTCACATGAAGTCACCTGAAGCTTGTATCTCCCTTGAGGGGCCCAGTCATTGCAATCTTATTGGGAATTAGCAGGAAGGTGGTCCACAGTTTCTTTTTCGTAAGACCTGACCGAAGATTCCCGTGTATGATTCGTCCCCTCTACGGCCTTTGAAGTAGAGAAAAATGCACATTTTGTGCCCTAAACCTAATCAGTTTTCCCATCTGGCTGAATTATGTTAAATAGGTAGCCACAAATGTGACGTTTCTCAGTTGTTGATAGGCTTGTTAATCCCAACTTCAGCTTCGTGTTATTATGCCTCCCACGCCACTAAAGCGCATTGGCCACTACTGATTTTTGAGTCTCATTCCTGACTTACAGTGTCATGAAAATCAACTTTCGATAAAGTTATTTATCTTGAAATTATTAGATCCGCGGGGAAAGCCCAATTAAGAAGCAAGTAACTGTTGAGAAAACGCATATGTCCAATGACAGCAGCAGAAAATAAAGTCAATTTTCCTTTTGTTTCGTTTAATAAACGAAAACAACAGACAGCTTCAGGGGCTGTCTGTTATGACAAGCTATTAGAAGCCACTAGTTCACACATTAATCGTCATTAAGAATATCTATCAGTATCACACCCACCAATACACGATTAGCCACCAATACACGCGTCCACTTTTGCTCTTTGTTTAGTGCATGTGTTTTCACAGTAATCTGCGTGGTTTTAATCTTCCCTGGAAACTCATTTGCGCATCTCACCTCCTAAATTTTAATTTTAGTGGAAAGGACAGTGTCTGTATGATATGCCACGATGTACACACTGTTGGTATAATAAACGCAAAAAAGTTACAGAACATCAGAAGATGGTGAACTACAGAGAGTAATAGTCAAACGTTGAAACTCATTGAGAAAATGTGTAAAAGGTCAGCATCGTTATACAACTCTACAGAAAAAATGCCTGAAGTTTGTGAACTGGTGCGCACATTGATAAGACATACGTAGAACGTCACACGCGTGTGAATGGGTTAATCGATATGGCACGAGTGGCAGCGCTGAAGGATAAAATGAGAGGCCGCAGGAATCGAGTTCTATCCTTCCGCGATGGCACAAGTGCCATATCGATTAACCCATCCACACGCGCGTGTTGTTCTGTGTTTATTACATGCCTTCATGTTTATAAAAGCAATTATTAGAAGGACAATCGTCTGGGGCGACCCGCGTTGTGTCCTTGGGCAAGGCACTTTATCCCGGTTGCCTACATGGGGGCACGATGACGCCGTGTACTAAGGCGTACTGCATGTCGATGGTGCACATGCCTTCAACCGCTATAACCCTGCTTGAGCGGAGCTTGAACATAGTTAAAATGCTGAGGAACTGACAGTTGCTCGTCGATGCTCGGTGGTTCTCTCCGGGTACTCCGACTTCCTCCACCCGTAAAACTGTCACGGTCATGATTAGCCATTGTCCATAAGTATGTGACCTTAAACACCAATAAATAAATAATTAAATAAATAAATAAATAAAAAATAAATAAATAAATAGAAGGACAATCAGCAATTCATTTGTCAACTATCAACAAAAAAAAACACATTTTATCACCAACCAAATTTGCGAGGGGAACCTGTGTAACTATTTAGTTCCCTGAAATGCAATGTGTTCTATGTGCCAAATGGCACATAGAACACATTGGAACCAGGGGACGATTTTCAGCTATCAAATTGTAATTGCGTTGCACGATTTGTAGAAAATTCCAGTGAAATTTCGCTTCCATTTAAAAATAGTCTGTCAACGCTTTCCGTTCCGCACACACGTGCGGAACAGATTTTTATTTTCCGCATGGTTTAGTGTTGCTGTAGATGAGTATTTCATAGAACAGGCATGTAATAAAAAATATGCTAACATTTCGAAATGTCAATAAAAAAAATCCCCATACTCTCAGTATTAAATTTACCGACAACTTTATGAAATTAAGTGGAGCTAACTTTCCCGTAAATCTCCGCCAGTAACGAAAATTGGCAGCCATGTTTTTTTAAAGTGGATATTTATTGTCCCTCATTTTTTTTAGAAAAAATCTCTGAACAATGTCATTTATAACCTTTCAACCATACAGTACGTGGAGAGTGGATTGTAACTAAATCACCTGCGGAGTGGAGTTATCACCCAAGCTATAACTTTCAAATTTTGTACATATCGACAAAAAACACAAGAAATGTTTCAGCCAATGAACCTCCGGGCTAAACCTTTGCTTGTGCTGGTTATGCTTTGCAAAAAAATTGCAATTATTGGTTGGGTGGAATCTCCACTCTGCGGGTGTTTTAGTGTTAATACACTCTCCACGTATTGTACATCAGGATGATGTAGACAAGGCACTGGTCACAGATCTACGACTTCATGCTGTTCCAGTGGCTTTTTCAACATATTCATTTTGATTCATCTGAAATCAAGTTTATGTGAATCACTGTCACAAATCTTCAAATTTCCCTCATGTTTCTGTCCCCACTGTTACATTGCAAATAGTAGCAAAAGTGAACATTTTGGTACCGGAAGGAAGAAAAACACGACACAAAATACCCAGAAATCATTATCAATATCGGTGTTTTTGCTCTTCTGATTCCACCTTGATCTAATTCTGGACTATTGCTGCGCATTCCGTTCTTGTCCATGTATTGAAATATGTGGTAACTTGAGGGACCATTTCGCTAACAGAATTAAAAATATTACATACTTGGCTGTCACGAATTTTCCAGTAATCGATTATCGAAATCAACTGTTATTTTCCCTGGTCCAATAATCGGTAATTTTTTTCCTTTGATTGCTTAGAAATTGAACGAACAATTGACAAAACATTAATTATTTCTTAAAATAAATGTGAAGAATTGTTAATTTTTTAGGTATGCTACACGCCTGAAAATTTCAGTTTTTCCTCGCAACCAATAGGGCTGCACGATATTCAAAACTGAATACCGATACCCAAAAAATACCGCGGTATACCGGTATATCGAAAACTGTTCAGATATATGAACACAAGTACCACAATGGAGACTCGAGGCATCACAGTCGGAACGAATTAGCATGCCTTGATGATGCGGTTCGTAAAACCTTTACCCAACGCAGACGATATCAAAATTTATTATTTTCAAAATTAGTTTATCAGATTTTCCCCAAAGATTTCAACAAAACTATATCATGTGACCCCTCATTGAAACGAGCTCAACGAGGGGTAACATGATATAGTTTTGTTGAAATTTTTTAAAATTAATTTTTCAACTGCTGAATTTGTATATTACGAAGGCAAAGGCAGACGATTCCTTGGATAAAGGGATAATATTATTCATTCGGGGCAACAGTTAAAAAACTCAAGACATCTTGAAAATTAAATTGTGGGTAAATAAATAATGACGATAAACCGATATTTTTGTAATTACACCGGTATTCAATCGATACTGGTTTGAATACCGGTATATATCGGTTTATCGATATGCCGTGCAGCCGTAGCAACCAATGTGCTGTTTATCCGTATTGTTCTGGACGAACGATTTTCAAAATAGACAATGTTTTGCTATATCACCGCCTTAAAAATATTCAGAAGTCATGTAGAAACGTATCCATATAATTCACATCCTTAACTTGTATCGTCATCAAAATCGACTTTCGATAAAATTATCTCCCTTGAAATTGTTAGACGAGCGAGGAAGGCCCAATTAAGAAGCAAGTAATTGCTGAGAAAGCGCTCGCGACATCAGTAGAAAATAAAACCAAGTTTTTTTTTTCTTGGAGCTGTCGGTTGTTTTCGTTTAGTAAAGGTTACAAATGAAAACTTGGCTTTCTGTGGCTAGTTAATTAGAAGCAGCAACTTCACAGGTAATCCGTAATTTAGAATATCTATCAGTATCACAACTACCAATACTAAGAAAAGTCCAGTTTGGCTCTTTGTTTAGCGAATGTGTTTATTTACCTATCCAGGAGAAGGGAGCGCGGTGGCTCAGTAGGTAGATTTGCAGTCTGCAAGACGAGAGGTCCTCGGTTCGAATCCCACCTGCGGCAACCGCGTTGTGTCCTTGGGCAAGACACTTCACCCCCATTGCCCACGTGGGGGCACGGTGACGTTGTGTTCTAAGGCGTACTGCATGTCGATGGTGCATTGTCTTCAACCAATGCTAACCCTGTTTGTGTGGAGTTAGTATGTTGGGGAGCTGACAATTGCTCGCCGTTGCTCGGTGGTTCTCTCCGGGTACTCCGGCTTCCTCCACCCGTAAAACTGTCACGGTCATGATAAGCGATTGTCCATAAATATGTGACCTTACAATACATAATAATAATAATAAATCCAGGAGAAGATTATATGTATGAAAATAATATTCCGTGTAAAGTATTCTAAAAGAGTAATTACATAACTTCGAAGAGAGTTATGCAGTTCGACAAAGAAGATTTGTGGCATTTCCTGTTGCCGGCTGAAGTCAACTGAACAAAAAGAATGTATACAAACCCGAAATATAAAAAAAATTAGACAATAGTTCACTGTTCGGAGTAGAGTACGATTTTTACCCTCGAGTGGGGCGCGCGGAGGATTATTTCACGAGGCGTTAGCCGAGTGAAATAATCCGCGCGGTCCACTCGAGGGTAAAAATCGTACTCTACTCCGAACAGTGAACTGTTGTATTTATTTTTTCTCCTTATTTGTTTTTCCAAAACAATCCTTTATATTTGATTCAAAACTAAATCGATCTGTAAACATTAAAAACAAGACCTACCAACACTAAAAAAGCGCCCACATTTGCTCTTTGTTTTGCGGTTGTGTTTTTACACCAATTTGTAAATTTTTATTCTTCCCAGGAAAACAATTAGCAAATCTCACTCCTAGACTTTTATATCAATGGAAAGGACAGTGTCTATATTATATGCCACGATGCGCTCACTGTTGATATAATGGACAGAAAAAAATACAGACCATCAAGACATGGTGAAAACGCAGTTTTCTTATTTGTAAATGGGTTTCAACGGAAAATACCAGACAACGCAACTGACAGGGAAAATAACTGTAAAAAATCAGCTTCTGTGTTTTTATATTATTCTACAGAAATATACCGGAAGTTTATATAATGATGCGCATTCGCTAACAATTCCAAATTTCAGTTTTTATATGAAATTCCCATACTCATTGTGTTAAATTTACTGAGAGCTTTCGGAAATTAAGGGGAACTATCTTTCATGTAAATCTCTTCCAATGATGAAAAATGTCAGCCATGAGGTCGAAGGTTTTCTTTAAGATCGGCGTGTGTGCCAGTAACAAGTTGTTCAACTGATATTTGTTTCACACCAGATATTCTGAATATCTTCCAATGTATGTACATACCATACTAGAATTATGTAATAAAGATGAGAGTAGAGAAGCACTGTTGTTTCTAAAACAGTACACGTTACTCGTGAATTCTGTTGATAATTTATAAAGTTCAATTGCAATCGATAACCGAAAGTATTATATGACTCGTCCGTTTTGTTCACTTTAAAACATTTGATATTTTGTTTTCATATTAATCAGTGATACATAAAGCCTCCCGTCAAGTTCATTGGTCAATTTCAAAACTGGACAATTTGATAGGCTAAACAAAATACAACTGGGTCACATTTGCATAATTTCAGTAGGGAGAATTTACGTTATATGTCCTATTTAGGGTGGATTATATTGTATTAATCTTTTACCTACAAGAAAAACGCCATTCATTTTTTTTTTATATTTTCACTTTTTGCTTCCAAAACATAGGTTATGACCCCTCATTGGAACGAGCTCGTTCCAATGAGGGGTCATAACCTATGTTTTGGAAGCAAAAAAATGAAAATTTATAGTTATACGAGGATGTTTTTTCCAAGAGCCGTCTGCAACTCAAGTTAGGTGACGGGTTAAAAAGTCATACTAAGTGGCTAATTTGTCCGTGTGTGTGTCATATGATAAATAGAATATGAAATGAGTGTTTTTCTCATATAATATTTATGAAACTCGCCCGAATTTCCCGTTCGGGCTCGCCAGAGGCTCGCCAAAACGGAAAATTCTTAGACTCGTTTCATAAATATTATATGAGAAAAACACTCATTATGTATCCGTTCTAATACAGAATTTCTTGCTGTTTACTTCACAGGGAACACGTTTCATGCTCAAACTGAGGTGACTGGAAGATAACCAACTGATCGCCCCCCCCCCCTCCCCCGGCGCGTAACCAGGATTTGATAGTAGGGTTGTCCTAGCCACGTTTGTGTGTATGAGGGGGGGGGGGGGGTAATATTTGGAAGGCCGTTGTTTGGAAGGGTTGCTGTCCCCATTCTTAAGTAGAAAACCCGGTTGTTAACCCCCCCTCCCACTCCCCTTACATGGAAGTGTGTGGAGAGGGTAAGACCCGTAGCGTACTAGTTAGGACTAGGTCGCCCGCTTCCACCCCCACCCCCCCCCCCCCCCCAAAAAAAAAAAGAATTGCACAATTCAGTGTTCTAAGAGCGAATCTGGCTTCATTTATAGCGTTTAGCCCTATATTGTAGACCAGGGCCCTAATGTTAGGTGAAAGTTGCATTGGGCCAATGTTGGGGAGGGGGGCAGAGATAATGTTAGCCCCCCTCCCCCTCCCCTCTCCCCACCTTGCATACGCCACTGCCTCCTTCCTCCAATCCCCTCAGAATTCCTGCGCGGATAAGTACATTTATTCTTACACATGTCATGAGGTTTTTTTTACAAAATTGCATTCGCAGTTGGATCAGTTGACCAGGGAGACGTTTCCTGACATTTTGTCCCACTAGTTCGTCCCAGGTCGCACATAAATTTGACCTGTCATTTCTCTGCCGTCACTCTTTGGAAATCGTTACTCTTTCTTTGATACGCTGATGCGTTATGGGAGAAATAAGTAACACATTAACAGTCAAACGTGCGGTTTGAAAGGAGTCATTTCAATAGACAAAGTTTCTCAATTCTCACCTGATTGTCGGGTTTTTTTAATACTTTTGAGAAGGTGTCATTTGGGTACGATTAATCGACTATACCAATTATCTCTGGCGATTAATCGATTAGATAAATCAATAATCGTAACATCCCACCGCACACGGAACAAATTTGTAATTTTGCTGATAAATTCCGATTCCAAAACTACAAGAACAATATGGCCGACTTAATCGTTTAGAAGGTTTTACGATCGCCAAACTATTATTTATTAACCCTTTACCTAACGTAACGGCCAAAACCGGTCAGCGCTATTCTCAAAAATCGCCAATTAATTTTCATTATTTTTTTCATTTTTTGTCTCAAAAACATAGGTTATGACCCCTCATTGGAACGAGCTCGTCGAGCTCGTTCCAACGAGGGGTCATAACCTATATTTTTGAGACAAAAAATGAAAAAAATTAGTTCTTCAAGAATTTTTTTTGCAAGTGTCGTCTGCTTTTCATGTTAGGTAAAGGGTTAATGTTCCAATGAGAGTAAAATCCTCGCCCTCTGATTGGATGAGTGCTGGCGTAGTTTCCTTTATGTTTACGGCTCCAATAGCAAAGTAGCAAATGTTATCGTCTGACGTCACCACGCGAAATATTTGAAATGACGTCGCCCGTTTTGTAATTGCTTCATCAACGGAGTGACTAGCATGCCGCTTCATTTTTCTGAATTGTTCACACATGCAGCAAACAGTGTTCCGGATGAAGTTTTGTTTAAATTACAAACTGATTTACGATTTGAACAAAGATAGAATGAGTTTATCTGGTTTATTCATTATTTATCCAGTGCCGTCGTGGGGTACACAGGAGGTTTATTTACTGAACCTGTGATCGTTAAAAGTTGCCTTGGAAAAAGGCAACTTTTAACGATCACAACTTTAATAAATAAGCATCTCGTGCTTGCAGGTTTTGGGCTATGGGTAGTGTCTTATTGGAACATATACGATATTGTGATGAGTTGACGGTAACATGGTCTGAGGTTTGCTGCTCGGAGCGTATGTTCAACCGAGATGCTTAGCGTCTCGGTTGAACATGAGCTCCGAGCCACAAACCTCAGACCATGTTACCGTTAATTCATCACAATAATTTTAAAATGTTGCTGGTAAACAATGTGGAAGTGTTCCAGTCTTCGTTCTGTCTATAGAAAAACTGTATCTACATGAACTGCTTGTCTTCTCTGCTGTTGTGAGTATAAATTGTGGATTGTGCCCTCGAGAATGCGTTTTGGTTGAGAGAGAAGCTCAGTGAGAATCAGAATGTCCCAACTTTTACCGTCCACTTTTCCTGTCATCTCAAGTAATTTCAGTTGGAGTCTTTCAAATTTTGATGTGATTCTGAGGTACCCACCACGCCATTCGACATACTTGCATTACAGTTCATTAGGAAGTACTGGTATGAATTTTCCCACCCTGATAAATTCATATCACTTCATGTTCTTCCGAAGCTACAAGCACAATTCGCTAATTCCGTCTCATGATTGGGCATGTTTCCACTTGATGGAATGGCATGGGTGGACTTGTTCTGCAAATATCATTTTAGATATAAAAATTGCCTAAAATCAGAGATTGAGACAGCAAAAGTGCGCGGTAACGAAATGGACACCCAAGGGTCCACCAGCCTTGGCGTACCCTTGATCAAAATAACCGCACAAAGCTCTCTCAACTGAAAATTATTATTGAGATTTTTGAGTCTCCAAACATCCACTTAAATTCTTTTTAAAAAAAGTATGTCATATATTGGAGTTTGGCGGTCTTTTTTCTTTGCTTTTCCAATTCGGTCCGGTTTTCGCAGCAAAACCGGAATCCGAACTTCACAACTTAGCAGAAACCGTTTGAACGAGTTTACTGTGTTTTGACTAAACTGATAAACAATCGTACTGAGAAGGAACTGTACTGGGTGACCCCTATGGATTTTCGTTACTTGGTCTATCCTGCGAAAGGGGCCGAATATGTCGTTTTCTTATTGTTCTATTTTCACCCTTATTGACTCGTCAACCGGACTCCACCGGACTTCACCGGACGATTCAATGGGGGAGAGAATGTTACAATGACAGCATAACAACGGATCTCCTAGAACTCCTTCGCCCTTTGCCTAACGCGGAAAGCAGACGACACTTGCAAACAAAATTCTTGAATAACTAACTTTTTCATTTTTTGTCTCAAAAACATGGGTTATGACTACTCATTGGAACGAGCCCGACGAGGTCGTTCCAAAGAGGGGTCATAACCTATGCTTTTGAGACAAAAACATGAAAAAAATAATGAAAATTAATTGGCGATTTTTGTGAATAGCGCTGGTCGGTTTTGGCCGTTACGTTGGGTAAAGTGTTAGAATGATCAAAGAAAATATAGACTGAACCCAAAGAAGAAGCTTACATGGCTTCTTGAAGTGAGTGGTGTCATGTCGTTTAAACTATTGCGAATATTTTCCAAGTTAAGGAGCCTAAAGTTTTATTTACTATCTGTTCCTAATACCTAGAAGTGGCTCAGTAGGTAGAGGTGCAGGCTGCAAGCCGAGAGGTCCTCGGTTCGAATCCCACCCGCGGCAACCGCGTTATGTCCTTGGGCAAGACACTTCATCTCCATTGCCCACGTGGGGGCACGGTGACGCTGTGTACTAAGGCATACTGCACGTCGATGGTGCACCTGTCTTCAACCAATGCTAACCCTGCTTGTGTGGAGTTGGTATGTTGGGGAGCTGACAGTTGCTCGCCGTTGCTCGGTTGTTCTCTCCAGGTACTCCGGCTTCCTCCACCCGTAAAACTGTCACGGTCATGGTTAGCCATTGTGCAGAAATATGTGACCTTAAACACCAATAAATAAATAAATAAATAAATAAATAAATAACTGAACCGAAACGAGGTTTTTCCAGACACCGAAGAGAAACCGAATCTGAAAAAAACAACACCTCCCAACTCTAATATCAGTATGTAGATACCCTTCTATCAGGGACCGACCTGAGCTTTTTAAAAATTACGGCCAGACTTGGAGTCCACTTCTGAAATCTGGAAGCCAGATTTACTTCTTAACCGGTTGGGTGTTAAATTATTGTTAATTGTCAAGATTTGTTCATACGTTTTGTCTTGTTACAATTTATGGACAGTGATTATTAGGCAGTGTCCCATAAATTGTGACAAGGCAAATCCACACAGATGATATGATGCCACTTCAAAGATAATATGAAATACATTAACAGTACACGAACCCTTTAAGTTGCAGCACCTTAAAGGTATCGCGGAACTAAATATTGAAATTAGAGTGAACCGCCTTAAAATGCTGCAATCGGAAATGATGCAATCTCTAAAAATAAACAGCCTTGGGATATATATTGTTTCAATAAACGTTTGAAACATTGTATTGACATCTTGCATTATTGTTGAATATTCCTGATAAAAAGAGGGTGATTTGATGACTTTTGGACCTAACAAATACAATTTACCTTTTGTGTGTTTTTGTAGGGAATTCCCTGAAAAATATGTGCACGTGACCGGTACTTCCTTTTGTGTCAGTTTTTCTCTCTTATTTGTTGCATGACCCCCTGTTTTCAGATCAGAAAAAGTTGTCGGAAGGGCAATACTTGACAGAGATATTTGAATGCCAAAAATAAAGTGATGCGATCATATTTTTTTCCGCCTGAACGTTATAATGGTCGCCTATGGGAAAATATTTAGTTCTGTGATACCTAAAATCAGCATGAAGCACTAATTTGAGCTTCAAGGATTCAACCTGTAAACTGTAGTTATATTATATTTATTAACGACCTTCTTGTTAGAGCTTTCAGCTGATTAGGACATACATTTCTGCATTTAATTACATTCCTTTTTGACATAATTAAAATTTCTTCTTATATAACTGAATAATATTTTATTACATCACAGTAACCATTCATTTTCACAGTTGTTCCCAGTCAAGTCTTCGCTGCCTCCAGTTAAAACCAGAAGTCTTGTCATTAAATGCGCACACACAGCACGTCGATCTGTGCGTTAATATACGCGTTATGACCATAGTAAGGCTGTCAAATTCTGGACATGTGGCACGTGCACAAGCAATGTTTCAGCCAATGGACCTCCGGGTAACCCGGAGGTCCATTGGCAGAAACATTTCCTGTGTTTGCTATGAATAACCAGGAGAACCAGCCGTGCTCTGGATGCCATTCGATATGGCAATTGCGCGCAATTCCTACGCGCAATTAAGCCTAGATAAGCGCACAGTTCATGACAGGACTTCTAGTTTTAACTGTAAGTGACCGATGGAGGAAATCGGGGGCGCTGTGGCTCAGTAGAGAGGTGCAGACTGCAAGCCGAGAGGTCCTCGGTTCGAATCCCACTTGCGGCAACCGTGTTGTTGTGTCCTTGGGCAAGACACTTCACCCCCGCTGACCATCTAGGGGCACGGTGACACTGTGTACTAAGGCGTACTGCACGTCGATGGTGCACCTGTCTTCAACCAATGCTAACTTGCTCTCCGTTGCTCGGTGGTTCTCTCCGGGTACTCCGGCTTCCTCCACCCGTAAAACCGCCGTGCTCATGATTAGCCATTGTGCAGAAATATGTGACCTTAAACACCAATAAATAATAAATAATAATAAAGGAGGAAATCGGGTTTGACGGTTACCAGGTAACAAAGAAGCCTATATTTAGGATTCAGAAGACAAATCGGAATTTTAGGAGTCAAATTCACACTGGTTTCTTATTAGATCGGTTCCTGCCTTCTTTGACCGTTCCCTCAAGTTAGAAACGCTTTCTACACACCTCTTTGCCCTTTTTACAGCTGGAGTGAGATAAAATTTTCTACAAACAACAAACCAGAATAGTAACATCTCCCTTGGCGTTCCAACTCACGAAGTAAAGAATGCAAAAGTTGTATGAATATGATGGGTTTGTTCCTAATGTGTTAATGATAATGCAATTAGAGTAATTTATACAGGTGCGCACTGTTAAGAAATTGGTAAAGACATTACCCTCCGATCTATTACGGACCACCGAGTCAATAATGATTTTACCAGGAGTCCGTTCCGCTTACATCCGTTTCACGTTTGGATTGAACCTTAGTGTCTGCTATTTTAGGAGGAGGATGTATCTTACAGTTTGTAGTTTTATAATTTATCGGGGTTGCTCCAATTGAACCACTCAAAATAAACAACTGATGCAGTTTTAAAGATCAGAAAGAATTCACTATGCTTTTTCAGCACTAATCTTGCGGTGCTGCTTTCATATTTTTTGTTACATGATAAAGCATGGCTGGGACCACGGTAAAAGCAAGTCTAACACCAAGAACGCACTTAGCAACATGGTGGGAAGGGGACTATTTCCTGATAAATGTCAAACTTATAAACATGCCTGAAATCCTTAACCCTTAGAACCCTGGTGGTATATTCCATTCCAGTTCAGAGTAGGGCTGCACGATATTCAACACTGAATACAGGTATCGGTATTCAAAAATATACCACGGTATACCGGTATATCGAAAACTCTTCAGATATATGAACACAAGTACCACAATCGAGACTCGAGGAATCACAGTCGGAACGAATTAGCATGCCTTGATGATGCGGTTCGAAAAACCTTTACCCAACGCAGACGATATCAAAATTTATTATTTTCAAAATTAGTTTATCAGATTTTCCCCAAACATTTCAACAAAACTATATCATGTGACCCCTCATTGGAACGAGCGCAATTGCGCTCGTTCCAATGAGGGGTCACATGATATAGTTTTGTTAAAATTTTTGAAATTTATTTTTTCAACTGCTGAATTTGTATATTACGAAGGCAAAGGCAAACGATTCCTTGGATAAAGGGATAATATTATTCATTCGGGGCAACAGTTAAAAAACTCAAGACATCTTGAAAATTAAATTATGGGTACATAAATAATGACGATAAACCGATATTTTTGTAATTACACCGGTATTCAATCGATATTGGCTTGAATACAGGTATATATCGGTTTATCGATATACCGTGCAGCCCTAGTTCAGAGTCTATGTTTGTTACTTGGGGGAAGACCAATCAATATTTTCCTCGTGCAGCCTTTGGGCTGCACGTTGGAAATATTGATTGGCCTACTATTCAAACTCACTGAGCAATTATCTACTTAATGAATTCAGGTGGGAGCGCGGTGGCTCAGTGGTAGACAGTTGGATTTCTATGCTAGAGGTCCCGAGTTTCATCCCCGTCCGGGACGACCCGTGTTGTGTCCTTGGGCAAGGCACTTTATCCCGGTTGCCTTCATGGGGGCACGACGACGCCGTGTACTAAGGCGTACTGCACGTCGATGGTACACATGTCTTCAACCGCTGTAACCCCGCTTGAGCGGAGCTTGAACAGAGTTAGAATGTTGAGGAGCTGACAGTTGCTTGTCGATGCTCGGTGGTTCTGTCCGGGTACTCCGGCTTCCTCCACCCGTAAAACTGTCACGGTCTCGATTAGCCATTGTGCATAAATATGTGACCTTAAACACCAATAAATAAATAAATAAATATAAATAAATAAATAAATAAATAAATAAATAAATAAATAAATAAATAAATAAATAAATAAATAATGAATTCAGGTCATATCACTACCCTGGACAGAAAATCGGTCTTTCGGGTTCAAAGGGTTAAAACTGGTTCATGTACTCTCCCACCCTGATATTTCGCGGGTTATTTTGCTATAGTCATACCTTCACTGCCTGGGTGCGTAAACCTTGAAAAAGCCCAAGGGTGATTCAGTTGGCATGAAAAGTCCTCCCCCTCCCCCTCGAAAAGCACCCTGGGCCCTCACCTATGGAGGCGGGGGGGGGGGGAGGGGGTTGTCAAACAAACATTTTCTGCTGCACGGGTAACAGAAAAATATTCCCCCTCCCTCCACACACCGTTTATTTAGCCTGGTTACAACCCGGATTACTGATGCAAGAGTTGAAAGTTTATGATAAAGTTGACAGAAATTTGAAAAGTTTTTTTTTCTGAGGCCATTATAAGGTACTGAGACATATATAAAGTCGTGTGAGACAGCTGGGAGAGATATGCCTGTCTCACCCCACCCACATGACATCTATCTCACCCCACCCACGTGACCAACCTATATTGGCGTATTAGCATATTTAATGAGCGCAGGACTATTCAATCATCTCACGTTCTTCTGTAAACAAACAACACGGTTTCACGCTTCGGAAATATTAGCAGACGAACGTTTGTCGAAGAAAATAGAAATAAAAACACAGACCGCAAAAACCAAAGGACATTTGTCTCTTTTAAATGAATTTTTGGATGAAAGCCATTATGAATGGAGATGCACGAAATTCCCGTCGAAAAGTTATGCGAATACATTGCAGAATTCATAATATGACGTCATCGGAATTATTATTATTATTATCCCTGATGGGTGAGGGTGTGAGATGGGGAAATCTCACCCGAGGGCAAGATATTTGGGCCAGGCACGAGGCTTGCCGAGTGTCTGGACCAAATATGTTGTCCCGAGGGTGAGATTTTCCCACCTCACACCCGCCCCCATCAGGGATACTTTTTCTCCCCCACCAAAACAGTCTTACGTCATCAAAAGTAATCCAGGTGCAGCTATATCGAACAATTTTGTTGTCCATTACTGAAAAAACCCTGATTTGCTTATCGGAAAGATCGTACAAAAGTTCTGTATAAACCACAAAATTTAAATCTCAACGCTCGCAAGACAGGGCTTACGGATTTGTAGCGAAAAGAACATTGACACATTCTGATGACGTCATATTATGAATTCTGTAATGTATTCGCATAACCTCTCGACCGGAATTTCGTGCAACTCTCTCCATTCATAATGTTGTTCATCTAAAAATTCATATAAAAGAGTGAAGTGTCCTTTGGTTTGCGGTCTGTGTCTTTATTTCTATTTTCTTCGACAAACGCTCGTCTGCTAATATTTCCGAAACGTGACACCATGTTGTTTGTTTACAGAAGAACGTGCGATGATTGAATAGTCCTGCGCTCATTAAATATCCTCATAAGCCCTTATAGATTGGTCACGTGGGTGGGGTGAGATAGCTGTAACATGGGTGGGGTGAGGCAGGGATATCTCTCACAGCTGCACACGCCGCATTATACAGAACATGGAGAGTGTATTATCACTAAATCACTCGCAGAGTGGAGATTCCACCCAAGCAATAATTGCAAATTTATTGCAAAGCATAGCACGCACCAGCAAAGTTCCAGCCAATGGACCACCGTGTTATACCCGGGGGTCCATTGGCTGAAATATTGCTTGTGTTTTTTGTCCACTTGTACAAAATTTGAAAGTGATGCTTTGGGTGATAACTCCACCCCGAGGGTGATTTAGTTACAATTCACCCTCCACGTACTGTATATGCCTCAGTACCTTAGTAGTGGGAGAAAATAATAATCTCGTGATATAACGTCACACATATTTGTTCTCTTGTTTCGAAAAATATATCAATAATCTGAACTAAATGTGTTTTTACATAACAGACAATAATTGTTACAGCTATCATTAAAGATTAGGTCAAACTGGTCAATTTAGGCAAAGACAAACACAGAACGACACACGCGTGTGAATGGGTTAATCGATATGACACGAGTGTCAGCGCGGAAGGCTAGAACGATAGGACGCATGCCTCGGGTTTTATCCTTCCGCGATGGCACAAGTGCCTTCACGTCTATAAAAACAGTTATTACAAGGACACTCGGAAATTCATTTGACAACTTCGCCAACCAAATTTGCGAGGGAAACCCATGTTACTATTTCGTCCCCTGAGTTCCAATGTGTTCTATGTGCCTACTGGCACATTGAACACATTGGAACTCAGGGGACGCTTTGTAGCTATCACTGGCGATTCAATTGGTAATTGCGTTGCACGATTTGCAGAAAACTCCAGTGAAATTTCGATTCTATTTAAAAATAGTGCGTGAACGTCTTCCGTTCCACACATATGTTCGGAACAGATTTTCATTTTCCGCATGGACTGGTGTTGCTGTAAATGAAGATTTTATAGAACAGGCGTGTAATAAAAGTAGATATCAGTCTGGTTTATTTATACTGTAATTTGTAATTGTATTAAGCTCAAAAGAAATATCAAAGCTCTAATATATTGATGATTTAGGGATGGAAAGATTTGGGTTCAGGGAAGTCGAACGCTCATTTTCCTTGGGGACTCGGGTTTGCACCTACCCATCGCCACCACCATTGATCTGCAAGACTCCAAGATTGATATAAGACAAAAATTAATTAACAATGCTTCATCCACCCGCGTAATTTGCAACTTAAGCAGTTAAAAAAAATATATTGTTTTAAAATATTTCAACAAAAACATATCATGTGAACACCCCTTCACCCAACCCCATTGGAACGAGCTCATCGAGCTCGTTCCAGTGATGAGTCACATGACATGGTTTTGTTGAATTTTGTTGAAAAATTTGAGAAGAACGACAATCAAAATATTAAATTTTGATATTCTGTGGGTAAAACCCTTTATTACCCAATGCACTCGATATCAACATTTTTATTTTTTTTTTCTTGTTTTGGGTTTTTTGTTTGTTTGTTTGTTTTGGGTTTTCCATTTTTTCACAAAAAGTTGAATAAAACCATATCATGTGATCCCTCCTTGGGACGAGCTCGACTTGATAGGTCCAATCAGCAGTCACTTGAAATGTTTTTGGTGTAATCTTTTGAAACGATTTTTTATTCTTCTGTGCGTCTCAGAGAGAATACTTTTGCAGAATAAAATCTCTCTTTATTAGACTCCTGTTATACGAAAGCCCCATCTACAGCAACACTAAATCATGCGGAAAATGAAAAACATGTGCGGAATGAAAATCGTTGACGGGCTATTTTTAAAAAGAAGCGAAATGTCACTGGAATTTTCTACAAATCGTGTAACGCAATTACAATTGGAATCGCTAGCGATAGCTGAATAACGTCTCCTGAATTCCAATGAGTTCTATGTGCCAGTAGGTACATAGAAAGGGGGCGCGGTCGCGTTGTGGTAACCGGTTCTCGTCAGATCACTGAAGTTAAACAACGTCGAGCGCGGTTAGTTGTTGGATGGGTGACCATTTCAGCGACTGATTCGCGCTCCCGCGTTGTGTCCTTGGGCAAGGCACTTAACCCCGATTGCCCGCATGGGGGCACGATGACGCTGTGTACTAAGGCGTACGGCACATCGAAGGTGCGCATGTCTTCAACCAATCTAACCCTGCCCGTGCCGTGGTGCAGAGTTCAGAGTTACGATGTTGGAGAGCTGAGGGCTGCTCGTCGTTGCTCGGTGGTTTTCTCCGGGTACTCCGGCTTCCTCCACCCGTAAAACTGTCGCCGACATGATATGACCCTGGCTGTTAATGTGTCGTTAAACCGTAATAAAAAAGGTACATAGAACACATTGGAACGCAGGGGACGAAATAGTAACACGGATTCCCATCGCAAATTTGGTTGACGATAAACTCTTTTTGTTGATAGTTGTCAAATGAATTGCTGAGTGTCCTAATAAATGCTTTTATAGACGCGAAGGCGTGTAATAAACACAGAACGACACACGCGTGTGAATGGGTTAATCGATATGGCACTTGTGCCATATCGATTAACCCATTCACACGCGCGTGTCGTTCTGTGAATTTACACAGTATTCATTGCTCTACATTATCTAGCTACTTACTATGATAACCTTTTCATGATTTTAATCAAATATTTTACCTCATACGCGATTCAAGATCTGTTTACACTACTTAATGTTTTCTGTTGATGTGGCGTAAAGTACCAATAGATAGATTAATGAATACAGCTCAATTTGAGAATATTACTCCCTCCAATGCGGCCGATTCGCTTGGAAATGGGTTAAAAACTGCTGAATTAACCACCTAACTCCTGAGTTCTTGAATGATATCGCCACATGTAATACTGCCTACGGTACTCGGAATTTGTAGGTAGGTTAAATATTTTCATACTCACTCCACCAGTAGATTTGGGTTAATCTTTAACCCACCTGATTTTAGAGTGTGTGCGCTGACTTTTACTCTCCGTGAAAACACAGCATCGTAAATAAATTCGGAAATGTTACCAGATATAGTCTCATTTTAGTTCCTACTTTTAAGTATAGAACGGATTGTCCTTCCCCTCAACCGAAGCTCGACCGTAGGGTCTTTAAAGTTCTTGCTCACGCTAGGGAAGTTTTTTTGCCCTTCCCCATGAGTAGGCTTAAAATGCCCACAATAACTTTTGATAGAATTGGATAAAAACATCTCTGGGACATGCGGGCAATCAGGGTTACGTGCCTTGCCAAAGGACACAACACGGGAGCACGAATCAATCGCTGAAATGGTCACCCATCCAACTTCTAACCACGATCGACGTTGATTAACTTCGGTGATCTGACGAGTATCTGTTACCGCGCCCCTCTCTGGGACAGTAGGTTCCAAAAACTGCCAAATGTAAAACACTACTGAAAGTTTTAATAACCCATTCCCTGTATTCAAACTTTTTATGTGGCATTTCCGAGAAATGCAAAAAGTCGCACTTCCATATTCAAAGGTCTTGATTCAATTAAAAAAAAATCGAGTTTGGAGAATCTGATTTATGGTAGAGGGGAGATAACTCAAACAGATTTTTATAGAGTTTTTGAGTGGATTTCCTAATCTTGGTTCTCGTTTGAAACAAGTGACAAAGTGATACAAGAAGAGTAGTATAGCAGTGGTAGGCCATTGAATGTACATTGTACGTCACACAGTTATAAAAATGTTCATAAAGTATTCGAAAATGTGTAGCAGCGCCAGCTCTGTATTTATGAATTCAGGGTGTTCTTACAGTCAAGGACCAAAAAATTCAAGGACTTTTCAAGGACATATCAGCATTTTCCAAGGATGTTTTTTTTAAATGTACATTTGGAATATAACCATTTTTAGAAGCCTTACCTACTTTAACCCTTTACCTTTTTTAACCCTTTACCTTACATGAAAAGCAGACGACACTTGCAAAAAAATTCTTGAATAACTAATTTTTTGTCTCAAAACAATAGGTTATGACCCCTCATTGGAACGAGCTCAATGAGCTCGTTCCAACGAGGGGTCATAACCTATGTTTTTGAGACAAAAATGAAAAAAATAATTGAAATTAAATGGCTATTTTTTAGAATAGACGTGGCCGGTTTTGGCCGTTATACTGGGTAAAGGGTTAAAATGTCTTCTACCTCATCCTTCTAAATTCCAGGAAAACGGTGCTTCTAAAATGCTCTGCAACAAAATTATGGTACTTACAGAATGATACCCAGTTAAATAATGCCTGAACTTTAATTCCTCATTTATCAATTATCCATTATTTATGTTCGTTTTTTTTTTCGTTTTTCAACTAAAAGAAGCGGAAAAGAGATGTTTCAATTGTCCACAATTACACAGGTAACAGTGATATAGGGCAAAATTCAAGGACTTTCAAGGAGTCTGATGGATTTTCAAGTACTTTTCAAGTACATTTTCTGAATTTTCAAAATTCAAGGAGTAAGATTGAAATTCAAGGACTTTTCAAGGATGTGCACACCCTGGAATTATACAAGTTACGCTCGCAGCAGTTTAACTGATGTGGATCTTGCGATAAGCTGAACATCTTTACAATATTTCCAAATATTAAATTCAGCCCTTTGTACCGACTCGTGAAGAAATTAATTACACGAAGGAACGAAAATCTATAATGGGATTATTGGAATGGCCATTTTTTAACCTGCAATACTCTCTGCGAAAACAAACAATTTTTTATTTATTACGAAAAAGCCAACATTTTATCATAATGCCGAGGTCTCTAACATACAGTACGTGGAGAGTGTATTATCACTAAATCACCCGCAGAGTGGAAGTTCCACCCGAGAAATGATTGCAAATTTGTTGCAAAGCATAACCAGCACCAGGAAAGTTTCAGCCAATGGACCTCCGGATTTAACCCGGAGGTCCATTGGTTGAAACATTGCTTGTGTTTTCTGTCCATATGTACAAAATTTGAAAGTTATAGCTTGGGTGATAACTCCACTCCGCGGGTGATTTAGTTACAATCCACTCTCCACGTTCTGTACTAGACATTCCAGTAGGCTAGACGAGCGTGGGTGGGGGTGAGGTTGGGATGAAAAGAACAACCATAATTCCTAATAAGATTATTTTTAGAGGCAGTAAAAGGCAAGTTGTCTCTGTTGTCTCTAATGTACCCAGTGACGTAACCATGGCGGTGCCCGGGGTGCCTGGACATCCCAATCCCTCAATAGGCACCCCCATCCGTGAGCCGATAGATGGTATTTTTAAAGGGTCATTTCAAGAGTTTCAAGGAATGTCTACAAACCAACAGTGTGAAGGTAAAGCAGACCACACATTATTGGATAGTCAGATATATACAGTGTATAACACTAACGAGATCAAACCATATTGACATGTTGGACACACACACAGAGTGAACATGATAGATTGCATGTTGTTCTCATAGCGGACTTCATGCCACAGATCCGTTACATCTGTTTGAACATCAATTAAAACAGGCGGTCTGAAGGAATTGTTCCTTGACTTGATGTCTTGGACAGTATTTGATATCAAGCCTATCATTATATGCCAAACCATGCTTAACTAATTATACCTTACCGGCTGGATGGCTAGTTAAATAGAGAGTAATTGCTTGACTGGACTGATTACGTGAAATAATTCCTGAGAGGTGAGGGACGTTGTACAAACACGAGTGCGCGAATGCGCACGACTGTTTTAAAATGTTGTCCCTGGCCTCGAATGAATTATTTCAGGTTACTTAACGTTACTTAACGTAACGACAAACCCGTCCAGCGCTATTCTCAAAAATCGCCATTGTTTTCTTTAAAACATGAGTTATGACCCCTCATTGGAACGAGCTCATCGAGCTCGTAAAACATAGGTTATGACCCCTCATAATCGAGCTCGTTCCAATGAGAGATCATAACCTATGTTTTTGATACAAAACATGAAAAAATTAGTTATTCAAGAATTTTTTTTGCTAGTGTCTCTGTTTTTCATGTTAGGTAAAGGGTTAAAAAAAACCCCAAAAACCCAGTGAATTTCCCATTACACCCACGGCAAAGCGTCTTCGTTCGCGCACGGATACATGACCCAATTTTTGATTGCATAATTCACTTGTCAAGTTGTCGTTTATAATCAAACCCGGAAATCCCAGTAAATCACACTTTGGAAAGTAATAAAACTTTAAATTTGTGCTCTAACCACGAGATAATCATACAATGGTGAACACGACAGCAATATATATGAATTATTATTTCCGGTGAGACATTAGTTGAAATACGTCAAATAATTAGGTTTCGTCGATAAAACTAATAAAGTAAGTATTATAACTTAACCAAATCAAGTCCACGAGAACCCTAAACAATTTGGTTGTTGAAAGTGTTATTTTCGTGTAAAAATATGTACAAATCGAGACGCTCGAGCTCCTCAACTTAGGCCAAAATGTCCATGGACCTAAAGGTTCAGACAGAAGGGTATAGGTAGCATTTGTCTAACATATCGGGAGCGCGGTGGCTCAGTAGGTAGAGGTGCAGGCTGCAAGCCGAGATGTCCTCGGTTCAAATCCCACCTGCGGCAACCGCGTTGTGTTCTTGGGCAAGACACTTCATCTTCATTGCCCGCGTGGGGGCACGATGACACCGTGTACTAAGGCATACTGCACGTCGATGGTACGCATATCTTTAACCAATCTAACCCTGCCTGTGCGGAGTTACGATGTTGGGGAGCTGGCAGCTGCTCGTCGTTGCTCGGTGGTTCTCTCCGGGTACTCCGGCTTCCTCCACCCATAAAACTGTCACGGTCATGATTAGCCATTGTGCATAAATATGTGACCTTAAACATCAATAAATAAATAAATAAATGTCTAACATATCGGACAAAAACGGCAAGAGCTTCTGACAAATGAATTGCCATTCCAATTTCATTTTTCCCCAATTTCTGCCTCAAAAACAGCTTATGACCAGTCGTTGGAATGAGCTCAGAGAGCTCATTCCAACGACGGGTCATAAACACGATTTTTGCTTTAAAAATAAAACATTTTAATTACTCAAGATATTTTTTGCCAATTTCGTCTTCTGGATTCGTGTTTGATAAAGAGAGGGATAGACACAGCAATAGCCAGTGCTCTCACGACAGTTTGTTTTCCGATAACCAGTCGTGTCCTAAAAACAACGAACAACATTTTGGTATTGATCTAAAGAGGGACACAGTTAAAAAGTGTGTATGCGTCTGAGCAATGAATAATACACGTGTTTTGAATAGTAAACAGGAACATTAGGGTGAAATAGATTTAATTCGACCCAATGTTCTTGGTTTTTTCTGTTTGCAAATTGCAATTTGCTAATCAAATATGGCTGAAAAGCATATGTATATACAGCCTGTTAGACCACCACGAGATAAAGTTCATTAGTTAATGGTGTGACGGAAGTGATCCCCAAAACCTGGTTGAACAAAAATATCGATCGAAGAGGCACGATATATTCTCAAGAACACAACGCAACGAGGAAAAAACTACCATATTAAACCACGTAACCGACATGAACTGAAATATTTGTATTTCACAGTCTGTTCTTTTATGAAACATAAAGAAGTCTCAGATGTTCTGAATGGCATCGCACGGAATTACTACAAAATCACGATGGGGTGGATTTTACACTCAACTATTATTTGAATTTTGGGGAAACGGAAGGAGGAGTATTGACAGATTTCCATTTTATGGACCACTAGTAGTGGACACTCCGCCTACAGACCTAAGAATTTAACACTGAATTTCCCATACCCACTTTTGGAAACGAATTCCCATAGGCATTGTTTAACACAGGAGTAGATCGTAATGTGTTTTTAAGGGGTAAGTTACTGGAGGGACAGCTGTTTGGTTGTCACGGTAACCGTGATGCTATGTTGTGATGCCATCACCATAGTGAAACGATGTGTTTGTGCGCATGCACAGCACGTGTTGTTAGGGTGATACGTCTTTTCGTCGTCCATTTTGTATACTGGAGGCCACTATCTTGGTTTCTATGGTAGCAGGTGGTTGCTATGTTGCCCTCAGGCATACATTAGGACAGACTTATGTTCGGAGGAAGTGTTCTATTGAATAGCAGCAGATTCTTTTTCGTTTACTTCGTAGAATTACCACAAACAACCAGACAATTTCTCCAAATCACCAGAGCGGACTTGGCGAAGTCCCAGTTTGGGCAAATAAGAAGTGCTATAGTACCGGGCGGGCTCCTGGGAGTAATTTCGATTTCATAATCACCACAAACACCCCGACAATTATTTTATTTGGCTTGTATTTCCCACAGAATCCTTTGCTTCTATCTATGTATCTACAAGCTATCTTTTGGCTTCTCTGATCTCATAAATATTCCGACTTCCCTAGATGTGTTTATGTGATGTGAACACATTACAGGTAGCACATAGGCACGTCTGGGATGTCGTGCATTAGTACATATGTGCATGTGTGCTAGTACACAATGTGCGCACATCACAAAGGCACATATAGGTATGACCGGGCTCCTATACAGCTTCTATATGGCTCCTATGTCCAATATAGCTCCTGGCTCATATGCAGGTAGTCTTACCGACGGCTTCCATCTTGTCTCCAACTATCTCTCATATGATTTGCCTCTGTTGTAATCATCCATTACTATATAGTTTCTACCATTCTAACACTTCTCCCGAGCAAATCTCTATCCTATTGTAACTCATTCAAGCTCATAGCTACAACGTCTGTCATAGAAATCAAGATGGCGGCTTCTTTCATACAAAATGGACGACGGAAATACGTATCACCATAACAACACGCGGTGCGTATGCACACTGACACCACGTATCACTATGATAATGACGTCACATAATAGTCGCCCACGAGGGTTACCATGGCAACCAAACATAACGTCATTACCATAGTGATGCGTGATCTTAGTGCGCATGTGCAGTGCGTGTTGTTAGGGTGATACGCCTCCCCGTCGGCCCTTTTGTATGGAGGCCGTCATCTTAGTTTCCATGGTTGCTATGTGACCCAAAGCCCTCTAATAGGACAGAGGTATGTTCGGAAGGTGTGTTACCTTGTACAAGAGTAAATCCAATTATCCAAATAAACCAGACAATCCTTCTAAATCACCAAAATCCACAAAAAATACCCAGACGTTCTTGTCGAAGCCCGAACTGGGCTTATAATAGTAGCACGTAGTGCTATAATCGCGTTCGGTTCAATGGGGCTATATCAAATTACCACAAATAATCCGACAACTATTTTATTATTTCGGATTTTCCCCAAATCCTCGGTATCTACCTGCTATTCGGATTCCTTCGGAATCTTCTGCTTTTATCTATGCTATAGTTTTTGTCTTCCCGACCCTGTTCGTTTTTTTCTGGAGTATATTCCAGTAGCGTACTATATTTAGCCTTACTGGCCTGTTCTGGCTAGTTTTAACCCTCTTCCAGGTACTCTTGTTCTTGTTTAATTTACCCAGATCATCCAGTCAGTTCACTTTATCTCAGCTAACTAACCAATCAGATTGCTTGATTTCCTACAATCTGTACCTGACCATTGATAATATATATTTCGATTAGGATGGACCTGAGTATCCCGGACGATCGTGATATCCGATTTGCCGTAATATTACGTGCTCATGCCACCTGTTTGTGACTTCTGTGTCGAGTTGTTTTCACGACTGTATATATGGCACAATTGTATTGCACCTTTCAATGTAATCGGTTGATGCAACCGTTTGGCAGCCTGAAATTATATGTTCGGCGGGAAAAGTGCTTCTTAAACCATAGATTATGGTCAACTTATAGCAACAACCTCCAAGAACCTGTTCCAAAGAGGAATCGTGAGCTCAAGTGTAGCGAAAGCAAAGCGAGAATTTAGGAATTGCTAGTTATGATCTTCACCTGCTGCAATGGGTGGATCCGGCTAACTGTTCTGCAAATATTAAATGAATTATGCAAATTGTACTGTTTCATGAACAAGGGCGAATTTGTTTTGATAAAACCTAAAATTCTATTGACATTGTTTTAATAACTGACGAATACACTATAATGATGGTTGTTGTATTGTGTGTAAGTGAAGATACGGATGTTATGGAATGGAGTATACCCTTCATTTCCTATTAATTAAGGAACTGGCATACACCGCTGTGTATCTGATGGATTTTTCGAGCGTAGAAGATAACATATGGAGGCTTTTGCACACATTACTGACGTCTTCGAATATGAACAGCCTTGTTTACTTCCCAGTGGCTTATGTACACAAAGAAAACATTAAGAACTCCCTGGATATTTTACGATAGTGCATACTAAAAACTAAAGTGTTAAAACTGACACTTTCAAGGTGTTAAACCCATTCTAACTCTTAGGGTTTGATTTTAACACTCAAAGTGTGATGCTTTAAGCAATTGGACATTACAATCGTCATACATCTGAAACTTGAATGGATGGCACTTCCCATGTGTCTAGCATTGGTGGTTCTTCCAGAATCGTCCATAATTTGATTTGCGCTTGGTGGGTACATAATTAAAAGGACATAACGCAGATGACGCGGATCAGGCTCGAGAGTTCGAGCCTGATCCGCGTCACTTGCGTTGTTTCCTTTTAAGTGTCGCGACATTACACTTGTCAAGTGGTATTATTGTAACACCTGTCAAGTTCTGGGATATCTACACTTGAACAAAGTGCTAGTTCAGCACTTAGTAAGTGTTAAATACAGCACTTCAGGTGTAGTTTTTAACACTTTAGTTTTTAGCGTGTGAGTGTGTTGTTTAATATCAGTAAAGTACTCGCAAAGTAAGCTTCAAAAACTGAATGCTCTCTTGGAAGAACATATCCAGGCTCTTCGAACACACAAAAATCATAGTCTTCGTCATCTTTTCAATGACAGAATTTATGAACCAAAAAGTAACTGTTAGAGCTCAATGCGATACCCATTTTAGTATAGAACTGCAGAGTCAACAAGGCAACATTATTTGGCTTTAAATGGATAAAAATGTCATTTGTAACCTCTACAGAACATGAGCCAGTGTAACAGTTCAGTATCTGCTGTATCTTCCATCTGCTCATAATACAGCTTCTATCCTCCGTCGCATCCTTCAGTCAATCGTTGTATCTGTCGCACAGGTACGGTAACTATCTCCATTCCTGATGCAAAGCTGCTTCCAATTCTCACAGAGTTTCCTAGAATGTCCTAAAGTGCACCAGTCGATTCAGTTCAGGACTCCTCGTAGATCAAGGAATGGTAGTCATTGCAATGCTCTTAGTGAAAATGCTAAACACCAAGCTAACCGTATTCCTTGGTGACGATTTCTAAGTAGAGGACGTTTGATGGCCCTTTTGGACTTCAATATGGCTTTTCCAGGCCGTTCCTAGCCGTTCTCGTCGTCTTGGTAGCCACGGGCTCTTCAGAACAGTACTTGCGAGAATGGCTGTCGTCTTCTCCACCTCATTGGTTTGAATGTATTTTCTCACCAAACGACTGGTAATTCTGTAATGGATGTCGAGTTGACGACTGATTACTTTAAAGAACATACCATTGGAATGCATACCAATAATGTGCTATCTCTGTGCATATGTCATCCTTCTTCATGGGTGACAGATAGTAGTTGAACATTGAACATAGGCACTATAAATACCCAATTCGGAGTCATGCACAAATTATATTTTAGAAAATTCTTCGGTTGCATGGTGCACATAATTCCTGGGACCGGTTTGTGGAACACATTCAATCAAACATGTTCACAACCATTTGTTGGAGCATCAATATAATCATACACTTAACCAGCAATAGACTTTTAATGAACAATGGCATGTTATCCTTCATTATATTTGGGGAGGGGGTGGGGTGGGAGCTTTTTTTATTTGTGTACACATGTACATTAGGGAATGATGCATTGATAGTCGCTTGCCCTGGAGAAGTCAAAACTTTGTGTGGAGTTTCTACGGCGGCAGTTGAAATAACCGGTTTGGGTACAATATGTTTGCTGAGATTCCTACATGGCAGTTATAGCCAGGACCTTTTAAAGTCATGTCTGTTAACTGTATCCGGTAGAAGATATGAGTGACACATTGTATAGGTATCACGGAACTAAATATTTTCCCACAGGCAACCATTATAACGTTCAGGCGAAAATAAAATATGATCACATCACTTTAGTTTTGGCATTCAAATATCTTTGTCAAGTATCGCCCTTCAGACAACTGTTTCTGACCAGAAAACAGGGGGTCATGCAACAAATAAGAGAGAAGAACTGTGTCAGGGCAAAGCCAGCCTAAATATAGGGGCAAGGGGCCTCATATGTAAAGATATTGTAAGTTCAAAATATATTCCGCATCAATGCGAAAAACCCACGTGAATTTCACTTCTCTGTAAAGCTGGACATAGGAAAAACACACGTGGTGTATATCCAGCTTTAGCGCAGGGACCCAGGGGAGAAACGGTATGTTAGATAAGGTCTAATCTCCATTTAACTTATACAGTAGTCGGAGTCTTACGAGACGTAATCGGTTGGTGTCAAGATGTCGTCACGGTCAATTGAGAAACGAGATTCTAAAACGATAGAAATGTCTATCGTATCGTCACCTGATCATTAGGTAACAATCATGGCAAGAACGAATCGGTTTTCTCGACAAGTGAAGTCAGCGTTAAGTCACGCGTGAGATGACTTGTATTGATTCTGCCTCGATATACGTCATCTCCCACCGTTTTGACAGGTGGACAGATGAGCGTCGGTCCACCTGACAGGTTAGGGTAAAAAGTATATATACCTGGAAGAGCAGAGCATTAGACACACTTGGGGTCACACACACGTTGGTGAAGTCCAGGACAGGCGGACTCTGTTTCCTGGCATAAGGGTACCTTCGATCACAGGACCCTGAAACGGCTGGAATTGCCAGAGAGGTCATTCTATGATTGATTTAGCTTAACGTTGATAGGCGGCTACGGGGCCGAATTCGTGAGAAGGAACACCCCAGGTGGAACGTTAAAGTTTAGATTGTCGAGTAGCAGGTATCGGCCTGCAATAGTCAGAAGTGTAGGTTAATTGTATTGTGCGTATTAACCCTTTGAAGCGTCAGACTGATTGCGTTCTGAGTAGTTTGTTTTGCTGTCGAAGCATCGTAATACCGACTGGAGATCGGTGTGAGTGACAATTTCGCCCTAGCACAAAAGGGGCATTTGTGAATCGTGAATTCAACCAGTGAATATTTCAAAGGGACTTTCACGGAGGACTTTCAAAGGCACATAAGGTATGAATAGGCAATATCTGACCCAAATCAGAAGTACGTGTCCTTATAGATGACGAACATTGCTGGTCGGAACCCTCCGACAGCTAGAGGTACAGTTACGCGCAGACGTTGACATTTGAGCCTAAGCGGGTGAAGCTCTTATGGCGAGCTCACAGTAGTAACATTTCCAGTGTGTAGACTATAGTGCCAGTACAGGGCTATAGAATGACTATATGATTGTTTAGAATTATTTAACCATAGCAACCCATTTTCTGTGAAAAGAATCGAATTGTTGATTGTTGAAATATTGAAACGGATTTATTTTTATGTGTAAATAAAAGAATCGTTGTTACTTTAAATCATTCTTTCCATTTATACAGCCTAAAGTGATTAGGAATCACACCTAACGGAAATCGAACCTATTTCAGGCCAATTTGGCAGAGAAGGAATCACGGCGTCGGTCTAACTCAGCTCTCTGCGCCGAGTTCGCGACACTTGGATTCCGACCCTCCACGTTGGTCTAATTTTCCCGCAACTTCATCAGCGGGACTACATAACCCCACGTCAGCCCAGGCCTTACGGGGCCTCAGGTGTCCCTGACATTGATTGGCGAGCGCTACCAGGATATTTCTAAAAGGTAAAAAATGGCTATATGGAAATTTTGTTTTATTTTAACGGCGGTTCTGTTTATGTTTTGACGCGTTCGGTCAGCTGATGCCGTTCAAGGGTTTAATATCGCAATACAGTAGTCCCCAAAAGGATACTTAATAGCCACTATAAATCGGTAGGTTTCAGAATATTTGGTGCGTTTAATTACGTTAAATTACAGAGGTAAATTAGGATCAATTGCCATATTTTTTTTCTTTCTTTCTTTTCCTTCTTCATTCTTTCTGACGAGTGTTGAAGATAGAAAGTAGAAAGAAAAAATCAAAATGGATGTTGTTACACCCCTCGCCCAACTGGTATCATTAGGCAAGGAAATGGGCCTTGAGGGAGCTGAACTTCAGAAGTTCGTTAAAGATGAGCAGAAACGTGAGGCCAAGGAGATTGCCTTACGCAATGACGCAAGGGAGAGAGAGGCCCAAGCAGTAAGGGAGGCAAAAGAGCGAGAGATTCAATTAGAACGAGAGCGTGAGAAAGACGCAAGAGAGGCGAAAGAGAGAGAGATTCAATTAGCAAATGAGGCGAGAGAGAGGGAAGCCCAATTAGCAAGGGAGGCAAGGGAGGCAGAACGGGAGCTCGAACAACAGAGGCACGAGAGAGAATTAGAGCTCCTCAGAGCAAGGGCCGATGTGGAGAATGAAAGTCGGCGCTCAGGGGATGGGAGTGCAGGGGTAGCAATTCATGCCCCACGCCCCCATCTCGCTCATTTCAATGAAAACACAGATGACTTGGACTCGTACTTGGAGAGGTTCGAGCGTTTTGCCTCCAGTCAAATGTGGCCAGAAGACACATGGGCTATGTGCTTGAGCCCTCTGTTGTCAGGTAAAGCCCTCGAGGCTTATACCAGTATGCCTCCTGCACTTCTTAACGACTACAGTGAGCTGAAGAATGCCATCCTTCGGAGATACCAGCTCACTGAAGAAGGATTCCGGACCAAGTTCCGAGAGATTAAGCAGGAGAAGGGAGAAACAGTACCTCAGTATTTTGCCCGAGCTAGGCGGTACTTTGACCGCTGGACTGATCTCGCAGAAGTGAATGAGTCGTATGGAGCCCTGCGAGATCTATTTCTCCGGGAGCAGTTTGTAACTACATGCTCCAAGGAGTTGGGCCTGTTCATCAAGGAAAGGGGTCCGCCCACCTATGATGAGATGGCAACTGTGGCAGAACGCTACATCGAGGCCCACGGTGGGAGTGTAAACGCACCCAAATCGGCTAGGGGTGGGGCAAGCGGGTTGGCAATGGCACCCGTAAGGCAACACCACCCCGATCCTCCTGCGTCGCAGACCAGCCGGAACGGGAGCGCTCCCAAGGACACCACTTGTTTTATCTGCAACAAGCGGGGTCATATTGCCAGGGACTGCTGGCAGAAGCAGGTAAGGACCACTGGGAACATTAGACCACCTCAGCAGGGGGCCGGGAACGCAGCGCCAAGGGGTTGGAAGCAAGGTGACCGCGTAGATCCAGGGCCCAGCAGACAGACGGCAGCGTTCTGTCAAACTATCGGCCCAGAACACAGTCCCCTCCGGGAATGTATACAAGAGGGAGAATTAAGGCTGGAAGACGGGAAGGTTGTCCCGATAATAAGTGGCATGTGTGAGAGGCTCACAACTTCGCAGGAGAAGGTTGATATGCCAGTGTACCCAGGGTATGTGGGACAAAGGGAGATCCGTCTGCTCCGGGATTCTGGGTGCTCCTCTGCAGCGGTTAGAAAGCAACTGGTTGACGACAAGCAATTGTTGGGGCGCGACCATTTGTGTATTTTGATAGATGGGACCGTTAGAAGGTTCCCCATCGCGAGGATAACTGTGGATACCCCATTTTATTGTGGCAAAGTGGAAGCCATGTGCATTGAATCACCTGTGTATGACCTGGTCATAGGTAATATCCCAGGGGTGAGGGCAAGCCCTGATGAGTTATGGTCCAGGGGTAGGGGGCCAAGTTATGGCCCAACGAGGGCAAAGGAAGTTCAAGTCGGTGGGCAAGGACCCCCGGCGGTTGCACTCGGTAACGTACCGAGTAAGGAAGGGAAGGTTCCCAGGGGGAACCAGTCCGATGGTCCAGGGGATGGCCCCTACACGACGAAATGTCGCAAAGTTTCAAGAGAGACGACTCCTGTCCAATTAGGGAGAAGGGGCCGCAGGCGGTCCAGTCTAAACGCCAAACGGCGAGGGAACCCAATGGGGTCATTGGGGAAAGACCCTCAAGCAAATTTATGTGGGGGAGTTGAGCTCCCCCAGAAGTCGGTGTCACCTGTGTGGAGGGGGGAGGCCAGACCCACGCAAATGGCTGGGCAAACTTCCCCAGAATTGAGGGGGCACGGGTCAACACAAGTTGAGTTTGTTAAAGTGGATGGGACCGCTAAGATGGGCGCCCAGGGGGCCGAGGAAAGGGTCCACAAATCAAAGGAGAAGCATCCTAGGTGGCGGAGACCACGTAGAGAGTGCCGGGGGCGCACAGCGCCCAATGTGCGCAAGAAGTCGTCGCAATGGACCGGGGGGTCGACGGCACAAGGGCCAAGGACGGCCAGTGTCGTTCGAAAGACGGTAATCGCCGGGACGAGTGAGCCTGGGGGATATAGCGCCAATGGAAGCTCTTGGGAATGCGACAACGACAGGGTATGGGGACCCTGGTGGAATACCCGTAGGAATAACGGGGCGAGAAGTAGGGGTGTGTCAAGGGTTACCAAAGGGGATACTGGGAACCGGGCCCCTACCAATGGTCGATGGTTATAAAGAAGCAATAGTTGGGTGGCTGTGGGCCTGGTGTCTGGGACGGGGGCTCCAGTCGCAAATATTTTTGTGGATGAGGTGATGAGTTTCGTAAACCCGGTGTTAAGGCCCGGAGGAATTTTCTTATTTTAGTATTATTATTGCTCTGACTGCTGACTAAAGTTGGTTGTGAGTGCGAATGTGAGATACACTGCCCCGTTCGTCGCGTGTGCGTGGACGGGGAGCCTGTGTGTCGAGTTTGGTAAGTATGGGATGCACAAACCCGGTGTTAAGGCCCGGGGAAACCGCGCTTGTTTTTATTGACGAGAGTTTGTTGTGAGTGTGAGGCACACTAACCCCGTCTGTCGCAAAGGCGCGGGCGGGAAATCTGTGTGTTGAATGTGTGAGTGTGTGAGGCACAATTTTAATCCCCTGGTTGAGCTTTGCGAGGGTGAGGCTCAACATAATGCAGGGGTCGTTTGCCCCTTCACAAGACATAGGGGAACGGGAGGCGAAGTTACACTCCGTTGGAATTAACCCGTCTGACGCAAAGGCGCGGACGGTGTTACTCGTCGGAGTGAGTGCCAAGTGAACTGTTTGCAAAATGGGCGAACGTGTATAAAAATGTGTATGTTTAGGTGTAAATATATAGTATTACAGAGAGAGAGAGTGCTGCAAATCTAAGAGCAAGGCTACTCTCCATATGTAAACCCGCAAGACGGGAGCATGTGGTAGGGTGTGTGTCGTGGGAATCGGTATGGCCGACGCATGAGCCCGGTCATGAACCCCACGACCACTAGGGTACAGTTTTGTAGTCTAGAACATGATGGTAGATCGTAAAAAGGTGTGAGAGGCGAGCGTGTGTGGTTTTGCCCCTTGCGTTTTAAGAGATACACAGGGTGTTTCTCTCGGGAAGGGAGTTGTCAGGGCAAAGCCAGCCTAAATATAGGGGCAAGGGGCCTCATATGTAAAGATATTGTAAGTTCAAAATATATTCCGCATCAAGGCGAAAAACTCACGTGAATTTCACTTCTCTGTAAAGCTGGACATAGGAAAAACACACGTGGTGTATATCCAGCTTTAGCGCAGGGACCCAGGGGAGAAACGGTATGTTAGATAAGGTCTAATCTCCATTTAACTTATACAGTAGTCGGAGTCTTACGAGACGTAATCGGTTGGTGTCAAGATGTCGTCACGGTCAATTGAGAAACGAGATTCTAAAACGATAGAAATGTCTATCGTATCGTCACCTGATCATTAGGTAACAATCATGGCAAGAACGAATCGGTTTTCTCGACAAGTGAAGTCAGCGTTAAGTCACGCGTGAGCTGACTTGTATTGATTCTGCCTCGATATACGTCATCTCCCACCGTTTTGACAGGTGGACAGATGAGCGACGGTCCACCTGACAGGTTAGGGTAAAAAGTATATATACCTGGAAGAGCAGAGCATTAGACACACTTGGGGTCACACACACGTTGGTGAAGTCCAGGACAGGCGGACTCTGTTTCCTGGCATAAGGGTACCTTCGATCACAGGACCCTGAAACGGCTGGAATTGCCAGAGAGGGCATTCCATGATTGATTTAGCTTAACGTTGATAGGCGGCTACGGGGCCGAATTCGTGAGAAGGAACACCCCAGGTGGAACGTTAAAGTTTAGATTGTCGAGTAGCAGGTATCGGCCTGCAATAGTCAGAAGTGTAGGTTAATTGTATTGTGCGTATTAACCCTTTGAAGCGTCAGACTGATTGCGTTCTGAGTAGTTTGTTTTGCTGTCGAAGCATCGTAATACCGACTGGAGATCGGTGTGAGTGACAATTTCGCCCTAGCACAAAAGGGGCATTTGTGAATCGTGAATTCAACCAGTGAATATTTCAATAGGACTTTCACGGAGGACTTTCAAAGGCACATAAGGTATGAATAGGCAATATCTGACCCAAATCAGAAGTACGTGTCCTTATAGATGACGAACATTGCTGGTCGGAACCCTCCGACAGCTAGAGGTACAGTTACGCGCAGACGTTGACATTTGAGCCTAAGCGGGTGAAGCTCTTATGGCGAGCTCACAGTAGTAACATTTCCAGTGTGTAGACTATAGTGCCAGTACAGGGCTATAGAATGACTATATGATTGTTTAGAATTATTTAACCATAGCGACCCATTTTCTGTGAAAAGAATCGAATTGTTGATTGTTGAAATATTGAAACGGATTTATTTTTATGTGTAAATAAAAGAATCGTTGTTACTTTAAATCATTCTTTCCATTATACAGCCTAAAGTGATTAGGAATCACACCTAACGGAAATCGAACCTATTTCAGGCCAATTTGGCAGAGAAGGAATCACGGCGTCGGTCTAACTCAGCTCTCTGCGCCGAGTTCGCGACACTTGGATTCCGACCCTCCACGTTGGTCTAATTTTCCCGCAACTTCATCAGCGGGACTACATAACCCCACGTCAGCCCAGGCCTTACGGGGCCTCAGGTGTCCCTGACAAACTGACAGGAACAGAAGTACCGGTCACGTGCACACATTTGCCATGGAATTCCCAACAAAAACAAACCAAAAGTCAATTGTATTTTTTAGGTCCAAAAGTCATGAAATCACCCTCTTTATTTATCTGGAGTATCCAACAATAATGCAAGATGTCAATAGAATGTTTCTAAAGTTTATTGAAACAATATATTTTCCCAAGGCTCTTGATTTTCAGAGATTGCATCATTTCAAGGCGGGTAACTCTAATTCAAATATTTAGTTCAGCGATACCATTAGTGAACTGTCGTTGAAACGGCATGTAGAGATCAAAGGTGGAGAGATTGTTGATAATATAATCGAAACATAGATTGGAACTTTGAAAGCGCCTGAGGAAGGTAGAGTTAACCCCGTGGATGGGACTACTTCAAAGATGACTGAAGCTGAACGCATACAGTGAGATAAACGAAGACAGCGGTGAACTTAACCTCTCGATAAAGGTCATCATTGTCAGATGCAGTTGAACTGTAATGTGTACTCCACGTGAATGTAGCCGTGGCACCCTGTGCTGGATGAGTGAATAAGCCCTGTTGCAGACTCGGAAAGTCAAGGGTTATTGGGGAACATCCGGGTTATTCTTTATTTAAGCCATTTCCAATTCTATTCACCATACTATTACAATGGCGATCGACACGAGAGTGTGTGTGTGTGTGGGGGGGGGGGGGGGGGGGGCAGAGGGTGGTGTCCTGTACTTTTTCATATCCTATATTTCGCTCCATTCCAGTGTTTTTAAATACCATTAGGTATTATTCTTATTAAACCCTTTGAACACTGGTGGTATCTTCCATGTCAGCTGAAAGGCAGCAATTGGAAGAATCCATATTCATTATTTGGGGGGTAGACCAATTAATATTTTCAACGTGCAGCCTTGGGGCTGCACGTTGAAACTATTAATTGGTCTACACCACAAATTCACTGAGAAGCCATCCCACTTAATGAAAATATGGAGTATCATGTTCCTGGGCCCGAAAAGCGGCCACTCGGGCTCAAGCGGTTTTCCTTATCCTAACACTAATAACTGTCGCCACTTGCCAAAAATGTTCTAGAATAACTTTAAGGTTTGTGCCTCCGAACAAATCGAGCGACAAGCCCAAATAAATTAGTAGATAATTATAAAGAGGCCAGAATAAGCGCTATCGCAGAGTCGGAAAGGTCAAATGGTATTGGGCAACATCCGGGTTATTCTGTGTTTACGCTATCTGTAATTCTAAAAGTTCAGCATTGGATTCAGACTTCATACTATTATTCACATTTACTTACTCTGTTTATTGATCAGGATATAATCTTAGCTGTTGAAAGTAACGTAAATCCTAATTAAACAATTAAACAGCATATTCTAGTCTCTAGCCAGCCATGCTTAAAAAAATGTTGATTGGGCCTGTGATGACATCGAAAATAGGCGATAGAATGCGTTCGTTTTGCAAAAAAGAAAAAATATTATTCCAATTACATTGATAGGTACATTGTATATAAGATATCAACAATTTAATAACTGCCTTGCAACCGTTCAGTTGGTAAAATGACTGCCTTTATCACCGCAAGCATGCTGTCTTGCTGGCATTCGGTGTATCGATCACGTCCTCAGCGAACCGACACGTCCCCTTTTTATTAACAAAATAACATCACCAACACACACTTGAACCATCTTAAATCGCTTGTTTCTGTTCACAAATACACTATTGTCATTGGTTGAAGCCAACTGGATCGAGAGACAAATTTAGATTGTCAATTTGGAAGCGAAGAATATAATGTGTCAAACACTGCCTCGCTTCAACGCATTTGTTTACAAAAATGTTTTTCCATAACCTATGACCTAATCATGGAATCCATCGGAAATGGGAGATTGAGAAACCAGGTACTAATACGAAATTCCCGGGATCACCGATCTGATGAGACGCCAGTTGGTATGAGGAGACGATGTTGGTCCGAGAAAGTATGAGCTTTTGAGGAAATGACTCACGTTATAAGTGATTATTTGTACTGTACGTGGAGAGTGGATTGTAACTAAATCACCCGCGGAGTGGGGTTATCACCCAAAGTATCATTTTTAAATTCTCTACATATGGACAAAAAATACAAGCAATGTTTCAGCCAATGGACCTCCGGGTTTAACCCGGAGGTCCATTGGCTGGAACATTGCTTGTGCTTATTATGCTTTGCAACCAATTTGCAATTATTGCTTGGGTGGAATATCCACCATGAGAGTGATTTAGTGATAATACACTCTCCACGTACTGTATATTCTGGAAATTTATGTAGGTAATACTCCAGGGCGCCGGAAGCAGTTCAGGGCAGGGCGAGCCAGACCCCGAGAAAAGGGCATTTACTCGTACTAGCAGCCCGCCATGACTTGCCAAAGCATGCTTGTATCGAAGGCCGATGGCCTGAGATGGGGGAGTTTGAAATGAGGCGTCCCCTCCCATCGGGATGGGCACTTCCTCCTCCAGTCCCAACTCCCCCATTGAATTTTGAAAGCTCCCTGCACGGATTTGGGGTATATTTTAGCTTTACTTCGAGAATAAATCATTGAAAAAATTGATTGACGAACCTGGGAAGGACATTATCTCCCCCCCCCCCCCACCCCCCTCTCGCTCCCGTCCTTCCCTGATAATACTTATTCTTCTCAAAATGAATGTAAATAGTTTTTGGTGAAGCGTCGTCGTAAATATCCTTTTAATATTTTAAAATCGCTGACACCTTCAGGAAAGAGTCTATAGCCTCAAATAAACACGCCTGACGAGGGGCGTCTCTAGAGGTGTTTTAAGGACCCCCCTCCCCCCCCCCCCCCCCACCCAGCCGCAATAACTTTTATAGCCGGGACATTATCATCTTGATTGGGGTCTTATATGTCGATTCGCTCTTGTTTATAATCATACACTTTCTTACGACCCTAGATCTGACATTGCACTTTTATTATATGACAGAAAAAAATCTGTTAATTTAATTGTCTAAAACATTCGTCATAATTCTTGATACACTCCAGTATTGCTGATCTATTCTATTTAATCGCAGTCGAGGTGATATTTCACCGCAATGTCATTGTTGTCTATAAATAGCACAGGTAGGTTGATATAATGATTCCAAATACCTGTGTCCGATAAAAATAGAAACGGACTGAAAAGACAGAGCATACAGTTAAAATTAGAAGTCCTGCCATGAAATGCGCACAAATTGCACGTCGATCTGCGCGTTAATCTACGCGTTGCGACCATAGTAAGGCTATCAAATTTTGTACGTATGGCCTGTGCACAAGCAATGTTTCAGCCAATGGACCTCCGGGTAACCAGGAGGTCCATTGGCAGAAACATTGCCTGTGTTTGCTATGAGTTAGCAGGAGAACCAGCCATGCTTTGGATGCCATTCGATATGGCAACTGCGCGCAATTCCAACGCGCAATTAAGTCTAGGTAAGTGCACAGTTCGAGACAGGACTTCTAGTTTTAACTGTAACGAGGGTGGATTAAGGGGAGCTGAAATCAGCGACCAGAGTTATTTTGTTGCATTTGAATATGCTGTTCTTCTTCGAAAAATATGTAATAAAGCAAGGAATTTGCTAACGATTTTTTATGTCATAATAATAAAACAATAATTCGCCTTCCTTTAGGTAGATACAAAAAATTATCAACCCTTGAGGGGTACGATGATGCCGTGTACTAAAGCGTTCTGCACGTCGATGGTGCACATGTCTTCAACTGCTGTAACTCTGCTTGAGCGGAGCTTGAACAGAGTTAGAATGTTGAGGAGATGACAGTTGTTCGTCGATGCTCGATGGTTTTCTCCGGGTCTTCCGGCTTCATCCACCCGTAAAACTGTCACGGTCAAGATTAGCCAGTGTGCATAAGTATGTGGCCTTAAACACCAATAAATAAATAATAAATATGTGACCTTAAACACCAATAAATTAATCAATCAATCAAACCTTGAAAAGTAATATTCACCGAGACCGTAGGCCTTGGCGAATATTACTTTTCTCAATACAAGCAATTATCAACCCGAGAAAAGTAATATTCACCGAGGCGTCGGTGAATATTACTTTTCTCGGGTTGATAATTCCTTGTATCAACCTCAAGCAAAGTCAATAATTGTATAATGTCACACACACACTCGGCAATACAAAATGAGGATCTGCAGTACTGATGCGGATAATTAATTCGGCATACCGATATAGTACATGTTAATTAAATAAGATCTTACGTCACGACTACAACATGTATATTTTACATATCCCCCCCCCCCCCCCCCCATAAAAAACCCAAGAAATTTCGAGTTTTTCAGTAGAATTCCACCTGAGTAATATTCCAGTTACATCATCAAGGAATGCCTCCAATAAATGTATGCCTTGATGATGTTGTTCAAACATTTGATCAGTTGGGAATCATGCTTAACATCATCACCCATCAATCGTCCATCTTTGCGACGCCCCTGTGTTTAACAGGGGTTATGTAGTGAGATTTACAATAGCACTTGGGTTCCGTCGACAGTCTCTGAGCGACAGCTGCACACCAAGTTGATCGTATTTCTCCCTCCAATACCAAATTTACACTCTATGCCTCTGACATAGCAGTAGACAGTAACTCCGTGATAGTAGTAGAAACAGTAAGAGGCAGTAATGATAACTACCTGTGGTACTGGCCCTCAGAAAGAACCAGTCAGTCTCTTTTTCCACTTTTCTTGTTTTATTTTATTTTATTTATTTTTTCATTTTATTTTATTTTTGCCTTTTGTAGACAATAGACATTGGCGTAATCATGATATCAAGACATCTTCAGTGGCATTCTTGTGTAAAATGTCATTACCTCCCAAGTCATCATACTTATGTTACTGCTCGGGAACTTCCGCTTCCGTTTCATTATATTTTTTTCTATTGCAACCTTCCCTGAAATACAAATTACGTATCAGAGCAATGTATTTGTAGTCGATAGAAATGTGTGTGCTTTAGGGAAAAATAATCAGTATATTTGATAGAGCGGTTACTCTCATTCTCTTGACCTTTCATTTTTCTGATAAGCTTTATTCTTAAGTGATAAGTGCCCGCCATCCTGATGTTTTATCATAGGTCAAACATCCCCGTTCGGTATTCAATTTTACATGCTCACTTTCCTTCGAAATTTCGATATTGCCGATTAATATTTCGCAAGAAGTACATAAAATTACAGACAGTTAATTACAGAGATGACGTAAAGTACAGTACATGGAAAGTGTATTGCCACTAAATCACCCACAGAGTGGAGATTCCACCCAAGTAATAATTGCGAATTTGTTGCAAAGCATAACAACCACAAGCAATGTTTCAGCCAATGGACCTCCGGGTTAAACCCGGAGGTCCATTGGCTGAAACATTGCTCGTGTTTTTTGCCCATATGTACAGAATTTGAAAGTGGTACTTTGGGTGATAACCCCACTCCGCGGGTGATTTTGTTACAATCCACTCTCCACGTACTGTATGTTGAACATATCGGTGTGAGCTTCAGGTAAACACTGATAGAAGGTACTGTTATTCTACCTTTATTACACACCTACAGTACGTCCGCCGTGGACTGGTCACTTTCCACTGGTGGGCAATATTTCCACCGACGCAATGATATCAAATTTCAAATACTAATTATAGGAATAATCATTAAAAATTTAATTAATGAAGCAACGGGTACAACCTGGTGCTTCATTAATTACAATGTTGATGCGGAAAATGTTTATTACCTGGTAAACGCAATCTTGGGCATGACAGCCCACGCGTGGGTTACGACTAGTCTACGGCGGCTTTACTGTATCATTGATACGGACTTATATAAATTCAGTCATCAAATCTCTCTTGTAGTATAAGATGGAGTGTGATATTGCAAATACTGGCAAAACGCATTTCCGCTACTGCAAAATCGAAAACGAGACTCGACGGGAAATGTGTTCTCTTCTTCCACCTCGCGCTATAAATGTGCTCTAAATCCACAGACCATAAATTAAGAAGTTTTACATATTTATCGTTGTACAAATGTTTCAATTTATTTTTCAACGAATATTGTCGAGCCTACATTAGATTTGCGTCTGATGATGACGATAGAGTCCACCCAGTCCACTACAGAGATAAGGAACACGCCGTGGCAACAACTGCAACTAGGAGTTTGCTGTCACCTTTCGACCAAAAAGAATTCATCAGATTCCGAAACTGAGACGCTAATTTGAGAGCAGGTATATAATAAAAAGTTTATCAATACAGTGAAGTTTCCTGGTGTCCTGTATCGCATCGAATCGAGGACATTCAGCCAAGTAGTATCGCACCATTTTTACCAACCCGAAGCCAGCCGTATCCCATGAGGCCGAAGGCCTCATGGGATACGGCTGGCTTCGGGTAGGTAAAAACCCGTACCACGTGATCAGACACGGGGTAACGAATTTAACTATTGACTTTCCGTTTCAGAAGTACAATCTATTTCATGTGTGAACACACACAGCATGAGATCTTTTATCTTCCATTGTTGAGCCATACAGGTTTCTGTGGAATTTTTGTGCAAAAGAGTTTTTGTGAAAATATGCCGATATGACTAGTATAAAAAAAATTATACGAGGTATGGACAATTTGTGGATTTCGGAACGAGGCTTCCACTGGGTATGGGAAATTTGTCAGTGGCTGGGCGGACGTATCGTGGGTTTCAATGAATATGGTCTCATACCACGTATCCATCAACCAATCAAATCAAAAACTTCACTTTGGTCAATAGATAAAAGGCCACACCCACCTTTCCATTCGGCTGACTGGTTCAAGTGGACGGTTGTCTCACCTTATCGACTATCAGAACCCATCAGCTAATTGCTTTACAGATAGCTAATTGCTTTACAGATAATTAATTGGCCAAGGTGTGAGAAAAGCATTCAGATTATACAGAATTTTGGACATCAACTGAAAGGAACAAAAGTCAAGACTTGTGTCCGATAGGTATTTGTACCGGGTGGTAGACACAAGATCATATTTTCCGAGTTAATCCGCTTCCCAGTCATCTGTCAAACCCAACAGCGTACATAGAGGGCCAAACGTCAATGGAAACACTGCTTTGTTTTAAACGTTTGTGACAGGGGAACAAAACTCAGTTGGTAAACTAGCAATCTTCAACAATCACTATAACGAAAATATATTGAACATTCCTATGCCATGCGCTTCCATAATGTGACTTTTGAACATTTTATTTAATCTTAGGAATTGTAAAACTTTCCCATCTTCGTAATGCTAATTTCCAATCCACGAAACGACAATTTCAGGGCAGATAAGCAGACTGTTTTTCCACTAATATAACCCTTTACCTAACATGAAAAGCAGACGACACTTGCAAACAAAATTCTTGAATAACTAATTTTTTTCATTTTTGTCTCAAAAACATAGGTTATGACCCCTCTTTGGAACGAGCTCGACGAGCTCGTTCCAAAGAGGAGTCATAACGTATGTTTTTGAGACAAAAAATGAAAATACAATGAAAATTAATTGGCGATTTTTGAGAAAAACACTGGCCGGTTTTGGCCGTTATGGTGGGTAAAGGGTTAAAGATAAAAGCTGGACATGACCAGAAAACCCAACTATATTGATAATCTCTATTTATTATGTAACTATCACAAATAGCTCATCATTATAGCTGTTGTTTGCTTATCAAAATATGGTTCGCCGAAAAACGAGTCTCAACCTTTTCATATCCATGCCTGTCTCAAACGAGGCTCAAGTGACGAACACAGATGTACGAACGTTTTCAAGACGACAATTTTACAAACACGAAGTAAAATCTCAGAATACTTTTGAGATCAACATTATGGAAAAACATTCGAAAATTTCTTTGAGAACCCGTCAGATGTCGTATTCAATTTCTAAATATTCATGGTCATATATTAAACAATTTATTGCAACATTCAATCTATCTGGGTTATCATATTCCGTAGTTTGCGGCTCATTTCAGAAAACTTGTATAGTCATCTTATGCAACCGTAGTAATAACGATTAGAAAATGCAAAAGGACATACTCCGCTGAGAGTGGATTAACACTCGTTGAATGTAGTATCTAACCAAACAAAAGCCTTCATTCTTTGAAACATCATAACACGTGTACGAAAAATTCAAATTCAAACGTTACTTGTATTGCCTTTCTTATTTCAAAGCATGCAAGTTTTTTTTCTGGTTGGAAATTACATTTTTTATTGTCACCAGCGACTTTGGATTCGTGTTCCACAAGCGCCACGGTTCGAGAGTTCTGGTGGGGTTGAGAGTTGGAGAGAGGATAGTTAAGGGTACTTCTCCTCTTTTCCCTACGGAAGCCCATTAGTGCCATGGGAAAAAAATATCTTTGCGAATATTCGGAAACCTTTGCGAATATTCGGAAACCTTTTGGGAATATTCGGAAACATCTTTGCGATTATTCGCAAAGGTTGCGAAAATTCGCAAAGGTGTTTGCGAATATTCATAAAGGTTTGCGAATATTCGCAAAGGATTGCGAATATTCGCAAAGATATTTTTATCCGTGGCACTATGGGGCTTCTGTATTTCTCCGATTCCAGAAATAAATATTTTATTTTTTTTATTCATTTTCTATCGTATAAATGATATGGACAGTTCTTCAGCAAGCAAATAATCTGACAATTCCACGAGGTTCACTGTCAAACGTTCTATCAAACCTGGTTATGTGATTGCACTATAAACATTACGAAAAAGAAAGAAGTAAAATGCAGGAAGAAAAAATCATACCCCATGCGTCTTCTTTAATGATGATATACGCCTTAGTCTTGGAAAGATGTCTGCTTGCAGTTCTTCAATGAGATAATTTTACTGCGGATCAAGCTCTCTGTGAGGAATTCGAAGCTGTTATGGGCTATTTGTTGACCCACTTTTCGATAGGTTTCCGCGCAAGCTGCCATTGATGTAATGTGATGTCTGTCGTAAACCGAGCTTTGTCGCTACTGGGGGTAATAGATTCACGACGCGTATTCAGCCAAAACACAAGGAGTGTCGCATGAATCCGTGCGTGAACGTATGTCTCACCGTGACGAACCCACCCGTTTCGTTTTTGCTGGGGTGGTTCTTATCCTGCAGTTGTCAATGACTTTTCCTCAAAAAGCATAAATCAACAGGGGTTCACTGAAATTAACAATTTTAATGCATATAGAAAAATATGATAGTTTGTAACTTACATAAAATCAAATTAATAAAACACAAACGTCAATAACACCCCATGGACCCGGTTTTTGAGTCACTTACGGGTCCGTGTTATCTGTTCTCGCTGGTTTCTTCTTCCTTGTTGCTGGTGCTTAGACTCTGGTCGCTCTTTCACGAACACACAACTCGTCCACTGAGTTCCAATGTGTTCTATGTGCCTACTGGCACATAGAACACATTGGAACTCGGGGACGAACTGGAACTTCACTCTTTCCCTACCGTCGCATGGCTACTAACGTATTGTCACTTTACCGGACGCCTTTCCTCTAACATGTGACGGAATGTCACTCTACCACTGCCGTCGCACGGGCACTAACGTTTTGTCACTTTACCGGACACCTTTGCTCTTTCACGAACACGCAACTCGTCCCCTGAGTTCTAATGTGTTCTATGTGCCGAGTGGCACATAGAACACAATGGAACTCGGGGACGAACTGGAACTTCACTCTTTCCCTACCGTCGCACGGCTACTAACGTATTGTCACTTTACCAGACGCCTTTCCTCTAACATGTGACGGAATGTTACTCTACCACTGCCGTCACACGGGCACTAACGTATTGTCACTTTACCGGACACCTTTGCTCTAACATGTGACGGAATGTCACTTTAACACTGTCGTCGCGCGGCCACTAATGTATCGTTACTTGACTGAACTCTTTTCACTCAAGCAGTCGCCACTTAGAGAGTTAAGTGCTCCCCTCCGTTTATCTTAGAATAATGTTTATACAGGCAAAACCTGCTCATTGTATGTACGACTTGCCTTCTACAACAGGTAATACCGTCTAACTAAATGCCAACCTTCGTGAGCCCCCGGGGCTCGAACTTCCTACTTTCGATCCTACACTCACATGAGGCCACCGACTCGGTCCGCGTTTGTTCCTACTCTATATATGAGCTCTGTGGCTCTCCTTACATTACAGGTGCCTATACTTTCGCACCGATGCGGCACCTCCTATAACCTATAGCATGGGTCATCCCCAGCTCCTCGCCTCCGACCCAGTCTTACACGGCTTGAGACTGGAATGAATTTTTCGATAATTCCCGACTCTTTATTCGACCACGAGGGCATTAATTCTCATCTTACTTGCTTCTCATGAACCTGGCCGCTTAGATCTGTCTTAATTTAATATTCGCTTTTAAGTTCCTTTGACAGTCTCGCATTTTTGGTATGTACTGACATTCGGTGACAGACCAAATACGTAATATGGGTGTGTGTCCAGAACATGTGCGAAGTACCATTTTTACAACAATTACCTATTCACTGGCCATAATTACATAGATAATGACTCTATGAGAGTACTGGTCTCACTCCTGCCTTTACTCTATTACCAGACAGCTCATTATGGGAGTCAGCACACGCACAGTAACGACCATAAACGTCCATGCTTAATTAGCAGCGCCTGTGTATATGCTGATCTGTTTAAGTGACAAATCGGTTTTCGGGGTTCGCTAGATACCTATCTTTTCGTTTTATATTTAGCCCCGTGAGAAAGATTATCAAAAATATATACACTTTTAAACAAGAAACTTCACCTTGACAATGTCTCATTACTCAGAACGATCTATGTATTCTTGAATGTTCCAGTTATAGATATTCCAATCAATAAGTATTTTTTTCATTAATATGAGACAAGTGAATCCAAACATAGGTGACCGATTATTTAACTGGTTGAGTGCTGGAAACCACTATTAGAACTTTCAAAAAAATGGCTAACTAACGCGTGATGGCAGTAGCTTATCTTTACTTTGAAGCTAAAATCGAGGATACCAGAAGAAAAGCCAACATTTTCCTTGCTCATTTTTCATATTCAGTCAAACGCAAATAATATTTTGTTTATATAAATTTGTTTTATCACAAATTATTGATTTGTAATAAAACAAATTTGGATCAACAAATTCAGACCACCAAAACAATGTACCCTCAACCTGTTAAGAGCTAGACTGGATTCAGGTCATTACAGCATCGAGTTCCTTGTAGAATTTGACTTGTGGCTTGAGAGCATGATTGCAGATGTAAGTAATTGTGTGTACACCAATGCCGAATAGGACCCCCGACTTGAGGGGACGAGAAAGGAGAAATTCCACATAGTGAAAAATATTGAGTTTGGAGAGAGAGTGTCTTACAGGGCGTATGAAGTTTTCGGACGAAGAAAGGTTGTGGAAATCGGGCATAAGTTGTGCTATCCGGAGCTGCCCCCGCCATTTATCTGTCTTAATAGCAATACACTTCGAAAATATACTTACTCCTGTTATCGAGTTATAGTATCAAATGAACTAAGTTGTAGGCTAACCACAAGAAATTTTCTTTTACATTTTTTATAACTTCTATAGCCTTGAGATAATGAGAGCTTTATGGAGTGATGTGAAAGTTGGAATTACTTGGAGAGAAGTGAAATGAAACTTTATTTGTAGTATTCTATCAAATAATTTCAACTGATAAGAGTACACATGGAAATTCCCCTGTAGGTAAAGCACTTTTTTCTCCGATGGTGTTTCCAAGACGGGAGGGTTTACAGGAAGCGAGCAGGGATGTGGCGACAGGGGGTGGGGGGTCTCACCCCCAGCTAGGAGTATTTTTTTTCAATAGTTGGAAATTCCGAAGTCAAAAATCAAATAGTTGGAAATTCAATAAATTAACATTGTTCATGAAAAATATTAAAATTCCAACTAATGATGAGAAATTTTGAAGGAACGCGGTAGCTCAGTGGTAGACTGTTGGACTTCTTTGCTAGAGGTCCCGAGTTCGATCCCCGTTCGGGACGACCCGCGTTGTGTCCTTGGGCAAGGCACTTTATCCTGGTTGCCTACATGGGGGCACGATGACGCCGTATACTAAGGCGTACTGCACATCGATGATGCACATATCTTCAACCGCTGTAACCCTGCTTGAGCGGAGCTTGAAAAGAGTTAGAATGTTGAGGAGCTGACAGTTGCTCGTCGATGCTCGGTGGTTCTCTCCGGGTACTCCGGCTTCCTCCATCCGTAAAACTGTCACGGTCACGATTAGCCATTGTGCATAAGTATGTGACCTTAAACACCAATAAATAAATAAATATGAGAAATTTTGATCTTTTAGTTCCAACTGGAAACTTGAGTTTCAAATTTCCTACTCTAAAATTGATATGGCCTCAAAATTTCGACTCTGACATCAGTCCGGTAAATTTTCTGACCCAGACATATTATAAATGATGCCTTTTCCGTTTCAGGACTAGTGAACATTTTCAGAAGGGTTCATAACCCTTTACCCAACGCAGACGATTTCAAAATTCATTATTTTAAATATCATTTTTTTAATTTTTTTTAAAAAAATTTCAACAAAACCAGATCATGAGACCGTCGAGCTCGTTCCAAAGAGGGGTCACATGGTATGGTTTTGTTGAAATTTTTCGAAAAATAATATTTTTTCAGCAGCTGTATTTGCATATTACTTGGGCGGATGCGGGCGATTTGTTGGGTAAAGGGTTAAAAGATATTAAAAGATATCACAGAGCGCTGCAGTGCAACCACCTATCGAAACCACAAACAGTTGGAGACACTTAAGGTCATCAAAGTTCTCTTTTGGATGTTTTTTACCACAGGTATTCACAATTTCAATTATGTTCCTCGTGTATGAGGGAAGAGTACAGAAGTTTTTTTACAAAGATGTCAATGACAGACATTCCACAGAAACATAAAATATGAACAGCGGGTGGTTCCACTGCAATGATCTGGTTTTAGGGAATGAGGCGAACTATTTTCGTTATTTACAACCCGTAATACATGTCTCGCGGCGCCACTAGCTACATAAAGGTCAGAGAGTATTGGTGCACTCCGATGTAACATAAAGCTTTCTTATTCAACTCAAAGGAAACACATCTGATAGTACATTTCGTACATAGTTCTGTTCTGGAACCACACAAGAAGTTCTCTGTCTACTAATGGAAAATATGGATAGAGAGTTTATCACCTGCAGGATTATTAAAACATAACGTACAATATGTAAATTTCAGAGCTATTCTTTCATGATTGTCTTTGACTTTCTCCTGTTGTGTTTTTTGATGAACAAGATATAGAAAAACACAGACTTTTGCGAATTTGTTATTGCATGTTGGAAGAATGTCTTACTTCTTTTTGACTGAACATTCCATATTCAAATAACATTTCTGAGAGCAAGTTGTTATACAGTTAAAACTAGAGAAGTCCTGACATGAAATGGGCACAAATAGCACGTCGATCTGCGCGTAAATCTACGCGTTATGACCATAGTAAGGCTATCAAAGTCTGTGCATATGGCCTGGGCACAAGAAATGTTTCAGCCAATGGACCTCCGGGTAACCCGGAGGTCCATTTGCAGAAACATTGCATGTGTTTGCTATGAGTAACTAGGAGAACCTGCCATGCATTGAATGTCACTCGATATGGCAATTGCGCGCAATTCCTACGCGAAAGTAAGCCTAGATAAGCGCACTGTTCGTGACAGGACTTCCAGCTTTAACTGTACTGTCGCAATTAATAGTACATCATCTCTCGATTGCAACAAGGCGCCATCCGCAATGCTAAGCGGACATGGATTCGGTTAAAAAATCTCTCATGCATTATAAGATGTATCGTAGATGGCGCCTTGTTGCACTCAAGAGACGAGATCTGGCTTTTGTGTAGACGTGAAGCGTATATACGAGCAGGGTTTGAAAGACTGTGGTTAAGGTTTACATTATAATAACACTTTGACCGTTCAATGATTCGCCGCAGTTCTCATGTGAGAAGGCCCTGATTAGCCCTGTGCTCGCTGCCCCAACAGCTCGTCTCTACTCCCAACACTTGAAAATGAACTTATGACATCCCGCATCCCATTCTTCAGAATTTCTCCGATAAGAATACTAACCCTCTTCTGTGTGTCACACAAATACCAACGTATCCTTCATTGTCCCATCCCACTTCCCTTTTATACTCCCAGTGAATCTTATTTTTGTTAGACTCCTATTTTGGACATTCTAAATCAGAGTCTCCACTACTCCTAAATTACACATTTAGCGCTCCCTTTTACAGTCTTTTTTCCAAATATTTCCCTTAAGCTCCAACGAACGCGAACTCAACTTGAACAGCAGTGACCCCCCTCAAAGATGCCATCCAGGTACTCCTCAAAACCTGGTTTGTCTTTACCACACAGGCAACCCAAAGATCTCGTTGCTTTGACCTCACCCAATAGAATGCAACGAATGGTCGTCAGTCTCTGGTAGTGGTTCTTGTAAAGGTAGTTGATGTCTGTACAGTACAGTCGCAGTGGACTGGTCGTAATCCACGCTTGGGCAGTGATGTTCACGCCCGCGTTTACCATGCAGTGCAGGTAATAAAAATCATCATCAGCAAAAATTTAATTAATGAAGCACCGGGTACAACCCGGTGCTTCATTGATTAAATGTTTGATGATTATTTTAATAATTAGTGTTCGGAATCTAATATTGCATCCGTGGAAATATTGTCCACCCGTGGAAAGTGACCAGTCCACGGCATTCGTACTGTATTTAGCAAATCCTGACATATGGGTGTGAGATAGTTGTTTGTATCCGGTCACATGTCGTTCTAGCTGGCGATAATGGAAACCATCAGAGCCTTTCGTGGTGCATTAACATTACAGCCCTGGCATTCTGAAAAATGCATGAAGCAAGAATTTGTCCCACGCATAGTACTTTGGCTTACAATCTCTTTCTTACATAAAAACGTCTGTCAGGACACCTGAGGCCCCGTAAGGCCTGGGCTGACGTGGGGTTATTTAGTCCCGCTGATGAAATTGCGGGAAAATTAGACCGACGTGGAGAGTCGGAATCCTAGTGCCGCGAACTCGGCGCTGGGAGCTGAGTTCGACCGACGCTGTGATTTCGTTTCTCCTCTGCCATATTGGCCTAAGATAGCTTCAATTTCCGTTAGGTGTGGTTCCTAATCACTTCAGGCTGTGTAATGGAAAGAATGATTTAAAGTAACAACGATTCTTTTATTTACACATAAATATAAAGCCGTTTCAATATTTCAACAATCAACAATTCGATTCTTTTCACAGAAAATGGGTTGCTAGGGTTAAACAATTATCAACAATTATATAGTCATTCTATAGCACTGTACTGGTACTATAGTCTACACACTGGAAATGTTACTACCGTGAGATCGCCATAAGAGCTTCACAAATCTGAAATGTTATTACCGTGAGCTCGCCATAAGAGCTTCACCCGCTTAGGCCCAAATGTCAACGCCTGCGCGTAACTGTACCTCTGGCTGTCGGAGGGTTCCGACCAGCAATGTTTGTCATCTATAAAGCCACCGTACTTCTGATTTGGGTCAGATATTGTCTACTCATACCTCATGTGCCTTTTGAAAGTCCTCCGTGAAAGTCCTATTGAAATGTTTACTGTTCCTGGTTGAATTCATGATTCACAAATGCCCCTTTTTGTGCTGGGGTGAAATTGTCACTCACACCGATCTCCAGTTGATATTACGATGCTTCGACAGCAAAACAAACTACTCCCAACGCAATCAGTCTGACGCTTTAAAGGGTTAATACGCACAATTAACCTGCACTTCTGACTATTGCAGGCTGATACCTGCTACTCGACAATCTAAACTTTAACGTTTCACCTTGGGTTTTCCTTCTCAACGAATTTGGCACTGCAGCCGCCTATCAACCTTAAGCTAAATCAATCGTGGAATGCCCTGTCTGGCGATCCAGCCGTTTCAGGGGTCCTGCGATCGAAGGTACCCCTACGCCAGGAAACAGAGACCGCCTGCCCTGGACTTCACCAAAGTGTGTGTGACCCCAAGTGCGTGTCTAATGCTCTGCTCTTCAAGGTATATATACTTTTTACCCTAAACTGTCAGGTGGACAGACGCTCATCTGGCCATCTGCCAAAACGGTGGGAGATGACGTATATCGAGGCAGAATCAATACAAGTCATCTCGCGCGTGACTTAACGGTGATTTCATTTGTCGAGAGAACCGATTCGTTCCTGCCTCTCATTGCTATACTAATGATCAGGTGACGACACGACAGACATTTCTATCTTTTAGAATCTCGTTTCTCAATTGGCCGTGACGATATCCTGCCACCAACCGATTACGTCTCGTAAGACTCGTGACTACTGTATATCTTAAATGAGATTAGACCTTATCTAACATACCGTTTCTCCCCTGGGTCCCTGCCCTGAAGCTGGATATACACCACGTGTGTTTTTTCCATGCCTAGCTTCACAGAGAAGTGAAATTCGCGTAGGTTTTTCGCCTTGATGCGGAATATCTTTTGAACTTACAATATCTTTATATATGAGGCCCCTTGCCCCTAGATTTAGGCTGGCTTTGCTCTGACAACGTCTATCTTTTTTCACAATTTAATTGGTAGATTAAAATAAAACAGACAAGATGAGCAACCTTTGGTATCAATCATTTATGGCAGTGGCGGCTCATCCACAGCAGAGCGAGAGTAGAGTAAGTACAGAGCTCCCAAATTAAATTCTTTTCTCAAATATTTTGAGCCCATTTGAGTCCTGGTATGTCTTAAAGGATGTGTCGGAGCATTGTTTTTCACGGTACTCCATGCATTCCCTCTAGTAACGCACAAAATATGTCCTCAATTTGTTGTACTTGCTTGAGGGTCCAATTCCGAGTGTGAGGGTCCTAGTTTGGGCAACATTTACGTCGAATAATAACGTAAAAAGTCAACATTTTGATGATACATACAAGCCTTCCAAAAGGTCTAGGGTCTGGGGTTTGGCGAGTTTCATACCTGAAAACAAAAATGTTCTCACACCGAGCCGAGCCATGGTCAGAATGGTGTTTCCAGGATCCTATCTTCCCCAACTCCAGGAGCACATGCAACATCCCTGATTTCCAGTTTGCTTTTGCTTTACCTGATGGATACGACTGTTTCGTTTGGTAGTTTAACTCATAATCGTGAAAATCGTCGACAATATTATGCTCGACAGATATAGAGGATATGGAATGGGTGTTTTTCTCATATAATATTTCAGAAACGAGTCTAAGAATTTTCCGTTTTGGTGAGCCTCTGGCGAGCTCAAACGGACAATTCGGACGAGTTTCATAAATATTATATGAGAAAAACACTCATTTCATATTCTATTTATCATATGACACACAAACGCACAAATTAGTCACTCAGTATGACTTTTTAACCGATCACCTAACTTGAGTTGCAGACGGCACTTAGAAAAAAACACCCTCGTATAACTAAAAAAAACATTTTCATTTTTTGCTTCCAAAACATAGGTTATGACCCCTCATTGGAACGAGCTCGTTCCAATGAGGGGTCATAACCTATGTTTTGGAAGCAAAAAGTGAAAATATAAAATAAAATGAATGGCGTTTTTTTTGTAGGTAAAAGATTAATACAATATAACCCACCCTAAATAGGACAAATAACGTAAATTCTCCCTACTGAACTTATGCAAATTTGACCCAGTTGTATTTTGTTTAGCCAATCAAATTGTCCAGTTTTGAAATGACCAATGAAAGCTCCCAACTCTAATTATGCAAATTATGAAAATGTGGCTCAGTTGTATTTTGTTCAGCCAATCAATTTGTCTAGTTTTGAAATTGACCAATGAAATTGACGGAAGGCTTTATTTATCACTGATTAATATGAAAACAAATATCAAATGTTTAAAGTGCACAAAACGGACGAGTCATTTGATAAATAATAGTACTAAATATTTTACCATAGACTCCCATTTTAACGTTAGTGTGAAATAAAATATGATCGCATTTTAATTTGGACATTCAAATATCTTTGTCAAGTTTCCCTCTTCAGACTACTTTTCTTTCCCCAAAACTGGGGATCATGAGCAACGAATAAGATAGAAAAATTGACAGGATGGGAACAACCGGTTATGAGCACATTTTTTCAGGAAATTTCCATAGAAAACGCACCAATAGTCAATTGTTTTCTTTAGGCCCAAAAATTCATCAAACCACCCCTCATATTTATCTAGAATATTCAGCAATGATGCCAGATTTCAGTACAAAGCTTCAAATGTTTTTTAAAACAATATTTCTTCTCAAAGCTGCTTAGTTTCGGAGACTGCATCATTTCCGAGTAGGAAGGTATCACGAAGTCAAATATTTAGTACTATCATACCTGTAGCCGTATTGAAATTGCCCCCCCCCCCCCCCCCCCCACAGAAGATTTGTGAGTGCATTAAGCGTGTAGCACCTCTCTGTGCGTCTACACCCAAATTAAAATCAGTATTTCAATAGTAATTTACATTTTTGAAAAGTTACAAAAACGCCCTTGTCTCTGTCCGTGAATTTTTTTACTCTCTTCTTTTTCAATTTTTCGTGCTCCCTTCGTCCACACATACTTAACAATGGATGATTTGTCATCGAATACAACTACCTCTGTTGGCGACCTATTAAATCTGACTGTGAAAGAATTAGTATAGGTACAGAATGCACAAGGCGTCACCTGATGGTGGAACCGAATTTCTGCGACCACTTCATTGTTGTACCTTATCTATTCCAGTTACATGATGCAGTCAGTGTTTGCACAAGCTATCTTATGTGCAAAATTTAAAACTTTTATCTGTTTCGTACAGTACCCTACCCGATTTCATGCATATTTTTGGAGCTGCACTTACCACCTCAATCGACCCAGATTTTCAAACGTACAGTACGTGGAGAGTGTATTATCACTAAATCACCCGCAGAGTGGAGATTCCACCCAAGCAATAATTGCCAGTTTGTTGTAAAGCATAACCAGCACAAGCAAAGTTTCAGCCAATGGACCTCCGGGTTAAACCCGGAGGTCCATTGGCTGAAACATTGCTAGTGTTTTTGTCGATATGTACAAAATTTGAAAGTTATAGCTTGGGTGATAACCCCACTCCGCGGGTGATTTAGTTACAATCCACTCTCCACGTACTGTATGATCAATAGCGATAAAACGGACATGAAAGCCGATGTACAATACTATATGCAGTACAGCCGCCGTGGTCGTAATCCGGGCATGAGCGGTGATGTCCACGCATGCGTTTACCGGGTAATAAAATCATCAGCAGCAAAATTTTAATTAATGAAGCACCGGGTTGTATCAGTTTCTTCATTAATTAATTTTTTGATGATTATTCTTATAATTAGTGTTTGGAATCTAATATTATTACGTCCGCGGAAATATTGCCCACCTGTGGAAAGTGACCAGTCCACGGTGGCTGTACTGTACTTGTTCAAAATAACAAAATTCTATCTGATACTGTTTTGGGTGGGGTGGGGGGAGCTTCCTGTGACATAGTGAGCGATTTATGTGTGTAAAAGACAAATAAGTCTCTATCGTCCCTCTTTAACTACATGGTTGGTGTTACATGTTTATCTGACAGCGATATGGACGAAATTGTGACGCCAGGCGCACCAAATCTGTCAAATCCGACACTGGCCAGCATGTAGCCCTCTAAACTCCGCTTTCACAGAATTTAAGCTAAACATTTTTGATGATGCTTGTGTGCAGATATACCTTCGTAGAAATCATTGAAGCATGCCATTCGCATCTGCCCAGGTGATATATTTGTAAATTAGATAATTCTATGAGAGAATGAGTTCGCCACCTGGCGGCCAATACTATAAAACTTTTTTATAAATATGTTTTCCAGAATTGTATTTTCTGTTTATAGAAGTAACTGGATCAATTAGCGTTTCAAAAGACGTGGCAGTTTACCGGTAGGTAAACTGTCACGTCTTTTGAAGCGCTAATGATTTATTTCATGGATTTTTATTGACGGGTAGAAAAGACAATTATGAAAAATACAACTGTAAAAGTTTTATGGTTTTGACTCCTGGTCGCGACACATTTACACCGGTAGTCCGAAATTTCACAGATGTAATTTGCGCGGTGAATACAGAATCCAGAAAAATAAATGGAAACATCATTTGGGGAGGGGAGGGGAGGGGAGGGGATGGGGGGGGGGGGGGGCGTTCGTAAAGAATTTACAAGAAGATATGCCGGTTTTTTTTGCATCCGCCTATATCCCCCTCCCATCCTCAAGACCTGCCAAAAAAATAATCACCAGCTAGCTATTAATTGAAAATAGGCGAAAATGGCGTTCCACAAGGATCAATACTTGGTCCTGTATTACCTTTGTTGGATATTAACAACATTAGCTCTGCTACATCATTTGCAGATGACATCTCTGTGTATGTCTCCGATTCAAATGCTGAGGTTTTAACCACACGTACAAATCGTGAACTGCTTATAAAATATTTGACTGTGGCTCGGCCAACTAGTTACTTTTAAATACAAAAAAAAGTATATGTTGATAAATCTAACTCCCAGTAACAGGACTAGCGAAACTCCTGACAATTTTTATAAACAACAAGAAAATGGATAGAGTTGGCCTTTATGAGAAAGAGCAATCCTTGAAATTTTGGGGTATAAACATTGATGAAAATCTATCTTACCAAGCTCATATATCTACAATTAGCTCCAAAATAAGATGCGCAAACTATGCCTTGAATAAGGTTTAAAAACCATTACCACACGGAGATCTTAAAACTTTATATTATACTCTAGGTCACTGCCATCTGGTGTATAGTATCCAAATATGAGCGAACTTGAGAGCAGTTGATAAACTCTCCAAAATACAGAAGCCCTCATTAAGAATTAGCCGCTGCCGATGGGTCACTTTCCACGGGTGGGCAATATTACCACGGGCGTAATAGTATAAAATTCCAAACACTAATTATAGGAATAATCATCAAAAATTTAATTAATGAGGCACCGGGTACAACCCGGTGCTTCATTAATTAAAATTTTGCTGATGATAATTTGTATTACTTGGTAAACGCATGCGTGGGCATCAATTATGTTTTCGAGTAGCTGTATTACAGAGCACTGAGGTTAACGATACTGGTCTATGATTTTCTGCTGCGTGTTTATTTCCCTTTTTGATTATGCAGAATATATGTGCGTTGACCCAGTCATTTGGTAGCACACCATGGTGTATCGAGGTCTGAAATGCGATTGATACTGGTGGATCGAGGTGGTCTGCACAGAGGGCACGTGCCCCTCAACTTTTTGTCCACAGATATGTTTCGCAGTTACGCGATGAGTTAAAATGGGCGCATGCAAACGTGCCAAAATAAGACATTTTCCCACAGCATTATTTGCAAATCCAAACAAAATTAAACCAAAGACTACCAATTTCGGTCGCTCCGGTCCGTTTCTTCTACTTCAACTATCTTCCAACCCGAAGGCTGGCCTTCGGGTTGGAAGATGGTTGAAGTAGAAGAATAGGACAGGACAGTGACTACACAGTGATAGACGACAACGATAGACTATAGCGAGTCATGGTACATTTACCGATATACGACTGTAACTTTTTTCACCCTGGGTCTAACCATGGTAGCATTGTGAATTTGTGCTGCTCCACTTTTATCGAACTTCCGCGGCTCCTGGGTCTACATATTGTTTGGAATGTTGCCTGGATCCGATGCTTTTGCCTCTCTGTCTTGATTGATGTTGATGTTTAGTAATGTTTGAAGGACATGGATTGGCGTCATGGGTAGAGTGCTTGTCTTTTCCATCGTGAAAACTGATGAGAACTGTTTGATGAGGATCTGTGTTTTTTCTCTACTGTTGTTCACTGGTTGTCCTTTTTAGCTCACCAACTTTAGTTGTGTGAGCTTATGGCATGGCTCGATCGGTCGACGTCGGCGTCAGCGTACGTGTCCAATAATGTTAAAGTTTCTGTTTAGGTCATTTATTCGCTCTATTTCCATATCATGGCTTTTATAATGCTGCTATATGATGATTATTATCATTTTACCATGATTTAACCCCTCATACCCTACTTTTTAGCCATCTTTCTTGACATTTTTAGTTGCGTTTAGTTTTCTGTTTAGCTCAGAATTTCATATTTAACTAAGCGTTTAGGTCAGCTGCTGTGCTCCTTCTCTTCCCATGTCACTTATATTCATTATACATGTTCCTCAGTACCATTGTTCCATGATTAACCCCTCATACCCTGCATTTTAAACATTTTTCTTGACATTTTTAGTTGCGTTTAGTTTTCTGTTTAGCTCAGAATTTCATGTCTAACTAAGTGTTTAGGTCAGCTGCTGTGCTCCTTCTCTTCCCATGGCACTTATATTCATCATACATGTTCCTCAGTATCATTGTTCCATGATTAACCCCTCATACCCTGCATTTTAAACAATTTTCTTTACATTTTTAGCTGCGTTTAGTTTTCTGTTTAGCTCGGAATTTCATGTTTAACTTAGTGTTTAGGTCAGCTGCTGTGCTCCTTCTCTTTCCATGGCACTTATATTCATCATACATGTTCCTCAGTATCATTGTTCCATGATTAACCCCTCGTATACTGCATTTTAAACATTTTTCTTGACATTTTTAGTTGCGTTTAGTTTTCTGCTTAGCTCAGAATTTCATATTTAACTTAGTGTTTAGGTCAGCTGCTATGCTCCTTCTCTTCCCATGGCACTTATATTCATCATACATGTTCCTCAGTATCATTGTTCCATGATTAACCTCTCATACCCTGCATTTTAAACATTTTTCTTGACATTTTTAGCTGCGTTTAGTTTTCTGTTTAGCTCGGAATTTCATGTTTAACTTAGTGTTTAGGTCAGCTGCTATGCTCCTTCTCTTCCCATGGCACTTATATTCATCATACATGTTCCTCAGTATCATTGTTCCATGATTAACCTCTCATACCCTGCATTTTAAACATTTTTCTTGACATTTTTAGTTGCGTTTAGTTTTCTGTTTAGCTCGGAATTTCATGTTTAACTTAGTGTTTAGGTCACCTGCTATGCTCCTTCTCTTCGCATGTCACTTATATTCATCATACATGTTCCTCAGTATCATTGTTTCATGATTAACCCTTCATACCCTGCATTTTAAACATTTTTCTTGACATTTTTATTTGCGTTTAGTTTTCTGTTTAGCTCAGAATTTCATGTTATCTTAGTGTTTATGTCAGTTTCTGTGTTTTACTTTTAAGAGGTTGTGTTTAGGTAAGCTTTGTTGCATGTTATGAGCCTGTTTGATACAGGTCTTGTGTTTGCCAAAGTTACTATCAAAGAGGAATGTTGGTGAGCTACAGAGCGTTGGCGTCCTTCTTGTTCTTTATGTGGTGGCACTCCGATGTTATCGAGTTTTCATATTTCCAGAATGGTTTTGTGTTTGTATTTGTATCATCGATGAGCGTGTATCATTTTCCAAACTTCAGGCATTCTTCTGTTGAGTGATATAAAAATACAGAAGCTAGCTTTTTACAATTGTTTTCCGAATACGCCTTACTATTATTATCCGTAGAAACGCATTTAGAAAAAAGAAAGTGGCGTTTTTACCATCTTGTGATGTTCCGTAATTTTTTTGTTGATGATATCAACATTGTGCGTATCGTGACATATAATACAGATATAGTCCTTTTCATTAAGTTTAGAAGGTGAGACGGTTAATTTCTAATCTTTCCTGGGAAGTATACAAACTTGCAAATTACTGCAAAAAACACATTCGCTGAACAGAGAGCCAAAGTTGGGTCTTACTTAGTGTTGTTTGGTGTTATACTTATAGATATTCTTAATGGCGGGTTATCTGAGAAGATGTGGCTTCTAATTAGCTTGCCATATTACCATAAAAAGTCAAATTTTCTTTCATTAAAAGTGACAAATGGAAACTAAGCTATATTTTGTACTGATGCCATAGGTGTCTTCTCAACACTTACTTGCTTCTTGGAGTCTAAGTTGGACCTTCCTTACCTGTCGAATACATTTAAGGGAGATAACGTTTATGGAAAGTTGATTTTCATGACGATATAAGTCAGGAATGTGCACTCGATCAGATTTCCTTAACCCTTTACCCAACGCAGACGATTTCAAAATTTATTATTTTAAATATCATTTTTTAAATTTTTTCATAAAAATTTCAACAAAATCATATCATGTGACCCCTTTTTGGAACGCGCTCGACGAGCTCGTTCCAAAGAGGGGTCACATGATATGGTTTTGTTGAAATTTTTCGAAATATAATAATTTTTCAGCTGCTGAATTTGCATATTTCGCGGGTGGAAGCGGGCGATTCGTTGGGTAAAGGGTTAAAAGATTATTCGATGGTTCTTTGAACAATGTTGATGCTATTACATCGTTTTACCAGTAAACTCGAAAATGTTTAAAAGTCTTAACCCTCGGCTCCACCTCAGTCCGCTCAGTTCCGTCAAACATGCAGTTTTGTTCTATTATTCTCTAAATAATGATGGATCTTCTCGTGACTCCCCCATCCTGCTATATCGTCCGATAGAATAATTATAACAACTTTCTTGAATTAATTCAAATATGGAAACACCTCGCAATGACTCCATACGTTAGATTAGTTACGTTGTTTTATGAATTTTAATCTTTTCAAGATGCTGTTAAACTTTTTCCATGGTGTATCCAAGTCCTCTATCAGTTCCTGTTTTGAGGAACCTCGACGTGACGTCATCAGCCACGTGACCAGTAACACCATATTGATATCGCGCGCGGGCGTTCATGTTGTGAAGTCATTTCTATTCCGACGCGTGCATGTACAACGAGTGTTGTTATGGCGACACGTGCCACTTTTCTCTGTTTTGTTTGCTAAAGGCCGCCATCTTGATTTATATGGTGGCACGTTGTTTCGATGTGGATTTGTAAGTTGGGATGGAGGGGGGTGTTCTTCAGATGTGTTCCATTCCATGGGAGTACGTTGAATTACCGAAAACGACCCAGCAACGACCTGAATTACCGAAAGGAACCCGACAACATATCTTGAAGGTATTCCAACATAGCTATTTACGCGCTACCATGGCAACCAATAAAACGCCATTGCCCCGTTTGGACCATGAAATGATGAAATATTGTCATTTTTTCTCCGGTTATAAGAAAGAATGCAGTACCAACAAGTAAAGTCGATAATCCATCGTCGTACCGCTTATATTTTGGGAATAAAATAACTGTATCCGCCTGGTTCCGTTCAATGGACCATTTTTAAAACGCATCTGCCGACGAGGCTGAAGTTTGGCAGCAGTTTTTTTTCTGAGGTTCGAAGAACGTTTGCACTGAACGACATAAAATCAATAAGTGTTTAGTATTCCATCCCGAATGCACAATAAAACGATGACGACCTGCTATTCCACAGTTGCACAATTAATTGGTTGCACTCAACGCTTGTGTTTTCTTTGAACTGGTGGCCCGAATCATAGACAAACATTAAACAGCATGTACCACCAACAACTACGCCATTAGGTGTTTTTTCTCATTACGTTCAATATCTGAAATATTGTCAATATCTACACATAACGCTTAACAGCGTGACAAAAATTCGTTTGAAGAAACATTTGATTAAACAATAATAAATCAGAGATAACGTGAAATATTTCATTATTTTTTTTGTTGACTTACCGAAGCGAATAAACATTATAACAATGGTCACATGTACAGAACACAAGGGTAACGATGAGAGGTTAACTCCATTATTAACTCATTCAACACTGAGAGTATCTATCAGTGTGTATGCTGGCCCGAAATTGTTGGTGCCAAATGGAAAGTATGTTCGATGACCAATGACGTCCTTGGTGGCAAATGAAAGATTTTAGTTGCCAATGGAATCTGATTTTAAGTTAGAACAAAGTAAACCACGTATTGTCCTTTGAGTGCTACACGGAGCTATCTGACTCAAAGTACTATATTTTATTTAGTATTACCTGGTTCTTTTAAGAATTCTACAGTTAAAACTAGAAGTCCTGTCATGAAACGCGCACAAATAGCACGTCAATCTGCGCGTTAATCTACGCGTTATGACCACATTAAGACTATCAACTTCTGTACATACGGCATGTGCACAAGCAATTTTTCAGCCAATGGACCTCCGGGTAACCTGGAGGTCCATTGGCAAAAACATTTGCCTGTGTTTGCTCTGAGTAACCAGGAGAACCTACCATGCTTTGGGTGCCATTCGATATGGCAATTGCGCGTAATTCCAACACCCAATTAAATCTAGATAAGCGCACAGTTCATGACAGGACTTCTAGTTTTAACTTTAGTTGCAAAGAATACCCCACAAATGATAAAACATTGATGATAAAAAACTAAATAATAAATAACAAAATAAATGAATTAAATAAATAAATAAATAAATAAATAAATAAATAAATAAAAATACCGTTATTAAAGTTTACAAAATTATTTCAGGCTAATTATTTTCTATGTTCAAAGTCTGTAGGGACCTATAGTCTATCCAAAAGGATGCACGTTGAAAATATTATTTGATACACACCCAAATGTTGAGTGTGGGCTATTCCAACAGATGTCTTTGAACTAACATAGAAGATACCATCAAAGTTCATAGGATTGATTAGCTATTAGTGTAAGTGAGGAATACTGTAATCGGCCACCAAGGGAGCCAGGGTTTAGACAAGACACGGCATGTGTATGTTGAGAGGGGAGGGTGTGGGTACTACAAGATGGGATGAAGTCTGACTGATTGCTTCAGTGATCCGAGCGGGTGTTTCAGTAGGTTGGGCAGCGAGTTATAGACAGAATGAGACAAGTATACTTAGGTCACCATGATTCGGGAGCGAGATTGTGGTAAACAAGGGCAGGACCACGAACAGGCAGAATATAGTCAGCGCCGACATCACTTGTCTGTGGTAGATAGAATTCGAGACGTTTGACCCCAAACAACAACAGATGTAGATGGAATGGTGTTAATAGCAGGCCAAATAGGGCACAGAACCTAAAACACAGTAATGTAAGTAGAATTTCGCTCCATCCGCGTACACCCCGAAACAGTCGAACATCCTAGGAACTCCACACTATAGCATAGCTTTGTGTGTATATAGAGAGTACTGTGATCGAAAAGCAAAGTTGCGGATAATTCATGGAACCCGGAAGGCCGTTTCTTTCAGACCACTGATTGGTATCCTCGGTGAATTTATGCGGATACCAATGAACATTTTCAACTTGCAGTCCAAAATGTTACATACGGTTAAAACTGGAAGTACTGTCATGGAATGCGCACAAATAGCACGTCAATCTGCGCGTTAATCTATGTGTTATGACCATACTAAGGCTATCAAATTCTGTACATATGGCCTGTACACAAGCACTGTTTCAGCCAATGGACCTCCGGGTAATCCGGAGGTCCATTGGCAGAAACATTGCATGTGTTTGCTATGAGTAACCAGGAGAACCTGCAGTGCCTTAGATAGCATTCGATATGGCAATTGTGCGCAATTCCTACGTGCAATTAAGCCTAGATAAGCTCACAGTTCATGACAGGACTTCTAGTTTTAACTGTAGTACAGCCCAAATAATGAATGTGGACTCTTCCAACAGATGCCTTTGAACTAAAATAGAAGATGTCATTGGGTTTCATATGGTTAATAGACCATTATAGTTAGTAAGGTCTACAGCAATCGTGCACCAAAGGGAGCCAGGCTTTAGACTGGATATGGTATGTGTATGTTATGGGTGGAAGCCGGAGGGGGTACTAAAAGATGGAGTGAGGCGAAAGTGAGCGATGCAATTTGATTGATTGTTTCAGCGATTCAAGTGGGTGATTCGATAAGACGGGCAAAGAGAAGAGCAGCCAGGTTTCGACAGAATGAGTAGCCATGTGCAGATCAGACAGAGACGAATAGCCAAGGATAGACAGGCTGAGTAGCCATGTGTAGACCAGATAGAGAAGAGTATCCATGCTGAGATGATTAGCCAAGTGTAGACTTTGAAACTCTTAATTGTTACAGACATCAACGAGCTTTCATAATCTTTAGCGGTCATGATCGAATCATTGGCATAGATTTGTAGGTTTCCTTACTGTGGTCAGATAAGCTGTCTCCTGGGCGATCAGACGGCTATTTGATCGCGACATACGTACTCTGGGTCGAGATGTCTTAAATAAAATACAGTGAAATCATGATCGCATCAAGAAAAACAACAAACGAAGATCAGATTAAGTGTTTTCGCATCTCCATTTCAACAGGCCGGATTCTAATGTGTTGTTCTCTCTCCGCTTTTTGTGATCACAGCACTGTAAATTACAGTTCCTTTGTCGGGGTGGATCTCTACCACATCTTTTACATATCACAGTTTAAAGTCCAGATTTTCTTCCCAAATATACACTCTGAAAGCAGGTATGTTTAAACGTGCACCAAACCAACTGGGTTGAGTGAATATGGACCCGATTGGGTTCATATTCACACTACCCAGTTGATTTGGGTTACTTTTTAACCCAACTGATTTTATAGTGTATACAATTTTGAAAGCCTATAAATACTGGTTTCATATTCACTCAACCCAGTTGATTTGGCTTTCTTTTTAACCCAACTGATTTTAGAGTATATACAATTTTAAAAGTCTATAAATTAAAGTTTGGCTTTTGTTTGGTAATTTTATACATTCTCCGAAACAGATGAGTCTATAATTGATTTATAATGTACTAATATTTCACGCGGTGTTATAGCGACAGGGGATGTTCGTGAACCTTACACAAGGCCAGATTGGTTTGAGGCTTTCAATTTTTAATAAGAGACGGGTTCCATTTCTACCTACAAATTAAACACCAAGAGCCAACGCCTATGCAATCGACCGTGGAACTTAATCCCATTAGAAACACTACAAAAAATGATTATACTGGATAGAGATGGGAAATATACCGAAAAACCGAACCGATACCGATATTATGGGATACCGAAAAAACGAACCTAACCAAGCATTGAACACCGAAAGCATCTGTATTTTCAAATGTCCATACATTAGCTATTTATAAAGCCTTGTTGATACCAGTTGAAGTGTTCTTTTTCGACGAACGAAGTGACTGTTTTTCTTTACGGTTTTGTTAATCCTTAAGGACCTCGGTAATTACCCTGAATTCTCACAAGACTACAACCTGTATATGTCGAGTTGCTTAGCAGTGACTTCTAGTCAAGTCTTGGCTGCCTGTTAAGGCATCCAAGACTTGACTAGAAATCACTGCCCAGGTGATTTGTCTATTGTCAACAGGACCTCCTAACGACGGCATGCTACGGTCACATGTTTTCACATTACAAAAGCCTGAAAGAGTGAGGATACCAAAAAACGTTATCTAACCAATCATTGAATTACGATGCCTTCTGCATTTTCAAATTTTTCGTCATTCGCTATTTATAAGGCATTATTGAGGTTTAATAGCAGCTGAAGTGTTTATTTTCTCGAAAGAAGTGACTGATTTTCTTTTCAGCTTTGTAAACCCTTAATGAAACGGGCAGTTTTCCCACTAGACCGCTACCTGTACATGTCCAGCTGCTTAGTAGTGAATTCTGGTCGAGTCTTGTCTGCCCGTTAAGGCAGCCAAGTCTTGACTAGAAATCACCGTCCGAGTGATTTGTCTATTGTCAGCAGGACCCCTAAATGATGGCATGCTAGGGGTCCATGTTCTGAGATCGCAAACGACTGAAATAGGCCCTTAAAGGTTACGGTGTGTTCGGAACAAGCCACGATAATTACAATAGATATCATCTGTGTTGGCAAAAGAATGACAATGTTAAGCTCATTGACAGCAGCATTTGTGGCGCTGTTGTAGAATGATACAAGAACAACTTATTCTGCATTTACCTGGTGTGGATTCTCCTTTGGTACAATCAGAAAATCTCAGTCAAGTCAAATACTGAATACGGAACCGATACCGCGGTATATCACCTATAAATACCCCACGTAAATTCCGAACTCAGTATTCCATTACTTCCCATCTATAATGATGGACTATTTCAGGTCCTAATAATTGTTTCACTTTTGCTTGTTTTGCCGATTAGTGGGATGCTTTTCTCGGATTATCATGAACCTTCCGATAAATTACGTCATGTAACAGTAAGTAATGGAGCTTTCTTATTGAATTCTAGGGGGCGCGGTGGCTCAGTAGGCAGAGGTGCAGGCTGCAAGCCGAAAGGTCCTCGGTTCGAATCCCACCTGCGGCAACCGCGTTGTGTCTTTGGGCAAGACACTTCACCCCCATTGCCCACCATTGCCCATGTGGGGGCACGGTGACGCTGTGCACTAAGGCGTACGGCACGTCGATGGTTCACCTGTCTTCAATCAATGCTAACCCTGTCTGTGTGGAGTTAGTATGTTGGGGAGCTGACAGTTGCTCGCCGCTGCTCGGTGGTTCTTTCCGGGTACTCCGGCTTCCTCCACCCGTAAAACTGTCGCGGTCATGATTAGCCATTGTGCAGAAAAATGTGACCTTAAAACACCAATAAATAAATAAATAATTGAATTCTATTCAAACAGTCGACATGACCTCAAATGACTGTCAGGCCTTCTCATGTTCAATACATTTACCATTATATCCCTGGCTAGTGCGATTCAAGTTTGAGGAAACTCTTCAGTGCCGAGATCTTAAATCAAAATAATATATTTTTGTTTTAGGAGGGTTTTTTATTATGGCGATAACATGCAATTTCTAATGTGATGTCTGGGTCCGACCTAAGTGATTCACAATTCTTTTTTTCAAATTTTACTTTTCAAAAATAGATTGTGACCCCTCGTCGAACGGTCTTGTCGTGCTCGTTCCAATGAGGACTCATAAGCAATGTTTTGGAGGCAAAAATTTTGTTTTATTCTTTCAAGAATATGTTTTAAAAAGGGTTATCTGTTCGTCGCGTTTGGTGAAAGGTTAATGGAAAACACAAGAGCATTATGAGCCCATCGGATGATCTGGCGTCTACGCCAGATAAATAACTCTTTACCCAATGCAGACGATATCAAAATTTATTATTTTAAATACAATTGTTTTAAATTTTTCAAAACATTTCAACAAAACCATATCGTGTGATCCCTCATTGGAACGAGCTCAATGAGCTCGTTCCAATGAGGGGATCACATGATATGGTTTTGTTGAAATATTTTAAAAAATTTAATTTTTTCAACTGCTCAATTTGTATATTACGCGGACGGATACGAGCGATTCGTTAAGCATCCTGCTTTTGTATTTGAGCATGTGGGGAGTTAAGGTAAAAACGCGTGTGCACCATTTTTTTTTTTAAAAGTTAAACGGTTTTATAATCATCCCATACTCTGCGAATTAATAATACGAGGTCCCCCTGCTATGCAACCCTGCTATACACCGGATATATTATTATACAGATTGTAAGTTTGGATTGTATCGTGTTAGACATATTAAGGAGGGTAAAATAACATCTCAGTACAGTTACGGGTTATAGATACGAACAACTTATTCGCCAGTTTCCTGGTTGCACTGATAATGTAAATACGATTTTCCAGACTAACGCTTACATCCAAACATCGCGTTATGTTAATAAGAAATGATATTCAACAACAGAAGGATGCCCGAACATGTGCCCAAATACACATTAACGCATTCGTTGTGTGAGGAACGCATTCGAGAAGCATGTGTTTCGACCAAATAGACTCACTGGTTTCATTTGTGTCCGAAAGCCAATGACGTCTGTAAACCGAGAACCGATTGGGTCCGCAAACGAGCGAAATGTATCCACAGGCAGACGGTGGCCGACAATTTTCATCCAAGGTCATCTTTTCTCGTCAGTCATATCGACTTACGGAAAGGTTTCTCCCCTGATTGCTTAGAATTGGATGGCAAAAATTAACACTAATTGAATGGGGAATTTTTTTTATATTTCTCAAAATTATATAAAACCTATGAAAGTTATATTCGCTGTGCGCATCAATCCTTCAAGAACAATATATATGCTCTCAGTTGGTGATATTATCGAACGATTTCATTCGACCAATTTTTTCCCCACGTTGATTTAAAATGCTATTGTTATTTCCTGTATAATTCCATGTAAAATAATAGAAAATTGTATTTTCTTCACTTTTGGCGGTTAATATATTTTTTTTGGCTTCATATTAGCAAAGCTGTGCGCATACCGGCAAATAATATAGATATTGTCCTATCTAACCATATATAAATATACAAGCTGACATTTGCCCGTTTTTCCCTTTGATGCTAAAACCAAGAAAATTTGTATTGTAGTAAAAACAGTTAAAACCGCAGTCCACAATATCGGATAGGTTTCCGCGTGAGTACAAATGAAAAAGTGCGATAACCCTTCGGCGTCTTAATTAATTTCTGGTCAACCAGTAAAAAAAAATCCTCGTATAACTAAAAATTCTTTTTTGGCTTCCAAAACATAGGTCATGACCCCTCATGAGGGGTCATGGTCTATGTTTTGGAAGCAAAAAATGAAAATATAATACAATTGAATGTCGATTTTCGTGTATAGCGCTGGCCGGTTCATTCTCAGCTGATTTCTCCGCTTCCGGGAACTATTCCCTGGCGATCAATATTTCATTCACACTTTTCAAAGGTTCAATGTTAATTGGATTCAGCTGTACTCCAGTATTTACAAGGGGAGATAACTTTTCCAAGAGTCAATATCTATGACGATAAAAGTTGAGGATGCCTGGAAGAGATTCATGGAAAAGGTAGCGCCCCTTACTTTCCAAAAGCTGTCAGTGAATTTAACCACTAGGCGTGTGGGAATTTTATTTTAGAAATGTTGCCGACTTTGTAACTTTGGTGTACGCATCTTTTCACAAACTTCATCAATTTCTGTTGAATGGTATAAGCATACAGCATACAGAAGCTGGCTTTTAACAATTTTCCCCCAATCTGAACATTTGACTGTTATTCCCCGTAGAAACTCATCTAAAAATAAAGGAGTTCGCGGAGGCGTCGCGGTAACCGGTTCTCGTCAGACCACCGAAGATACGCAACATCGAGCGCGGTTAGTAGTTGGATGGGTGACCATTTCAGCGACTTATTCGCGATCCAGCGGTGTGTCCTTGGGCAAGGTACTTAACCCCGATTGCCTACATGGGGGCATGATGACGACGTGTACTAAGGCGTACTGCACGTCGATGGTGCGCATGTCTTCAACCAATCTAACCCTGCCTGTGATGCGGTGCAGAGTTCGGAGTTACGATGCATGTTGGAGAGCTGACAGCTGCTCGCTGGTTCTCTCCGGGTACTCCGTCTTCCCGTAAAACTGTCACCGACAGAATATGACCCTGGATGTTAAAGTGTCGTTAAACCCTAATAAATAAATAAAAATCTAAAAATAAGAAAATGTCGTTTCATCAACCTTTGATGTTCTGTAACTTTTTCTGTTCATCATATCAACAGTGTGTGCATCGTGATACAGATACTGTCATTTCCATTAATATATAAAAATCTTGGAGGTGACATTTGCTCATGTTTTTTCTTCAAAATTATACAAACTTGCAAATTATGTGTACAAATGTATTCACTAAACAGGGGCGGCGGAACGATTTTCAAAGTGCGTGTGTGTGTGGGGAGGGGGGGGGGTGGGGGGCTGGATCGGGCGATGGATGGTCGTCGGTATGAAAAAGTTAAATTCCAGGGTCCCAAAACCCCCATTTCCATGCATCTGAGTGGATATTTTGAGATTTTCAGGAGATGTATTTGAAAGATTTCACACTTTGAGAGCTATTAAAACAGGTCGGTAAAGCATACAGGTGAGGTCTATTTATCAGCTTTGGTCGTTACGACCAAAGCTGATAAATAGACCTCACCTGTACGCTTTACCAGACGTTTACAGCAATTATACTGTCTGTGGATTGTCTTGTCTGGGGGTGGATTTGGTACTTGTATGTCTGTAAGATTACGATCTCTATCAGTTAACAGATTTTTAACAGACTATATATTTTAGCGTTTGCTGTCACCAACTGCAAAAAATGATCCGAAATCCATCGAAACTGAACCAGAAAACGAGAGAAACATAGCTGGCGAAAATATGCTGGAGGCTCTGGATCCGCCCCTTGTTTCACAAGTCATTGGTTGTGTTAAAATATATGCATACAAAAAAGCATCGCCAGGCAAAAATGTGGAGGGGCTGAAGCTATCCCCCACCCACTCCATCCCCCACCCGGTTCCACCAGCCCTGCTAAACAAAAATCCAAACTGGACGCTTGTTGTTGGTTGGTGTGACAGAGATAGGGAGTCTTTATGACGGATTATGTATGAATTGGTCAGCTTGCCATAAAAAAACCTTGATTAATTTTGTAGATGTTAATAAACGAAAACAACAGAAAGCTTTGAGAGCTTTCTGTTGTTTTATTTCATTAACAGTCCCACAAAAGGAACTTGGCTTTATTTTCTAGTGATCTCATAGGTGTTTTCTCAACAATCACTTGCTTTTTAATTGGACATTCCTCGTTTGACTAATAATTTCAAGGCTTTATTGAAAGCCGATTTTCATGGCGATAAAAAATCAAGGATACCTTGGGTTCATGATTTATTTTATATTTATTTATTTATTGGTGTTTAAGGTCATATACTTATGCACATTGGCTAATTGTGACCGTGACATTTTTACGGGTGGAGGAATTCGGAGTACCCGGAGAGAACCACCGAGCATCGACGAACAACTGTTATCTCCTCGACATTCTAACTCTGTTCAAGCTCCGCTCAAGCAGAATTACAGCGGTTGAAGACATGTGCTCCGTCGACGTGTAGTACGCCTAAGTGCACGGCGTCATCATGCCCCCATGTAGGCAGCAGGTCGTTCCCGACGGGGATCGAACGCGGGACCTCTGGCATAGAAGACTAACAGTCTACCACTGATTCACCGCGCTCCCCTTGTGTTGATTACGTCCGATTGTGGCCGCAAACCCTTGAGTGTACAAGGTGCGATCTACAATGCTAAAGATTTACTTTTTTGTTGTTGTTGAGCACGTCACTATGGATCTGATACAGCACTGCCGATGGAACCTTATCCACTCAAGGAACGGTATATATTTCAAACTTTTTAGAACTTTCCCAGCAATTGTACATCTTCTTTGTTTAGTATTTATCAACCAGTCACCCCCATAATTCTGACCATAGGTCACAGAATGCATCATGCGCTGATGTTATACTCGATATCGTCAGAATAAACCTAATATTGATGTATACATTACGAAATAATGAAAAACCTTACATATGAACTATCCACAATGATTGCCCCAGAAATTAGAACTCAAGGTAATCAGAAAGAAAAAAAGCCTTTGAAATATTCTCTCATAACATATTTATTGAGTTAATTCTCACTTAACACGTCCTTTTCGTTTGTAGTAACATATTGGAAAAATTCCGTTTGGTGAATATGATAAAGGTCGATGAAGGAGTGATAACCATCCACAAAACACAAAGAAGAGACGAGAGAACTGTGGGCAAGTCGATCCTCAAACCAGGCAATCGATATGCTTGCAGTGACAATAGGTTGTATATGATAATGGTAGACCACTGTTAAAAATTAACAGACTTCGTCGGCTTGATCTGATAATAATAGTAGTGTGATACTAGTGGCAGCACAATGCTGGAAGTATAGACGGGCGGTGAAACCGGGGACAGAGACTTGTATCCCCTCCTCCCCTCTTTTACTCAGGCAATCGATATGCTTGCAGTGACAATTGGTTGTATATGATAAAGGTAGACCACTGTTAAAAAGTAACAGACTCCGTCCGCTTGATCTGACAATAATAGTAGTCTGATACTATCCCCTCCTCCCCTCTCTTACTCAAATATGTTTCATGATTACATAACAAGATTACACATTAGATAGAACACTAATAATTCAATACACAGGCAATTCTGTAAAACTGTTTTTGGAAATGTAAATAATTTTAATTGCGTTTGTCAATGAATTCCACCTTCGGCAGGTTCGGTCAATTCCTTCTACTTCGGGCATTCGGGTCGGAGGATGATTGAAGTAGAAGGGTCAGAACAGGCCGTGGTTGGTACACGATAAAAGATACGCTTTTGCAACTCAATGTAGCATTCGTCAAGACGCGAGGATCAAGAAAATGCCATTAATGTGAAACATTTTTCAATTTCCTCCCACCGGACCGAAACATGATAGGCCCAGGCCTGAAAATAAGCAGTCTGACATTTGCAGAATGAGGTCCCCAGCGGGTGAATTTGATGATGCCATCCCTTACAGTGGGCTCATTTATTCTCTGGGTACCTCTTTCTGTTTAGTTTAGAGACCCTGATTCAGATTGAGGTTCACAGAGGGTAAATTTAGTGATGCTACCCTGCTATGCAGGGTAGCATCACTAAATTCACCCTGTGGGGACCTCTTTGCTGATGACAGTCTGCTTATTTTCTGGCGTGGAATAGGCCCAGGCCCGCAACATTCATTACTTCTTCTCTGGAAGTTTTACAGTCAGTACCGGTGTCTGTCCTTCGACGAGTTGTTGTTCTGTTGTCGTTGTCGTTATTGCTGTTGTTGTTGTTGTTGTTGTTGTTGTTGCTGTTGCTGCCACTTCTGCTACTTTTGTAGAAGATCATGAGCTTGAAGATGATGACGGGAATTTTGAGTTTCAAAAGAGCAGGACGAACTGATAGTTTGAGGTCTTTGGCCATTGTCACAAAAGTTAACAGATCTCTCCGCTTGATCTAATAATAGTAGTAGTATGTAGTATTAGTGGAAGTAAAATGTTACAAGTATACAAGAACTGTAGAATGGGGAGACTGACACTTGCCACCCCTCCCCACCCCACTTTCCCACCATATCTGTTACATGGTTACACATCAAGCTTACAAACTGGAGAGTATACAAATGTTTCAATATACAGTCACTTCTGTAAAACTATTTTTGCAAATGTAAATTTAATTGCATTTCGTCGCATGAGTGCTAGAATGTTCTATGTCCCCTATGGGAGGTATATATGGATGTAAATATGGATGTATATATGTCCCCTATGGGACATAGAACATTCTAGCACTCAGGCGACGATTTGTCAATGAATTCGCAAAACGCAAGCCTGCGGGCACAAAAAACTATTGGTTTGCGGATGTATTCGGCTTGCGGACACAATAAATTATTGGTCTGCGGGCGGTATAGACATGCGGACATAATAAGCTATCGGGCACAAGGATATTGCGGACCTATTGGGTCGAAACAAATGACCTACCTCATGGGATTCATCCAAAACCCATTTTCTTCCTTTTTTAATAGGCGGATTGGAAGCAACTTTAACTCGTAACCCTTTACCCAACGAATCGCCCGCATCCGCCCGCGTAATATGCAAATTCAGTAGTTGAAAAAAAAAAACATTTTCAAAAAAATGTCAACAAAACCATATCATGTGACCCCTCGTTGGAACGAGCTCATCGAGCTCGTTCCAACGATGGGTCACATGATATGTTTTTTTTTTAATTTTTTGAAAAATTTGAAAAAAATGGTATTTAAAATAATAAATTTTGATATCGTCTGCGTTGGGTAAAGGGTTAATCCACTCAGTATTTTCAAAATATTTTTAAATAAATCCATTTATGGCTGCTGGAAAGCAGCCATGACTAGATTTAATAAAAATTCATGAAAATTTGACTCAAGAATCGCTGGCCAAAAAATCGATGCACTTTGCACGAGAAACATTCGTTAAATGTGCTGAAATTTTACTTATTTTAGTGGAAATAGATTTCCTGCCCTTTTCAGTATTGTCCGTCAGCAGCATAAGGAGTTAAAACGGAAGTGTTGAAAATCGACACCACAGAACATTAAAGTTGATATCAAAAAGACCTAAATAATCAAATGCGCAAAACATCTCACACCTTTTTAAATGAACAGAAATACAAACTACGTTTCTATAGGGATTTGGATTACCCTATGGAAAACAACGATTAATACAACTGGATTTCTGGGACGTCAGTAAAAAATGTCGCAACTCAATTTGCCCCCCTCTCCATCCAACATGGAGACAAAAAAATCAGCCCATCCTATCGATGCCATCTGGGGACGATAAAGAATGTTTTTGTCGAGCGTTGTTTATTGAAAGTAATCCCCCCCCCCCCCCACCCCCCAAACATGGCGGCGATGAGAACACTTGTCTGTGTGTGATCAATGAGCGTTTCAGCAATCCTGTTGTATAGAAATCAGGGGTTAAATCCCAAGAGCCATATTTACTTCATATACGTAGCGTGTGGAGTTTAAACAAGAACGCAGTTACACGCAAGAACACAAAACTTCGACATCCTGAAGCTACTCCAGGAATGCTATTCTAAGGTATGAGATTAATGGGTGGAAAAATTGTCAGATCACGTGATAAATACACAATCAGCAGTTTTCTTCTCAATTTGCAGTTCGCAAACATGTAATGTCTGTAATTGTGCCCTGGTATATGACAGAAATATTAGGAGACTATTACTATCCCTGATAGGTGAGGGTGCGAGATGGCGAAATCTCGCCCGAGGGCAAGATATTTGGGCCAGACACGAGGCTCGCATCGTGTCTGGGCCAAATATCTTGTCCCGAGGGTGAGATTTCCTCATCTCACACCCGCCCCCATCAGGAATAATGTTCCCCCCCACCCACCCACCAAAAACACTCTGGCGTCATCAAATGTAATTCAGGGGTAGCTATATCGAACAATTTTGTTGTCCATTTCTGAAAAAAACCTGATTTGCTTATCGGGAAGAGCGCACGAAAGTTCTGTATATTCCACGGAATTAAATTCCAACGCCGGCAAGACAGGCGTTAAAGATTTGTAGCGAAATGAACATTGAAACATTCCGATGACATCATGTCATGAATTCTGCAATGTATTCTCAAAACTTTTCGACGGCAATTACGTGCAGGTATCACAGAACTAAATATTTTCCCATAGGCGACCATTATAACGTTCAGGAGGAAAAAAATATGATCGCATCACTTTAATTTTGGCATTCAAATATCTCTGTCAAGTATAGCCCTTCAGACAACTTTTTCTGATCTGAAAACAGGGGGTCATGCAACAAATAAGAGAGAAAAACTGACACAAAGGGAAGTACCGGTCACGTGCACATATTTTTCAGGGAATTCCCTACAAAAACACACAAAAAGTAAATTGTATTTTTTAGGTCCAAAAGTCATCAAATCACCCTCTTTTTTATCAGGAATATTCAACAATAATGCAAGGTGTCAATAGAATGTTTCAAACGTTTATTGAAACAATGGATTTTCACAAGGCTGTTTATTTTTAGAGATTGCATCATTTCCGAGTGCAACATTTTAAGGCGGTTAACTCTAATTTCAATATTTAGTTCCGCGATACCTGCAACTCTCATCACTCATAATGGAGTTCACACAAAATTTAAAAAAAAACAAGAGGCCCCACGGGGCCTGAAGCACTCATCCTGTACAGAACACAATTTAAACAGAGTCCAAGAATGAGTCTACATTAAGCAAGCCATCTCCATAGACTACACTGTCAATCCTTGAGTCCCTCAGGAGTGACAAAAATAATCTGGGCATCATGCCTTTTCTTCAGCTGATCATAAGTAAAATGCAGAGCTCCCCTATGAAGCCCCTTGATACAACCTATGTGGATTAATCTTAGTACCTCTAGAGGGTACTGAATACAAAATTTTTAATTCTTCAGCAAAATGGCCAATTTCGGCTCCCATAGAGAGCCCAAATATTAACCCAGGCTCTTGATTTGAACACAGTTAAATCTGACTTCCCTAGAGATGTTGTGTACCGAATATGAAAGCATTCTGACTGTTGGATCTGAAGAAGAGAAATTGTAAAGAAATTTCTTCGAATTGCACTAAGTTCAAATTTGGGCTACCATAGCGAGCCCAAATATTGACCAATGGATCCGATTTGAACAAACTTGAATCTGACCCCCCTAGAGATGTTGTATACCAAATGTGAAAGCATTCTGACAAGTGAATCTGAAGAAGAAGATTTTTGAAGAAATTCCCTCATATTGTACTAAGTTAAATTTCATGTTCCCATATGGAGCCCAAATATTAACCTAGGCACTCGAGCTGAACAACCTGGAATCTGACCCCCCTAGAGATGTTGTATACCAAATATAAAAGCATTCCGACTGGTGGATCTGAAGAAGAAGATTTTTAAAGAAATTTTCTCATATTGCACTAAGTAAAAATTTGGGCTACCATAGTGAGCCCAAATATATACCTAGGGATTTGATTTGAACAAACTTGAATCTGACCCCCATAGAGATGTTGCATACCAAATAATAAAGCATTCTGACTGATGGATCTGAAGAAGAAGATTTTTTTTAAATTAACCTCCATATTGAACAAAGATAAAATTTGGGCTTCCGTAGGAAGCCCAAATATTAACCTAGGGACTTGGTTTGAATAATCTAGAATCTGACCCTCATAACAATGATGTATACCAAATATTAAAAGATTCTGACTGGTGGTTCTGAAGAAGAAGATTTTTAGAGAATATTCCCCATATTACCCTATGTTAAAACTTCGGGCTCCTGTAGAGAGCCCAAATATGAACCAATGAGCTTTATTTCAACAAACTTTTATCTGACCCCCCTATGAATGCTGTATACCAAATATCAAAAGATTCTGATGATTGGTTCTGGAGAAAAGATTTTTTTTAATTTTTGCAAATATGCTGACTCAGCATTTTTTCGATGCCCATTACAGAACACCCTAACATAACCGATGGCAATTTTTTTTTACCATTCAATTCTACTGGTCATAAGGATACTTCATACCAAATAAAAGCTCTCTGTTCCGTGGGGTTTGGGAAATATGGGCGTTTGAAAATATTTCTATTTTTAGCTCCCAGGGTTCCCACGGGGATGCGGGAATTTTTTTTTTTTTTGCATGGGTCAAGTACTTATGACCCAATACTACCACAAACCAAATTTGGTTCATACCGGACCATCGGTTCAGAAAATAGAAATTTTGGGCGGGGCCAAAAATCTTACCCCTCCTATTACAAAGCCAAATATTACTTTACGAACTTCGTTTGAACAAACTTGATTCTACACCTCATATGGAAGCTCCATAGCAAATATCAAGTCATTGCACACACTGGTTCTTGAGAAGAAGATTTTTAAAATATTTTGGAGCATTTTCCCCCACTCCCTCCCTATGGGGCCGGGCATACTGAGTTGAACAAAACTGAAATGCCCCTTTGGGACCATCACTCACACAAACTTTCACTTGAATTGGCCCAGTGGCTTTGGAGGAGAAGACCAAAACATGGTGTTGACGGACGACGGACGACGGACGGGAAGCGATTAGATTAGCTCAGCTTGCCTTTGTCAAGATGAGCTAAAAAGAGTCAAGTGTCCTTTGGTTTTGCGGGCTATGTTTTTATTTCTATTTCATTCGACAAACGTTCGTCTTCTAATATTTCCGAAACGAGGTACCGTGCTGTTTGTTTACAGAAGAACGTGCAATGATTGAATAGTCATGCGCTCATTAAATATGCTAATAAGCTGGTCATGTGAGATATATATCTATCTTACATGGCCTTCTCACATGAGACACGTATATCTTGCATGGGAAGGGGGGGGGGTACGCCTTCTCCCCACCCCGACATCGCACATCGATACGAAAGCACTCAAATATATACAAACAATTCACACAAATAAGAACTGTCATCGTACTCTATTCTACCTACCAAGTTTGCCAAAGATCAGTCGATCCGAATTTTTTTCATTGAGAGAAAATAACTCTGTGAATTCTAATTCGAAGTTCCGTGTCATTGAGCACACATGCTATCATGGAATGATCTAAAAATGGCTAGGATTCCTCTTTTCATCATGCCCAAACTACACATAAAGTGTGATGGAAATCAGTGGAAGACAAGTGTATGTTATCGTGATCAACTGATGGTAACATATATATACTCTGACGTTTGCGACTCGTGTCTTATGTTCAACCGAGACGTGGAACGTCTCGGTTGAACAAACGCTCCGGGCCGCAAACTTACTAAACCACATCCTACTTTGTGGAGCCCCACATATAGGTTTATTCCGTATACCTCGATGCTAATGCATTGTGTGTATGTGAGCACGGTTGCATGAGTGTGTGTGTATACATAAATTAAATTTAAGCAGTTGCATCTTCACGGATCTTCCATTAATTGATATTCCTGTGTTTAATAGGTGAGACTATAAGCCATTACATATATATACTTGCCCACTTGTGCACACTCGTACATATGCACCAATATATGTGTTTGTGTGTCTATGTATGTACATGTGTCTATGTATGTATTCATATACACTTTTGTGGTCGATGCTGGGTGGAAGGACGATATATATATATTATCTTTTCATCCATTATCGATAACACAAGTGTGAAACGTCCATTCTACCTCGCCACGCCCTCATCACCAACGTGCATATAAGTCGTTCATCAATGCCAATTTCTTATATTTACTATTATCCATCCATACAATCCACAAACACACCACAGGGAATGACAGGAAGATAGTCAATCTGGCTAGGCCATTCCCTGCAGAACATGTATGCTGAATATCTTCTTATAATTTATATATACGTCATAAAAATGATTAGTACATTCTTGTAGAACTTAGACTTATGTAAATACATGTGCTGCAAATAAAGTATTTTTCTCTCTCTCTCTCTCTCTCTCTCTCTCTCTCTCTCTCTCGGAGATCATGTTACCGTCCATTCATTACAGCAGCGTATATATTCCAATAAGACACCGCCCATAGCCCCAAAACCCACATCGTGAAATGAACATGGCAACTTTTACCGATAACAAGTTTAGTAAATAAACCTCTCGTGTACCCCACGACTTTATTGGGCAAATAATCAATATATCAGATAAAGGTCGAGATCACTCCATCTTAGTTCAAATCACAAACTGAGAAATCTTGAAAATGATGCAGTTTGTAATGATTGCGAGATATCTTGAAAATGATGCAGTTTGTAATGTTGATGAAATGATTGCGAAACGACCAACGCAATTTCAAATATTTCCCTTGGTGGCGTCAAACTGAAACATATGCTATTGGAGCCGTAAACATAGAAAACACTACGCGAGCTCTCGTCCACTCAGAGGCCAGGGATTTTAGTCTTATTTGATTATTCAAAGGGGAAACGTTATGGTCCACTGGTACAAGCGATGCAATTTGATAATCTATTCACGTGGAATTGGTCGGGTTTTTAAAGCAGACAATTGAGCCTATATTCCAGGGAGTCCATCAGACAGGATTATTAGCGTTGCAACCTTCTCACTACCGAGAGAAGAGAAAGGAGAAAGTCGACCCCAACACCTTCAACGTCCCTGATTGATATGCATGCTTTCAGAGGTGAAGATACCTCAAGCGAGATAAAAAAAAATAACAGACCTTTTAGATATTAAGGAAATTATAATTTCTTTCAAATATAATGTAAAAACGACAAAAATCTGACATAAAACATATTGTCCATGACATTGACATTTGGGTAAGCACTCATATAAACATGGTTTTGATTGTAATTTTCACAACTGCCTTGTCTTTATATAAATATCGCTGCTCAAGACACAACGTTACCATCTTATCACACATATGAAATAATGCTTATATTATACGTAGAACACATGATATTCTTTCAAGCAACAATGTACAATATATTATGTATGTACAACGTTCAAGTCACAATATGAAATGGAATTGTTTCTTCTCTTTTCTATTATCAAACTTGTGAAATATTTACAATATATACAAATTCTTAACATATTTCTGTGCCTGCCATTCCCATTATAATGCTAATACTTCTGGTAACTGGCAAAGTTATGCATCAGTTTTGAACTGCTATAAGTCAGTGTCTACGGATGGTATCCAAAACTACATTTTCTAAATCATCTATATGCGTTGATTCTTTCAACACTGTATCACTAAATAAGACCTCACCCTCTTGTAAAATGGGATCGATTACTCTCACTCTCCTCGTTTTCGCTCAAATATATTTGAAGGCGAGCTTCAAGACTCTTGCTTAAAAACTGGTTCACAAGCTTGCTATGAAAAAAAACATTGAATGAGTAAATAAGTGCGGATAGTACCATAAAAATATCTGTTAAACGGAGTTACCAGTGGTCCATTAGCTGAAACCTAACCTGTGCTTTCCCATGGTGTGGGCAGAATATGAATTATTGCGTGGGTGGTAAATTACCACCCACGCAATGACTCAAATTCTGCGAACACCATGGGAAAGCACAAGGAAAGTTCCAGCTAATGGAGCTCCGGGTTCAACCGAAGGTCCGTCAACTGAAACATTACTTGTGCTCTCACAGGCAGAATGGAAACAACTATCATGGATAGAATCAATTAACACCCATACTCAAAGATTGTATGGATGGATTCAGTGGCGCTAGTACGGGGGGGGGGGGGGGCGTTCCTGAGGGCCTCATCCCAACGCAACTTCTCCAATATAGGGACTACACACGCTACAAATGCCTCAGATTCGCTTTTAGAGTGCTAAATATGGCAAAGCTTTCTCGGTGTGGCGGTGAGGCCTAACTGGGAACCTCTGGTTGGGTACACTCCATTGTGCGTCGGTGGTTGCGCCGACAAACCGCAGCGTTCTTGCTGATTGTACTTAGTTACTCTATAATAGACAGTTCGTCATTAGGGGCGCGGTGGCGTCGCGGTAACCGGTTCTCGTCAGATCACCGAAGTTAAGCAACGTCGAGCGCGGTTAGAAGTTGGATGGGTGACCATTTCAGCGACTGATTAGCGCTCCCGCGTTGTGTCCTTGGGCAAGGCACTTAACCCCGATAGCCTGCATGGGGGCACGATGACGACGTGTACTGGGGCGTACTGCACGTCGAAGGTGCGCATGTCTTCAACCAATCTAACCCTGCCTGTGCCGCGGTGCAGAGTTCAGAGTTACGATGTTGGAGAGCTGACAGCTGCTCATCGTTGCTCGGTGGTTCTCTCCGGGTACTCGGGCTTCCTCCACCCGTAAAACTGTCACCACATGATATGACCCTGGCTGTTAATGTGTCGTTAAACCCTGATAATAGAAAAAAAATAAAAAATAAAAAAACAAGTTCGTCATTAAAATTCTAATAACTTCTATTATTTCACCTCACACAATTATAAAAAACATATTTGTTGATTGGTTGGCGAGTGTCAAATAAATCTAGAGTAGACGACTCAATATCAATCAGTTTCTTAAGGGGAACCAGCAAGCAAAATTTCAATTCTACAGTCGTGGTATTGACCTGTGTGTGTGGCGAGGGGGGGGGGGGGGGGGGGGGACTTTGAACGTCAAACAAAAGATGCACGGTTCGATCCTGGTTACTGCGCTGTGTTCTTGCCCATGTGGGGTATGATAGCGCTGTGTGCTAAGGCGTACTACACGTCGAGGATGCACTTGCCTTCAACGGATGCTGAATACGTTGGGAATCAACTATCAAGTTGCGCGCCGATACTCGGTGGTTCTTCCCGAGTACTCCGGCTTCCGACACTCGTAAAACTGTCAAACGCGACGTGACCCTGGCTGTCGAAAGCTTCTTTCAACACCAATAAAATACAATTCGCCTGTGGGATTAATTATTTGTTACTAAAATTTCCTACAAATGCAAAATGCGTTCGTCACTTTATGGTAGACAATATTCTATGTGGAAATACAGTACTGTCATCATAAAGAGTGGTCTATTTCGTGACAAGATCACGACTGAATCGCGAAACACTTACATCAGTTGGCCGACATTTCCCAGATCAAACCATTAAAATCAAGACCGCATCAAGAAGACAAAACAGAAATAGCATCTGAGATTTAATTAGTTGAGCGCTACATTATTTTTGGTGGTTTAAATTTGTTCATCAAAATTTGTTTTATTATAAATTATTGAAGAGTGCCCACAGGCACTCTTCAATAATTTGTTATAAAATAAATTTATATAAACAAAATATTATTTGCATTTGTCTGAATGTGAAACATGAGCAAGGAAGATTTTGGCTTTTGCTGTGGTACCCACTTTTCATTTTTTTGAAAGCCCTGATAGTGGCTTCTAGAACTCAACCAGTTAGTATTCTCTCATTTCTTTCTTTCTCGACAGATGAGATTCTATAGTGTTGAGAGAGGGTGGCATACAGAGTAGTTCGAACGGATCCTGGCCCAGTTGCGATCCGGAAGAACTTCTCTGTCCACTTTTATGATCACAGTGCGGTGAGGTTGGGGAACAACGGGTTGAATCAAATTGTTATGAAAATGGACTTGACTAGGTTGACATCGAGGTAGGCCTAAAACGTTAATTCATGTTTATCAGTTTTGCCAACACTAAATTATAAAATCGGCGGCTATGAATTATCCAATAAGACTGCAATTCTTTCCCTCTGATTGGACGAGAGCCTGCTGGGTTTTTTTCTATGTTTACGTCTTCAGATACAGTAACATATGCTAACGTCTGACGTCACCAGACGAAATATTTAAGGTTGTGCGTTTCGCAATTATTTCATCAATTGTGTGACTTGCAAATCGCTTCATGTTTTTAGATTTTTCAAGCACGCAGCAAACGATGCTCCAGGGAAGTGTTGCTTAAATTACAAATAAGATAAACAGAGGTGAAGTGACCTCGACCCTAATCTGATTTATTGATCGTTTGTCTAGTGACATTCGTGGGGTGCACGATAGGTTTATTTACTAAATTTGTTATCGTTAAAATTGCCTTGTTCATTCAAATTGCCTCGTTCGTTTCAGGAAGTGGGTTTGGTGCTATGGATGGGGTCTTATTGTAACATATACATTATTGTGATGAATTGACATTTACATGGTCTGCGGGTTGCGGCTCGGTGCGTATTTTCAACCGAGTCGATTCGCGTCTTAATTAAACATAAGCTCCGAGCCGCAAATCCCAGACCATGTCACCGTCATTTCACCACAATAACTTGTATTGTTTTTCAGACTGTTAGCAGCGTTTATTAATTAAAACAATTTTTGTACTATTTATATATCGAAGTAATTATAGAATTTGAAAGCTATATTAATGATATTTATACCATACTCTCCTATGTTACTACCCGTGAAAAGCCTATATGTTATATTTGAGCATTTAACACCACTATCGGTGTGAAGCTTCTACTGCGGTTAAAAAAGATTTACACCTTTAGTATGAAGTTCATCCAATCCATCTTGACCTTTGACAATTTGCCAACTTCGATACATTCACGATGTTCCATTCAGACATGCGACGTTTTGTATACTGCCTACTAGGTGCAATGACTTATTAAGTTTAAAATACCTACAATTAAATATTTAGAATGAAATTTAAGAATTGTTATTAATAATTTGACTGGAAAAGCAAGATAAATTCAATCAACTTTGACGATGTGTATAGCTGTCAAACATTCACGTGCAGCCGGTAGTACTGCCCACCGGCGCAGATGTAAACAAAAACAAACCCGTGTGTTTGCCATACAAAGTATCGCTTTTTCTCCATTTTAAGTGACAAAGTCGATTATGTCTGAAGAGCATGGTATAAATAAAGCAAATAGGTACTGGGGCCGATAATCAGATTTAAACCACTCGTAGAATAAGGGTTTTAACCATTCGGCAAGCCGAATGGTTAAAACCTTTATCCTACTCGTTGTTTAAATCTGATTACCGGCCCCAGTACCTATTTATTCTAAATTTTAGAGGAATGCAAAGAGAAACAATCTGGCGAAAATCGTTGTGGACAATTATTTTATATTCAGTTTTTAGGATACATGCTTGGTGCACTTACATTCTATATCATAACTAAGATATGCTGAGGTCTCCAAAAATGTTTTGTAATTTAAATATTTCCAACAAACTCAATCTTCAAGAATGTTTTTTTCCCAGACACTTATTGTTATTGTTGGGAGGTACAACCTCTACAAAACCAATATCAACAGTTCTCTCTTTTTGTGATATTCATGGGCGGAGAACTGGAGTTTTGATATATTGTGACACAAGAAAATAAGAATGAAAGTTTGGTAAATATGTTAATGAAGCTGATGTAAAGAGACAACAGCTATCTTGTTGCGCACTGGGATGACGGATGTTCTCAAAAACTAGTCGACAATACCAGTCAGTGATGTTATCCAGAGCGTGTTTGACCCAGATACCCTGAGAAACCCACAACAGGGATATTACAATTTCGTGGAGGGCCAGGTTTCTATTGTTTGAAAATCCTCAGTGGTTGTTTTCAGACCGCACTCTTCCTTCTTGTCTGGGAGTGACGCAACTGGTACAGTTATGGTCACATTAAAAAGAAGTGTCAGCTAGAGTGCATAATGTTTGACTCTGATGAGGTACAAATATTACAAAAATATCAAGTAAAATTTCTCCTTCAATGGAACTGGTACATTTAAATAGTATTTATGCGTACACCTAAATAATGCTGCCTAGAAATAAAGTTTAATCTGACACATTCCTGGGGTCATATCTACAGTAAAGTCGCCGTGGACTGATGGTAAACCACGTGTGGGCGGGTTGTACCCGATGCTTCGTTAATTAAACTTATGATGATTATTCCTAGATTTAGTGTTTGGAATCTAATATCTTTGCGTCCGTGGAAATATTGCCCACCTGTGGAACCTGGCCGCTCCACGGCGGCTGTTATGTAACTGTTCTTAAGATTGGGTCAGTTTCAATACAATGGTACTTGTATGGAGTTAAATACTGTATATAACTCCGTACAAGTATCACTATGTTGAAATATACTGTTATAGACAGTATTGACTCAAATGGCCCACCATACTTTCTGGACAAAAACTCAGCGTGGCAGGTTTTTTAGTTTCAACAATATTTATTGGAACATTTAAGGAATGATCGTTTCTTTTTGTCTATTTCTTGAGTTATGAACCCCAAAAAACAAAGTCCAAACTGTGTAAATGGGCGTAGCCCATTTACACAGTTTGGACTTTGTTTTTTGGGGTTCATAACTCAAGAAATAGACAAAAAGAAACTCATTCCTTATAATTAAACGTTCGCGACCCAAATAAATAAATAGTGTTAGTCGTCCTCTACTTCAGCGAACAAACACTTAAAAACTAAAACTGGTAGACATATTATTTTTCTGGCATAAAAGAGGGCGCATATTATTGAAATGCAGATAGCAATTGACACACTTTCCAAGTCAAATGCACTTATGTCATTAATTTTTTTATTGACCAATGAATTACGTAATGCAAAGAAAACGTCTTAAGCCACGCCTCCCTCAAATTTCATTCAACTGTTCACATCACGTAAAAGTTACGTTCCGTGGTAGGTGGAAGTAGGCCATCAGTATTACATTGTATTTTGGTTTTGACCGTTTCCCGAGAACTGAAAAACACAGTTTGTAAAAGTGGAGTTAGATATAAAGCGAGATGACATTGCCGTATTCAAATTTGCAATGTCAAAATTGCCGTATTCGTCGTGACCAGCCATTGTTTACAGTTGATTTGGGTAAAACGATGAACGCAGACGATCACCCAGTGTGCGTAAAAATTGAAATGTCAAATAAATACATTTGTGAAGAAAAAGAAAAATTGACCCACCACGGTCATTTAAATATTTTATAAACAATTTCATGGTGATAAATTAGTAATATAAATTTATTTTTATTTTTCACATTTAGAACGTGCCAGTGTTCTAACTTCTATTGATTTGACACCATGTTGCAACTCCAAAGACTGGTATTTTAGGGGCGAGGCTGGGGGCGGACCTAATTGTGTTTTTTTCGGTTCATTGAGTTATGAAAAGAAAAAAACAGAATCGTGTGAGCCAATCGTTTTATCTGAAAACCCATGAACCGAAAAAAAGTTTAATTATATTACATTTGCTGTATACAAAATGGGATACTTGTACAAAACTTAGTATTAAATTATATTACACAGCATAAGAATAGAGAAGATACATTTTAAAGGAGGGATTCTACAGAAAGCTTAGAACTTATTGGGTTGTCTCCTTAACTCTTGGATAAACTGACACAAGAAGATGGTTAGAATAAATAGCTAGACTCACGCATCGTCACCTTGGAGGCCGATGAAATTTAGTAAGCAGGCCGCCTAACTAGATCGATTACCCACTGTCCCTCATTGAACCAAGGCACCGCGTCCACCACGCAAGCAGCCACCAACACGAGTGCATGATGACTCATGGTCAGACGGGTCGATACCATTTCCCCGACAGATTTGAGACAATACGTTTTAATACACACACAAGTAATCACTAACGCAGAAGCGCACAATCCACATTGACTAGGAGAAGGGGTAGATGGTGGGGCAGTACGGGGCTAAGATATCCGAATATAAAAGCAGTTCAGTGAGAGTCGAACCCTCATAGCTGACGATGAGTGAGATTGTTTAAACTTGCCATGTAGAAGAAGAGAGAGCATGGCAGGTTTTATTTACATTAACTTCATTAACATACTTAAAACGTTTCAAACGTCATTCCTTTGTGGAACCATATATTCAATTTTCAGACCGCAGGTAATATATACTACAAAAAGACAGAACCGTTGATGTTGGTTTTCTCGAGACTAGGTGTTATCATGATCAGAATACAAGCCAAGAAAAAATATTCTTTAAAACTTAATTTATTAAATATTTAAATTGTTAAAAGTAAAACTATAGTTCTTGGGATATGTTATTTATTTATTGTAGAGAACGCAAAAAAACAAAATAAACCACAAACTGAAATTTATAACCCTCCTTTGCTTTGTGTGCTGTTTGTGGTAATTTGCCCCCATATTGCTCTGTTTACATTCCCCTTAAAGGTGTTACAGATGTTGAAAATGGTTTAAGATTAGTGTGGGTCACACAAGTTTGTGGTAACGTTCTATTCGAGTCGACTCCTGACTACGATGCCCAGAGATGGTCTCCTGTCAAGCGAGAATGATACGACCCTTTCCATCCCTGTAAAAAAACGTACTATTAACACCCAAAGCACAAACTGCACCTCCAACGCTTGGGACTGAAAATATAACCATGTAATCCTTTTGTGTCACTGGGTCACATCTTTTCGAGTTCACGGAATTGAAACTGTTGTGATTAACTTCCTGCGTTCTGCTCGTGGATATTCCTGCACAGGCAGGGAATTTCTAGCCACTAAAATAAGTTTAATTGGGGCGTTTTTAATCAAATTGTCTTCGAATCGGCATTTTGAGGAATGATTTGCTGCGTTTAATTTTTGTGAATATTTTCATCAAATCTAGTCATGGCTGCTATAAAGCAGCCATGATTAGATTTGACGAAAATATTCACAGAAAACTCACAGATTAGGAGTTATGTTCAGATAATAGTACACTGTCACTAGATTTCCAAGTGAAATGTTTTTTTTTACAGGCCCAAGACGAGTCATGAGCAAATTTAAGCGAACCAAATATAGAATTGTTCATCTAAGTGGCGTTCACAACCTCTGTGGATTTGAGATTACCAGGATCCGGTCATTCATCATCTGACCATACATAGAGTGGCGGATTCACAGATTGGGAATTAGTGGGAATGGGCCAGTGAATTTGTAAATTATTCAACTTTATTTCCTGATGAGCCCACCTCTTCAACGGTCGCGGAGAGGATTTTAAAATAAGGGGAATGCCGAAAAAGAAACGAATTTGAGTAAGAACACTCACAGGGTTAATTTGTAAGTGGGGGTCGATTGTCTGTATGGGCCATAAAAATATTTTAATGTGTCAGTCGAACACCGAAATGGACCGGCGAGTTGTATTGTAGGAAGGTCTCTTTACTGGACTGCGGTTTCCCGGGTCGACTTTTTCTGCCTCTTCGCTACTTCAAATTTACAATTTTCCATCTCCTGTAAAAAGAGCCACGAAAGTAGTTCACTACTATGCCGTTTCATCCACAAATTGGACCCGGTCGTCTATTATCTTCACTGTGCACACCAATCGACCTTGAAACTAAAATAATTCGGAATACTCTATTAACAAATTTTGGCGCCCATTGGTGGGTGCCATGTGCATGAAAGTTCTTTGTAAGAAAAGTTCCATCGTTTCGAAATGTCAGCTTTGAATGGTGGGGTGAAATCTCCTCAGTCAAGTGAACGATGTGATATCTTGGCACTATGTAAACACAGCTATTGTCAAGTTGTAAAATGTTTTATAGTCATCATATCAAGCGAGTCTCTTCTTTGTTTCGTCATAAATCATTCTCACTCTGATTGCTCTGAACATCTAGAACACACCATGCAATCACAACGTCACTCAATTCGAGGATTGTGGGTAGAAGTGTCGCCACGTCCCCAACAATTCCCCGAATGACTAATTCGAGCAATGTTAAAATGTTTTGCATCATCGATTGTTTTCCGTCACTGATAATGGCATTAATTAACCGATCACCCAACGAAACGTTAAAAAATGCCACCAATACTCAAAAACATTACCATTCAAATTTTAATATTTTTAGTTCTTTGTCTCGAGAACATAGCTTATAGGCACTACCTGGAACATAGTCTATGTTTTCTATTCAAAAACATAGGCTATGTCTTTTAGGCAAACAGTTACAAATGTAGTTGTTCAAGAATTGTTTTCATGTTCGGGTTGGGTGAAGAATTACTATTAACAGTGGTAGTGACGTCGCTTAGTCTCTACCAAATCACTTTACAGCTGAAAAGTAATTCAATCATTTCCATACAACAGCGTCGATTATTAGAATACACGTGTGTTGTTGAGAGTTCACCTAATTCTGAATTATCGACAGTCGACATTTCATCCACAAAGAAAGAGCTCTCAGTTTCGAATCTCCCTCTCAACGAGTCTAATACACAGAGTTACGTGTAACGACGCATACATTCTGTAACAAAGATGAGTCCCAAGACGTGATAAACGTTGAACGCAACTGCTCTTCCGGAGTTCCTTCCTCCTTTCAGATGTTTCTTATACGTTGGGCCGGACGTTTTCCCAAATGTTCCTAAAATAAAAAAAGTTTGTTTTTTTATCTGAAGAAAATTTATTTATCATATGACTCGTCCGTTTTGTTCACCTTAAAATATTTGATATTTTGTTTTCATATTAATCAGTGATAAATAAAGCCTTCCGTCAATTTCATTGGTCAGATTCAAAACTAGACAATTTGATTGGCTGAACAAAATACAACTAGGCCACATTTTCATAATTTACATAATTAGAGTTGGCAGGTTTCATCGGTCAATTTCAAAACTGGACAATTTAATTGGCTAAACAAAATACAATTAGGTCACATTTGCATAATTTCAGTAGGGAGAATTTACGTTATCTGTCCTATTTAGAGTGGGTTATATTGTATTAATCTTTTACCTAACGTAACGGCAAAAACCGTCTCGCGCAATACAAGAAAAACGCCATTCATTTTTTTTTATATTTTCCCTTTTGCTTCCTTTGCTTCCAAAACTTAGGTTATGACCCCTCATTGGAACTAGCGTGTCGCGCTCGTTCCAATGAGGGGTCATAATCTATGTTTTGGAAGCAAAAAATGAAAATTTTTAGTTATACGAGGATGTTTTTTTTAGTTATATGTTTTTCGAACTCAAGTTAGGTGATGGGTTAAAAAGTCATACTAAGTGGCTAATTTGTGCGTGTGTGTGTCATATGATAAATAGAAGATGAAATGAGTGTTTTTCTCATATAATATTTATGAAACGAGTCTAAGAATTTTCCGTTTTGGCGAGCGCAAACCCAAAATTCGGACGAGTTTCATAAATATTATATGAGAAAAACACTCATTTCATATTCTATTTATCATATGACACACACACGCACAAATTAGCCACTTAGTATGACTTTTTAACCCATCACCTAACATGAGTTTCAGACGGCACTTGAAAAAAAAACATCCTCGTATAACTAAAAATTCTCATTTATTGCTTCCAAAACATAGGTTATGACCCCTCATTAGAACAAGCTCGTCGAGCTTGTTCCAATGAGAGGTCATAACCTATGTTTTGGAACCAAAAAGTGAAAATATAAAAAAATGAATGGCGTTTTTTCTTGTTGGTAATAGATTAATACAATATAACCCACCCTATACAGGACAGATAACGTAAATTCTCCCTACTGAAATTATGCAAATGTGACCCAGTTGTATTTTGTTTAGTCAATTAAATTGTCCAGTTTGGAAATTGACCAATGAAAGCTCTCAACTCTAACTATGCAAATTATGAAAATGTGGCCCAGTTGTATTTTGTTCAGCCAATCAAATTGTCTAGCTTTGAATCTGACCAATGAAATTGATGGAAGGCTTTATTTATCACTGATTAATATGAAAACAAAATATCAAATGTTTTAAAGTGAACAAAACGGACGAGTCATATGATAAAATATTTTATCTAACAATTATATACATTTTGGCTTGAAAACCACGAGAAACGGTACGTATCACATAATGTGTTCCGATTCCGTATCATTTAGACGACTCATTCTGATTCCGTATCATATAGACGACTCATTCTGTTTCCGTATCATATAGACGACTCGTTTCCGGGAACGCAACGGGCTGTCATATCAGGCGCATGAATTCATCCTTTGTGCGTTTCAGTGATCGACTTACAAAACAAGACAAAATTCCTTACAATTAGCGACAGGACTATTAATAGTCAATGACCCCCACCCCCACAATAAACAGAAACTGCACAATTAAATATTACACACTTGTAATTTCAAGCGATTATATTGAGAGTGAATAATTTTACAACGCAACTTTGAAAATTTGCGGTGACCGCATTACTCATTGTTAAAGTGCTCAATAATATTCTTCTACAAAATATGTTGTTTTGTTTACTTTTTCTATTAATAATTTAAGATTTAATCCGTTTATGGGGCAGAATTGTTACATAAATGAATTATCATGATAATGCGCTTGTCCTGTGATTTGCATCAGATTCTCGGTAGTGTCCAGAATGGGATCACAACTCGCTGGCAAAGCTGGCTCGTTGAGATTCCATTCTGGACACCACCTCGAATTTGATACAAATCACAGGACATGCACATCAAAAAATCACCATCACCTAGCTTATAACGGAAAATATCGTTCGCAATACGTCTGATACGGGAATGACGTCAGAAATTAACGTCGTTACGTTGTGAGTTGTTTTCGGAAGTAGAACTGAATTAATCTTCTCTTATTTTTCATTAACCCACTGCAACTGAAATAGCTGATGACATTTGCAAAAAACATGAAAAACTAAACATTTTAATATTTGTCTCGCAAACATAGCTTATGACCCCTCATTGGAATGAGCTCGACGAGCTCATTCCAATGAGGGGTTATAAGCTATGTTTTTGCTGCAAAAAATAAAAAAAATAATAGAATTTGGTTGGCGATTCTTGTGAACAGCCTTGGTTAGCTTTAGAACATTAAATTACAAATTATGTGATAAAAATTTTTCAAATTCGTCACGAATTGACATGAAATTTCTGACTCTCGTTCACTAAAACGATCTGCGCCGAAGTAAACCTCAACTCAGATCGATTTTAGTGAGCTCAGTACAGAGATTTCAAATGAAATCGCGACTCATAAAAAGATCCTCTATTTATTACACGCCTGTTCTATGAAATCCCCATCTACAGCAACACTAAGCCGTGCGGAAAATAAAAATCTGCTCCGCACATGTGTGGAACGGAAATCGTTGATGGAATATTTTATAAAGAAGCGAAATTTCACTGGAATTTTCTACAAATCGTGTACCGCAATTAAAATTTCAATCCCTAGCGATAGCTAAAAGTCGTCCCCTGAGTTCCAATATGTTCTATGTGCCAGTAGGCACATAGAACACGTTGTAACTCAGAGGACGAAAGAGTAAAACAGGTTCCCCTCGCAAGGTTGGTTGGCGACAAAATGTGTTCTTTTTTGTGATAATTATCAAATGAATTGTTGAGTGTTCTTCTAATAATTGGTTCATAGACGCAAAGGCGTGTAATAAACACAACTACACGCGTGTGTGAATGGGTTAATCGATATGGCACTTGTGCCATCGCGGAAGGATAAAACTCGAGGCCTATGACCTCTCGTTCTATCCTTCCGCGCTTCTATCCTTCCGCGCTGGCACTCGTGCATTTTCGATTAACTCATTCACACACGCGTGTCGTTCTGTGTATTTCTGATATTGTGAACAAACGTTGTTACATTTGCATATTGGTTTCTACCTTCAGTTGATTCAGTTTGTTTCCTCTACTGTAACCATCTTCAGATTCGAGGGTTAGTCTTTGAGATGAAAGGTGGTTGAAGTGGAACAAGGTGCAACGCCACCGGTATCCCTTGCCGAGAAGTGGTTTACTAAAAAGGGTAAAAGGTTGTTGGGGGTTGGTGGTGCATCAGCATACCAAAGATCATTCAAATCTGACATACACTTCTAAAGTTATCATCCAAAAACAATCAAAATTGTTGAAATGTTTTAAGTCGAAAAAAGTTGAAAAAGGCCCGTAACTCTAGAAAAATGATTGGACAAAACACTTGACTTGTGAATATCCTTTCCCCCATGATGGTCCATCAGCATGTCAAATATCATTCAAATCTGACATGGACTGACCGAGAAGCAGAGGTCTAAAGTTGTTACGGACGGACGAACGGACTCCATTGCTAGATCCCCCGCAAACGTCGTTTTGGTGGGGGTGGGGGTGTGGGGGGAGGGGGATAATGGACAGCCTAAACCATAACCAGCCCATAACATACACACAAAAACGAGTGGTTTGCAGATAGTTGCACATTTGCTAAATAAGATTATATCATGTGACGCGACACGAAAAGTCGTTGCCGCCAATTCCGAAAGTGTTGAATACTCATCGGTGTCCGCCTCTTTGCGATTTAAATAAATGTTCTGTTGAAACCGTTATATTTGTTTATCTGTGATCGAAATATGAGCACCTGAAGAAGTACTACTACAAGTTCGTCTTTAGGTCCGTCCGGCCGTACGTCCGTTCCTTTGCCCGACTATCTACTTGTGATAAAACGTCTGTTCTCTCTCTTGGTAAAACATTCAGCACTGTTTTAGTATTCGTTCGTGTTTATCCCCACGTGTATGTCAGTCTGTTCTTGATCAATCGTATGTTCATTTGCCAACGTCCTTTTCGATGCCAGCATCACCTGCACTCGAACTGCACTTAACCGGTTGAGACTTTAATTACCCTGACGTTCAAACGTCACTGGGAATTCAGTTTCTTCAACGTTTTTCAAAATGCGACGTCAAACGTCGGAAAGTACAAATAACAAGATTTTTCACATTAGTGATTAATTGGGTGAGGGCGAGATTATTTCTGGTGGTCCGAATTTGTTATTCAAAACTCATTTTATTACAAATTATTGGAGAGTGCCCACAGGGGCACTCTCCAATAATTTGTAAAAAAAAAACAAATTTATATAAACAAAATATTATTTGTGTTTGACTGAATATGAAATTTAAGCAAGGAAAGTGTTCGCGTTTGCTCTGGTATCCTCATTTTTGAAAGCCCTGATAGTGGCTTCTAGCACTCAACCAGTTAAGAAGTCTTGACAGAAGGATTATATTAGTATTTTAAGCTGCGATAACATTTGGCTCAACGGTTGTCACTGAGCACTATTCGGGAGAAAATGGGAATTGAGGTCAAAACTTTAAACAGATCGAAAAATAATAATAAAACAAATAACCACGAAGTTGCAACGTGCTGTTTGATTTCGTACGTCATAAGACGTACAAGAGTAGAAAAGAGTTAAACGTGTTTATTATTATATGTGGTCCAGCATATTCTTAGTATCAGTAGGAAACTTGGTGTATTTTTAGGCTGGCTACAGGTCGTTAAACTACAGTACATGGAGAGTGGATTGTAACTAAATCACCCGTGGAGTGGAGTTATCACCCCGAGCTATAACTTTCGAATTTTGTACATATCGACAAAAAAACACAAGCAATGTTTCAGCCAATGGACCTCCGGGTTTAACCCGGAGGTCCGTTGGCTGAAACTTTGCTTGTGCTGGTCAGGCTTTGCGACAAATTTGCAATTATTGCTTGGGTGGAATCTCCACTCTGCGGGTGATTTAGTGATAATACACTCTCCACGTACTGTAGTTTTTATATCCACATAATTAATATGGACTCCCTCACTCATTGCCAATCAACTGACATGAAACATTCCCAACTTTGTAACTGAATATCATTGGGTTAAACCTATCGTTCCCTCGTATTTTTCATGAAGAGATGTGACCGCTAACCAATTGCAAAAGTCAACGGGAATCATTACAAGGCATTTTGTGAAGAAACAGTCCAGTAATGAAACGCGTCAAATCAAACAAGTCCAATTTCTAGGAAAACATCGTCTTTCAAGCGCATTTCTGAGTTCAAATGCTTGACACTAATAATCGAGTTGTTCCCGTGGCGATTGAGAACAAATTGGAATATTGGAATCACTCTTTCGGTTTCGCTAAAAGCATTTTTCAACGTCACATCTTAAAGTTCGCGTTCACTTTTATGGAGCGACAGCTCAGTGCCGTGTACTATTACGTAATTGAGATTCTTGACAGGTGCATTTGTGTTCAGATGGAATTACAATAGCGATACAACAGATATAATGAAACATCGAATCGCCCATTGAATGCACCAAGGCGCTACTTACAATACTTAAACATTGCAGACGGTACTCCGATGTATCTCAAAGGACAAAATTTAAATCGGATGAGAGTGACAAGTGTATCTCGAGGATAACAATGACGTTAATAGTGGAGCTGATATGAATAAGGAAAATGGTTCTCGAAAAGCTCTACACAAACCCCTTCCTTCTGACCAAAGCTCCTCCGAGGACACGGCACAAGTTTGGTGCTTGACCTTGGAAGAGCGTTGATTGGAAGGACGAGGAGCTATTAATAGACCCAGATGCGGAGCGGATATCCTATGGGTGTATTATTTGAGGTAAAAGGTACCAAAATCTTTGAAATCATTTAACAACCGAGAAGGCAGGTGAACATTAAGGATTGTCATTGAAGAGCTCCTTCTCCGTGGTGGCATACATGACATGCCTTGTCATGAGTTAACCCTTTACCTAACAAGAAAAGGAGACGATACTTGCAAACAAAATTCTTGAATAACTAATTTTTTTCATTTTTTGTCTCGAAAACATTGGTTATGACCCCTCATTGGAACGAGCTCGTTCCAAAGAGGGGTCATAACCTATGTTTTTGAGACAAAAATGAAAAAAATAATGCAAATTAATTGGCGACTATTGTGAATAGCGCTGACCGGTTTTTTTTTGCTGTTACGTTGGGTAAAGGGTTAACTACAGTCCAGTCGCCGTGGACTGGTCGTAATCCACGCGTGGGCAGTGATGTCCACACATGCGTTTTCCTGATAACAAAAATCATCTTCCGCAAAATTTTAATTAATGAAGCACCGATTTCCACCCGGTACTTCATCAATTAAATTTTTGATGATTATTCCTCTAATTAGTGTTTGGAATATTAATATTATTATTGCGCCCGTGGAAATATTGCTCACCCGTGAAAAGTGACCAGTCCACGGCGGCCGTACTTTACTTGCAGTGGTGTGGTCTTGTTCACCTACTTGCACTCTCTAAGTACAGACGAAAGCGCTTGCCCAATAATGGACGTTGTGAGAGTACCACCACCTTCCAATTCGAGGAGGGGGTACCGTTTTGTGCTGGAGAAGATTCTCTCACATACTGGTCCTCACCCGGAAAAGAAAAGAATCTTGACTATTACGACTGATGACCACTCGGAGAGCTTCCCTGGAACGACAGCTGAGAGGAAGAAAAGAATGCAGAAAAGTCCCACCAACAATCTTCGGGACATCCGACGCCTGCAGGAGTTCCACTTAATCACATTTTCAACTGAAAAGTTCAAACGATTTCTGGATTCTCCAGCAACTAACAAGTACAGTGGTGCGATCGCAAAAGTGGTATGTGTTTCGATCAAAAGCCAATACTATAAAACTTTTACAACTGTATTTTCTAGAATTGTATTTTTTACCTATTAATATAACTGCCTAAAATGAATCATTTGCATTTTAAAAGATATGGCAATTTGCCAACTGGCAAATTGCCACATCTTTGAAAATGCTAACGGTTTATTTATACCCATTTAAAGTCATAACTGGAAAATACAATTCTAGAAAATATAATTGTAAAGGTTCTACAGTATTGGACCCCGATCGCAACCGGAGCAATACACTTACCACCAGTTGGTCGAGAGTTTTCATAATAAAACATGGCTGACAATTTTCATCAAATGGAAGAGATTTATGGGAAAGTTAGCCCCCCTTAATTTTCTAAACCCAAATTTAATACGAACAGTATGGAAATTCCAGATAAACACAGCAAAATCGAAATGTTGGCGAATTTGTATCATTGATGTGAGCATCATTTTACAAATTTCGGGCATGTGCCTGCATAGTAGTATAAAAATAGGGAAGCAAGCCTTTCACCTTTTTCCCCAATCGGTTTGAACGTTTCTATATTATCCTCTGTTGGAACCCATTTAAAACTAAGACAACAGCGTTTTCATTATCTTTTAATGTTCAGTATTATTTATTTATTTATTTATTTATTTATTTATTTATTTATTTATTTATTTATTTATTTATTTATTTATTGGTGTTTAAGGTCACATATTTATGTACAATGGCTAATCATGACCGTGACAGTTTTACGGGTGGAGGAAGCCGGAGTACCCGGAGAGAACCATCGAGCAACGACGAGCAGCTGCCAGCTCCCCAACATCGTAACTCCGCACTGCAGCACAGGCAGGGTTAGATTGGTTGAAGACATGCGTACCATCGACGTGCAGTACGCCTTAGTACACGGCGTCATCGTCCCCCATGTGGATAATCGGGGTTAAGTGCCTTGCCCAAGGGCACAACGCGGGAGTCTGAATTGATCGCTCAGACGGTCACCCATCCTATGCTTAACTGGGCTCGACGTTGCTTAAGTTCGGTGATGTGACGAGAACCGGTTACAGCAACGCCACCGCCCCCCCCCCCCCCCCCCCTTAATGTTCTGTAACGTTTTCCATTTATAGTATATCACCAGTGTGTGTATTGCGACATATAATACACACCCTACCCTTTTCATTGATATGAATGTTCAGGAGGTGGGATTTGCCATTTTTAGGGGGTGGGGGGTGGAAGAATAAATCACTGCAAATTGCTGTAAAACACATTTGCTCAACAATGAGTCAAAGTCGACGCTTATTGTTGGCAGGTGTGATACTGATAGATATTCTTAATGAAGGATATCTGGGAACTAGTCACTTCTAATTACCTTGTCATAAAAGCCAAGTTTCCTTCTTTTTTTTTTGCTTTTAATAAACGAAAACAACTTCTGTTGTTTTCGTTTATTAAAGGTAAGAAAAGGAAACTTGGCTTTATTATCTACTGATACCATAGGCATTTTCTCAACTATAACGTTTTTATTGGACTAATAACTTCAAGGAAGAGAACTCTACCGAAAGTCAATTTTGATGACGATATTAGTGAGGGATGTGTCGAGTGTGTCGAGAAATTAAGACCGAAACCAGAAAATAAGACCACAGATTTCATGTTTACGCAACTTTTCCGGACGGGTGGAATTCTGTAGATTTCAAAGACAGTACTTTGTTCAAATTTACTGCTTCAAAACAGTATATAATATGGGATACACTGGTGTATAGGCAATCTCTGAAGCCGAAGAGAACTTGGGTAGGTTCACAAAGTCGTGTCAGTTGACAGGTATGAATCACTGAGCAGGCCTGGAAATACCCCAAGAACAATCGTATTGGTTACGTGGGGTTACATCAATTGTAAAACACGCATTACGGCTTCGACAGAGTAACAAAACTTGACTTTATTAAACTGCTAATCCCACATGTTTTGTCGGAGAGACATGATAATCTTTCAGAACTATCTCGACTCAAAGGTTGAGCATTGCACCCACATTATGAATAGGTTGGAATCCTGTTTCCATCTTGAATGAATTTCTGCCTAAAAATAGAAACAACTAACGCGCGATCTTGCCTATGCGAGATCGCGCGTTTGTTCTTGCTATTTCTTTTGGCGGAAATCCTGTTAAGGCGTAAAACAACACGACTGGCATAGTAAAACAGATCAGTCGGAGAAGCACCACAACACCCCTATTCCTATGGGTTACCACGATGCTACAAAGAGAAGCCTGCCAATGGGTTAGGATATTATAAGGCGCTTATTTCCATGTCTGGCGGAGGGTTCGTGAGCGCTAGTTATAAGTTGTAGGTAACCAAGAGCTGTGAGGAGATGATGGAGCTCCCCTATACAAAAATTGGTGATAGAACCATTTGGCTGGAGAAAGTTGGCGGGTGTTTATGAAAGAATGTGAGAACTTAATGAATGCATTGTGAATTAGTAATTGCTTGGTAGGTGGAGGCTAAGTTAACTCAGCGAGGGCATGATCAGTGAATTTATAACTGGACTGTGTAAAATGGATCCGCGGTGACGGCGGTACAGTGAAGCTAGTCAGTGTGTGAAGTTGGCGACGAGGGCATGCGATAGCCAGACATTAAACGAACTTTGTCCAGGGGACAACGGGTTTAACTCCGTGAGAGAAGTGTTGTTAAAAACGTGCATAAACTCTTCGTAACTACTAGAACCAAAGCAGGTGGAGAGACCGACCTCGGAGATCGAAGCCACATATGCCTGGGCGACCAAGAGGATACCGCCAGCTGTAACAGACGGCATAGAACCACATAGTGAGAACTGTATGTAATTGTGTATTGTGTATATGTATTGCCTGACTGGTGAATAATTTGTAAGTAAATGTACTGCATATTCCTCTATATATGTAAATAAATTATCGTTTTACTGAGCTATCGTCGATCAGCTTTAAATATTTAAAGTCACTGACCCGTTCACAGTAGTCCCAAACTGATAGGACGTTGATAAGGTGGCGATACTTGCGTCGTTTAGACCAGGGACCAGATCACAGCCCCTCGGTGTCGACTGTGCAAATAGCGAAAACGTAGATCTCCCATCCTCTGAAAAATATTAAACCCCCATTTCTTGACAACACTTTCATGTCATTGCCAGGATCCGTAATGAATACTGCACTTCCAACAACGCCCAGGCGCTGGGAGGTTTTTATTTTTCAAATTCGGTTTGGTTTCAGTAAAGGAAAAAAACCTCGGTTTCAGCCTAGTTTTTCGATGTCTTAATAACATGAACATGTATTATACAACACTTCAGGCCCCTTAACCTGGAAATAACGCTATCGTTTGCACCACACTACAAAGAGCCCTGTCTCTAAATATCCCCTTTGGATTCAGCCTTCTCAATGATCATTCTTAGGGGGTTCTTGGGAGTCGGTTGATACGCCTATTGAGACAGAAAACGCCCACATAAATTGGGGTAACAAATGAATATATTTAATTAATCGATGTTGCCTTCCCGTTGTCTCATTTTCTTTCTTATTGACTCGTCCCGTGGACGAGTCAATAAGAAAGAAAATGTGATAATGCGAACACGACGTTTTCGCTCCTTTTCCGGGTATACTAAGTCACGAGAGTCCATAGGGGTCACTAATCCAGCTCCCTCCCAATAACGTAGTTTGGTCAGTTTATGTACAAACACATTTAACTGTTGTCCGGTTTTTGCTTGGTCTTGCGGTTCGATTATCCGGTTCGCCGCAAAAACCGGACTCGAACCGGAAAAGCGAAAAAATCACTCAACTTTATAAAGGGCTCTAGAATAGAAGCACTTCACAAAGCCAACACTTTTGCAAGGCTAGAGAAGTATTCTTGAAAGAGGTGGATTGGCAATAATGTCTCAAATATGATGGACTCGGATAAGCTTGACCCTTAGAACGTGTGTTCATTCGCACATTCTTGATTCAACGCCTTCTGTAAGGAACCAGTTAACTTGAGCCCATATCTATGACGTGATATCAACAGACAACAGTAAATTCATTAATTTATTACTTACGTCTTTTCACATTGAATGTTCCAGCTGTAAAGAAAAGAAAATAAACAAGGAATTAGTAAATAATGAAAAATAAAATAATAATGAATATTTGTTAAGACGTCATGCTTTTATTTCGGACAATGTAGTTTTGTGTGATAGGTGGGTTCTAGGCTGGTCAAACAGTTTTTTAAATATTTATGTTGGAAATAAAAAAACTGCGGTAGGGTTGAATGTAACACACTAACATCCACACCCATCCTTTGCAATGCATTGCCGTTTTCGTCCGCTGTATCAATGTTTCAGCTGATAAAATGTTAACTCTTCGAGCTCATAAATACAGCAATAGATGAGGCGTAACAACCAACGATCAGTCAACTGTATTTTCCACGAAGATATTTCTTCCGTTTCGCAAAGAAGTGCAAATCGCTTGAGAGTTACGTGACACAGGGTGGAAAGGTTTTTGAACGATATATTCCGACATAATAGCCTACGCATCTCGGTCATGTGAGAGGAAACGTAGGTGTGTAGCTGGAGCACATCAGTATCGATCATCATCCTCCACTTTCTACCCCACCCTTTAACTTTTTCTCGGTGGAATCACGCCAACAAAGTGCGAAAACGACGTACATTGCATCAGTAGTACATCCGATATGCACCACATTTGCATATAGTCGTGCGGTGTCTTACTTGCCACGTGCTAAGCTACGCAAGTAGTATGTCTCGTATGTTTCAGGGATCATTGGCAGGATCTCATGTGACGTCATTGTCACGTGACCCAGTGGCGCCATGTTGTGTTGTCATGGTAACCCGCGTGAGCGGCCATGTTGTGACGTCATCTCCATAGTGATACGTGGTGTGAGTGCGCATGCGCAGCACGTGTTGTTAGGGTGATGCGTGTTTCCTTCGTCCATTTTGTATACTGGAGGCCGCCATCTTGGTTTCTATGGTAGCACGTGATTGCTATGAGGCCGCCATCTTGGTTTCTATGGTAGCACGTGATTGCTATGTTACCTAAGGCCTACAATAGGAAAGGGGTATGTTCGGAGGGCATGTTCGATTGAACAGGGGTAAATCTTATTACCACAAACAACCCGACAATCCCTCCAAATCACCAAAATCCACCCAAAATCACCGAAATTGACTTTATTTGATACGGATTTCCCACGTTATTGGTTTTATTGACTTAGCACGTAGTGCTATAGTACTAAGGGGGTATAAGGGGTGCGTTCGATTGAACAGGAGTAATGTTCTGGCATTAAATTCTCCCAGAATCCCGTTTTGGACCCCTATCCCATGACGTTTTTGCCATTAAAAGACACGTTCCTTTGGTCATTACCCAGAATTATCTGCTTCTTTCTATATATGCAATAGTTTTGGTCTATCTGGCCATGTTCCTTTTTTCTAGAGTATACTCCAGTAGCGTAGAAGAGCCTATTAGTTGGGACAGTTTACCTTATTATTACTATATTTAGCAATTTCTGGGCTATTCTTGTAACTTCTGACCCTATTCCGTGTCTTGTTGTTTCATTTATCCAGATCATTTACATAAATTATAACGAACCAATCAGATTGCTTGATTTCCCTTAACCTGTATGCAGAGTTATCTCCCTTCTATACAACAAAAGCCAATATCATTCCCAAAGCCAATATCATTCCCAAAGCCAATAAGCTATCGAGCAGTTACTGATAAGTCATTGCTCGAACGAATCGAAGCTCATCGAGCAAATGAGCCTTAGAGCAATTGCTCGATCGAGTGGCTCGGCATATTGCTCGAATGACTCGAAGTCCGTCGAGCAAATGAGCTATCGAGTAATTGCTCGTTCGAGTGACTCCTCGAACGACTCTTCGACTCATTTCAGTATTTGAGGATACCTATGGCCCGGCATTGTATTATTTGAGGATACCTATCGAGGATACCTTGTATAGGATACTTATCTGAGGATACTATTACCTATATCACAAGGCATACCTATCCCAAATATCCCTTATAAGCTAAAGAGTAATTACTGAAAAGTCATTGCTCGAACGACTCGAAGCTCATCGAGCAAATGAGCCTTAGAGCAATTGCTCGATCGAGTGATTCGGCATATTGCTTGAACGACTCAAAGCTCATCGAGCAAATGAGCTATCGAGTAATTGCTCGTTCGAGTGACTCCTCGAACGACTCTTAGACTCATTTCAGAAAAAGGGGTGCCGAAGGCCATATGTTTTCCAAAAAGGGGTGCCGAAATTGGGGTGCCTTCTGGAGAATCCCTTTTTTTGTCAAATGAGCTATCGAGTAATTGCTCGATCGAGTGACTCGACATATATATATATGGAGATGACGTCACAACATGGTCGCTCACTCGAGTTACCATGACAACACAACATGGCGCCACTGGGTCACTTGACTATGACGTCACATGAGATCCTGCAATGAGATCCTACCAATGATCCCTGAAACATACGAGACATACTACTTACTCACGCGTAATTGTCATGGTAGCCCCTGGGAACGGCCATGTTGTGATTCATTACCATAATGATTCTTGGATTAAGAGCGCATGCACAGTGCTTGTTCTTTGGGTTTGGTGATATGTGTTTCCGTCATCCATTCCGTTTGCTGGAGCCACCGAGTTGGTTTTGATTATGAAACGTGATTGACATGGAGCTCGGGTTTAATGTATTTCCGATTTTCTATAGTAACGGGAGCGAGGATGATGTTACTCCCAGAACCGGGAACCGGGAAATTTCCCCGATAATATCAAGTAAATTTTCGAGAGTATTAGCAAGACGCATTTATTTTCGTGAAGATGAAGATATTTTATTCGCAATCTGCCATCTCCGTACGGAAAAGTTCTTTTCTCTTAGAGAAGTGTGAAAAGCCAAGCCCGCTTCCATTCTCGTCTTCATTTTCAGAATCTCTAGCTTTATCATCAGTTCCTCCTGGCTTCAACTCCCTCTTCACTGCCGTCACCAGTCTCCTCTGCCTGGAGCAGAGGAGACTGGTGTCGGCAGTGAGGAAGGAGTGTATATTGAAGGAGGTATTGAATAGTGAGAGATGCTAGTGATTCTGAAAATGAAGACGAGTTTGAACTTTGAAGCGATTGAAGATTTTGCTGTTGAAGAGACGAGTCCTCCGGAACTGATTGAGAGCCACAGTGATTTGGTGAACAAAAAGGTTCTTAAGGAAGCAGGATTGTAAAATTGTTCAGGCGTGAAAGCGCTGAAGAAATTTTACAAAGTTACTTTGGGGCAGTTTTTCAATTTTGAAAATTTCAGTTCAACACAAACGGTGATTCCCGGTTTCGTGGTATAGGTTTCCCGGGAATCATGGCCGGCTTTCAGAACCGGGAACCCGGGAATTCACGTTCCCGGGATTAAACCCCACATGGAGCGCACGTAGTTGTACAGATTTGTTTACCTGCTTTGTGGTATGTACGATATAATGGAAGTACGTCGAATTACCGTGACCGCCGCGCCGATGAGTCGAATCTCCAGAAACACACCGTCATCACATGTAACCAAGAGTCCTTGTAGAAATTACACGAACAGATGATTGCTCGCACAACGCGACGACTCGGGGGACCACCGGAGACCACTGTTTTTTACATGAACGGAGTGTTGGCGACTATTGGGGACAATTCTTTGTATGCTAATGAGGATTACTGGGGTCTGTGGAAATCATTGTTTCGGGGACCGATGTTGTTTGTACACTACTGGCCTAGGAACAATGACGCAACTATTGACTATCACTGTTCCCTAGTGCTGCTGCTAATAGGGGTCCTATGATTGGTTTCCAATTCCACTGTTTCCGTTCAGTACTATAGTCTGAAACTAAGCATAGGCCACGTATTGGCAGCAGCCACTACTGCTGCCAATACGGACCCTATGATTGGTTCCTACTTACACTGTTTCCATTCAGAACTATAGGTTTCTGCTACTACTTATCTCTTGTATGTTGGCTACCACTATCTGCTCTGCGATTGGCTTTCACTACTAATATGGTTTTCGTCTAATGTCATAGTCTTTCAGCACGACTACCGGCTTATACCATTATAAGAGAGCGAGCTCACAGGATACAACTGTTCACAAGAGACTTGTCGGACGAAGAATTATACTCAACATTGAGATGGCTTTTATCTCTCGCGGGACTGATAGTAACAGAAGCCATGACCACTGGATTTGTAACAGCCAAAACGTAACAGCCAAAACCGGCCAGCGCTATTCTCAAAAATCGCCATTTAATTTTCATTATTTTTTCATTTTTTTGTCTCAAAAACATAGGTTATGACCCCTCGTTGGAACGAGCTCGTTCCAACGAGGGGTCATAACCTATGTTTTTGTGACAAAAACTGAAAACAATTAGTTATTCAAGAATATTTTTTGCAAGTGTCTGCTTTTCATGTTAGGTAAAGGGTTAATGCAATGATAGGATACAATGCCGACATAACCCGACATTGGTGATAGTGGAGGTAGAAACCAGCAGCGAGAAACCTCTTTACATGATTATTTTGTCGTATTTTACGGATGTGTCCGTTGGAAACTTTCCACTTTCCACTCCTTCAAATCCGCTATCAAGTATTTTGGCAAAGACACACATATGCTTTATTGATATTCATATAGTTGTGGACCACAAACGTGAAGTCGTGACCACACAGCGTAGATAGGTGGTGCCTGGCCTCTATAAGTTTGGGGCTGAATTTTTTCGGGTACGTGTGCCCGCATTTCGTGTAGAATTAGAATGTACATATCCATTGGAAATAATCTCGCCAAGAATCTTCTCCAAATATTGGTAACTCAAATCAGAGACCATCGGAATTCTATGCTTTCAATGAGATCATTGGAATTCTATGTTTCCAATAGACACCATTTCCATGCCTGAATCTTTTTGATCAGCCGTTGTGTTCATGGAACGGAACTCGCCGACTTAAATCGCGCGTACAGTACGTGGGGAGTGGATTGTAACTAAATCACCCGCAGAGTGGAGTTATCACTCAAGCTATAACTTTTAAATTTTGTACATATCGACAAAAAAAAACAAGCAATGTTTCAGCCAATGGACCTCCGGGTTAAACCCGGAGGTCCATTGGCTGAAACTTTGCTTGTGCTGGTTATGCTTTGCAACAAATTTGCAATTATTGGTTGGGTGGAATCTCCACTCTGCGGGTGTTTTAGTGATAATACACTCTCCACGTACTGTAGATATGCTTTGCTGTTTACGCAATGTGGATTCGCCAGGTACAATTCAAAATATATTATTGGAGACCCACAAGAATGTGTATGTTTGCACGTCCTTTCTTGATCATGGCAATTCACGTTGCCGGTGCCCTCGAAGGAAGCTTTCCAAACAAGCCAGAGAGAGAGATACATGGAATCAACAAACAGTAAACACTATATGCACTATGGTGGCCCTAGTTGACATCCAACAAATTATTTCAACTGGATCTGTAAATGAATAAACAGTCAAGATGCAGGGACGCTATTGACCACACATGCGTAATCTTTGCATCGCAAGGTCTAGCTATGCTATTCGCTTGATCTTCCAGCTGTGAAGAGTATAATAGATGCATGGTCAAATTTTGCACTCGCATTCATTTATTTTCACTCCATGTCTTCACATTTTCAGTCAAAATTACGGAAACATGGATCAATAAAATCGCATATACTCATTGATCCATTGATCCACGTGCCTGAATCGCATTTTGTTGAACCAGTCTGTTCTAAGGCAAGAATAAAATAAAAACACATCGCACAACTCAAACGTCCATGGTCATCGACCGCTTCTCAGAATTTGTATACAAATACCACAAGAGCAAATTACGACAATGGTATAGAAATATTGGACAAATGCAGAGTAAGTCTAAACAGAGAGCCTCACGGCAAATAGGGTGTAAATGAACAGAGGACAGGGGGTATGTCGTTTGTGGATTATAAACATGCTTAACTCCTTAAATGCGGCCGGCAGACATTCCTGCCCAGGACAGGATTTCGTTTGCCACTGATGTAAGTATAATTTGGGCGCATTTAATCACCCCCCCCCCCCCACCCCCCTGTAGATTCAATGGGTTTTATTTCTTGAGTTAAATTCGGATGAATTTTTCATCAAATCTAGTCATGGCTGCTGTGGGCAGCCATGGCTAGATTAGATGAAAAATATCTTTAAAGGCAATTGCTGTGGTGCACCCCAGGCGGGGTGAAAATCTGATCACTCAAAGCTTTCCCAGACACGTGGGATGAAAATGGGCGAATGAGGCGATCTACCTACTTGAGGGTTCATTCACGCTGCATGGTATAATTAACCCAAGGAGGTTGATAATATCTTTCAAAAATTTTTTAACGTTTTCGGAGTTACGGAGGAACACTCGTTTTATTGAAGGGGTCCGACACACATTTTTCCCCAAAGTACACAATCAAAGAGATACTTGCAAATGACTAAAAGCACTTACCATTTAGAACATTAACACGAAAGCTTGTGACCTGGAGGTCAGACGTTCGGCACGTGTACGTACCAGCCTCGGTCATGTTCGCCCGGTGTATTTCCAGTACGCTGTTGATGGATTTTCTTGATATAGAGACAAATTTTGTGATGTATATTTCTTTTACAAAGTTTGATACAATCTTGTCACCATTTTTGAACCAATCGATTTCTTCCGGAGGTGTTTCTCCACCTGTTGCATTACAGATCAGACGCAGTTTACCTCCCTTTTCAACGTAACTTGTACCTGATATATTGATTGCTGTAATAGATAACATAAACATCATGAAACTTACCATTTCGGTCAAGGTCACATCTCCAAGATCAAGGTAGGGTCCTGCGAATATTCGAGATTCGATTCGATATCGATACCATACGTATGCTTCGAGATCGATCCCGAATCAGTCTCAGGATTCGATTTTTTCGAATCTCTCGTACTAACTTCAATTTGTTACATTTCCAACAAAAATAGGATAAAACTGTCATTAGAAAATTCATTCATGTAGGCTCAATTCCTATTTATTTGAGTAATTGACAATGTTTAATTGGTAGGTAAGGTGTGAATTTGGCCCAGAACATTATCCATAGTTTTGGTTTTTGAAGGCTTAACTTGTTACTATTCACATTCTTAAGAACGTAAATAGTAACAAGTTAGGCCTTCAAAAACTAAAACTATGGACAATAGGCCTAGCTGTTTCAGCGACGGTGCTACAGAGAATATTTAGTTATTGGTGTTTAAGGTGTTCACTCCGTCGCGTAATGGTCATCACAGTGTTCCGTACTTCCGTTTGATGCAATATGAAATAACTTGTCTTTTAAGATTCGATTCGGGATTCGATTCGATGTCGATATCAGAGACACGATTCGATTCGAGATTCGATTCGAAAAGAAATTTGTGATTCGCAGATCCCTACATGTCGGGTCAAATATGGACAGCATATGGATATTTTTATCAATTTTAGATTATCTTGGATTTTTGGTGGTGCAGAATTTAAACAAATATATATATTGATTGCACATCAGTTAAACTTTAAACCCTTGTCTTTAACGGAATAGCCGCTATGACATAATTATTTCTGCATTCAACAGGTGATGCACGGGCCGGAACTTTTTTCCCAGCACCGTTTATACTAGTTCCTTTCCCGTCGAGTCATTAGTTACGCTTCGAAAGTTTCCAAATTTCGTCATACAATTATCGATCGTCTGTCGCGTAGTGTGAAAATGAAAACGTCAAAAGCAAAATAAAGTCGGCTCACAAAAAAATTAGTTAACCAAAAATGAGAAAATATTTTTAAAAAACATTCATTTCTAACCACAACATTAACCTAGTCCCGTGGCCATCTCGTTTTGTGGATGCCGTTATATCTAAATTGGTCAACTTTATTTCGGTAAATCTTCGGGCATCTTGACTTCGAACTTCTTTTAAAAAGTTTCTCCCAGCTGTTTTTTTTCAAATCCGCCCAAATTTGTTCTTATATTTTATGAACAGTAATTGCCACCAAATGGCTATGCGTGAATGGACACCAACCGAAGAGAAACATCGATACGAATTTCAACAAATACTGGTTCCCAAAAGGTTGTTTTGATTTTTTATCGATCTATTTGATCAGTACAGCTTCAAACAAAACAAACGGACTCTTCACATTTGGGTTTGAAGGTCGGAATTAAAATTTGTTTATTTAAATCAATTTTAAGGTATGGGATGTATAAAAAACACAGAACGCGATGTGCGTTTGAATCGCTGGGTGTTTTACATAACTCGTGTAATGGCGTAGTTATACTTCGTGAGAGTCGGAGGCTCAAGCGAAATATCACTAATCCATTCCAACTCGTTATGTAAAACACTCACAGATTCAAACTCAAATCACGTTCTGTCTATATCCCTCAGAGTTCACTCAAGATGAATGGTTTTCCGCATGGTAATGCTTTATAAGCTGAATGTGAAGAAATGTTTATTGAACTGCCTCGCGGGTATTCCTTTTTCAGTAGATAATATTGTTGTGATATTTCGGATTGTTTTTCTTCATTTTCTTAGAGGCGACTTAACCCTTAGCATCAACGCCTGGAGATCAGAAGTCAATCACTCACAACCCCAATACCAACTTAAGCCTCAAACCTCTTGAAGGCGTTGTCCTTTAAATATTGTCGTGAAGAAAACGTTGACTGTGTGAGCAGAAAACCCAATGGACACCAAATTGGGAAGGCGGTCCAGTAATAATTATAATGCTACAGCCCTGTAGGGCTGTAGGATTAAATTACTGCTGCACCCTACACATATAACAAGGACTCGCCCATTTCCCGTTGGCAGTAGTGCCTAGGCCGATACCATTCAGGACGCCAGGGTTGAAATGGGTAAATACGACAAATTCACTTGAAGATTTCATGACTTCCAACGGCAGCTTTTTGAAAGTGAGAAACAGTATTAAACAAAGTACCAGCGTTAGATTCAGACGACGTATTTACGGATACTTGTGGCTGTTGTGCCTTGGAGTTACCCAACAAAACGTTTTTTAAATTCAGAAAAAATCTACATTGTTCACATGCAGTTATAAGAGTCAGCTACATGCACAAATGAATAATATTAAACCGCTTCAATTTGTATATAATTATTCTTCTGGGGTTGGATCATAAATGTATTATTTCACGAAATAAATAATCTTTTCGCATCCCATTTGATAACAACTGTCGCAATCAAATTGTACCCGCGTCGCTTATATCTACTGCGTTTCTCACATTCTCCTTCAATCGTTCCTTCATATATACACATACAATGAACACATTGAGAGGTTCAGGTCAATTATTATTATTATTATTTCTGCTACTTAATCCAATCAGAAAGCGTATCACCTACAACTCTTTTTAATGCTATTTCAGTTTCGAGAACAAAAACAATGAAAGTAATAGATGTGAGAAAACCATCCACTGCGTTGGCTACACGTGTGGTCATTAAGTGCAAAGCTGCCTCTCGGTTTATGTTTTTTTTCGGGACTAGTAAGCTGTGGTGCGGATAGAAATCCAAAAAGTGGTTAAACAATAGACAAGCAGCGTGTGTGTAGGGCTGCATGATATTTTTAAACTGAACACTGGTGTCAGCATTCAAAAAATACCGCGGTATACCAGTACATCGAAAGTCTGTCCAGATATCTGAACATACGTATCACAATCGGGACTTGCGCCACCACAATGGAACGAATTAGCACGCCTTGATGATGCAGCTTGAATATCCCTTTACTCAACGCTGACGGTATCAAAATTTATTATTTTAAATATTAGTTTAGCGAATATTTCCAAACAAATTCAGTAAAACTTTATCATGTGACCCCTCATTGGAACGAGCTCGTAGAGCTCGTTCCAATGAGGGGTCACATGATATGAATTTTTTAAAAAAATATTTTTTCAACCGTTGAATTTCTATATTGCGCGATGGATGCGGCCGATTTGTTGGGTAGGGAGATAATATTATTCATTCGGGACTACAGTTAAAACTCAAGATTATCTTGGAAATTAAATTGTGGATAAATAAATAATGACGATAAAAAGATATTGTTGTAATTACATCGGTATTCAATGGATACTGGTTTGATGCGCTATGCATTTCTGGAAAATTACATCTATGTATACAAGGTTCATTTTCATGAATCTTCAACGTAGGTTCGGCAACACAACAATAATATTATTTACTATATACTACATATATACTATATATCTATCATTGAGACGGACACAGTGGCGTAGCCAGCCCATAGCAAGTGTGTGTGTGTGGGGGGGGGAGGGGGGGGGGGGGTACAAACTCACAGAGCCTGGCTTAGAGCAGTTTTAATAGGGGGTGAGGGTGGTGTGTGCGGGAAAAGCTTTCCAAGCCTTTAAATTTCAGAATTTTGCGTCCCTAATGTTTGAGCCAGGTAACCAAGGTAACAGTAATCAGGGTTTCCACCAAAGGGAAATGAATGTGTCCGATATGGGGCGGCCAAAGGTCGTCGGTACCGCGGGCCGACCATGGTTCGGCACGTGGTAGTACTGATGACTGTCTACCTTTTCACCGACACAGATATTAGGACAAGCAATCTACAACTTAACCCCCATGGACCTAACCTCCCTACGATTTTATGCCATTTTTGGACAAATTTCGAGGACCAACTTTGAGGGAAAGTGGGGGGGGGGGGCGCGTCCCCATTCCCCGTAGCCACGCCACTGGACGGACACGACATTAAATCTCTCTTTCAGTGTGAAATGGAGTTTGACACTGCGTATACTGGCAAAACGCACGCAGTGTGATACTGAAAAATCCATAAGGAGGCTGGATGAGGTATGTGTCCTCTCTTCCACCTCGGGCTATAAAATCCAAAGAGCATCAATTAATGAAGCTTTTTAACACCTTCGTTGTTGTACAAATCCATTAATTAATTTTTCAACGATTGTTAGATTTGTGAAGATTAAACAAGTTGATGAAGCAGATCGATTCCGCCCAGTCCGGAATGGAGATAAAGAACACGCCGTATTCGTTCAAAATGGATGTCCACTTTTTCACTTCAATTAATTTGAGCATACTATTTAACTATTACCTGATGGCTGGTATATAATGAAAAGATAATCAGTACAGTGACGTTTTCTGGAGTGTTGAATCGAATCTCGTTTCGGACCTTCACCAAGCCGACATGTGCGATACAGCGCGGTTGAAGGTGCTCAACTCAGTGCGATACGGTTCACCAGAAAACTTCACCTGTATTCATAATCTCATATATGTCATTAACAGCACATTTTAATCGCACTTGCAAAATATAAAATCTACAACTTACATTGTGGAGGAGGTGTTGGTCTCTCTGAAATTAAAAAAAAGAAGAATGAGATAAATAGTATTTTCTTCGTTGTAGATCAACACCACGGTGACCACGTCTACTACCACTGTTACTCCTATTAGTATTACTACTATTATTATTAGTACTACCACTATCATACCTACTGCTACTATACTAGTATTATTTCTACCACTACCATGTTCTGCATTTTGATTTGATACTAATACAATTACTTCTACTAATACTATAACTATTTCTACAAATACTATTGTTACTACTTCTTATATTACTCCTGTTGTACTACACCTACTACTACACTACAGTTACTACTACTTCTACTGCACAACTAATACTATCAATAATGCTAGTATTACTTCTGGAACAACTACCACTACCTCCCACGTCTAATTCATTATCATATGACTATGACATTTTTACCCTAAATATCACTACTGTTTGACGATATTTTCCAAACTGTTGTATCACACCGGGTGAGATTTTTCCGGATCAAAAGTCCATATCACACTCTTACGGAAATCAAAAATTCATATCACACTCCCACGGAAATATCCGAGAGTTTTCGTGAATAGTTTTCGTAACTAGGGAAGTCGTTGTTGTTTCATCTGCTATTTTGTAACCGGCTTTTCACCGCATATTAATTAAAATGGCAAATTTGGGCGAATTTGACATCGAAACAATGTCATATGATAAACCTATCATCATATAACAGTGTGTTGTTCCGTGTCGTCGCATCACGTCTCGTTGAGGTGGCCAGATTTTCGGATCACACGAGCTGCCTGCGGCGTGATACTACGACACGGATCAACACACTGTTATGATAATATCTATTTACCACAAATTTGATCACTTCGATCACACCACAGTGCGGCCGCCGTGAACCGGTCACTTTCCAAGAGTCGGCAATACTTCCACGGACGCAATATTATTAGATTGCAAAACATTAATTTTAGGAATAAGCATCAAAAATTTAATTAATGAAGCACCGGGCACAACCCGGTGCTTCGTTAATTAAAATTGTGATGTTGATTATCTGTATTACCTGGTAAACACGTGCATAGACATCAGTGCCCACGCGTGCATCCCTATTGCAGTTCTGTCATCACAAAAGTGATCATTCTCCGATCAAATGGCGATCCGGTTTCAACGCATCAATCAACAAGTCGAGATTTCACGAATAAAGCATTGCGAATTCCAGCTGCTACGAAGGGAGACAATCGAGATTAGTATCTTATATCTGATATTCAATGTTGGGGCATTTCGTTTTCGAATGGGGTAAATCTATAACTCGGTAGGGAGAAAAGCGGACAGAGACTTTCAATCGGACCGGAACCTAGTCGCGAACTTCTTTATCCATTTTTCTACTCGCGGTCAGTACTGCAACGCTGCTGCTGATGATAATGCTGATGAGGCTTTTCCTACCACCAAATCAATTTTACCAGAAGCTACTATTACACTACACTTTCTACTGTAACCACAACTACTTCCTTTATTAAACATATTTCATTTGTTATAACAAAATGGATTGGATAACAAGTGCCGAGCACTTAGATAATATCCTTTCCTTAATATACATTTGAAAATTTCAAATTATGTTTACAAATATTTACAAAAAGTTACCAAAATGTGCATGCAATGGCAAAGCAAACGTATGAATAATTAAAACAATCTTGTGTATGTACACTCTTCAAGATGAATGTTGATAAGTATTCTACTGTACAAGAGTCAGAACAGATAGGTGAGAGGGAGGAGAGCAGAAAGGTGAACTGCCACATCGCAACACTGCTGGACTTGGTCAACTAGCCAACGTGTCATATTACTACTTCCATCACTACAATTTTAATAAAATAGAAATTATGAAACATATTACACAACCTCTATTATGAAATCTTCGAAAAGGTTTAAAATGTGGATTAAAAGTAAGAAATTGCCCCTTGAGTGCAACAAGGCGCCTACCCAGCATTACTGATGTGTCTTGTCGACTCTTAGTTTTCTTTGAATTTTGTATGCAACTTTATTCTTTTTTCTCTTCATCTTTACTTATTGTCATTATTAATTCCCCAGCACACAACAACTTCACCCTTTTGCCTGGTATCGCCAAATTTACTGACTGATTGTGTTCGGCGAATAACAGTGAACGATTTCTCTGTAAACAAAATAGCTGCGCCTAGTAACGCATCAAGGGGGACAACTATACCTTGGTCCATATCGATCGAGATGAGTTTCAATTCATATCAGCCGAGCCTGGTAATGGGCAATTCTAGGAAAGAAAATCATATCCAGTATATGAGTCATCGTATATAAGGTACAGCCGCCGTGGAGTGGTCACTTTCCACGCGTGGGCAATATTTCCACGGACATAATAATATTAGATTCCAAACACTAATTATAGGAATAGTCATAAAAAAAAATTAATTAACCCTTTACCTAACATGAAAAGCAGACGACACTTGCAAAAACAATTCTTGAATAACTAATTTTTTTCATTTTTTGAAAGCATGTGTGTGTCCTTGCCAAAATGCTTGATAGCGGATTTGAAGGAATGGGAAGTGGACAGTTTCCAGCGGACCCTTCCGTAAAATACGACAAAATAACCATGTAAAGCGGTTTCTCGCTGCTGCATTAACCCTTTACCCAACATGAAAAGCAGACGACACTTGCAAAACATATTCTTGAATAACTAATTTATTTCATTTTTTGTCTCAAAAACATAGGTTATGACCCCTCATTGGAACGAGCTCGATGAGCTCGTTCCAATGAGGGGTCATAACCTATGTTTTTGAGACAAAAAATGAAAAAATAATGAAAATTAATTGGCGGTTTTTGAGGATGGCGCTGATCGGTTTGGAACGTTACGTTGGGTAAAGGGTTAATGAAGCACGGGGTTGTATATTGCATTAATTAAAATTTTGCTGCTGATGATTTTTATTACCTGGTAAACGCATGCGTGTACATCACTGCCCAAGCGAGGATTACGACCCGTCCACGGCGACTGTACTGTACCATACGTTTCGGTATCATGCCGATGCTATTTCACTGTAACAAGGGAATTACCGAAATCTGTATTGAAAAATTCTCCTATATACCTTTAGATGGAAATAGTTCAGACAACAGAACATTATTTCAAATTCGCCTACACAAAGTGCGCGTGAACTACTAATTTTGGAGGCAATCAGTAGTTTTATGTTGTGCAAAGATAAGATAAAATACCTCTTGGGTATTTCGCTAGGCTTTTCAATATAAATTAAATGATCAATGGCGTGGCCTGCTTTATTTCCAACATTCATTATTCGTCAAATTTACCATGTCTTATCGTCATCGTGAGTTAGTTTGAGTTAGTTTGTTGGAGTCAGCATTCTAAGGCTCAGACCATTACAGCGCGTTATAGCAGGACCGTTCAGTATTTATCAGGTCGGGCACTCTTTAAAATGCAGAAGGGCTAAAATCGCCCCACTCGCAGGGCCTAGCTTAGCTCTTCTCAAGCTTACGAAAGCTCAAAGTGGCAAAATAAAAATTTTATTTTGTGCTGCTAACAAGGTAGTCTCTGTAAGAAGACTACACTGCCCCCTAACACCCCCGGATCGTCTTACGGAGAGCACTAACATAGCAGAGATATGAAAAGATCTAGGTTTTAGGAATAGGCTGTTATTGTTTGAAACTTACAGACCCAAACGCCTCCTTCGTTCAGCAGGTCAGACCCTTTTGAAGGAAAAATCGTATGCTTTGTCAACATACGGAGGCCGTTGTTACAGCATTAGTGGTCCTAAACTTTTTAACAGCTTACCTGAATCCGTCAAGTCTGCCCCTTCCATTAACTCCTTCAAATCCAAATTGAAAACATTACTTTTTGAAAAATATTTTTAAAGAACACATGGGGGAAGGACTGTATACTTAAATTTTTATTCCTACTAATATCTTTGTAAAGCGCCTTGGAACTCTTTCAAAATTGTGATACGTGCGCTATATAAGTGTATATATTATTATTATTATTATTATGGTAATCATTATTTTCTAAGGCCAGGAGAGCTAGTTTTTGCCCTCCTTAATTTTTTCAAGGTGAGCAGTAGGCGAGTTAATAAATCGCTCTCCTGAAGATGTCAGACCTGATTTATAATGGTATCGGTAACGTGGCACTACCGAATACCGAACTAAAACCGACGTAAGTTACTTCCAAAATACCAATACCCATACCGAGCCTGAAAATACAATGCCACCCAGCTCTGTTGTTGAAGAACTCAGAATAGTGTTTTCTGCAAACATGTAAACTATCAGAGGAGCGGTGTCACCAGCATTCACATTGTCAAGTAGGGCTGAAACGGTTGGCTCATTTACACAACCGACTAACCGAGAGCTATAACCGGATAATATCCGGTTAACCGTAGCCATTATTTCACCGAATCTGAGGTCAAAACTATAGGAATTGTAAAGCAGTATTCTCAGAAACTATTCCGTATTGTGTATACAAACGAACATTGTCGAGTACTCGACAACGTTCGTTTGTATATATACTACGGAATAGTTTCTGCGGTTACTCAGTACTCACGGAAACTGCCGATCATTAACGAAGTCTTGAACGCCAAAGTCGATTATTTGTCAATGTATACAGAGCTGCTCCGAGGTGTAATCTATTTCAAAGAAGAAGCGGCAGATTTACTACGTTGTAACCGTGGAATGACGATCACTATCGATATTTCGGATAACCGGTTGACGTTTTTTTTTTAATCGGTTAGGTAGGTAACCGGTTTCAAACTGGTTATCCGGTTAACCATTTCAGTACTGCTGCAGAGTGCAAATGGTTCCAACCGCACTAAAAACATAGTTTGGCACCAAAAGTACAGCTTTTGGCACCAAAATTTGATTTGGTACCAAAAATGTACTTTTGGTATGTCTCACAGGCTTTGTGGTTCATTACACACCTGTTCTTTGAAAATCCCTACCCACAGCAACACTAAATCACGCGGAAAATGATAATCCGTCCCGCAAATGTGTGGAGACTGGAGAGCGGAAATCGTTGACGGATTTTCAAATAGAAGCAAAATTTCACTAGAATTTTCTACAAATCGTGCAACGCAATTACAATTTGAATCGCTGGCGATAGCTAAAAATCGTCCCCTGAGTTCCAATGTGTTCTAGGTGCCAGTAGGCACATAAAACACATTGGAACCCAGGGTACGAAATAGTAACACGGGTTGCCCTCGCAAATTTGGTTGGCGATAAAATGTGTTCTTTTTGTTGATAGTTGTCAAATGAATTGCTGGGTGTCCTTCTAATAATTGTGTTGTATAGACGGGAAGGCGTCTGCGGCCTCTCGTTTTATTCTTCCGCGCTGGCACTCGTGCCATGTCGATTAACCCATTCACACGCGTGTGCCGTTATGTGTATTTATTATTTCATTGCGTCGTTTTCGATAAAATTAAATGGCTGACAGCACCGACAAGATCGAATTCATGACTGTCAAGTAATATTTCACCCAAAGTGCAATCACGGTTCTTTGATATGGGTCAACCGAATAACATTTATTTATTTATTTATTTATTTATTTATTTATTTATTTATTTATTTATTTATTTGTGTTTAAGGTCACATATTTCTGCACAATGGCTAATCATGACCGCGACAGCTTTACGGGTGGAGGAAGCCGGAGTACCCTGAGAGAACCACCTAGCAACGGCGAGCAACTCTCAGTCTCCCCTACATACAAACTCCACATAAGCAGGGTTAGCATTGGTTGAAAACAGGTGCACCATCGACGTGCAGTACGCCTTAGTACACAACGCCACCGTGCCCCTTCATGGGCAATGGGAGGTAAAGTGTCTTGCCCAAGAACACAACGCTGTTACCGCAGGTGGGATTCGAACCGAGGACCTCTCGACTTGCAGCCTGCACCTCTCCATACTGACCTACCGCACCACAGTTGTTCCATTTAATCTGATTCTTATCAAAACATTTCTTTGTTACTTACTTTTTTATCTTCCTTAATATTTTTTTATTACTTTCCAAAGTGTGATTTACTGGGATTTCCGGGTTTCATTATAAACGATAACTTCACAAAAGAATTATGCAATCAACAATTGTGTTATGTATCCGTGCGCGCAAACGAAGACGCTTTGCCATGGGTGTGATGGGGACTTCATTGTTTTTTGGAGGGTTTTTAACCTTTTACCTAATATGAAAAAGCAGACGACACTTGCAAAATAATTCTTGAATAGCTATTATTTTCATTTTTTGTCTCCAAAACATAGGTTATGACCCCTCATTGGAACGAGCTCGACGAGCTCGTTCCAATGAGGGGTCATGACCTATGTTTTAGAGACAAAAAATGTAAAAAATAATGAAAATTAATTGGCGATTTTTGAGAATAGCGCTGGCCGTTACGTTAGGTAAAGGGTTAAATAATATAATTATAGTTAATAATGAAAAGTAATAAACAGAGCAACCGCTTGACTGGACTGGATACGTGAAATAATTCATGAGAGGCGAGGGACTATATTGTAAAACACTCGTGCGCATTCGCGCACTCGTGTTTGTACAACATCCCTCGCCTCTCATGAATTATTTCACGTAACCAATCCAGTCAAGCGATTACTCTCCATATAATCTTTCTGGCAGATGTGGGCAAGACACTTCACCCCCACTGCCCATGTGGGGGCACGGTGACGTTGTGTACTAAGGCGTACCGCACGTCGATGGTGCACCTGTCTTCAACCAATGCTAACCCTGCTTGTGTGGGGTCAGTATGTTGGGGAGCTGACAGTTGCTCGCCGTTGCTCGGTGGTTCTCTCCGGATACTCCGGCTTCCTCCACCCATAAAACTGTCGCGGTCATGATAAGCCATTGTGCAGAAATATGTAATCTTAAACACCAATAAATAAATAATAAATTCTGGCAGATAATAAATTATTTGCTACTAGATTATTTGGAGTGAATAAACAGTGAGTAAATAATTATGGTGATATTATTTTGTAAACGTTAATAACAGCCCTTTATTTATTTATTTATTTATTTATTTATTTATTTATTTATTTATTTATTTATTTATTTTATTTTCTATATTTTTATCGTTTGTGGACTTTTTTTAAATTACATTTTTAAAAGAGCTGGGTGTCACTAAATTAAAGTATCGTATTTTGAATGCGACAAAGCGTCACCTGCAGTGGTTTAGACGACACATGGTTAATTTGTTCTCATATATAATCAGGTTCCATTTGACACTAAAATTTTTCTTTTAGAACCAAAACCATTCATTCGGCACCGAATAAAAATTCCACTGGCCACCAAATAATTTCGGGCCCAGCGTCCCACGCGACCACTGTTGGAGAATAGGGGATTTGAAGAGAGGCATGTATAGCAAATGGCGCTGTACCATCCAACATTTGTATTCAGATGTCAGATGAACAATGAGATGGAGATGCCAAACTCCGTGAATCAATAATAGCTGACACTGTAAAGATGTTGAGTATCCGGACAAGAAAAATCATTCACCAACAAAAATATGCAACGAAACGATATTTATACTGAGATCACGACAACGTTTTTTGTATACACAATAAACCTTTTCTTGAGAAACCACTTCATTTTGGCATCTTTGCACAATAAAATGTCAAGCATTGTATATAAAGACTATGTGATTGCATACACATGTTTGTGAATCGATGTGATTTTGGATAATGAAGGAGTATTCGAGGTTCTCAGAATATTACATTTACCACGCCGTCGGTAAAAGTAGAGTATAAAAAGAAGAACTCTTAAGGCCTGTGTCCACATTCGCGATTTCAAGCGTGTGACTACGAGACGTAATGCGCGCGGTATGAAAGGGCCCAGAAACCTTCAAAGTAACTGCAATAGATCGTTGTCCACTTTGGCATGCCCTGAAAAGTGCCGCGCTTTGGCGACGCGGCGTGAAACGCCCATAGCCTCCTGGATGTTTTTGAGCGTGATAGCGCGACGTGTTCTGCTGAGTGTATTGACAATTGAATCAACAGAAATGCAGCAGCGACCACTGTCAAAACTTTAAAGATGGCATGAACTTTCATCAGCATCAACCATCACGTGTACCGAAAATATTTGACAGAGACCTGAGACAAGGAAAACATGGGTCGCAGTGACGTCTTCCGCTGAGATCCAATGCGTTCTATGTGTCAGTAGAACACATTCGAACTCAAGGGACAAAGTGTCTTTCTACTCGACCGGGAACAGCAGATACATACACCACACGCTCATGTGGAAACGCGGTACGCAATGCAGCGTCATTTTCAGGCATTCTACACTGCACATTACGCCTCGTGATCGCGCGCGTGAAATCGTGAATGTGGACGATTTCGAAGGGACTATTATACGGACGTGTAAATGAATGGTTATCATCAGAAAGCTGTGATGTTCACCGAAATGAACATTTTATTAATCAAGATGGGAGGAGATGTTGTTTTGAAATGGAGTACCGCCGCATTTGGTGAATTAAAATTTGTAGTGGATGTAGAAACCGCAGGATATGAACAGTTACGTCCCCTTAGTTCCAATGTGTTCTATGTGCCTACTGGCACATAGAACACATTGGAACTCAGGGGACGAGTTGTCTGGGCGAGAAAACACTATCCGCAATAAATCAGAATCCGGAACCCCTAGCCTATCAGACACTTGAATTGGAATTTATGTAGAATAATCTGTATGCTATATTCTTGCTTCTGGCTATTATCAATTTAGACCAGCTTTGTGCATTTGAAACTGATGTTTAAGCGGGTTTCCCCGTTCCCACAAAGTCTTTTTTTCCACAGGACCCCGCAGAAAACGTAAAGCAGGATTATTGTCCATCTCATTTGTAGTGCAGAGAGCAAAGTGCACAAGATTACATACTTGATAGGGAGATTTTACACGCATCCATCACCCAAACCAGAATTCAAAAACTCTCATAACGTCGCTTGGTTTTTGTTCGCCTGCCCCTGAAATATTAAAATGTGCCAGGAGGGCATTCAGGCCCGTGGTTGGTGGGGGTGCAGGAAGGGGGGACAAACTGTCCTTTGAACATTTCTGTCGGAAATTTTCATATTATGTCGGAAAATAATTGTTGACCCACAATGTGTAGACTTTTAGAGCCAGCTTCCGACAGGATCTATCAAAAGCAAACAGCTTTAGATTTTGAAATGTCACACAACATATTGTTAACAATTGACTAAATTCAGCAACTGTTCAAGTCACAAGTGTGGCATCTGGAAGCTCTAGACATGCACTCAGGTGTGTCCCCCTCCCGTTGTTGGGGGTTTAGGGGCTCCCACCTATTAGGTGGGAGCCCCCAAACCCTCACCAACAGGAGTGGGACAGACCCTCCCTACCTCAGTGCAGCGCACCTCGTGTATGTCATCGGCATACAAAAGACTGTCCGCCCCCCCCCCCCCCCCCCCAATGTCGGACTTTTAAATACTGCTGGATTCGGGACTGACGACATGGAAACAATATTTTGAAACAAGGGAGCTACTTTCTTTTGTGTGTGTATGTATGTGTTCATAGTTTAACGCTGGTAAGGGATATTATGGTTCAGCTTTGGGTGTGTAATACTTTACCAAAGGATTGCAATACACTAAATGATTTGAATTGGCGATAGTGTTAACATTTTCCTGTCGCCTCTACTCATCACGTTCATTTTAGCGAAAACAGTCCTCTTTCCACTTAGTATATCATCTCATTGCAAAAATATATGTTGGCGTGTGTTTTCTATATTCAAATTTGGGGATTTCCGATTCCCCAACTACGATCCACTTTCCCCACACCTTTGTTTTCAACTTTATACAATTTTGAAAGGACGTCCAGTGCAAAATATATCTTTTTTTTCCAAAACCAAAACTTTTAACATTTTTGGAGGATTTAAAAATCAATAGATATTGCCCCAATCACCTAATATCCTCCATTTTATGATAGATAAAATGTTGAGGTAAAAACCCATGTTTACGTTTTAGCCCACATGTACGCAACTGTAACCAAAGGTGCCATTCAAAAAATCGCCATTAAAATTTTTTTTTTTTTTTTTCTTCATTTCTGCCTCCAAAAACATAGCTGTCTCGTCAGTCGTCCAATGAGGAGACTACAAGCTGTGAATTTGAGAAACACAACGTTAGAGTTTGTGGTTTTCAATCGAGAAAGATATTTCGCAAGTGTCGTCGGATAGTTGTGGTAACTGTAAATAAACGTTAACAGTTAATGTAACATCAATCTTACCTATAACAGTTAAAATGAACAGTTTGCGCAGACCTCTGCTAACTTGACATTCGTATACACCAGCATCACCCATACGGACATCTTTTATCATCAAATTCCAAGCACTTGTTTCCGGTATGTAGTTAACGCTATATCTGGTATCTTCGATGTATCTCGATAGACCAATGGTGATGGGCGTTGGTTTCTCTGCATGGCGCCATGTCACCTGATAATACAGAATAGATAAAGTAACACTTAATGCCATGGGTGAAAAGACATTCTCCAGACACAACTTTGAGGGTGTATCGGCATGTAAACATTGTCAGACTAACATTAGAACTCGAGTAAAGATTATTATAAATGGTTTGGATAATGGTGTTAGTAGGGCTGAAATCACATGGGTATTTCACCAGAGAAATAGTGATTCTTGTTTACTTCAACTCAACCTTCAAATATTCTATACCTGAACGCCTGTAATCTCGGAAACGAGTGAATGAAATAAATGTCTTTACTTGAAGTTCTCCCATCTGATATCAGTCCGTTAGTTTTAACCTTTGATGCTTTAATTATCCTGACATTTAAACGTCACTGGGAATTCAGTTTCATCAACGTTTTTCAAAATTCGACGTCAAACGTTGGAAACTACAAATATTTATTTATTTATTGATGTTTAAGGTCACATATTTATGCACAATAGCTAATCATGACCGTGACAGTTTTACGGGTGGAGGAAGCCGGAGTACCCGGAGAGAACCACCAAGCAACGACGAGCAGCTGCCAGCTCCCCAACATCGTAACACCGCACTGCAGCACAGGCAGGGTTAGATTGGTTGAAGACATCCGTACCATCGAAGTGCAGTACGCCTTAGTACACGGCGTCATCGTGCCCCCACATAGGCAATGGGGGTGAAGTGTCTTGCCCAAGGACTCAACGCGGTTGCCGCAGGTGGGATTCGAACCAAGGACCTCTCGGCTTGCAGCCTGCACCTCTACCTACTGGGCCACCGCGCCCCCAACTACAAATAAGATATTTATCACCTTAGTGATTATCTGGTTGAGGGCTAGATTATTTTTGGTGGTCAGAATTTGTTATTCAAACTTGTTTTATTACAAATTATTGGAGAGTGACCACAGGCACTCTCCAATAATTTGTAATAAAACAAATTTATATAAACAAAATATTATTTGTGTTTGAGTGAATATGAAATATAAGCAAGGAAAGTGTTGGCTTTTGCTCTGGTATCCTCATTTTTTGAAAGCCCTGATAGTGGCTTCTAGCACTCAACCAGTTAAGAAGTCCTGGCAGCAGGATTATATTAGTATTTTAAGCTGCGATAACATTTGGCTCAACGGTTATCACTGAGCCCCATTCGGGAGAAAATAGGAATTTGAAATAATAACAAAACAAACGACTACAATGTAACAACGTGCTGTGTATAAGTCTGCCAAACCCAATTTCAGAAGTATGAAATAAAAATATTGTTAAAAAAAAACAAAAAAAACGTGTTGTTTGATTTCGTACGTAATAAGACTACAAAAGTACGAAAGGGTTAAATACGTCATACTATCGAATCGACTCCTCTCTCCATGTGTGGTTATCGAATCTTTTAAAGAATTCAATCCCTTTGAAACATGTTAAATTATTATACCGTAGCAGGATAGGTTATATTATACCATGCTCGCCTATGTTACTACCTGTGAAAAGACTGCATGTATGTTAAATTTTAGCATTTAACCCCACGACTGGTGTAAAGTTTCTACTGCGGTTAAAAAAAATTTACAACCACAGTCGAATGTTCATCCAACTATAATAATAATAATAATAATAATAATAATAATAATAATAATAATAATAATAATAATGTTATTGTCTTTCATCCTCACACATGTCCAATAGACAACACAACATAATGCAAACATAAACTGACATCACACACATTACACTAAACTGATTTTTTTAAGGTTTATTGTGGTTCGACTTCCTACTACCTGTAGTTCAGGAATGGAGTGCAGTGCACATAATTTAGCCGAAATCATCCAAAAATTCTCCCGCCCCCCCCCCCCCCCCCCGCCCAACGTAACGACCAAAAACCGGCTAGCGCTATATAATTTGTTCTGTTTTCCAATTTTTGTCTCACAAGCACAACCTGCTATGCCTCATGGGAACGAGCTCGCTGAGCTCGCTCCAACTTGACCTTTGGCATGACGCAATTTGCCAACTTCGATACATTCACACTTCGCGATGTTTCATTCAAACATACGACATTTTGCGGTACTATCTACTGCGTGCAATGACTTTATTAAGTTTAAAATAGCTGCAATTAAATATTTAAAATAAAATTTAAGAATTGTTAATAATAATTTGACTGAAAAAGCAAGGTAAATTCAATCAACTTTGACGATGTGTCTAGCTGTCAATCAAGCATTCACGTATAGCCGGTAGTACTGCCCACCGGCGCAGATGTGAGCAAAACAAACCCGTGTGTTTGCGACAGAAAGTGTCGTTTTTTCTCCATTTTAAATGACAAAGTATCCCCGTGGGAACCCCGGGAAGTAAGCAGCACTTGTTTACTGTGGTAAACCAGTTCCTCTTTACTAGTAAAATAGGACCCAGTCACCAATGCTTGGGGTGAAAGTCCTCTAAAATGGGCAACATGTAGATCAACGATTGACTAAACTTGACTTCATCTCCATGTTGTGTCACGATTAGCCATGGTGCATAAATATGTGACGTTAACCACCAACAAACAAACAAACATAAGTGACAAAGTCGATTATTTATTGGTACAAATAAAACAAATAGGTATTAGGGCCGGTAATCAGATTTAAACCACTCGTAGAATAAGGGTTTTAACCACTCGGCAAGCCGAGTGGTTAAAACCCTTATCCTACTCGTGGTTTAACCCTTTACCTAACATGAGAAGCAGACGACACTTGCAAAAAAAATTCTTGAATAATTAATTTTTTTCATTTTTTGTCTCAAAAACATAGGTTATGACCCCTCGTTGGAACGAGCTCGACGAGCTCGTTCCAACGAGGGGTCATAACCTATGTTTTTGAGACAAAAAATGAAAATATTTTGAAAATTAATTGGCGATTTTTGAGAATAGTGCTGGCCGGTTTTAGCCGTTACGTTGGGTAAAGGGTTAAATCTGATTACAGCTTTTTCCGTAGCAGGAGAGATTATTAGGTATAATGGAACTAAATAACTGAATTAGAGTTTCCCGCCTTGAAAATGTTGCTCGGAAGTGATGCAATCTCTAAAAATAAACAGCTTGGGAAAATAAATTGTTTCATAAATGTTTGAAACATTCTCTTGACATTTTGCGTTATTGGTGAATATTCCAGATAAAAAGAGGGTGATTTGATGACTTTTGGACCTAAAAAATACAATTATATTTGGTGTATTTTTCTAGGGAATTCCCTGAAAAATATGTGCACGAAACCAGTACTTCCCTTGCTGTCAATTTTTCTCTTTTATTTGTTGCATGACCCCCCCCCCCCCCCCCCCCTGTTTTGGGGTCAGAAAAAGTTGTCTGAAGGGCTATACTTGACAAAGATATTTGAAAGCCAAAATTAAAGTGATGCGATCATATTTTTTTTGCCTGAACGTTATAATGGTCGCCTAAAGGAAAATATTTAGTTCCGTGATACCATTATTGAAGCACGAAGACCAATTTTTCACCGGTGGGGTCAATAGATCGTACTCCACATAAGAATGAGTATACAGTGCAGTCCTTTCCTGTGAATTCGTATACTCACTCTTGTCATTGGTGGAGTCCTAGGGTCTCCTTTTCTTGAAATAGGACATAGACAGTGTTATCTTATCGCAGAGGCAGATACAGTATTTCCTGAAGAGGGCGTTCCAAGTACCTGTCGCGAAATGATGTCTGACGTCGATGGCGTGGTTCAGTACACCAAACAGGGTGTCCCCCACTCGGTAGTGATACGGGGGGAATTTTGTAATACTGAGTATTAAAGTGACCCTCTTGCAGCTAGTTTTGTAATACTGCCATAAACTCACACATTCACAGTTATTCATGCACTGCCAAGTATTTTATGGGAGGATGGGGGTATGTATTCTCAAGTACGCGACAGAGCATGAACAGTCATGAATAGTCACACAGCCATAGTCTCAGATGAACCACCTGAGTTTTATCAAGTACAGCGTGGTACAAAGCATTTCAATGAACCCGATGGTACTGCGCAAATGAGTCCAGTGCCATAAGGTACGACAGGCTTCCTGCACTATACCTGCTGTGAACTTTATCTCTTCATTTAGCTTTAGCTTTGCCGGGGAGGGGGAGAGGGGAGCATCACCCCGTCGGTATTCTACAATGTGTTATCTGGAACTATTCGGTGAATCTTGCGGTCTTAAAGCTGCAATGCAACCCGGTAATTTCTCGCGGAATTCCCACCATACTACATCATGTACATGTCCATCGGCTTAATAGTTATTGCTAGCCAAGACCTGACTAGAAATCACTGTCCGGGTGATTTTGTGTCCTGTCAGCAGGACTTCCTAAAGATGACATGGTGAGGGCACATGCTTTGAGATCGCAAAAGCCTGAAATGGATCCTTACACGTTAAGGTGCGTTTTGAACAAGTCACAAAATTACTGTAGATATTTGTGTTCATAAAAGAATGCCACTATTGAGCTCATTGGCAGTGAAACTCATAACCTTGTGGTAGAGTGATACGAGAACAACTTTTTTCCTAACGTGAAACCCCCTTTTGTACTCTCAGCAAACTTCAGTAAAGTCAGATGCCGAATACCGAACCGATACCGATGTATACCCCTCCAGAAATACCGAAACCGATACCGAACTTCCGATACCGCCCATCTCTAGTTGGAAGGAATCTACCTGCCATTAAGAAATATTCTCTGGGCGACTCAGAAACTCCAGTCCTCTGATATTTCACTTATTACTTCACTAAGTAGAGCCGCAACATTCCATTATGGTCTGAACTGTCTCAAAGTTATGCAATTTTTCATCTCATTCTGACAACGTTGTATTCTTCGATCTGTCCCATTTATTTGGATTCTTTAGTATATCAGCAAGTGAAGGAAATATGTCGAGAACTACGTTCGCCCAAATGTTATTATGGTTGGAAATTTCTCGGCAGTAAATTACCAATAAAATTCAAGACAAGAGTCCATCAATACAATACGAAGTCATCAATCTGTCAAACATGCATTAAACACAATGAATCGGTTCATTATAATCACTGTCAGAAACCATTATCGGGGCTTTAATCAAAGATGCTGGTCTTGATTCTCAACAAGTTTCTGTGAGCGGAAGTCTATAAAAGTCGACCCTTGCTTCGAAATTGGTAATCGTGTTTGTATACAGAAAGAACTGAAATTAGATGTAAGAGAACAGAAGAAAAACTCGGTCCTGCTATTCGTTCACACATTATTCCATTCCATGAAAGACTATATTAAGTAAAGCGTATCGGGGTTGCAGGAATGCCAGATCTTTACCTATAGGCACGGGAAGCAGGGTGGGTGCGACTGATCCCCTTGTTCTGAGGCTACAGGGGCAAGGGGCAGGGTGTGTCCTTTTTATAGATGGCGGCTTATTCCTTTCACAGGACGATATATATATCGGGAGATTACTCCCTTTTAAGCGGCTTAAACTTTTGACTACTTCGTATGCCGTTACGTTAAGTGCCGTACCAATGTACCCCGCGTGTTCGGAACGTAACAATTGTGTTCCGCTTCACAGTTTTCCAGGCATTTCCAAAATGCCATGCCATACACTCTCTTCAAATGCAAATATTCTGTAACTTAGTTATCTAACCCATAACATGCATTACATTTCCCAAATCCACAAAAACATATAACACTATCTGACTAAGTAGAAATAAACAATCTGAATGTGGGTGGAATAATTTATTGTCAAACGCAAGGCTTCAACCTGCAAAACTGCATGAAAAAAATGCCGAAACCAGTCATATTCAGCCACTTAGCAGCCCCAAAAGCAGATTTTTTCCACCACCCTCACCTACCTAACCCTGGAGCATAGCATCCTGTTTCTAAAATGCAAAAAAAAAAATATTATATGTTTCCATTTCATTTTTTAGTTACATGTCTGGTAACAAACCCTTGTAAAATTACATTTTAAAAAATAGCCAATTTTTCGAAGCCACTGTTTCCCATAATTCATCTGGTAATTTACCCCCATGTATCAGACTCCATCTTTGGGACCAAAACTTCCAATTCTCTTGTCCAACAAAAAGCCTAATGTAATCAAGTATCTGGTATTAAAAATATATCTCTATTTTACATGACCTTAGTTTCAACATATGCCCTGTGTATAGAATGTCACCCCTGGGCAATAGAGCGAAACTGTAGAGAGGAACCTCACGCTCATCCTAACTCTTAGATGAGAATTAAAAAATTGTTCGAGATGGGCATCCCTCGTACAGGTCAATTTATTGCCTGGCAAATGGCTGTTTAGCTCCTTAATCGCGAACTCAGCTGGAAAATCTCCGTTTCTCATCTTCCTGAGTTGGCAACAAGGAAAGATACGCTCCGCGTTTCACGTTGTTTTCAAGTGTAAATTATTCACAAAAATACAGTATCATATCTTCCCAAAGTAGAGAAACATAATGTCAATACTATTGAGTATCACGTTAGAATTTATGATACATTGAAAATCCCTGTCTTAACTGATACAAAGAGTCGAGTGCCCTTTTATATATCCCTGCCCCCCCCCCCCCCCCCCTGTCCTTGGGCGCTTTCGGCTCCCTTGTCTTTTTTATCTTCAAATACTAAGGATAAATCTTTGAAAAATTGTTTTACTTGTGATTGGCCTTAAAATATGTGATGAGAAAAACATATAGCAAATATTTTAAATTTTGTGATTAGCGTTTAGTATAGAACCTCTACTGTTTCTGTCAATTTTGGCGAAGCAGAGCCTTGTACCATAACGATACCTTTGATAAGTGTACCTATTATATAAATGGGGAGAGTGAGATTCCGTGACTCTGCCCGTTTCCAGCTAGAAATTGATATGTAATGCAACCAGAAATTTTTCGTCGTCCGGGCGAGGCTACCGGTGCTGGGGCAAATCGGCCCGCTGGTTCTCAATATAGAGGTTCTTTCGTCCAAAACATTGCTTTCTGTACCTCCTTCCAACCATGCCACAAGGTATCATGGGCCACCACTGGTATAAGTATGAGGGTGGCTTTCTGTTGAGGATGGGAATGGCATGTAACTAAATTCGCTGTAATTAGCTGAAAGTCTCATTATTATTTCGTACAAATTTGTAAAAATTATGTTTCATCGATATATAAAAGAACACATGTTGAACCGGTTACTTGGGAGATGTTGTAATTCTATAAATTTGCATGAAAATTGTCTTTTCCGACCATTTTCGTGCAAATTTATAGAATTAAAATTGCAGCAATTTGGGTATAATTTTTCAGAAATCAGCAAATTTGCTAAAACTTCTCATTCTTGTTCAATGAGTGTGCCCTGCCCAACACCCCAGCACCCAGAGTTAGTTGAAGTATTTATCTCCAAAATAAATAGAGAGTAATCGCTTGACTGGACTGGTTACGCGAAATAATTCATGAGAGGTGAGGGACGTTGTACAAACACGAGTGCGCGTATGCGCAGGGGTATTTTACAATATAGTCCCTCGCCTCGAATGAATTATTTCACGTAACCAGTCCAGTCAAGCGATTACTCTGTTTATTACTTTTCATTATTAACGATAATTATATTGTTTAACCCTTTACCTAACGTAACGCCCAGCGCTATTCTCAAAAATAGCCAATTAATTTTCATTATTTTTTTCATTTTTTGTCTCTAAAACATAGGTTATGACCCCTCATTGGAACGAGCTCGTTCCAATGAGGGGTCATAACCTATGTTTTTGAGACAAAAAATGAAAATAATAGCTATTCAGGAATTTTTTTTTTTTTTGCAAGTGTCGTCTGCTTTTCATATTAGGTAAAGGGTTAAAAAGACAAAAAATAATGAAGTCCCAATTACACCCACAGCAAAGCGTCTTCGTTTGCGCGCACGGATACATGACATAATTGTTGATTGCATAATTCACTTGTGAAGTTATTGTTTATAATCAAACCCGGAAATCCCAGTAAATCACACTTTGGAAAGTAATAAAATAAAACATCTCACCATTTTACTTCCAAGATGCTGTACTGAGCAGTATATGACGGCCAGATCACCTGTGTAATATGTAAAGTTGGAAGATGTTGGCAAAAAGTTAGCCTCTGGATATTTATCAAATGTGTAATCAGCAATTTGAATATTAACAGCACCTGAAAAAAGAAAGAATTTACAATTGCACAATTTGAATACATTTCTGGATTCAAGCTCTCATTCCGCCAGTCCAATTACTGTTATGGCTGTTTGTTTACCCACTTTTCGTTGAGTTTCCGCACAAACTACTGTTGATGTAATGTGATGTTTCTTCACTCACAGAGATAAACATATATTCTTCCGTGCTACAGTTACTGATATTCCAATAAAGGAGTATTAATTTCACACTGAAGCAATCAAGATATCGACACAGTTCGTGGAATTACGCGGAGTATTCATAAAAACTACAGCTTTGTCGTGTCTTCATTCATAATCGTAATATCAAAAAAAATTCAACCAAATCATATCTACAATAAACTACCCCGTGGGAACCCCGGGAAGTGTAACAGTGCCTGTTCACTAGGGTAAACAGGCTCTGTTTTACTGGTAAAATAGGGCCCAGTCACCAATGCTTGGGAGGTGCAAACCCTCTCTAAAATGGGCAACATGGCTTATTAACGCTCACCCCTGGTCTTCAGTTGAAACTCATGCTGTGGTCATGATTAGCCATTGTGCAAAAATATGTGACCTTAAACACCAATAAATAAATAAATAAATAAATAAATAAATAAATAAATAAATAAATAAATAAACAACATTTCTTGCGCTGATTCAAAGAGAATGATTGTTTGTGGTGTTTATTAGATTTAATCGTCCGGAAGCTGACCAACTGAAATATTCCAGAAGAGTTTTTCGAATTCATCGATTCGTTTCCCTTATACTGACCAGACTATACACAAGGATTATAGACTAACAGCTATTCAGCCAATACCTACTCCTTCCAACTGACTGCCAGCCAGTTGGAAGGAGTAGGTATTATTGGCTGAATAGCTGTTAGTCTATTCCTCCTATAGCCTGACCAGTGTGTTTTCGGGTGGCTAATGCAGTAATTACAGTGTTGCATAAGCTGATAATCGCTGATTCGTCCTTCAGATAACTGCTACACGCTGCTTGGCAAATCTTGTGTTTATAAAAAGGTTTAATTGCTGTTTTGGAGTTATGTTTATCCACCGCTGTTATGAGTAATTGTTTTGTATATAATGTTGTTAATTTCTTGTTACCAGTAGTCTGGCTATACCGGCTGAGAAAGAGGTACGGTTCGTTATTCCTCCGCTAAATGTAAATAAATGTTTAAAGTTGACAAGCGTTTTGAGTGAGCTAAGTTTCCCACACAGTATACGCTTCACGACAAGTGTAAGGGAAAGCTCATGGACCTACCTGGAGAAATACATTTTCTTGTGGAAAAATAATGAGTAGATTTAATCCAGTGGGAGGCCTCAGAATCCATATCAGGAGGTTCAAAAATTAAAAAGTTTCTCCCACCATCGAGAGGAAGATACCGCCACTCGAACTCTTCTCAAAGACAAGTCGGTGGTTCTCGAGACATGCCTATGATACATGTATGTCGCGCTGGTACCCCCAACCCCACTTAGAAATCTAACTGACCACATCCCCACTGAAGACCCTACAGCAACGTCCCTAAACGTATGGTTCCCAACTGCAGGTTTGGCAGTGGGTTCTCTAGTTTCTTATTGATTTTCAAATGAACGCATGGGCCGACATCATTGGATCGCGGTAGCTCAGTGGTTACGGCATTGAACTTCAAATCGAAAGGTCCACGGGCCACTGTTCGATCCCCGCCAGGGGTAACTGTGTTGTGACCTTGGGCAAGGCACTTAATCCCGATTGCTCTCGTGGGGGCACGGTGGCGTCGTGTACTAAGGTGTACTGCACGCCGGTGGTGCACCTGTCTTCAACCAATGTTAACCCTGTTTGTGTGAATTTAGTACGTCGAGGAGTCTGATAGTTGTTCACCGTTGCTTGGTGGTTCTCTCCGGGTACTCAAACTTCCTCCACCCATACAACTGTCCGACACGAGGTGACCCTGGCTGTCGAAAGTGTCGTTAAACCCCAATAAACAAAAATAAATGAATGAGAGGACAACCAAATAACCATGCGTGTACTGCGTATTGATTAGTCTGCAGGGTGAACAAATTTGGAATCATGAGCGGTGGAAAATTTAAAATGCGCGAGAAATATTTTTGTATTCTCGGTGAGGTTTATTCATGTCACTGACACTCCACGTGCATTTACGTTTTTAGTTATCTGTTTACATGTCCGAGAAAAACTGACCCTCTACCACTCAATGCTTGAAGTTGAAAAGTTACAGATGTTAAGACAGATGCACGTGACAGGTGGTAATCTCACACCCAAACAAAGTCAAAATAAATAGAACATCTTCTCCAGAGAGGAATTAATTAATTTTCTATTCGTTTATTTATTATTAAGTTAACGCCACCGACGTCTGGCTGTTGACTTTTTAATTAATCTATAATTCAATAAGTGAGACGTGTTGTGAATAGACCGTGGTCCGCTGGGAGAATAAACATGTCGCGAATTATATCTACTGATTAAATGGGTGAGACTGTAATTTCTTGGAGGCAATTTGATTATCGTTTTAGGTAATCACAGACTGGTGTTCCTTTGGTGTCCATTTTTACAACATGTCGATAAACATGTATATAGAATAGAACAGAATACTTTATTGCGCAAACGTAGTGTACAAATGGTGTGGCATTACAAAAAATATCGTCTTGAGCAACACATATACAGAGGATAGCTAATGCTTTCTTGTGAATACTGGGATTTATCTCACGAGTGAGTGAGAAAATTCGTATTTTCACGAGCAGCTTGCTGCGAGTGAAAATGCAAATTCTCTCACTAATTCTTCAACATTGAATTGAAATAATTCAACAATTTAATTCTGAAACAGAAACATTTTGATCGCGCATTAATACATTTTAGCGTTCCATCGTGATCTGCCGCGTCTAGTAGAGCGAGAACAACTTTTGTTTTGCGCTAGTGAAAATTCATTTGTAAATTTCAAGTTCACACGAAATATTAATCACCGAGTTGTTTGATCTCACTAGTGAGGGGTGAACGCAATTTATTTTTGACCGATTCCTATTATAAATAGACGTTAGGGGTGTAATAAATACCGTTTCGTAATCACATAATTGTATTTGTACCGTTTCAATCAAATTTTCACAGATGCCGTTAAAGTCGATTTTGTCATTGAGTAACGGATTCTGGCTGAGGCGCAATCATCGCACACCGCATCTAAAATTTAATAGCCTGGTGGACTTGGGTATTTTGCAGTGTTTGTACCCAATCGCATCGGTTGCATGCAAAGGGGCGGCAGACCCGAGAGAGTCGTGGGTGGGAGTTCTCACTCAGCCCCCCCCCCCCCCCCCCCCCACACACACACCAATACATTACAAATGTTCTACATTGCTATACTTAAAGACTCCACCTCTGTATAGATCAAGCTCAGCGACAGAGGCAGGAAAAGCACAAAACGGTTCATGTGAGAGGGGGTACAAATGTCGAAGGCGTACCGTGGCGACCACACCCGGGTCTGTTGGACAATTTTTTTTTTTAAATTTAACAAAGGCATATTACTTCCTTAATAAAGGGTGTGGAGAGCGACGGAAGTGCGTGCATGTGTGGGCAACTTTCCGTTTATACAGTTCACACATATTGGCTTCTTTTTACTATTATACGAACACATGAAGTTTTCGCTCAAAGCATTTTCAAAAATAAGAAAATCTGCCCTGACATCTCTCCTTGGCAATATTTTTGGGGGGTACTCTACACTGAGTACTGAAACCCTTGGCCAGTGCTAAAATACGTTTACAATAGTATTTACCAGTATTGTATTTCTTTCTGGGATTACAAATGGTTGAAATAAATCATTAGGGTATTAAAATACGGGGCTATTTACCGTTTCACATCCCTGACTTATCTCGACATGGAAATCGACTTTCGATAAGGTTATCTCCCCTGTAATTATTCGATGAGCGAGAAAAGTCCAATTAAGAAGCATGTAATTGTTGATGAAACACCTTTGAAATCAGTTGAAAACAAAAAGATGTTTCATTTTCTTATTTTAATAAACGAAAACAACAGACAGCTCGCTGAGCTGTCTGTAGTTTTCGTTTATTAAAAGTTATAAAAGGAAACTTGTCTTTTTATGGCAAGCTAATTATTTATTTATTTATTTATTGGTGTTTAAGGTCACATATTTATGCACAATGGCTAATCATGACCGTGACAGTTTTACGGGTGGAGGAAGCCGGAGTAACCGGAGACAACCACCAAGCAACGGCGGGAAACTGTCAGCTCCCCAACATACGAACTCCACACAAGCAGTGTTAGCATTGGTTGAAGACAAGTGCACCATCGACGTGTAGTACGCCTTAGTACAGAACGCCACCGTGCCCCCACGCGGGCAATGGAGATGAAGTGTCTTGCCCAAGGACACAGCGCGGTTGCCGCAGGTGGGATTCGAACCCAGGACCTCTCGGCTTGCAGCCTGCATCTCTCTCTACCTACTGAGCCACCGCACTCCCCGGCAAGCTAATTGGAAGCAACAAAGTAATTGTTCACTTTGGTTCTTTGTTTAGCGAATGTGTTTTTACGGCAATTTGCAAGTTTTTATTCTTCCCGGGAAAAAAAATTAGTAAATCTTATCTCCTAGACTTTAATATTAATGGAAAGGATAGAATCTGTATTATATGTCACGATATGCACATTCTTGATTTAATGAACAGAAAAAAGTTACAGAACAACAAAAGGTGGTGAAAGCGCCGTTTTCTTGTTTTTAAATCGGATTAAACAATGAAATTCAATGAAAGTCAAACATTAAAACTGATTGGGGAAAAATTGTAAAAAGTTCTGTATTTTTATAATACTCTGCAGGAAAATGCCTGTAGTTTGTGAAATGATGCGTACATCGGTGATATAACGTGGCTAACATTTCGAAATTTCAATTTTGATATGAAATTTCCACACCCTTATTGATAAATTTACTGACAGCTTTAGGAAATTAAGGGGAACTAACTTTGCTGTAAATCTCTTTCAATGACGAAATTGCAGCACAGGCAGGGTTAGATTGGTTGAAGACATGCGTTCCATCGACGTGCAGCACGCCTTAGTACACGGCGTTATCCTGCCCCCATGTGGACGGTCGGGGTTAAATGCCTTACCCAAGGACACGACGCGGGAATCCGAATCGATCGCTCAGACCGTCACCCATCCAAGGATTAACCGGGCTCGACGTTGCTTAACTTCGGTGATCTTTTCAGAACCGGTTACCGCAACGCCACCGCGCCCCCTAACCTCAGGTTGTGTATCAAGCTGACAAATTTACAAATGGCATTATAGCGCAATTTTAATGACGTAATTTATATACCAGCTTCAAGAGTTAAATACTATCACGTTTCGCGCCAGCCTTGATGTAACACATGGGATGGAAATTCCATACATGCGTAAAATAAATAAAATACAAAAATTCTCCCGCGATGTATTTTGTTCAAATTGTTTTTCATGCAATCAACATTGTATTAATAACATTAAAAAATTATAAAACGCAAATCATGGAACGGAATTGTAAATCACATTCTGAAAGGCGGAGATTGGGTTTTCATGTCAAATCTCCTGGTACAAAAAGCTTTGCCCAGCGCATCAATACTGATAATCAAGGTACAGTCAGTTCCGGGAAAAAATGGAGTGGACGAAGAAATTCTACAATTCATCGATATTTGCTGATAGGAAATTATTTTTTTTTTTGTATATTTTGTTTTTTAACGGTCACTGCGTTTTTTCGACACAAGAAGACAATTCACACACACTAATAGTTTTTGCTGTTTTAGAATTCGCTTTCTGTAATAACATTGATTTTCACCATTCATTCTTAATCTATGTGCACATACGTTTACCACGTGTTACATAAATTGTTTTAAAACGATCAAACAGTGAAGGGAACAGCCCTCACACATATTTGTTATCCATTCAACATGTTCACCTCGCGAGATGTCGCATAGCCGGAATACCATGCTGCTGCCGAAGCAATATAGCCTACGGGAACAACCCATCCTCCAACCTGATTTCACCCAAAAGATTGGCTTGATGCCCATGGACCGCTTAAATTTTAAGTGCGCTCTCTCACCTCGCCACACCCCTTTTCTTTTCGCTACTGCGAAAAGAAAAGGGGTGTGGCGAGGTGAGAGAGCGCCGACCGTCTCCGATGCGCTCTTGCATCTCCTGCACATGACATCCTGGCTGCCACCCGCTCTTGCTAGCGTCGTTCTCGTGGGGTAGGTATCGGACCGTAGTTGAAGCCCAGCAATGTAATCGCTTTCACGAAAGCGATGGTTTTCGCTACGGAGCCATGAGTTGGCACATTTGTGTTGGAAGGCTCGGGAACCCTAACCACTGACGCGTAACCATGATTTCGCCTTCGGAATCTTCCTTAGAACTAACTATAGGGCCCTGCGAATCTCATATTTTCGGTTCGAATCGGATCTCGAATCGAATCATGTCTATTATTCGAAATCGAATTGAACCTCGAATCGAATCCGTGACGTCTTGAAGGTGACCGATGGGGGTTGGGATGCTATAAACCGGATTTGTTCCGAGTGTGCTGGCTGAAGTCCCAAATAACAAATAAAAAAAAATAACCCAACTACATCATCGTGGCATGCCTTCGTCGAAGGCTTGCCTTGAAGATGCAGTTGCAAAATTAGCCCGTGAGGATCACAGTTCATGGTCGACATTGCCTGGAAAGCTTACATTTGCATTTAACAGTGATAGGGACCAAGGGCTCTCAAGGAGCAAATTGGTGGCGAGTGATACGTCACTCGCTTACAGTTGAAATTAGGCCACTGATGGCGAGTAATTAAAACTACAATTAGCCTTTTAGCCCCTTTACCTGACATAGCCGGAAAAAAACCGCCAGAAAATTTACCAAAGTAGGCCTACCACAGCCTAAAATATCTTACAAATGTCTCAATAAAACCATACATATATAGATATCATTAGAACCGGCTCATCGAGCCGGTTCTAAAGATATCCATATTTGTATGGTTTTATTGAAACATTGAAGGAATTTTTTTCGATAAGTGTGAAATTTAATTTATTTTTTTAAAACGCTAAGTGTAATGTAAAGGGTTAAAGGACGATTTTAGGGGTTTTAGAGGTGAGTGATGATCACTCGCCACTTTGGATGTTTTGGCGAGTAATAGGGGAGTGCGAGTGATCACTCGTCATTCCTTGAGATCCCTGATAGGGACTTGTGATGTTGGAATTAGCATGGCTGGTGGCATAATTGAAGGTGTCATTTATGTTAATATAACGGAAGTTACACTCAGTCTTTCATTTCAACATTATTTATGCGAGATTTCCATCTGAACTATATATGTCTTGTGAAACGATGAAGGTGACTGATACCAAGCTTTTTTCCCATGAGAAAGATTCGAAAGGAAACAAATCGGGCAGCCGATTTCGAATCGAACCGAATATCTACTTAAGATTCGAAATCAAATCGAATCTCGAAGCGTCGCAGGGTCCTAGTAACTAATCTTCTATATTTGTGGCGAAAGGTGAATTTATCTTTGACAAGGGGATAGCTTAAATTTACGTTTTTACTGTTTCTCATTCGAGCTAAAGGCGAAAAGATAGGTACATCACAGGACCCCGAAAACCGATTTTTCGAGTAAGACATCTGTGTTTTTAATTAGAAATATGGGGCGGAATCTCAGTAGGAGTCTGTAATGCCAATTAGAGCTTATCTGGTCGGAAACAACGATCTTGCCTTATAAGCTTCAAACAAAAGACACTCGTTTAGCCATCCAAGGTAATCAGTCATCTAATCATATGGTCAATGGTGGCGTTTTTCTCCAAATCATAAACAGCGCACGTGTAGGGCCTGTGTTGTATGCACATCCTCAATTTCTGTCAGAGGACTGTCAGAAGTGTCAATGTACAGCGAAGGTGCGATACCTTGAAGGGAACTTGAAAGTGAATTCTAAATTAAGACAGATCTTAGCGGCCAAGTTCAAGAGAAGTAAATAAAATGGGAATTAATGTCCTTGCGAACGAATAAGAGTCGGATTTTTTTGGCGCCTTGAAAAATTCATTCCAGTCTCAAGGTGTTTAAGACTGCGAGTTGTAGGCGATAATATATTTAGAGTAGGAATAGTCCCGGGCCAAGTCAGTTGCCATATATGAGTGTAGGATCAGAATAGTAACCATGAGCTCTGGAAAGCTCGTAAATATTGGCATTCAGGTAGACGGTATAACCTGTGATAGAAGGCAGAGTAGGCTTTGCCTGTATGAACATTAGTCTGAGGTGACTAGATGGAAGATTTTAGCCCTCGAAGTAGCGGCTGGTAGAGTAAAAGGTCCAGGAAAGTGACAAAACGTCAGTGGGCTTGCGACGGCAGTGATAGAGCGACATTCAGTTGTATGTTCGTGAAAAGGCCACCAGAGTCCAGAGAAACTATATTGAGTCGAGAAGACCAAACACCAGCGACAAGGAAGAAGTAACTAGCGACGACAGAGAAGGCGGGACGCAGAGTGACTCACAAACTGTCTGGGAGGGGTGTGATTGACGTTTGTTTTTTTTTTTGTTTTTTTGTTGGGGGGGGGGGGGGTGATTATTGGATTTCATGTAAGTCACAAGTTACTTTTGATGAAAAGTTTCTAACCCTTTCATGATGAGAACCACCCCGACAAAGACGAAGCATACGCGTTCGACACGGTGAGACATACGCTCACGCACGGGTTTAGGAGACACTCCCTGAGTCTAGGCTGAATACGCTGCGTGAATCTATTTCTACCAGCTAGGACGCCCGGTTTCCGACAATTTTACTGATAAAAGGGACACAATCACCGTTAAAATTGAAAGCTCTGTCGGTTTAATACATGTCTTGATAAGTTTTAAATTTTTTATAAAGAATATTATTGTATTTCGTTTTTATAAATATCTGGAAGAGTTTGTGGTGTGGAGAGTGTTGGGTTATTATGCCCATAAACTGGAGATTCCCGGAAAGCTAATTTTCAAGTCGAAAGCTATTAATTTAGTTACATCGATATTTCCATCTGAATGATGGAAAAGGTAGTTTAGCGTAATTTAGCGTACACACATCTGTCGAAATACGATTCGGATCGAAATTATCCCGATGATTTGATTCGAATCGAGACAAACTAATTCAGAAATTCTCGAATCGTCGAGATGTTGCCAGATCTTTGAAAATGCTAATGATTAATTTCAACCCATGTAAAGTCATAACTAAAAAATCAATTCTAGAAAATACAATTGTAAAAGTTTTATAGTATTGGACCCGGGTGATAGAAAAATTCAAGGGGGTTCCACTTCCGAATTACTTTGATTCCGGATATTCCGCTTTTTTGATTGATCCAAACGGACGAGTCGCCATTAAATATAATACATGAGTGAGAAGTGGCAATATTGATTGTTTAAGAAGGTACAAAGTGATTTGATTCGATTCGAGATTCGATTCGATTCAATTCGAAATCCTCTACTTGCTTCGATTCGACACGAAATTGGAGATACTCGGGGCTAAACAGGAACCCAATCAAAACTCTTAATCCCTATAAGGTGGATACTTAGGGTAGAGTGCAATAATTAAGGGAATTGTGGAAGGCCACTTACATTACTGTAATCACAAAAGTGTATTTTTTTTTTTTATCTTGGGGCCAATACAGTTAAAACTAGAAGTCCTGTCACGAATAGTGCGCTTATCTAGGCTTAATTGCGCGTTGGAATTGCGCGCAATTGCCATATCGAATGGCATCCAAAACACGGCAGGTTCTCCTGGTTACTCATAGCAAACACATGCAATGTTTCTGCCAATGGACCTCCGGGTTACCCGGAGGTCCATTGGCTGAAACATTGCTTGTGCACAGGCCATATGTACAGAATATGATAGCTTTACTTGCGCCATAACGCGCACATTAACGCGCATATCAACGTGTTATTTGTGCGTTTCATGACAGGACTTCTAGTTTTAACTGTACCATATAACTTTTACAATTGGATTTTCTAGAGGGAGCGCGGTGGCTCATTGGTAGACTGTTGGACTTCAATGCTATAGACTCTTCCAGTTGCTGTCGTTGAACTAATATGGAAGATACCACCAGTGTTCGAAGGGTTAAAAAAGTAAATGATTAAAACAACAAAATTTGATATCGTGTGTTTTTTGTAAATTGTTAAAACCTATAGTTTGAAAATTGTGACTCGGCATGTTGGTGCTAATGAAATTTCGCCCTTGTCGGAAACTACGTACTGGCAGTCAGTAATTTGGGGATGGGAGGGGGGGGGGGGGGGTTGCAATTGAAAATTTAGAGGTGGACATCCCCACCACCTACCCACCTGATCCGTTTGAAATATACCTGTAAATAAATTGTTTTGGTGGGGGGATTATTCTTCATTAACCCTTCCTTACTCAGTCACTGACACATTCAGGACGATGGACCTGCTCCTAATCAAACGCGGATGACTGGAGTAAGGTTGTGAGATTTTCGATGGCACCCAGGTTCATACGTCAATCTAGGGGTACTACCACTGCAGCTCCCGTTGATGGTAGACCTCGAGGCAGCCGAGACTTAACGAGAAACCACTGCCCAGGTAATAAGTCGAATGTCAGCAGGACATCTTCATGATGGAATGTCGGTGACACCTGTTCTGATGTCGTAAAAATCAGAAATAGGCCTTTAAAGGTTAAGAAAATAGGAGGAAGGGGCAAGTCACGCCTAACCCCCATGTGGCCCCGCTATTGTCGATGCAAGGGAGTGTTCGCACCTTTTCTCCCGTACGATAATTTAAACCAAGTACTTCAAGAGAAATTAGTTCAGTCGGTAGCTCCACCTGTTGAGTGATTTGCAACTTCCAACTGTTTCATAGCGCACATATTACCCTAAAGCGGTTTTCTGCAAACGTTTGGCAATCAAATTTACACCACAAACATCAATAATACATTAGGATTTTATTCTTTTTCTTCCAGCAGTTCCCGAAAAGAGATTTATTCTCATAAAAAATATATTTCATGTGCGAAAAAGCCATTATATGTGCAAGACTCCAGAATAAATTTATAGCATGCTGTCATATAATGCAATATGTTGCCTTGATAAAATTCTCAGTTTGCCCTCTTGTGGGTAATCAGATAATGCGTCAAATACAAAGGAAAGTTGCCAACTGTTATAATAACCGCAAGGAGAGATTAAATCATTGCGTCACTTCCTCTTTTATTATGGGGTTATGATTTTCATTGGAGCAGTCCGCGCATTCTACAGAAACTCTAAATGTTTATTGACATTTGCGTATGAATGGCTGTTTTGTTGGTGGAGGCTCGATACCGTCAAGGCTCAAACAGAAATGTGCTTTTCAATGCATCGTCGCTTGCCATTTGTGGCACGGGGCGAGGCGTTGCATCGCTAAATTCTCCCCGAAACTTCATGGACTTGACCCCCATTTTTCTGAGAAGGGGGTGGGTCCCCACATGAAAAACGAAAAAAAAATGTCCCTCCCAAAAAGAAGATGGTGGGTGGTCTCAAGGCGGAAAAAGTTTTTTCAGCCCTTTGTAGAGGATTTTTTTCAAGACCTCCCGCCCCCTCCCCTGAACATAGGTGGAAGTTTTTATTTTGCAGACTTGTTTACCCACCCGCCCTTTCCTGCATATTTTTTCCTTGATATTTTTGGGACCCACCCCTCTCTCATACATTTTTAGTACAAAACTCCTGCACTCGAACGCCATAATTAATGTATTACTGCTTCTACCATAACTGTACATATGTTGCAAATATTGGTTGAGTAAATGGGAATTTGTTTTTGTTCTGTTTCAAGAAGAGCAAACCTCGTGTTTTCGTTTTTGTTATGGTATCTGCATAGCAGGATAGATATCAAAAAAGACTTTTGTTTTTGTTAAATCAGAAGACTTTTTTGTTTTTGTTGAAATAAAATTAATAGTTTCATTTTTTTCATTTAAAAAAAATCAGTCCCGCCTTGCTATTATGACTCATTATTCAGAATTATATAATTATACTGCACATCATTTTAAAGAATTTTCTACACAAAACTCGAATAAATGTTGTGAATGGACATTTTAGTCGACTTTAGGAGAAAATGGGCGGGCAATTTGTTTCACCATCCTCAAGTCAGTTTTGAGTGAAATTCTCTGATATTTTTCATGTTAAGGGGTAACTTTTGTTAATAACAGTACTAAGGGAAGGCAGTTGGGCGTAAACATTTAACACTGAAAATTCCCATAGACATTTTGTTCGCCAGAGTGCCATCGGCCGATGGCACTCTGGCGAAAAAATTGTCTATATATGAATTTTCAGTGTTACATTTTAACGCCCGTTTCCTTTTACGTCAATTTTTATGCCAAATTCAAAACCCTGTGGGATTTTTCAGTGTTGAATCAGTTCGCCTAATGTGACACGATCGTAAATTTGCTCTGGAGAACCACTATGGAGATTTCAGTGTTAAATTTTTACGCCCAAGTGCCATCCCTTACTACTAGTAATGCTTCTAAATGGGCTTGTACGGTCAATTTGGGGCACAAAAGATGTCATAACAGTGAAAAAGGAAAAAATGCATTAACTATTTACTCACATTTTGTTTGGCGCTTGTCTACCCACCACCCACCTTCACCTATGTTCATGTAATTTCTTCCGCTCCCCACCCCCCGAGCTGAGTGACACTTTTTGGATATAGCGTCTGGTCCGTAGATTCGACAGGCGAGGTACAAATTTAACATTTTGCGTAACGAATCGACCGCATCTACCCGCGTAATTTACAAATCATGCATTGAGTGGTTGGAGAAAAGAAACTAAAAAGCAAATTCAACAAAACCATATCATTAATACCTGTTTGTAATCGAATGCGTCCATTTGATTTGTTCCTGTAACTTGTTAACTGTTGATCGATGTTCTTTTCTCCCCCCACTGCATGTGTAACATACGTGTTCCTCGGGTGAGATAGCAAGGAGAGACAGATGTATCCCACCCCACCCACGTGACGTTACACATTTATAACGTTATTATGACGTTATGCATATCGTATCAGTTTTTTGCTACCAACTAATTCATATTGACGTCATCAGAATGCCGTGTGATCAAAGTTTGATGCTCTAAAACTCTTTAGACCCCGAGATGCCACCGTTCCTAATTGATTTCGTGGTATGTGGTATATACATAACTTTTGCATGCTCTTTCCGATGGTGTCATTAGGTTTTCAAAACAACGAATACCAAATGAGTTGATTATATCAGCACGTGACCGCCCATTTCCTCTGCTAACGTAACCGCTGTATGGTGGGGGTAGAAAAATAATCCCTGATGGGTACGGGTGTGGGATGGGAAAATCTCACCCTCGGGACAAGATATTTGGTCCAGATACTCGGCAAGCCTCGTGTCTGGCCCAAATATCTTGCCCTCGGGTGAGATTTTCCCACCCCACACCCGTACACATCAGGGATTATAATTGTCATCTATCTCTGTTGATACTGAGACAATAAATATCTTATCTCATGTGAAACCCTCAATGGAAGGAGCTCGTTCCAATGAGGGGTAACATGATATGGGTCTCTTGATATTTTTTTAAAATTCAACTGAAGAAAAAATAAAATCACAACATTGATATCATGTGCGTTGTGAAGAAGATTTAATGAAAGTTTTGTTAGCATTGGAAACATATTCCTACTATCTTTTGGGTTGGAATCGGCATGGTTAAATTCTCATTAGCTGTATCGATTTATTTTTTAATTCCAATTTTTTTTCTAATTTTTCATTGAAACTCGGTTATATGGACAGATAGCGTTCTCTTCAAATAATATCATGTGAATGAACCATTATGTCATGTTCCTCACAGCAGGGTACTTTTGAAAATAAATCAGTTCACGGTTCGCTTGACATTAAATATTACCTAATGATATAATTTCACAATTAATAACCGCTATAGTCAGCGAGCGTGAGCAAAAAATTGCTTTATGGCGACAAACTGCATTTTTATCGAGCGACGTACAAATAATGACTAATTGACAATGTTACTATGAGTTTGTGGGATCAATTTGAGTTCTTACTGGAATGAGCGCGCCTAATTAACATTTAATGCCTACGCATCCCTGACTTATTTTCGTCAGGAAAATCGTTCTTCGATAGTTATCTCCCTTGAAATTATTTGATGAACGAGGGGGGCCAATTCAGAAACAAGTAATTGTTGAGGAAACACCTATGACATCAGTAGAAAATAAACAGAAGTTTTCTTTTGTTACTTTTATTAAACGAAAACAACAGACTGCTCTCTGAACTGTCGGTTGTTTTCGTTTATTAAAAGTAACTGAAGGAAACTTGTCTTTTATGGCAAGCTAATTAGAATAGAAGCAACTAGTTCAGAGAAAACCCTTCATTTAGAATATCGACAGTATGTGGAGAGTATATTATCACTAAATCACCCGCAGAGTGGAGATTCCATCTGAGAAATAATTGCAAATTTGTTGCAAAGCATAACCAGCACCAGCAAAGTTCAGCCAATGGACCTCCAGGTTAAACCCGGAGGTCCATTGGCTGAAACATTGCTTTTGTTTTTTGTCCATATGTGCAAAATTTGAAAGTTATAGCTTGGGTGATAACTCCACTCCGCGGATGATTTAGTTACAATCCACTCTCTGCATACTGTATCAGTATCACACCTCCTAACATCATGTCTCTATTTTGGCTCTTCGTTTAGCGAATTCGTTTTAGCGGTAATTTCCAAGTTTTCATTCTTCCCGGGACAATATTAGCAAATCTCACCTGCTAAACGTTTATACTAATCGATGGGAGAGTGTCTCTTTATTATATGTCACAATGCGTGCACTGTTGATATAATGAACAGAAAAACACAGAACATCAAAAGATGGGGAAAACGCCGTTTTCCTATTTTTAAATGGGTTTCAGCAGAGAATAAAAGTCATCAAACGTCCAAACTGATTGAGTAAAAATTGTAGAACTCCAGCTTCTGTATTTTTATACTTCTCTACAGGAAAATGCCTGAAGTTTGTCATCTGTGAAACGATTCGCACATCAATGATACGAATTCGCTAAAATTTCAATGTTTATATGAAATTTCCATGGACTTTCTGTCAAATGTACTGGCAGCTTTAGGAAATTAAGGGGAGCTAACTTTCCCACAAATCTCTTCCATGACAAAAATTGTCAGCCATTCCTTCAAGCTTCTGTGCAGAAACTCACATTATTTAATGTTCATCACACTGACAGGTCATTACTATCATATAAAAGAGCTGAAGATAGAATTTTGTCATCCTTTTTCAATCACAAGTGAATTTGGGTGAAACCTTGACATTTCAAATCAATATGCAAAAACAAAAACAATCCAAAAATGCATGAAAACTCCGAAATAATAATTTTTTGCGGAATCAATGCAATCACTACCATCGTACTGAAGAGAAAAAGCTTAAAATCAGCTCTGGCTTTCCTCGACGAGCTCGTTCCGATGAGGTATCATAACTAGGGCTGTCACGATTAATCGATTGTTGATCGGTCACGGCGAAATCGATTAGTATTTTTCGTTGTTGAATAATAGGTAAATTGTATCCCGTTTTAGATGTTTAATAATTAAAAGAAAATTTGATGAAAAAACTATTGTTTCTAAAGGTATTGAGTTAAGAACATGGATGGTAATCCCCAAGAAGCCGTTGGAAGCATTTGTCTGTCAGGTGCATTCATCAAAGCTTTGATGTTCTGAATCTTTGAACCGTCAGTGTAATAATCAAGACCGGCCGGCAGTTGCGAAGTTCGCAACTGCCGACCGGTCTTGATTATTACACTGACAGTTCAAAAGTTCAGAACATCAAAGCTTTGAATGTACCTAAAAGTTGATCGTCTTCGTTGTTTACTTGAGGTAGCTCAGCTGACTTGAACTTCATTTTTATCGACTTCAACGAAAGGGAGAGGGGTGAGGGTCATCTAGGTGCGATTAATCGATTATTATCGATTATTTGCGACGATTAATCGATTCCTAAATTGAAAAATCGTGACAGCCCTAATCATAACCACACCCCTTGACTGGCGAGAGCAGAAAAGAATGCACAGCAATATTTTTTGTTGTGGGTACTAGAGAAGCAGTTGCCACCTTTGACCCTCAAGATTATGGCCCTCCTGTGCAACCCCAATAAGGTGTCATAAGCACCGATTTGGGAAATGTGATATATCTTGCCTGGAAGTCAAGGTGTGGGGGAATTGGTGGCTGCCCGATTGCCTTGAGGCTAGATGGAAAGGGGCAGTGCGTGCCCCTTTTCGACATAAGTGCGCAAGTGGAAACGACTTCACTCTCTGAGAACAGTAACTGAGAAACTCGAAGTATTCATTCGTGCCAATGCTAATGTGGTGGGGTGGGGGTTATCAGGTATAATGACGAAGGTTGGTCGATAATCACGAAACAAAGAAGTTAAATAATCGGCGGGCTGGGCTCTGGAGGTTTTTATTGTCTCTTGAGTGCAAAAGGGCGCCAATTGCAATGCAAAAGCATTGCAGATGGCGCCTTGTTGCACTCAAGGGGCAATATATATCTAATGTGAATACTATTGAGTGTCACATTATAATTTATTATACGTTGTAAACTCTCGGCTTTAACTTATACTCACAATCTCAACATGACATTTTTGATACCCCTGCCCCCCCCCCCCCTCCCTTACCCCCAATGCTTCCGTCGCCCTTGCCCAAACCAGTTTATATTCCTTCCTCCAGAATATATCATAAAGAGAAGACCACCATGTGTATACAGTTTTAAGAGGATGTTTAGTAATGCAGGGGGTGTATACATTATAACTCCCAGACCACCTGGGTTTACCACGTGACCCAGGTGCGTCGATAAGATGGCCGATTTGGGGTGCAAACTTGATTTGTGACGACTAGGATGGCTAAAATCTCGACTGATAAACTTTTCCATTACATCATCAAGGCATGCCTTCATCTCAGGTCTGCCTAGATTGTGTAGATGAATTATTAGTCCGTCAGGACAATATAATTCAAAAAATCAAGATTTGTTGGAAATTTATTTGTGCATTAAAATATATCACTCTAAAATCAGTTACAGTACGTGGTGAGTGTATTATTACTAAATCACCCGCAGAGTGGAGACTCCACCCAAGCCATAATTGCAAATTTGTTGCAAAGCATAACAAGAACAAGCAAAGTTTCAGCCAATGGACCTCCGGGTTCAACCCGGAGGTCCATTGGCTGAAACATTGCTTTTGTTTTTGGTCGATAAATATAAAATTTGAAAGTTATAGTTTGGGTGATAACTCCGCTCCGCGGGTGATTTAGTTACAATCCACTGTCCACGTACTGTAGGTTAAAAATTAACCCAAATCAAATGGGTTGAGTGAATATGAACCCAATTGGGGTTCATATTCACTCTACCCAGTTGCTTTGGGTTGATTTTTAACCCATCTGATTTTAGAGTGTAATATACATGTAATGGCCGTGATGTAACCTATTTTATTCCCACGTGCCGTTATTGTAAACTGGTTACACTGGTCCCCCAACAGTAAGGGCGGATTGGGCCAAGAAAAGTTACCAGGAAATGCACGGGGGGGGGGGGGGGGGGGGGGGTGATGAGAATATTTAAATTTTTCGAACTGAAAGAACGCTGCTTTCCTGCATCTAAGCGATCAATTGCAGTCCACAGAGAGGACATTCCGATGACATATTTATGTCCTCTTCGTCAGGTATTGAAAAAAATGGTTACACCGAGGGGGTGGGGAACCCATCGAGCCTTCCACAGTTCGACCCAATCGGAGAAAATTTTGATATTTCAAACTGACAGAACAGTTTCCTTGCATCTGAGCGATCAAATGTAGACTAGATTTCTGGTATATCGAAATGTCAGATGACGAAGACTATGATTTTTGTGTGTTCGATTAGCCTAAATATGTTCTTCCAAGAGAGCATTCAGTTTTTGAAGCTTACTTTGCGAGTACTTTACTGATATTAAACAACACACTCACTATCGTAATATATCCAGGGGGTTCTAAATGTTTTCTTTGTGTACATAAGCCACTGGGAAGTAAACAAGGCTGTTCATATTCGAAGACGTCAGTAATGTGTACAAACACGCTAAAAACTAAAGTGTTAAAAACTACACTTGAAGTGCTGTATTTAACACTTACTAAGTGCTGAACTAGCACTTCGTTCGAGTGTAGACATCCCAGAACTTGACAGGTGTTACAATAATACGACTTGACAAGTGTAATGTCGCGACACTTGAAAGGAAACAACGCAGATGACGCGGATCAGGCTCGAACTCTCGAGCCTGATCCGCGTCATCTGCGTTGTGTCCTTTTAATTATGTACCCACCAAGCGCAAATCAAATTATGGACGATTCTGGAAGAACCACCAATGCTAGACACATGGGAAGTGCCATCCATTCAAGTTTCAGATGTCTGACGATTGTAATGTCTAAGTGCTTAAAGCATTGCACTTTGAGTGTTAAAATCAAAACCTAAGAGTTAGAATGGGTTTAACACCTTGAAAGTGTCAGTTTTAACACTTTAGTTTTTAGTGTGTAGACCCAATCGGAGAAAAGTTTGATCCAATAAACTGAAGGAACGCTATTTCCTTTTATCTTATCGACCAATGACAGACCCTAGACTGTCGTGCTATCGACAAGGCCTCTATTTGCAGTCCACACAGAGAGCATTACGATATACCAGCAGTCTATGCAATCAGATCCATTTCGCCTGTTGATTATTTTCACAAAATTCCAATGACCAACACGTGTTGGGCTGCATCAATTTTGTGGACCCAGGTGGACCTCCGAAAGATGGCCCACCAGGAATTTTCCCAGTAGACAATATGGCCAGTCTGCCTCTGCCCAACAGCCCGAATAGTGTACTCCTAACCTCCATTTGTATGACCGACGGGGGGGGGGGGGTGATATTAGTCCAAGTATCACATTTATCTTGTCAGTCATTACATGATTACTAGCAAGAGCGAAGCGATATCCAATACTCCATTCCACACTAAAATGTCCCGACAGGAAAAATTATTGGGGGTCTCATTCCTCCCCTAAGCCCCGCTTAGCGATGCCTCTGACTTGGCCTGAAGATTCCTGAGACAGCATGCACACCCAATCTAACCAAACCTCCGAATACATTTTCTTGTTCCTCTCGAAAACAAGGAAAACATATTTGTGTATTTTACAAGTAAATTTCGTAACCAATACAGCCAGCCTAAGCCATGCTATAGTTGTCTGGTCACATCTCACGCGTCCGCCGGGCACTGGGTGGTCCTGGGGCAACATATAACATGCAGAGTGTCTAATGGTGTGTGTTGTGAGGCGTCATGCCAATAAGTGAAGACGTCACTGAAAGGGCATGAAAAGTAAAAAAAAATACCCGCGCCAACAACCACCCCCTTTCCTACTCACCCCGACCTTATATAGGACTGTTTTCTGTCGGCCAGAACCATCTGTCGTCTAAGTAGAAGGAAATCATTTCTTCTTTCAAATGTACTCAGAACACCCCCCATAAACAGGATTCCTACAGTTTCTCAAACAGATCTTGACCGCTCCCCTGTTAACTGATTGGTATCTCTATCACATTAAAACACTAACGGTATGCTTTTATTATTGAAGTGACACTCCTAGCTGTAATACACCTGTTCCTGCTTACCACCTATCTTAAAACTGTAGACATGAATTATATTACAGAGGCTAATGAGCTGGCCATCGGGCATGAAGCTATTAAAAGGCTTGTTTAGCGGATGTCTGTTAAATCTGTATCACAAAACGAGCCGTGAAGTTCATTTTTCATGAAAATCAAGCAGGTCAGATTGTCATAAATTATCTAGATATATGGTTCACATTGCACGATGTCTTATCAATACAGTTATGAGGTTACAGGTGCAATCATCGTATCGCACCCTTTGATCCATCAAGCTCCGCAAGCAAGAGATGAAAGTGGGTAAGTTTATTATACCCGCCCCCACATTCCGGAGTTATGAACTAAAACATTATGAGCTCAGTTGTGTCCAAATTTATAAGCTTTCAAAATTTGTCCTGGTATTTGAGGTTTATGCGGGAATAGGGTCTTGTTGAATATTATTATTAATAATTAACAGAATATTAGGACCGAAGCTCAAATTTTTTCTGAGCTCTTAAACCACGGATGGTCGGAAGTTTTAACTCATAATGGCTGAATTCCTGAACTATCAAACAGTCCGAAGTACGGACTTTCGCGAAGAACGTGGAATTGCGAGTTCAACTACCAGTCGTTTTTAAAGCGTATAAGCGTTCCTTGGGCGGAATATTTGGATCGAATTATGAGTTAAGCTCGTATTTTTTCTGAGCTCTTAAACCACGGATGGTCGGAATTTTATTGAATTCTCGTACGGACGCCGTCCGTCCAACCGTCGTTCATCAGTCCGTCCGCCAGTCTAAGCGTGCGTGCGTGCGTCCGTCCGTGCGTCCGTCCGTGCGTCCGTCCGTCCGTCCGTCCGTCCGTCCGTCCGTCCGTCCGTCCGTCCGTTCACAGCAATATCTTTCTTACCAGCGAGTGGATGGATTTCAATGAAATTTGGTATGAGGGATCCTTATGCCAAGCCGCTGCTGCACATTTTATAAAAAAAGTTGCCCGCATTTTTCTCAAGAGTTACCTTCCTTCGTTTTTAATTCATTTATGCTTGATTGGTCCAGCACTGCTTAGGTGATATAATTGTCTTCAGCAATAGCTCTTGTTTAGGTTTATCGTGCTTTGTGTTCCTTTTGCGGGATGGGTGTCAAGAAGATGACCGATTAAGGGCGGAAACCTAATTTGTCCTTCTGCGATGACTGAAGTGAAGACTGCTCAAATATTCTCGCTGCAGCATCAAGGCATGACTTCTTTGAAGGTACGCCTTGGTGATGTTGTTGGAATATCAGTCAGTCGGAACCATAGTTTAAAAACTAAAGATTTCTTGGAAATTTATTAGTAGTTAATTAAAACATGCATGTAGTAGTCGTGACGCAATGTCATATTCAATTAACACGTACCGCATTCCAAATTGGCCGTGCTGGTGCCCCCAACTGCCCTAATAGGGTAGCACAGTCATCCACGAAACGTGTGTAATATAATTTCAAGAAAGCACGTGATTTTGAACAGGTGCGAATCGATATTTGAGACTCGAATCCAAACAAAAATATCCCGACTTGAAAAATTATGGGAGAGGGGAGTCACACACCTGGACCCCCTTCCTTACGCCTGTTGCGTTTTTGCAGTGACGGATTCAGACCGGGGTTAGTTTCGGTGGACGGCCCTCTAAGATGGTCTTAATTTTTCAACAAGTGTGCATGTGTGTTAATGATTCAAGTATCCTGGTTTTGTATTTTTTATTAGCAAACTGCATAATCGCATTAAAATTTTGGGATCCATTTTTACAAACAAACCTTTAATCCTAATACTTCTCAGTGAGCTAATTATGCCGGGAAATGATAATAGAGACGCCAGACACCCCCCCCCCCCCCCTTCCCCCCCCCCCCCCCCCCTTATAAAGGGATACAATTGTCACCACACATTTCCACCAACACCCTGGAATCCTTCTTTCGTAGCATAGTATACCAGGGTATTTTGGCACATTACCACACACTAAAATCAGATTGGTGAAAAATCAGCCCAAATCAACCGGGTTGAGTGAATATGAGTGGGTTCATATTCTCTCAACACTGTTGATTTGATCACTCAACCCAGTTGAGCCTAACTGACTCATATTCACTCAACCCAGTTGATATGATCATTCAACCAAGGTGAACCCAACTGGGGTCATATTCACTCAACCCATTTGATTTGATCATTCAACCAAGTTGAACCCAACTGGGGTCATATTCACTCAACCCAAATGCATAGAGATAGGACTGGTTTTAGAGTGCATGATGTAGCATGTTGCATTTTTACAAGAATTAAGCAAAACTCTCCAGTTTCTAGGGATATAAGCGCCTCCCCACTCCAGTGATTTGAATCATACGCTTAAGCCCCCACCCCAATCGGAATACCTTCTCATATACTCATATTTTCATTAAACACAGCTCCAAGAAAATTCTTAATGAATGAATGAAAACACAAAATCCGAATGCCTGGGTGTGGGGTAGGGATCTGCGAATCACAAATTTCTTTTCGAATCGAATCTCGAATCGAATCGTGTCTCTGATATCGACATCGAATCGAATCCCGAATCGAATCTTAAAAGACAAGTTATTTCATATTGCATCAAACGGAAGTTACGGAACACTGTGATGACCCTTACGCGACGGAGTGAACACCTTAAACACCAATAACTAAATATTCTCTGTAGCACCGTCGCTGAAACAGCTAGGCCTATTGTCCATAGTTTTAGTTTTTGAAGGCCTAACTTGTTACTATTCACGTTCTTAAGAACGTGAATAGTAACAAGTTAAGCCTTCAAAAACCAAACTATGGATAATGTTCTGGGCCAAATTCACACCTTACCTACCAATTAAACATTGTCAATTACTCAAATAAATAAGAATTGAGCCTACATGAATGAATTTTCTAATGACAGTTTTATCCTATTTTTGTTGGAAATGTAACAAATTGAAGTTAGTACGAGAGATTCAAAAAAATGGAATCCTGAGACTGATTCGGGATCGATCTCGAAGCATACGTATGGTATCGATATCGAATCGAATCTCGAATATTCGCAGGACCCTAGTGTGGGGGGTGGAGGGGTGCGGGTGGTGGAGATAATTATTTTTCAAAACAGTCAAGATTCTGGAGTCTAATGCTAAATTTGTTTCAGAATACAGTTTCAATGTTCTGAGATATTTTTGTTACTCACGATGGCGATGAAAATATTCTTTGAAATATTCCAGACACGTACCATGGAATTACGTCATCCCATAATCATATTTCCAATATTAGCATAATTGTCATCTGTTGTCATTGCACTGATCCGGGTAATTTTCTGTCTACCAATATATTTCCAATAAATTGACGGACAATCAGACATGCAGGGCAATTATTATTGCAAGTACGATGAATCGCACTGGCGGCTTTTGGATTAGTTGAAAGAATAATTGCAGTCCAGAAAACACTTAAAGTTTAAAATTACGCTAACTCCATGACGGCCACCTTTAAGGTATCGCAGAACTAAATATTGAAATTAGAGTGAACCGCCTTAAAATGTTGCATTCGGAAATGATGCAATCTCTAAAAATAAACAGCCTTGGGGAAATCGATTGTTTCAATAAAAGTTTGAAACATTGTATTGACATCTTGCATTATTGTTGAATATTCCCGATAAAAAAAGGTGATTTGATGACTTTTGGACCTAAAAAATACAATTTACTTTTTGTGTGTTTTTGAAGGGAATTCCCTGAAAAATATGTGCACGTGACCGGTACTTCCCTTTGTGTCAGTTTTTCTCTCTTATTTGTTGCATGACCCCCTATTTTCAGATCAGAAAAAGTTGTCTGAAGGGCTATACTCAACGAGCTCTGTTAAAAAAGACTGAATTTGTTAAATTCCTAGTTGCATTATGGGAAAAAATGCATCTTGAAATACTGATATTTCTAAATTAGTCTACAGAGGATTAAGTTTTTGTTTTGAATTTATTTTATATGTATATATATTTTTATTAGTGTTTTCTTTTTTTCGGAGGGGGGTGGGGGGGGGGGGGCTGTTACTATGGACCCTATTATAGTTCTAATTATAACATCAGATCTGTGTACCAAGGCGTACTGCACGTCTATGGTGCACTTGTCTTCAACCAATGCTACCCCTACTTGTGTGGAGTTGGACAGTTGCTCGCCGCTCGGCGGGTCTCTTCGGACACTCAGCTTCCTCCATCTGTAAAACTGTCCTACACTATAAAATTTTGACAATTGTATTTTCTAAAATTGTATTCTCAAGTTTTGAATTAAATGGGTTGAAATGAACCATTAGCATTTTCAAAGATGTGGCCATATCTTTTAAAATGCTAATGATTAATTTTAGTCAGTTATATTGATAGGTAGAAAATACAATTCTAGAAAATACATTTGTAGACGTTTTTTAGTATTGGTCCCATTGCTTATATTTCGACGAGAATCTGAGAATCGATTCACCCAGCAAACATTCGCGCAACAAGACAGACGGAAATCAATTTAGATTTTCGCACCACCTTTACTAAGATTCGCGTGAAAAGAATTGAGTCAATGTAACCTTTTACCTAACATAGTGACAGCAAATTAACCAATACAAGGCTAACATGACCTGAAATATCCTGATACTTTGTCGCTAATAGTGTACAAATATGGCTGTCATTGGAACTGGCTCAATGAGCCGGTTCCAATGACATCCATATTTGTAAGGTTGTACTGGCAAATATTTTTTTAACAAATTGTCAAATTCTGTTTATGTTTTAAAAATTAAAAAGTTGTGTTGGGTAAAGGTTTAACATGTGTTATCAGTATACATGTGCAGCAGGGGTTCAACTATGATTGCGTCATGGGATCCTGGGACATTCACAGTCGGTATGGATTCCTGCAACCATTTTCGCGAGAAGCAAAATGCATTCTCCCAAATTTAGATGAAATATAAGCCCTGCAAATCTTGTCTTTCAAGAAAGTACATGATTAATAGCAAAAAAGAAATGATATTGGAAAAAATTATCTGTGCTTCGCACAGTCCTAAACCTCCCTGACGCGGCTGATTCCAACATAACCTTAGAGCGTTTTGGCCGAGGTAGAGTTAATAGCAAAGTAATTTATTGCGTAAATTGACACTGTTATTGAAATAAGCTGTGACATAGTTTATTGGCTGAGGAAATTATTGAACAGATGGGAATTTAACTAGTGATTATGACACACAATCAAACGCCCAATTATTCTTTTGATTGAACCAATGTGATGAACGCATAATGAAATAACATCAGCATTGGTAGCAGTTGTAAAATTTAGATGGCGTTGTAAATATTACATGTCGTAGTTGTAACAACAGTAAGAGGAAAGTTGTAGTAATTGTAGTAGTAATAGTCATAGCAGTAACGGTACTTGCCGTTGTTGTTGTTGTTGTTGTTGTTGTTGTTGTTGTTGTTGTTGTTGTTGTCACTGTTGTGTTCTCGTGGTCATACTAGTAGATTTAGTGGCAGTAGTAGTTATAGTAGTGTGGGTAATGGTAGTATTAGTTGTTTCGACACGATTTTATGACCCTGGTTATTCGAAGTTTCGTTAAACTCCAACAACGAGATGCGCAGTAGTAGTACGGGGGTTGTTGTTGTTGTTGTTGTTGTTGTTGTGTTCTTTGTGTGTATTAGTTATTGTTATTGTGGTAGTAGTAACAGCAATAGTTGTGACAGTGGTAAATAGAAGTAGTAGTAGTAGTAGTAGTAGTAGTAGTAGTAGTAGAAGTAGTAGTAGTAGTAAGTAGTAGTAGTAGTAGTAGTAGTAGTAGAAGTAGTAGTAGTAGTAGTAGTAGTAATAGTAATAGTAGTAGTAGTAAGTAGTAGTAGTAGTAGTAGGTAGTAGTAGTAGTAGCAGTAGTAGTAGTAGTAATAGCAGTAGTAGTAGTAGTAGTAGTAGTAGTAGTAGTAGTAGTAGTAGTAGTAAGTAGTAGTAGTAGTAGTAGTAGTAAGTAGTAGTAGTAGTAGTAGTAGTAATAGTAGTAGTAGTAGAAGTAGTAGTAGTAGTAGAAGTAGTAGTAGTAGTAGAAGTAGTAGTAGTAGTAGTAGTAGTAGTAGTAGTAGTAGTAGTAGTAGTAATAGTAGTAGTGATTAGAAGTAGTACAAATAGTAATTATAGTTATTATTATTAGTAGTAGATGTGGCCGCATGGTGGTGGAGTTTGCGCTAGTAGTAACAGTAGACGTCGTGACGAGTAGCAGTTGTACTAGTTGTTGTAGTAGGAGTAGTGCAAGTGGTATCAGCAGTAGTAATAGTCAAATAGTGGTCGTACCGAGGGTGGTAGGTTTACTAATAGCATGATGATAATGATAGTGGTGGTGGTGGTGATGGTGATGTAAATATTGGTAGGAATTATTTTTAGCTGTGGTAGTCGCAGCAAAGGTGATAATAGTTTTTTAATGTGTTATTATGTCTGTGCGTATAGTAGTTATAGTGGTGATGGTAGTGGTGCACGCAGTAGTAGATGTAATATCAGTGGTGGTATGGTAGAAATAGTACGGTATTCCAACAAACAAACAATAATAATTTATCGTACGATCAGTTATACTTTTCCAGTTCAAAAGTTTATCGAAACTCAACGACAAAAATACCTCTGTCAGAAGAATCTAAAGAACCGTTTATAGTATATCCAGTTTCAATTGAAAAGCTTGTAGAACTCATTGACAAATACCTCCGTCAGTAGAATCGAAAGAACGCTTCATACCAAGGAGCCATTATCATAATAATAAAGGGAAGATCACATCTCCACTCCCACTGGCAACGGAATAAGAAAGTTAAAGAAATTAAAGGTTGAACCTATCTTCTGGAGATCATCATAACTCGCATCATGGGATGGATGAGAATGTTATCTCAAGGAAGATTCTGTTGTACAGTCAAGATTTAAATACGTTTATCATTCCAGCTAAATAGATATCGGTATTAGGTTGTTTTATTCAAACATCTTGCTGTCAACACGTGTTATACCCACCTCCCTGAGAAATTCCCATTTAATACAAAGAAACCGGCAGTCGAGTGTGTACTCAGCCATCGTATAATACGAATGCTGCTTTGGTACTGATGGTCCGAATAATAATAGACTCCGCTCAGTTGTTTCCAGTCAAGTGTCGTCTGCCTGAAGAGGCAGACGACACCTGACCTGACTTGAAACACCAGCCAGGGCAAAGTCCTGACTTTCTCCAATTCCCCAGACTTGTTCGAGACAACATTTCATATTATTTCGGCATCTTGGTTTCATTTCTCAGGCCTGGCACTTTCGGGAGAGTGATTTATTCGATCGCCTACTGCTCGCCTTAAAAAAAATAAGGAGGGCGAAAATTGACCCTCCAGGCCTTTGAAAATAATGATCGCTATAACCGCCTATTCCTAAAACCCACATCTTTTCGGATCTCTGCTACGTTAGTGGTCTCCGAAAGAGAGCCACACTGCCGCTCCCACACCTCCGGGCCTTGCCGAGGCCCGGAGGCGTGGGAGGGGCAATGTAGCTGTCTCATAGAGACTACCTTGTCAGCAGCACCAAATAAAATGTACAAAGCCCAATAGGTAGAATTCATTAATAGTAAAACTTCATTTTGCCACTTTTGCTTTTGTAAGTTTGAGGAGAGCTAATCGCTCGCCCAGGCCATGCGATGTGAGCGATTTTTAGCCCGCCTGCATTTCAAGAATGTCAGGCCTGATTTCTCCCATCAAAACCCATAATATAAAAATAATAAAAGATTGTAACAAGAAAATAGGGCAACACGAAGCATTGCATACCCCCACTTCCCCTGCAATACCAACATGGGTACTATAAAAACAATAGCTGGACTTTCGTCCGGTGCATACCCCCACATGGTGTACCGCCTAGTGTGGGCATACCTATGACTAACAAATATCATTTAAGAATATTCTCGTACGGACTGAGGGACGGATGCACAGATGGTTGGATGCAATCCAGTATACCCCCCCCCCCCCCAACTTCCATTTTGTTCAAAAGTTTTCAACAATTTCCAACAAAGTCAAAAGGTACGGTAAATTGTTTGGTGTTTGGAAGTTTTATGCAATGAGGCAGAAGCCTTTGTCATAGGCAAACTGCATGCCATATTTCACTGAAATCCGATAACAGTAAACCCCAATCCAGTATGCCCCCCTCCCCCTCCCATTTTCTTCGAAAGTTTTCAACAATTTCTAAGTCAAAAGGTATGGTAAATTGTTTGGTGTTTGGACGTTTTATGCAATGAGGCAGAAGCCTTTGTCATAGGCAAACTGCATGCCATATTTCACCAAAATCCGATAACCCATACCTGAGATACGGGCTGAACAGACAAATAATGTCTATTTCCTACAATTTCTAAGTAAAAAAAGGAGGATAACTCTAAAAAGGAGAATGTGAGAAATATCGTTGAATCCTTTTTTTTTGAAGGCTATACCATAAGCAGTGTTCATGGCAAATTTCATTGCAATAGAACATTCGATACCCGAGATACAGGCTGAACAGACAAAATATGGCTCGGACGGACACAATTTCTAAGTGAACAAGTAATAAAAAAAAATAATAAGAAAAAAAAATAACTAGTGTGGGCATACCTCTGACCAACAAATATTATAAAAAATAATAATTTACTTAAGTTATGAATACTTTCGTACGGACTCACACACGGACGCACAGACGGACGGACGGACGCATGTAATCCAGTATACCCGCATTTTCTTCGAAAGTGGGGGTATAATTATTTAATTTTCGGCTGCCATTCAACAAAAAAAAAACAACAACGTAAAAACGCCGTAAGGACAGTTTTTTCAAAGTCGAAAAAGGGGCATAACTTGTAGTAGGTATGCCCACAATATGGTGATATTCTTTCCGCCAGACTGGTCTATCGCCAAACCAAGGGACATCAAAATCCAATAACGGATGTTGGAGTAATAATGAAAAATATTTGTACCGGTACGGGAAGTTTTCTAAGTGTAACTAGTGCCATAACTCTGGTCTGCATGCATGATGAAAGTCACAATGTGGATGTCTTTTTTCCCCATGTTGGTCTCTCACCGTGCAAAAGGACATAAGAATTCGACCACAAATGGCTGAGTTATAATGCTAAACGTTCGTACGGAATATTTTCTACGTGTAACAAGGGCCAAAACTCTGGCACGTATACATGGGCAAACCTGCAATATGTGGACATCCTTTCCAACATGCTGATCTCTCTCACCACGCTGAAGGACATCAACCTTCGCCCACAAATTGCCAAGCTGCATTGCAGCCAAACATTCGCACAAAGAGTATTCTTAGTGTAACAATGGCCATAACTGTGGTTGCTAAGCATGGACGAAAGCCGCATTGTATGGATATCCTTCCTCCCATACTAGTCGTTCACATCACAAAGGACATCACAATCCGTCAACAAATGACTGATTATGAGGCAAAATGTTCGCACAGAGAGTGTAACAAGGGCAACCACTCTGGTGCGTATTATTTATTTATTTATTTATTTATTTATTTATTTATTTATTTATTTATTGGTGTTTAAGGTCACATAATTTTGCACAATGGCTAACCATGACCGTGACAGTTTTATGGGTGGGGGAAGCCGGAGTACCCGGAGAGAACCACCGAGCAACGACGAGCAACTGTCAGCTCCCCAACATACCAACTCCACACAAGCAGGGTTAGCATTGGTTGAAGACAGGTGCACCATCGACGTGCAGTACGCCTTAGCACACAGCGTCACAGTGCCCATACGTGGGCAATGGGGGTGATGTGTCTTGCCCAAGGACACAACGCGGTTGCCACAGGTGGGATTCGAACCGAGGACCTCTCGGCTTGCAGCCTGCACCTATACCAACTGAGCCACCGCACCCCCACTCTGGTGCGCAATATGTGGATGTCCTTTTCTCCATGATTGCCTGTCAATATTCTGATACATACTGCACGGAAGTGCGAAACTATGGATGGACGGATGGAGTCCTCGGCTGTATACCCCCAAAACCCCCAACAGAGGTCGGGGGGGGGGGGGGGGCATAATAATAGTGGTCGATTCCACCTGCATGATACTAGATCACATTTTCACTAAATAACCGTGGGTTGATTTCCACCTTTAACTGGTAGAGTGCTAGAAGCCCATATTTGGGCTTTAATCTGAAGTGCAGGTAACCCATCTTAAAAACTTCATATTCAGTGGATGTATTTCATATTATCTTTGAAGTGAAATGATTTAGTCTTTGACAAGTTGCCTTGATGCAATTTATGGGAGTGTGCCTTTGGGCACTCTCCCATAAATTTTAACAAGGCCAAGACATGTCGACAAATTTTGATGACCAAAAATAATTTAGCACTCTACCAGTTAATTATTGATGATTTTGAGAAAATGCAGAAACATTGTAAAACGAGCAATATGGACATCCGGTGTACCGGTGGCCCATAGATTTAATTCCTGTAAGTGTACTCTGAACTTTTGATAGTAAATCGCGAGTATCCAGTGGGGTGACACCACGCCCACCTAACCCGTGGGTCGTGTTTTAACAGTGATTACCTGTTTTATATATATCGTACATGCTGCCACGGCGTCAAAATATGTTACATCTCAGTTTAACCTTTGAACCCGTAAGACCGATTTTTCGGGCCAAGGCATAATTTCGTCCCATTTTTGTCTCATTATAAGAGGTCTATGCACGGGGCATTGATGATAAAATAATATCTGCAGTCTGCAGCCAGACGGCTGCAGACTGCAGTTATTATTTTATCCTCCCTGTATATTGATATTGGACTGACCATAACGCGATACTATTCCAGGAAACGGGGGTTCGAAGGGTTAAAAACATCTCTCTTTAACAGTCCCTGTCTTAATGTTTTTGCACTGGTAACATTGTTAAAAGGGGGAGGGGGGGGGGCTCCTGGACTGGGCAGACTTGTACATTGTCATTAAATTACCATTACATCACATAACACGATAGGAGACACTACTTTTCATTGGGGTTTAACGACATTTTCGACAGGTCACCTCGTGTCAGACGGTTTTACGGGTGGAGGAAGCCAGGAGAGAACCACCAAGCAGGGGCGAGCAATTATCAGACTCCCAAGCATACTAACTCCACACAAGCAGGGTTAGCAGTGGTAAAAGACATGTCCACCATCGACGTGCAATACGCCTTAGTACACGGCGACATCGTGCCGCCACGAGCTCGGGCAATCGGGATTGCGTGCCTTGCTGAAGGACATAACTCAGTTACCCTTTTGCGACGGCCCGAAAACGATTTCTCGACCCATTTTCGATTCGACTACCAAATTTTTACACGTTTGGTATCCGAAACGGGTTAATTATAAAAAAAAAAATTCAGTCCAAATCATCTTTTAGCCAAAATATAAATAATTTTCCGTCTGTTTTATTTAAAACATTTTAACAACAAAAATCCTCAAAATATTCCCGACCATCTGAATATTTTCGGCACCCACCCCCTTTGAATCTTCGCCTTCGATGTGAAATAGCAAGACACAAATTAATATTTCTCTCGCAGATAATTCAATGGAAAGAATGTTTCTTATTATACGTCATTACATTTTCCTTAGTAAATACACAAACGGTTTATTGTGCCGATATGAACAGATGTTAACGCACTTGAATTACTCCTCCTGTAAAGGTAATTTACCATACATTATTGTCATTTTGCGTGAGTTCATCCGTGGATGCGTTAATTTTCCCTAAGTTCACTGATTCCATTAATCTGATTAACATCTTGCATGACTCCCTCCAATAACGCGGAATCGGTTCATTCGGTGCTATGTGAATACCGGCTCTCCAAGAACCAGGAAATAAGAATGCGTGAGCCTGCACTGTTTGTAATAAAAGTTGCTTAATCGTCGGCTGAGTGCTAGAATGTTCTATGTCCCATAGGGGACATAGTACTCCCATAGGGGACAGAGTACCCCCATAGGGGACAGAGTACTCCCATAGGGGACATAGAACATTCTAGCACTCATGCGACGAAATGTAATAATTACTACAAAATGTAACAACATGGATGAGAAAAAGTTGCAAAATGTAATAATCATTACAAAATGCAATTACATGGGTGGGAAAAATGAAGGTAGTAAACTTTTTTCAAGCGGGGTGGGTAAGAAACTAATTCATTTTATCATGCAAATACTAAAATAAATTTGTGTCTGTATGTTTGTGCGACTGTCTGAGGGTATATTGTGTGCACTTCTACGCGTACAGTGCGTGGAGAGTGTCCTATCATTAAATCACCCGCAGAGTGGGATTCCACCTGAGCAATAATTGCAAATTTGTTGCGAAGCATAACCATCACAAGCAAAGTTCCAGCCAATGGACCTCCGAGTTAAACCCGGAGGTCCATTGGCTGAAACTTTGCTTGTGTTTTTTGTCCATACATGCAGAATTTGAGAGTGATACTTTTGGTGATAACTCCACTCCGCGGGTGATTTAGTTACAATCCACTCTCCACGTACTGTATGTGAGCGGGTTTTGTAGATTTTCGAAGTTTTATTACAAAATGTAACCAGATGGACAGATAAAACTTGGCAAAATGTAATAAACATTACAACACGTAACGGAAAAGACTCCATAAGAGTTGCATTATGTAATTAACCTTTTACCAACGGAATTATCAGAAAAGTTTTCATCTGATTAATTCATTATCCGCGTCATGTGTCCATTGGTAATATACTAAACCCCCCATTACTCCGTGTGGGAATGAGTATGGCGTGTAGATGGTACCCATGCCTCAAACTAATGCCAACCCTGCTTGTGTCGGGTTAGTATGTTAGAGAACACTACCACAGTTTTTTTTCGTGTATTCCGGATTTCATCGCCGTGAGAATGGACGTAACAATGTGACGTTAGACGTAAAAAGTGTTTTTCGTTGCATTTTGTAATATCTATTACGTTTTGTAACGTTTTTCCAGCCCATGTAGTTGTATTTTATAATAAAACTTCGAAAATCAACAAAAGCTGCTCACATACGCGTAGAACAACACGTAAAACGATTCCAAACAGTAGGGGCGCGGTGGCTCAGTTGGTAGAGGTGCAGGCTGCAAGCCGAGAGGTCCTCGGTTCGAATCCCATCTGCGGCAACCGCGTTGTGTCCTTGGGCAAGACACTTCACCCCTATTGCCCATGTGGGGGCACGGTGACGCTGTGTACTAAGGCGTACTGCACGTTGATGGTGCACCTGTCTTCAACCAATGCTAACCCTGCTTGTGTGGAGTTAGTATGTTGGGGAGCTGACAATTGCTCGCCGTTGCTCGGTGGTTCTCTCCGGGTACTCCGGCTTCCTCCACCCGTAAAACTGTCGTGGTCATGATTAGCCATTGTGCAGAAATGTGTGACCTTAAACACCAATAAACAATGCGCGTCATGTGTCAATTGGTAATATACTAAACCCCCATTACCCCGTGTGGGAATGAGTATGGCGTGTAGGTGGTACCCATGCCTCAAACTAATGCCAACCCTGCTTGTGCGGGGTTGGTATGTTAGAGAACACTACCACAGTTTTTTTTTCGTGTATTCCGGCTTTCATCGCCATGAGAATGGACGTAATAATGTGACGTTAGCCGCTAAAAGTGTTTTTAGTTGCATTTTGTAATATTACGTTTTGTAAAGTTTTTCCAGCCCATGTAGTTGTATTTTGTAATAAAACTTCGAAAATCAACAAAAGGTGCTCACATACGCATAGAACAACACATAAAACACCTCCAAATAGTAGTAGGAACACACAAAAACGAATTTATTTTAGTTCTTGAAAAATAAAATAAGTGAATTCTTGATTGCCCTGCATGAACACAAGTTTGTAACATTATACAACTCTTGTCGAGTCTATTTCTTTGCAGTTTGCAACAATTATTACATTTTACAGCATTTTTCCCATCCACGTAGTTGCATTTTGTAACAATTATTACATTTTGCACTTTTATTACAAAGTGCTCTGCAACACTGCACAATGCATTCGACGTGAAATGAATACAAGAGCCAGTGCTGTTTATGTTGCATTTTTTATTGTAACACTTGTTGGTTAGTAGTCGTATGATGATGATGATGATGATTATTTATTTATTTATTTATTTATTTATTTATTTATTTATTTATTTATTGGTGCTTAATCCTTTACCCAACGAATCGGCCGCATCCGCCCGCGTAATATGCAAATTCAGCAGTTGAAAAAATTTTATTTAATTTGAAAAAATGATATTTAAAATAATAAATTTTGATATTATCTGCGTTGGGTAGAGGGTTAACGCCACATCAGCAGCTAAGGCTATATCGTGGCGATAATGATGGTGATGATGAGATGATGATGACGATGATGATGAGCTGAGGGCCGTGATAATGGTTTTTCCTAGTCTTTTTTGGCTAGCAAATATTTTAGGGTTCAAATCTCTCAATTCACATTAAAGAATCTTTGTTCCCCATTCTGAATGAAATGAGCTTTAAGCTCCTCCTCCTCATTAGCTTCTTCGTATTGATTCTAATCCTCGTTTAAATTTAATGTTGAGGAAGCAAAAAGAGGATTATTTATAGCAAACTAAATTTTATGCAGTTGTATTTTGATTACATGACACGTGTGGGTGCTCAAATAACCCAAATAATAATTATTAATTTTTGACTCTTCATATACAGTTCAGCTATCCAAACGTCGTGGGGTAGCCACGATGTTCGAATAGCTGAACTATTTGTTGCATTATGGCATGCACCCTTAATTTTTTTTTTATTAGGGTTTAACGACACAGTAACAGCCAGGGTCATATCATGTCGGTGACAGTTTTACGGGTGGAGGAAGCCGGAGTACCCGGAGAGAACCACCGAGCAACGACGAGCAGCTGCCAGCTCTCCAACATCGTACCTCTGAACTCTGCACCGCGGCACAGGCAGGGTTAGATTGGTGGAAGACATGCGCACCTTTGACGTGCAGTACGCCTTAGTACACAGCGTTATCGTGCCCCCATGTAGGCAATCGGGGTTAAGTTCCTTGCCCAAGGACACAACGCAGCAGCGCGAAGCAGTCGCTGAAATGGTCACCCATCAAACAACTAACCGCGCTCGACGTTGCTTAACTTCGGTGAACTGACGAGAACCGGTTACCGCGACGCCACCGCACCCTTAATTAAATTAGCGCAGTGATATTTTTATTTGGATTTTCCTAAAGGGAAAATCTATTTGTTATTGCAATGATTATTTTTTTTTTTTTTTTTTTTTTTATTATTATTATTATTATTATTATTATTCTTCCACACTTTTTGTTTTCACTATTTCTCGAAAACGCTCTTGACGATTTTTTTTAAGGTTTCTGTACTCATAAAGGGTCATAAGTTGTAACTAATCGTCATATTCCCATTTTTCTGAAAATGTTTTAGTTAACCCTTTATGCCAAAAAACACAAAAATATTTGGCAGCTCATATCTTTGGACTGGAAAGGACGATTGACTTGAAATTTTCTCAGACATGTCAGCAATACACCCCTCTATCAGCATATGGTACAAAAATGTATCTAGTTAACACCTTTCTGCCAAAACATTTTTCGTAACGAAAAAAAAAATCAAAATTTGACCATTTTTTAACTCAATCTCGGGACAGGGATATGCTGAACCATCACAAATAGCTTAGATATGAAGACTTTATCACCGAATTGTAAAAACCATCGAAAAAATTTCGACTCGAATTTCCGACAATCCAAAATGGCGGCCGAAAAATCGAATTTTTATTTTCGGTTATTTATGCGTTTCAGTCCATTTGGAGACGAAAAAAAAATTTTTTTTGCACCAGAAAAATTTTCGGTTTGGACTTCGAAATTTTCGACCAAAAGTCGAAAATTTTTGTTTCCACCGGGCTACTTTGCCGTCACAGTACTCAACAAGTGGGACGATTTGAAAGCTTCTAAGGGTAGAAATGTTGAAGTCACAGTGTACATGAACAGTTATCATCTTTTCGAAATGGAGTTGTTCTTAATTTGGCTTCTGCTAGCAGTCAAACATGGCTTCGGGACACTGTGACCAAAAATTGAAAAAAAATTTCTTGGTTTTTTTTTACTTTATTATGTCTAGATTCATTATTTCTCATAAATAAAAACTATCAATGACGGCCATGAGTCCTAATAAATAAAACCATCAGTATTTGGGGCAAAATGTTTCTTGTTGGGCAAAAAACGCCCCAAAACGCCCAAACCTTTATAGGCCAATATCTCCTGAAGGAGAAAAGCTATCGACTTAATTTCGTGACAGACTTGTCAGAATCACTCTTCTCTAAAACAAACATAATCGGTATTTTTTTCCATTTTTTATGTTTTCTGCCAAAATTTTTCACAAAACGGAAAGTTATCTCGAAAATTGGCCATTTTGGATTGAAATATCGGAACCCCAGGAGCGATTTTTGAAATAAAGTTCAGCAATTGATAGCTCATTTTATACCCTAACAGAACATAGAAAAACCCAAAACCCCTTGTCGCTAGATTTTGCTGTAGATGAGGGTGAAGGGAGGTACCCTCAAATGTGTGTCGAAAGTTGGCGAAATTGAAAAAAGGTTACCTTAACGTATGGCAACGGTATAAACTACTGGCGGTCTCAACGATATATGGATGCAAAATCACACCTTGAAGCCAGTTAGGCAAGTTGGCACAAAAAACGGGGACTTCATGCTCAGTTGCAGCTCTACACTCGTCTACAACACTGCCTAGGCCCATTCCAAACTGATAGAGTCTGGACGAATAGTGTTCTCACTTTCCACGCGATGGGCGATGTTTCCATGCAGTCTGGACACTCGCATTGGATGCCATGATGTCGGACAGGCTCCGTAGAACAAGTTCTGAAAATTTCAAGTCGCTGTCTTCCACGGTCTCGACACAGCTCGTGTATGTCTGAAGTGCAACTGTAATGTCTAATTGTAGAATTTTCGTGAATCTTTTCCTGCCAAAAAGATACTCACCTCCGATTTCGTATAACTTCAAATTCTAATGATTATCTAAGGTTTAAATGCAGTGTCTGGGAGGGACCCCCCCCCTCCCCAACCCTGCAGCTCCAGCCACTAACGCTAACCCTAACCCTAACCCTACTTCTCCCCCGCACTTTCCCACCTTAGCGGCATTCTGGCTCGAAAGTTGCTAAAATGACAAGAGGCTACATTAATGTATGACAACGGTACAAATTACAAGTGGTGAAGGACGATATTGAGACAAACAATCATACCTTGGAGCCGGTTAAGCAATGTGGCACTGAAACCTGGCACTTTATGCTCAATCACTGCTGTATAGCCATCTACATCACTGCCCAAGTCCATTCCAAAATGATAAAGTCGGGACGAATAGTACTCTCTCTTTCCTCGCGTCGTGTGGTGCTTCCACGCAGTGAAAACACTCGATTCTAGTGCCAAAATGTCGGCCAGGCTTCGTAGAACAAGTCCTGAAAATTTCAAGTCGCTACCTCCAGCGGTCTAGACACAGTCCGTGTATATCTGAAGTGTTATTTGAATGATGTTTAATATGCAAAGTTTCGTGAATCTTTTCCTGCATGCCAAAAACCTACTTACCGCCAATTTCTTTTGACTTTTAACTTCTGACGTTTCTCAAAGATTTAGAGGTTGCGTTGGGTTCCCTGGGTGGTGGTCTTAAAGAAGCAACTTCGATTTACAGTCAACTCGTCACCAGTTACACCCAGTTGTAAGTTTTAAGAGGAACTACCCCAGAGAGGGATGAGTAGGGCAGTCTGCACCCATTCACAACGTCTTCTTTCGTACCGGCTTGAAAAAGACCAAATTCAGAAAATTACCTCCTCTCTTCAAACCGCTATTTCTCAGCCAATTCTTGGCAGATTTGCATGAAATTTTCACTCAGCGTTCACGAATAGTTGCTGCATCACATGCCATGAAGAGCGACACGAATTTCGTATTTCGTCATTCTCGAAATCGAGAAGAGCATATGCGCATGCGCACGAGGTTGCCGCGGGCCACGTCCTGGGTTTCTGGATTTTCCAGCGACGCGGTCGTGTTTGGCAGAGCTTCTAGAACAAACGCTGAAAATTTCAAGTCGCTGCTCCAAAAACTCTCGCCACAATCTACTGTACATGGAACGGAGTGTTTACTTTTTATTATTTGGATTTTCCTAAAGGGAAAATCTATTTGTTATTGCATTGATTATTTTTCTGCAAATTTCATTATTGAACAGGGACTCGTTGGAGAGCCTCTATATCTCTTTTATAGACATAATTAACCTCAGTTTCAGCTACATCAAAAAAGAATTCAGAAGGTTAATCTTTACTTCTAGACTCTAGTAATGGTTGGTTGTAACCTTCACTGGCATTACAGAGTCTACACTCATAAAAATCATGAAGTTGTGTGGTGCTAGTCAACTGTGGTAGACCAATATCTGGTAATTAAACTTGGAGGTCAAAAGCTTGACATGCAGGTCTACTGTTTTTTATCGAAATAGAATTTTACAATTGCACAAGATTGAACTTTTCGCTATCCGTGAGTTCCTTCTTGTGTTGTCATTTTGTAGCCTACATACAGCTCAAAAGAAGTTAAGCCATTAGTTTTAAATAGACTGGCAAGCTGAATGTTGGCATACAGGTCTGTTATGCCCAACACCAGATCAAAATTATTGGTCTTTTTTGAATTCCTTCTTGTGTTGTCACTTTTGATAGACTAAAAGTGAAGTTTATCCTTTACCAACCATGGCTTGACTTTACCCATTCAGCTCTTATGCCTCTATAGTGCGGTCTGTGCAGTATTATCTTTTAGTGGAAGATTAATATTGCTACTGTTGTATGATTCAGTGATCATGAGACCTGCAGGATTGAATTGTCTGTTAGGCTTAGGTGTTTTTATTTTATACTAGGAGTGTTTGGAGCTGTTATGCACACTTGATAATATGTTTGCTTTTTACCTGCGTCACCATCGGTCAGCAAGTCCAGTAACCTCTTGACTTTGTATGTCCATCCATCTGGAACAATTTTTTTGTCAAAGCTTTCTTGGTTTGTATCTAAGCGATTCATTCTACATTTGGTCTCCAGCTTTGTAATGTTAGGTTGTACCATGTTTGCCATTTTCGGATTTGCCATGTAGCTCAAACCCCTGCTCTCAGATGTCAAAATAAAGAAATTTCAAGCAACAATTTTCTCCAGAATGCAATGGAATTTAACCAGTTTTGTCTTCCCTCGCAGAGCTCAATGAGCTCTGTCAAACAATATAGAATTGTGGAAATTCCCAGCTGCTTTGTTGGGAAAATTTGTGACATAGATTTTTGTACATCACTATGCATGGGGTTAATGCTTGTATAATCTCCAATCAGTTGCATGCAATGATGCAGGTCCAGACCTGGTATAAATTTGTCTTGCTATATTTATATTCATGTGGGTGTACATTGTAAATATATTTTTATACTAATCAGCACTTCCGCTAGGCTAAAAAATATTGGGTCCTCTTTTAGATTTTGAGGAAATAATGGGGCGACCAAGTATTCTCTGTACAACGGGCCAACCATCTAATCTAAGACGACGTTGCAACAATGGCTTGATATTTGTATCATGGCATTGTGAATTATAGACTGAAAAGCTTTTTTGACATTAACAGCCCAAGTGTGCATGATTTATACAGATATATTCACTCATATTTTGATTCAAGTGCATGCCAATATATTTTTTGCACTGGTCAACAGGGGGAAATCGATTTGGTGAATAGGTCTGTTTTACTGACTCAAAAAAAAACCTCGTGGATGCCCTGCCAATACATGGTGTACATGTGAAATACTTAGACACTGTGTATTTTATTATTTATGAAAATAATGGGACATATTTAAATATCACTCATTCTTGATGTCTTTGTGGGAGTGACACTTATCAATATTAGTCATTGGTAGGTTAATTGCATTGACTTGCAGGATTGTTTGGCATGGCATCCTGTTCTCACTCACTGCTGTACGTCAGCTGAGTAAGCTCTTGGAGCATAGTCTACTGAGATAATCAGTAAGTAAAGTCTTGGCATCCTCTTTTCACTCTCTGCTGAACCCCAGCTGAGTGAGCTCTTGGAACTTGTTCTGCTGAGGTACATTAATCAGTGAAGTCTAGGAACTTACTCTGACCAGCTGTTACACCTGGTTTGAACTTGGAATGAGCTTTCAGAACTCTTTCCTGCCCTGTGTACTTGCTTATGGTTCATTGAAAAAATTAATTATGTATTGATAAGTACATTGTGCACTTTTGGACGTTCTTGTCCAGAATATTAGTTATGTAAAAGAATAGTATAGTTTGCCTTGTATTTATATTATTTTACTATCAATTTCAGGTTCTTTGTTATTGTGGTGATTGTTGCTATTCACCATGTATATTTTGGCAAAAAAAATATTAAACTGTGATAGAATAAAGAACTCTTGGTGATCTTTATACTACTTTGGAGTTGGTTATATTGAAATCCAGTACAGTTACAATAGACACATGTTTTGTTGATAAAAATAAAATAGCTCTGCTTGAGCTTACTGCAGATATCAGTGACAGTGTACATTTTCAAAACTATTGGTACAGTGATGCTCACTTAATTACATATCTCTTTAATCATTTATCCCTGTCAATTGAATTATTTCGAACATAGAGCTATACTTTTAATACAAATTTGTCATGTTGCACATGAATTTTATAGTAAACTCCCGTTGATTGTATAAAAAATCGAACATCGTCCCCTGATTTCCATTGTGTTCTGTATGCCAGTAGGCACAGGGGACACACTGGAACTCAAGGAACGACATGTTAAAAAAGTATTCTTCAAACAAAAATTTTTGGTTTGGACTTTGCCCAAGAATTAGAACTTTTTGTTATGATCGGGCTTCTTTGGCATGCTAGAATTCCCGATGTGACCAAAAAATCGCTAAAAATATCTTGTGTTTTTTTACACTTTTGTATGTTTAGTTTCCATGTTTGAGTGAAAAACGAAACAAAAAGTTTTTACAAAATTCTAATAGGGTTGAAATAGCCTATGAGAACAATGAGAGAATATGTATAACTTCCACCCTATTCAATAGGGTGGTAGCCATACATATTCTCTCATTGGTCCCTGTGTACATTCATTACATAATATCCTCTCTACTATCTTTTATTCCCCGTGGGAACCCCAGGAAGTAAGGAGCACTTGTTTACTGTGGTAAACCAGTTCTGCTTTACTAGTAAAAAAGGACCCAGTCACCAATGCTTGCGGTAAAAGTCCTCCAAAATGGGCACCATGTGCATAAACGATTGGTTAAACTTGACTTTATGTTCAAGTTGTGTCACGATTAGCCACGGTGCATAAATATGTGACGTTGAACACCACTAAACAAACAAACAAACAACTATCTTTTATGAGTGTGTGTGTGGGGGGGGGGGGGGGGGAGGGGGCACGTGCCCCGTGTGCATTTTTATTTGGTATCGAGCTCCCTTAGGATTTGCTGAGTAGAACAGAGAGTAAAACCACTAAGGAAAATCCTGTGTATTGTTCCGAAGGTACAATCACTTCCTCTAGTTATTTTCTGCATTTTGCGTTTGTTCAGCATGTATGGTTTTTCGTTGTGAACTGGGTTTAATAACTTAAATTGTTTGTGCTGATGTCGGGTTTCTTCAAATAACGAAAACAAGTCCAGTATCATTGTTTCGGAATCAGTTGATGCAGTACAGACAGTTAAACGGGTAGAGTGTGGTGTAAATAATGAATGAAAGCTGGGGAATTAATTTACGTACAACCGAGTAAGCATATTAAGCTGAATACAAAGATTTATTTTCAAAGCAAACACTCTTGATAATACCGCCATTCAGTGTAATTGGAAAAGTCACGTATGTTATGAAGAAGTGCGGCTATTTTTTTTAACTACAAACAAAAACAACATCTCTCGTCAAAACAAAGCTGACTCGTGCGATATTAAACTCTCTCTTAACCGTTAAACAGACAAATCAACCTTCGCAGTCGACATTTTCGATTGTCGGTAAAAAGTTTCGAACACATCACCAACAAACAGTAAAGCTTCGTAACCATTTCCCGGTTTTCCGGCAACAATATTGCGGTGACGACAACACGGCCACGACAAAAGCATCGGCCTATAAAGAATTGAACTTGTGAGCACACACCTACGGCAAACCGACGAATCGGTCTGGGAGCGGCGTTTTAAGGTTGCCGGACACATACGTGTTGCGAAATCGAAATTCCTAGCAACGACGTCACTCGAGAATTGGTTGGGGAGACTTCTTTGAAGCACACGTCGCTCCACCGTTCGACAGAGAAGCCAGGGCGCAAGTATCAGAATGCCTACTTTGATCCAAAATTAGACCAGAGAAAAGTCTGAACCCTGACAAAAGGATTTAGTGGATGAAGAAGTAGTGTAGAAATCTCCGACAGCTGTGCATACCATGTCCGGTCACTCGTCAACACCGGCCGTCAAGACAGCAATACATTATACATCAAACTGAAGGAGCATGCCTCCAACAAAAGTGAAGCAACGAGAACAGCCGCACTGGACAATATGCATGAATGGAAAACCCAGAGCGGCAGCATGGTGAGAAGTGAGACCAGCCTGGAAGATTTGGCTTCAAGAGTCTCCGGTATGATATCAGACACCTTACCTTAAAATTACTTTTAACGTTGCCGGACATATACGTGCTGCGAAATCGAAATTCCTAACAATGACGTCACTCGAGAATTGCTTGGGGATACTTCTTTGAAGCCCACGTCTCTCCACCTTTCGACAGAGAAGCCAGGGCGCCAGTATCAGAATGCCTACTTTGATCCAAAATTAGACCAGAGAAAAGTCTGAACCCTGACAAAAGGATTTAGTGGATGAAGAAGTAGTGTAGAAATCTCCAACAGCTGTGCATACCATGTCCGGTCGCTCGTCAACACCGGCCGTCAAGACAGCAATACATTATACATCAAACTGAAGGAGCATGCCTATAACAAAAGTGAAGCAACGAGAACAGCCGTACTGGACAATATGCATGAATGGAAAACCCAGAGCGGCAGCACGGTGAGAAGTGAGACCAGCCTGGAAGATTTGGCTTCAAGAGTCTCCGGTATGATATCAGACACCTTACCTTAAAATTACTAGAGAGTTAACTCCAAAAGGACAGAGTTCCAATTCTGGTGAGTTTCTGTACATGTAGAAAATATGTTCCAGCATACAGGCTTTTGGTCGTCTTGGTGATGGAAGTTACATCACCTTGGAAGTGGTTTATATTGAAGTATTGGCTGCCTGTCCACTGCTAAGTCGGAATATTGCCTAATTGTTATGGCAGATAAATGAGCAGAACAATTCAGGCTTTTGAGAACACTTTCAGAATCTGTGACGAGAATCAAATGAAAGTTTTGCGAGAATCAAAGTTGATTCTCATTGTTTTCTTTACGGGAATCATTTGCGTGAATCCATTCTGATTCTCGCGTGAATTTAAAGCCATATATCTATTCAACTTACAGTACGCTGAGAGTGGATTGTAACTAAATCACCCGCGGAGTGGGGTTATCACCCAAGCTATAACTTTCAAATTTTGTTCATATCGACAAAAACTCTAGCAATGTTTCAGCCAATGGACCTCCGGGTTTAACCCGGAGGTCCATTGGGTGAAACTTTGCTTGTGCTGGTTATGCTTTGCAACAAACTGGCAATTATTGCTTGGGTGGAATCTCCACTCCGCGGGTGATTTAGTGATAATACACTCTCCATGTACTGTATCCTCATTATTCCTAAATTAGTTTTGATCAGTCCATCATTTATATTTATTTATTTATTGGTGTTTAAGGTCACATACTTATGCTCAATGGCTAATCGTGACCGTGACAGTTTTACGGGTGGAGGAAGCCGGAGTACCCGGAGAGAACCACCGAGCAACGACGAGCAGCTGTCAGCTCTCTAACATCGTAACTCTGAGCTCGGCACCGCAGCACAGGCAGGGTTAGATTGGTTGAAGACGTGCGCACCATCGACGTGCAGTACGCCTCAGTACAAAGCGCCATCGTGCCCCCATGTAGGCAATCGGGGTGAAGTGTCTTGCCCAAGGACACAACGCGGTTGCCGCAGGTGGGATTCGAACCAAGGACCTTTCGGCTTGCAGCCTGCACCTCTACCAACTGAGCCACCGCCCCCCCCCCCCCCCCCGATCAGTCCATCAAGGAGTGCATCTACTAACAGTGTTAACTAATAAAATAAACTTCTCAGCTTGATGTCGGATCCACTGATATTTTAATTACAGTACCTTTGTGTAAATTTCTAGGAATGTTACATGTCTCTGGTTTATAATTACATGATTATTTTTGTCTAATTAAATATTGTTTAAACTAACGAATAAAATGTTGGGTCCACTCGATATCCAATGCTAACATAGTTGCATGACAGGTTAACACGCAGCCTCTGATGCCCTTGGATACTTTTTGTATAATGGAAGTAATGAACTAATCAATCTTTGCTCATTTGTGGTTTCAAGAGCATACCCTTGTGGTCAACAGCATGAATGAAACAAGAGGCCACAGGGGGCCTGAGGACGCTCACCCGACATGGTAGTCTAAATATCAAACCAGGGACTTGACTTGAATAAGCTGCATACGCCCCTCCTAAGAAAAGCATATACCAACTAGATGAAGCGATTGTGCCCACACAACACACAGGATTTTCCTTCTATTTTCAGTTCCTGCAGCACTTTTTCAAAGTCCCCAAAATGTACCCCATGATAAAACCGATAGCAATCTTTTTGGACCAGTCCATTCTGTTGGTCCTAAGGAAGCTTCACACCAAATAAGAATTCTCAGTGCCGTGTAGTTTTGGAGATATGGGCGTTTTAATTTTTTTCTATTTTTAGCTTCTGCGGTTCCCATGGGGCGACGGGAAAACAATTTGGGCATAAATCAAGTACTTATGACCCAATAAGCCCTCATATCAAATTTGGTTCAAATCTGCCTCTCGGTTTGGAAAATAGAAATTTTGGGAGTGGCAAAAATTCTTGCCCCTCCCATAACGAAGGCAAATAATGCCCGACAAACTTCTCTTGAACAAACTTGATTCTAAACCTCAAAATGACTCTGCATACCACATATCAAGTCTCTGCTACTGGTGGTTCATTAGAAGAAGATTTTCAAAACATTTGGCCATTTTTTCCCCACACCTCTGCTCAATATGAGCCGAAACCTAATTTGCCTAAAAATCAAAATGTCCCTATATAACCACTACTTACATGAAATTTAATTAAATGTGGCCAGTGGTTTAGGAGAAAGAGGCTCAAACATCACCTTCACGCAGGACGACGGACGACGGACGAAGAGTGATAAGAAAAGCTCACCCTGACTTTCAGTCAGGTGAGCTAAAAAGAAGGTTTTTGGAAACCTGAAATTCCCCTTCAGATCAGTCCAAATGCTGACAGTCGAGTCCTGCGAATTTCAAATTTCGAATCGAATCGAATCCCGAATTGAATCTCACCGTTATTGAAGTTGAAGATACCACACCTTCTTACAACCGTAAATATTGCCAGTCTACAATCAAATATTGTCTTTAATTGTAACTCGTCTGTTTTTTTTTGGAAATCATTCCAAAATGCGGAATAGCCCAGTGGCGTAGCGGAAAATCTTGTGCCCCCCCCCCCCCCCCCCGAGATAGAGACGGGGGCCCTTTCATAATGGTGGTTGCCTTTAAAACGGGAGCAAATTTAGTGTTGTTACCGTGCACAGCATACAGAATTTCACGTAGTACATACGCCATAAATTAAATGAAGGTATAGCCGATAGGATCGATTCTAAAAGTTAGACTCTGTATATTTTTTCATTACATGTTTTAAGTTTCACCCCCATCATCCAACGATACACACATGCACGCCCAACATGTGTGACTTGAGAGGCATCATGTATGTGTATTGTTCATTTCCCACCCCTATCAGTTACAATGATGTAGCGTTCACTTAACCCTTTACCTAACCTGAAAAGCAGGCGACACTTGCAAAAATAATTCTTGAATAACTAATGTTTTTCATTTTTTGTCTCAAAAACATAGGTTATGGCCCCTCGTTGGAACGAGCTCGACGAGCTCGTTCCAACGAGGGGTCATAACCTATGTTTTTGAGACAAAAAAATATGAAAAAAATAATGAAACTTAATTGGCGATTTTTGAGAATAGCGCCGGCCGGTTTTGGCCGTTACGTTAGGTAAAGGGTTAAAAGAATAATACATAGACTACAAAGAGTACGTCGTGTGGAAGTGACAGTTTGAAATTAAGTGTATTTGGTACACAGTCTCTCTCTCTCTCTCTCTCTCTCTCTCTCTCTCTCTCTCTCTCTGTCCCTCTTTCTTCCAGTGTTGGGACGTCCTTCAAGACGCGCTCCCCCTTCTAGCCGTGCCCCCCTCCCCCCACAATGCGGGCCCTGCGGGCCCACCCCCTACGCCACTGGAATAGCTCAGGACAGGATCGAAGTAGCGTCGGACACGGAACCTCTTTGAAGTTTTCTTCTATCATAGGGTCTCCTGTATAGCCCCCCCCCCCCCCCCACACCCAATGTAGGCAATCGGGGTTAAGTTCCTTGCCCAAGGACACAACGCAGCAGCGCGAAGCAGTCGCTGAAATGGTCACCCATCAAACAACTAACCGCGCTCGACGTTGCTTAACTTCGGTGAACTGACGAGAACCGGTTACCGCGACGCCACCGCACCCTTAATTAAATTAGCGCAGTGATATTTTTATTATTTTCTGCATTTTGCGTTTGTTCAGCATGTATGGTTTTTCGTTGTGAACTGGGTTTAATAACTTAAATTGTTTGTGCTGAAGTCGGGTTTCTTCAAATAACGAAAACAAGTCCAGTATCATTGTTTCGGAATCAGTTGATGCAGTACAGACAGTTAAACGGGTAGAGTGTGATGTAAATAATGAATGAAAGCTGGGGAATTAATTTCCGTACAACCGAGTAAGCATATTAAGCTGAATACAAAGATTTATTTTCAAAGCAAACACTCTTGATAATACCGCCATTCAGTGTAATTGGAAAAGTCACGTATGTTATGAAGAAGTGCAGCTATTTTTTTTAACTACAAACAAAAACAACATCTCTCGTCAAAACAAAGCTGACTCGTGCGATATTAAACTCTCTCTTAACCGTTAAACAGACAAATCAACCTTCGCAGTCGACATTTTCGATTGTCGGTAAAAAGTTTCGAACACATCACCAACAAACAGTAAAGCTTCGTAACCATTACCCGGTTTTCCGGCAACAATATTGCGGTGACGACAACACGGCCACGACAAAAGCATCGGCCTATAAAGAATTGAACTTGTGAGCACACACCTACGGCAAACCGACGAATCGGCCTGGGAGCGGCGTTTTAAGGTTGCCGGACACTTACGTGCGGCGAAATCGAAATTCCTAACAACGACGTCACTCGAGAATTGCTTGGGGAGACTTCTTTGAAGCACACGTCGCTCCACCGTTCGACAGAGAAGCCAGGGCGCCAGTATCAGAAAGCCTACTTTGATCCAAAAGTAGACCAGAGAAAAGTCTGGACCCTGACAAAAGGATTTAGTGGATGAAGAAGTAGTGTAGAAATCTCCGACAGCTGTGCATACCATGTCCGGTCACTCGTCAACACCGGCCGTCAAGACAGCAATACATTATACATCAAACTGAAGGAGCATGCCTCTAACAAAAGTGAAGCAACGAGAACAGCCGCACTGGACAATATGCACGAATGGAAAACCCAGAGCGGCAGCACGGTGAGAAGTGAGACCAGCCTGGAAGATTTGGCTTCAAGAGTCTCCGGTATGATATCAGACACCTTACCTTAAAATTACTTTTAACGTTGCCGGACATATACGTGCTGCGAAATCGAAATTCCTAACAATGACGTCACTCGAGAATTGCTTGGGGAGACTTCTTTGAAGCCCACGTCGCTCCACCTTTCGACAGAGAAGCCAGGGCGCCAGTATCAGAATGCCTACTTTGATCCAAAATTAGACCAGAGAAAAGTCTGAACCCTGACAAAAGGATTTAGTGGATGAAGAAGTAGTGTAGAAATCTCCGACAGCTGTGCATACCATGTCCGGTCACTCGTCAACACCGGCCGTCAAGACAGCAATACGTTATACATCAAACTGAAGGAGCATGCCTCTAACAAAAGTGAAGCAACGAGAACAGCCGTACTGGACAATATGCATGAATGGAAAACCCAGAGCGGCAGCACGGTGAGAAGTGAGACCAGCCTGGAAGATTTGGCTTCAAGAGTCTCCGGTATGATATCAGACACCTTACCTTAAAATTACTAGAGAGTTAACTCCAAAAGGACAGAGTTCCAATTCTGGTGAGTTTCTGTACATGTAGAAAATATGTTCCAGCATACAGGCTTTTGGTCGTCTTGGTGATGGAAGTTACATCACCTTGGAAGTGGTTTCTATTGAAGTATTGGCTGCCTGTCCACTGCTAAGTCGGAATATTGCCCAATTGTTATGGCAGATAAATGAGCAGAACAATTCAGGCTTTTGAGAACACTTTCAGAATCTGTGACGAGAATCAAATGAAAGTTTTGCGAGAATCAGAGTTGATTCTCATTGTTTTCTTTACGGGAATCATTTGCGTGAATCCATTCTGATTCTCGAGTGAATTTAAAGCCATATATCTATTCAACTTACAGTACGCTGAGAGTGGATTGTAACTAAATCACCCGCGGAGTGGGGTTATCACCCAAGCTATAACTTTCAAATTTTGTTCATATCGACAAAAACTCTAGCAATGTTTCAGCCAATGGACCTCCGGGTTTAACCCGGAGGTCCAATGGGTGAAACTTTGCTTGTGCTGGTTATGCTTTGCAACAAACTGGCAATTATTGCTTGGGTGGAATCTCCACTCCGCGGGTGATTTAGTGATAATACACTCTCCATGTACTGTATCCTCATTATTCCTAAATTAGTTTTGATCAGTCCATCATTTATATTTATTTATTTATTGGTGTTTAAGGTCACATACTTATGCTCAATGGCTAATCGTGACCGTGACAGTTTTACGGGTGGAGGAAGCCGGAGTACCCGGAGAGAACCACCGAGCAACGACGAGCAGCTGTCAGCTCTCCAACATCGTAACTCTGAGCTCTGCACCGCAGCACAGGCAGGGTTAGATTGGTTGAAGACGTGCGCACCATCGACGTGCAGTACGCCTCAGTACAAAGCGTCATCGTGCCCCCATGTAGGCAATCGGGGTGAAGTGTCTTGCCCAAGGACAAAACGCGGTTGCCGCAGGTGGGATTCGAACCGAGGACCTCTCGGCTTGCAGCCTGCACCTCTACCAACTGAGCCACCGCCCCCCGATCAGTCCATCAAGGAGTGCATCTACTAACAGTGTTAACTAATAAAATAAACTTCTCAGCTTGATGTCGGATCCACTGATATTTTAATTACAGTACCTTTGTGTAAATTTCTAGGAATGTTACATGTCTCTGGTTGATAATTACATGATTATTTTTGTCTAATTAAATATTGTTTAAACTAACGAATAAAATGTTGGGTCCACTGGATAGCCAATGATAACATAGTTGCATGACAGGTTAACACACAACCTCTGATGCCCTTGGATACTATAATGGAAGTAATGAACTAATCAATCTTTGTTCAATTGTGGTTTCAAGAGCATACCCTGATGGTCAACAGCATGAATGAAACAAGAGGCCCCCGGGGGGGGGGGGCTGAGGGCGATCACCTGACATGGTAGTCTAAATATCAAACCAGGGACTCGACTTGAATAAGCTGCATACGCCCCTCCTAAGAAAAGCATATACCAACTCGATGAAGCGATTGTGCCCACACAATACACACGATTTTCCTTCTATTTTCAGTTCCTGCGGCAGTTTTTCAAAGTCCCCAAAAAGTACCCCATGATAAAATCGATAGCAATGTTCTTCACCATTCCATTCTGTTGGTCCTAAGGAAGCTTCACACCAAATAAGAATTCTCAGTGCCGTGTAGTTTTGGTGATATGAGCGTTTTAATGTTTTTCTATTTTTAGCTCCTGCGGTTCCCATGGGGCGACGGGGAAAAAATTGGGGCATAAATCAAGTACTTATGACCCAATAAGCCCTCATATCAAATTTGGTTCAAATCTGCCTCTCGGTTTGGAAAATAGAAATTTTGGGAGTGGCAAAAATTCTTGCCCCTCCCATAACGAAGGCAAATAATGCCCGACAAACTTCTCTTGAAAAAACTTGATTCTAAACCTCAAAATGACTCTGCATACCACATATCAAGTCTCTGCTACTGGTGGTTCATTAGAAGAAGATTTTCAAAACATTTGGCCATTTTTTCCCCACACCTCTGCTCAATATGAGCCGAAACCTAATTTGCCTACAAATCAAAATGTCCCTATATAACCACTACTTACATGAAATTTAATTAAATGTGGCCAGTGGTTTCGGAGAAAGAGGCTCAAACATCACCTTCACGCAGGACGACGGACGAAGAGTGATAAGAAAAGCTCACCCTGACTTTCAGTCAGGTGAGCTAAAAAAAAGGTTTTTGGAAACCTGAAATTTCCTTTCAGATCAGTCCAAATGCTGACAGTCGGGTCCTGCGAATTTCAAATTTCGAATCGAATCGAATCCCGAATTGAATCAACCAGAAAATTTCGAATCGAATCGAATCCCAAATCGAATCTCACCGTTCTTGAAGTTGAAGATACCACACCTTATTACAACCGTAAATATTGCCAGTCTACACTCAAGTTTTGTATTTATCTGTAACTCGTCTGTTTTTTTGGCAAATCATTCCAAAATGCGGAATAGCCCAGTGGCGTAGCGGAAACTCTTGTGGCCCCCCGCGAGATAGAGACGGGGGCCCTTTCATAATGGTGGCTGCCTTTCAAACGGGAGCAAATTTAGTGTTGTTACCGTTCATAGCATACAGAATTTCACGTAGTACATACGCCATAAATTAAATGAAGGTATAGCCTATAAGATCGATTCTAAAAGTACGACTCTGTAGATGTTTTCATTACATGTTTTAAGTTTCACCCCCACCATCCAACGATACACACATGCACGCCCAGCATGTGTGACTTGAGAGGCACCATGTATGTTTACTTTTCATTTCTCACCCCTATCAGTTACAATGATGTAGCGTTCACTTAATCCTTTACCTAACCTGAAAAGCAGGCGACACTTGCCAAAATAATTCTTGAATAACTAATGTTTTTAATTTTTTGTCTCAAAAACATAGGTTATGGCCCCTCGTTGGAACGAGCTCGACGAGCTCGTTCCAACGAGGGGTCATAACCTATGTTTTTGAGACAAAAAAATGAAAAAAATAATGAAACTTAATTGGCGATTTTTGAGAATAGCACCGGCCGGTTTTGGCCGTTACGTTAGGTAAAGGGTTAAAAGAATAATACATAGACTACAAAAAGTACGTCGTGTGGAAGTGACAGTTTGAAATTAAGTGTATTTGGTACACGTTCTCTCTCTCTCTCTCTCTCTCTCTCTCTCTTTCTCTCTCTCTCTTTCTCTCTCTCTCTGTCCCTCTTTCTTCCAGCGTTGGGACGTCCTTCAAGACGCCCTCCCCCTTCTAGCCGTGCCCCCCTCCCACAATGCGGGCCCTGCGGGCCCATCCCCTACGCCACTGGAATAGCTCAGGACAGGATCGAAGTAGCGTCGGACTCGGAACCTCTTTGAAGTCTTCTTCTACCATAGGGTCTCCTGTGTAGCCCCCCCCCCCCCCCCCCCCCACCCTCCTCCGGTACAGAAGACCCGATGATAGAAGAAGAGTTCAAGAGGAGACACTTGGTATGATTTTGAGAACTTCTCCACAATTCGAATTTTCCGAATCAGCGCAACACGAATCATCGAGATATTTTCGAATCGAATCGAAGCTTTGCAGGACCCTAGCTGACAGATGACTCTAGTTCAAGCCATATTTGTGTAGTCACACTAATTGCTGAATGTCCTGTTTCAAGCCTACAGTGATCTAGACTTGAAGATTTGTCATAATATTATGTCGAAATTTTAAGCCTACGTCAGTCTTAGAGTCTTGGTATTATTTTTGACTTAAGATTTTCAAGTTATTTATTTTTATATTTATTTTATTTTTTCTATGTTCTCAAATCAGACTGGAAAGGTTATTTTAATGTTATTTTTTAAAACTTCTTTGTGTTTATATGACTGTTGAAGTGTTTCGCGTCCTTTTCAACTCGGCCTTGTTGATCAATTTTGTTGTTTTTTTTAATAAAGCATGTCTCAAAATGTCACATCATGTTGGTTATGTTAACAATCGTGTATGATTTTAAGTTTACTAGCATTTTTTCGACAGGCACCTCCCAAAGGGACTCGAACATATGAGCTGTTAAGTTACGAGTATTCAATGTGACTTCAGAGAAACTCTTTTGGGTCTTAAAATCACAAATGGGTTATTTTTGTAGCCGAAATACATTTCAACGTGTTACAGAAGTGATCTCGGCCTCCAAACATTTTCGCCGCCCCCCCCCCGCCCCCCCCCCCCCAAATTCTCGATGGAGGCTAAATCCTAACTTGGACCCTCCGATCGTTACCCCCCCCCTCCTCCCACTCCCCTTCAGGGGAGCGGGAGGAGGGGTAACGATCGGATTGTGATAGTTAGGACTAGGCGGTGCCCCCCCCCCCCCCACAACGACCTTCCAAATATCATATTCCCCCCCCCCACCCCCACCCCCTAAAAAAATGACTAGGGCAACCCTATTATAGAATCCTTGATTGTAGTGTTCCATGATAATGTTGGAATGCGTTTTGGGAAGAGTGGGGTGTGTTATTTATTTACTGGTGTTTAAGGTCACATACTTATGTACAACGGCTAATCGTGACCGTGACAGTTTTACGGGTGGAGGAAGCGGGAATACCCGGAGAGAACCACCGAACATCGACGAGCAACTGTCAGCTCCTCAACATTCTAACTCTGTTCAAGCTCCGCTCAAGCAGGGTTACAGCGGTTGAAGACATGTGTACCATCGACGTGCAGTATGCCTCTTAGTACACGGCCTATCGTGCCCCCATGTAGGCAGTCGGGATAAAGTGTCTTGCCCAAGGATACAACGCGAGTCGTTCCGGACGGGGATCGAACTCGGGACCTCTAGCATAGAAGTCCAACAGTCTACCACTGAGCCACGGAACTCCCTGTGAGGTGTGTATCTTGCAGTAAATGTAGATTTATTATAGGAATGGTAAAGTTCAACATATGAACCTATTTCAATTCATTAGCAGCAGCAAAGCTGACGTTTTATTCAATTAAATCCACATGGAAGTGGTTTAACTTTATGGAGATAAAATTTATGTCAGTAATGAAAACCATTTGATTTCTTCAGAAAATCATCTTTCTCACTTTTCGAAGAATCGCATTCTCGTACTTTTCTCAAAATCAAAAGTCTTAGAATTTCAGCTCATTTCGGAATGGTAATTCAGTTGCACACCATTCTCGTTAGTGTGATGAGGGAAATTCTACATATATGGACTGATCGTGTGGAAAGCTATCACGAGAGTGGGGTGTTCCAAGTTGTCTGAGTTTGAGATATTCTTTCTGTATAACGGTATAAAACTCATATGTCTCACCACTTTCAATATGCTACATGTTTTAGGGAGTAGGGATGTGGGAAATTTTTTCAAAACGCGGTGTACCTACTTGGATTCGTTCCGGTGGGGAAAAATATAGAAATATGAATCAATAAATAAGCCATCTCTTTTGTCGCAGGATTACGGGGTTACATTGATGTTCGGAAAGATGGAGGAAAATTTATGTTCTTATCAGTGCTTAGTCGACAGCCAGTGACTGTCGTCTGAACCCCAGTTCAAACGTGAACCCTGCCACCTTATCAATGCCCTGTCCGCTTGGGACTTTTAGGATTCCTGGAGGTGCCTGTGGCTTACAACGCCAAAGGGTGATCAACGATAATTCACTGAAAAGATTATTTATTTACATGTACGAAGAAATATAATATGAAACAAATTACTCACAAAATTATCTATAAGAATACACTAATTACGCGGATAAATGTTTATTCTTTAGGGCCCTCGACGTCTCCCACAGCTAGCTGTGTCCGCTGGATCAAGCTCACATCATCTTCATTTTCTCACGGTTTGTGATACATACAAAGTGTCTATTCACTTCTCGTTTCCTCCTCCTCGCAGGGTTACTTCAGAGTCATCCGGGCTTAACACATATAATGTTCTGCTTGTGTGACTCGATCAGCGTTCTCACAGTTCAATTACAATTCAATCGGTGTCTACCACAGTTCACGATCACTTTGCGCCTTGCCTGGCTCTCATGGGGTTAGGTTATTCTTCGCCTTCAGATATATGCTTACAAACCTTACACAAAAATATTCTGCAAAGTGTTCTCAACACCATCAATTCTCGCACCGCCTAAAACTATCTTCACTGGCGAACTATTCGAGCGTTTACTCAAGCTGTTAATACGGTTTCTAGACCTCAACGTTACAGCTTTTACTTCTTTGGCTACTATGCCACTACGGTTCGCAACCGTTAACAAACTGCTATCGGTTCCTTACAACCCTCACAGGGTTACGACAATACGCGGACTTTCAATTTCGGTGCCTATGACGGCCAAATCTAAATTCGGACCTTCTCTGAGTGCCCTCAGGCCAACTGCCCCTCAGAATTCTGCTTCACTCTTTACACAGTCGGAACGCAAAGTTTAAACATATTAATTCTGATTTAACGAGTGCTTTGTAATTCGGTATGGATAGAGATATTAATGCGAATTTTGTTTGAGGTAAACTATTTTGACATTTCGGAGACAGGATAGATGCGTAATATGGGTGTGTGCCCAGAACATGTGTGATGCACTGGTTTCCAACAATTAGATTTTAATTGGCTTTAATTACCCAGATAACTATTACAGAAGAGAATATTGTTTCTCTTACTATTGATCTGTTATAGATGGCCCATGTGGCGTTCAACAAGTGCGCCATAATGGACATTAAATTTCATACTTCATTTAGAAGCTCTTGAATTAACGTTAGTTTGACAAATCTGTTTTCGGGATCCGTCACATACCTATCTTTACGCTTTACATTTAACCCAGACAGAAATATTATCGAAAATATTTACACTTATAAAAAAAAATCGCAATTTTTAGCTATCACCTTGACATCTTTGATACTTAGGTAGTGATGGAAAGTGTGTGACGGTGGGGTGGTGAGTAGCATAGGGGCGATGAATCGGCCCTTGATTACCCGGGCTTTTGCCGGTGCAGCTAGTGTTAAATTCATATAGGAACCGGACTTCAGCCGCTGCAATTTTTTCGGTGAAAAACTTCGGCTCCATCCATCTAGTTCCGAGAAGCGGTGTACATACTGCATATATAGTATGCTATGGTATGTATAATAATATATGTACGCATACGCAGGGCTATGGGTATGTGGTTTGGGTATGTGATGAAAAATTGATGGTCAAGGTGGATTTTCTTGAAAGTTTTCTGCGCGAAACGGTTGATGTTGCGACTGACGTTGTGACATCGTGATACGCAGCCGACGCGTTGTTGTTGCCCACTGACAAGGGTGTGTCGGGCTTCTCATACATGAATGGTATCGTAGTATAGTATGGGCGTTATATACCCCTGTTGGTCTCCCGTTAGCCCCAGGTGCTACTAATCGACCAAATGATTCATTTTATGCTATGACTGGTATAGGCTGTACGTAATGCTAGTCCCGGGAGTGGTGTTTAGACTGGTAGTATAGTATGGGCAGTATATCCCCCTGTAGGTTCCAGCGTAACCCTTGGTACTATTAACCTACCGAATGCTTGGGATTACCCTATGACTGGTGTAGGTAGAGCGTAATGCTATGCCGAGCGGCTTTGTGGGTGTGGGTAATACATTCTTCTCTGGTGTGTTAGTATAGGATGTGCGATTTGTACCCCTGCGTGTTCAATGTTAGCCCCTGGTACCACTATCCATCTAGAGCGGTGTTCTGGCCCTCAGATGGTGTAGGTAGTACGTACTGCTAGGTCAAGCAGCATTGTGGGGTGGGAGTAAATGGTTCTCTAGTGCAGTTGTATGTGGTATACGGTCTGTACCCCAGGTGGTGTACTGTTAGTATTTGGTACTACGAACCCACGGAATGTATTTTACCACCGGGGGTTGATATAGGCACTGCGTATTGATAGACTATGTGGTATTACGAGGTATGTTTAGTATGGTAGTATGGGATGTATGGTCTGTAGCACATATATCTGCTGTTAGATTTTAGTACTAGAAAACCACCTAATGGTTTGTACTATTCCGCGGGTTGTTCGGAATGCTAGGCTAGGTCTGGGGTGTATGCTCATTGACAAAGCTCAAACAAGATTAAATTGGGGAAATTCCTAGTTGTAATACGGTAAACAATTTATTTTGAAAGTTCGATATCTTGTCATCGGTATACGGAAGGTTAATAATAACATGTGGTCTCTTTTCAAAAACGAAGCAATGTCTCATCGGTGTCAGCTTTACGGGATATACTATGTAAGGTTTGTGGGGTGAATGGTAACGAAAAACAATATTTCAAGAATCTGGTCAGATCCTACAATAGAGGGTAATTAAAATAGAGTCTGGAAACTGATCTTCCTTCAAATGTCTGCCTCTTCATTTTCGATTTAAGGAAAAATCCATTTAATCCTACTTGTGAAAATAAGATTCTGTTTTGCGTTCTTCTTCCAAAGACAATCTCTGTCCAATCAATTAGCATTTCATCTCCCGGGGATCAACTATGCAGATGGCCGGCACTGATGATGAGATTGCCCAGGTGCTCCCATAAAGATACCACGCTGATTTTTTTATGATCTTAGAGCAGATTTTTGTAGGACTGCAGATATTGGAAATTAGAGATTGGATATTGTGTTTTGACATTAGATGGGGTTTAATTTGGTTGTCAATCATTCCAATGGAAATGTGGAATTCATCTTGTTAGAAAATGAACCGATGAATGGGAGTGGTGAGATATAGTACCTATTCAGCTATTCTGATTGTTTGGTAATTGGACGGTTGGAGATGTTGTCTTAGTGAATAGTCCAAAGTGGCGCTCAGTGGTGGCGGGTGGTGGTGGGGGGTGGTGGTGGGGGGTGGGGGGGCTACAGCCCCCCCCCCCCCCCCCCCGTCGGAGATGTGCAGCCCCCCCCCCCCCCCCCCCCCCCGTCGGAGATTTTAGTCAGTCCGTCGGAGAGTCTCGTAAACCCGACTTCACGAGAAATTTCCGACAATCGAATGTAGATATCTCGTCTTGTCAGTCTCGAACCCCTGCAGCACTGGAACTTTGATAGAGAATAGTGATTCTCACGAAATTCCTTAATGTCGTTTGTCAAACTGGCTTTATAGATGAAATATTTCCCGACCTTATTATAATAATGTTTACTTTAACTCTTTACCTAAGGTAACGGCCAAAACCGGCCAGCGCTATTCTCAAAAATCGCCAATTAATTTTCATTATTTTTTTCATTTTTTGTCTCAAAAACATAGGTTATGACCCCTCGTTGGAACGAGCTCGTCGAGCTCGTTCCAACGAGGGGTCATAACCTATGTTTTTGAGACAAAAAAATTAGTTATTCAAGAATTATTTTTGCAAGTGTCGTCTGCTTTTCAGGTTAGGTAAAGGGTTAAATAATCAACAAACATACTCAATTTGCTTCTATTTTGGTTCTCCAATTTACCAATTTTCACTAATCTTCCTTCGTTTGGGAGGTCAAATGTTATAGCCCCCCCCCCCCCTGTCGGAGAGGTCAGCCCCCTGTCGAGAAATCCCTGGCGCCACCCCTGGTGTCGTTTCCAGCAAGAAAGTTTTACGATGAGGAATACCTTTTGAACCAGGGGTGTAATTGGGACCAGATGAAAAAAACTGAAATCATGTTTGCATGATGGAAAAGTTTCAAAATCAAGCTTTATATTTTTTTGATCATAATAAATATATTTATTATGTTTCTCTCTGTCGTTTGTGTAGGATGAGTAGGGTGGGGTGGGATTGGGTGGCTAGGGAAATATTTTTGTTTGCTTGATCTATATGAAAATATTTGTATTATTCCTAGGTAAGATGTTAGATGAGCAGTATTTTGTATTTTCACACGTTTAAACAGCATCTGTGCACACCAGATCATGTATATTGGTAGCGCAATAAAGTATTCTATTCTGTTCTATTCTATCCCCAAATAACTGAAGTCCTGTAGAAATAATGCTTTTGGAAGCATTTAATTTTTTTGAATTTACATGAAAATGGTCTAAAGGACCATTTTCATTTAAATTTAAAGAAATAAAAAGATATAATTTGGTAAGAAAAAAAAACTGAAATCAGATAAAAAAAAAACCCTGAAGAATCACACCCCTGTACAACAACGGGGTGAAGGCGACTGTGGTAGTGCCTTGTGAAACTTCCAAATTTGATTCCATGGCTGACAATGTTCGTCATTGGAAGAGATTTACGGAAAACCTAGCTCCCCTCAATTTTCTACAGCTATCAGTAAATTTAACACAATGGGTGTGGGAATTTCATATAAAGGTTGAAATTTCCTAATGTTAGTGAATTTGTATCGTGGATGTATGCATCATTTCTCAAACTTCAGACATTTTCCTGTAGAGTAACATAATAATAAAGAAAGTGTTTTTTTATAATGTTTTTTCCTAATGAATTTGAACGTTTGGCTATTATTCTCTGTTGAAACTCCTTGAAGAACAGGAAAATGGTGTTTTCACCACCTTTTTATGTTCGTAACGATTTTTCTGTTCATTATCAAATGTCCTTCAAAATAGACGTAGATAATTTATTAGGAACGATTCTGACTAGAATATCGGACAGGCTGAAAAGGCGTGTGGGCACATGAAAGTCCGGTTGGAGGTATCAACTGAACCGTGTCTCCACCAGCCAATAGCGCTTACATGCACATATATTTGGTAGTGTGTGTGGTGTCTATATTTATCATTGACTCGTCCGTTTTGTTCACTTTAAAACATTTGATATTTTGTTTTCATATTAATCAGTGATAAATAAAGCCTTCCGTCAATTTCATTAGTCAATTTCAAAACTAGACAATTTGATTGGCTGATCAAAATACAACTGGGCCACATTTTCATAATTTGCATAATTAGAATTGGGAGCTTTCATTGGTCAATTTCAAAACTGGACAATTTGATTGGCTAAACAAGATACAACTGGGTCACATTTGCATAATTTCAGTAGGGAGAATTTACGTTATCTGTCCTATTTAGGGTGGGTTATATTGTATTCATTTTTTACCTACAAGAAAAACGCCATTCATTTTTTTTTGTATTTTCACTTTTTGCTTCCGAAACATAAGTTATGACCCTCGTTGGAACGAGCTCGACGAGCTCGTTCCAATGAGGGGTCATAACCTATGTTTCGGAAGCAAAAAATGAAAATTTTTAGTTATACGAGGATGTTTTTTCCAAGTGCCGTCTGCAACTCAAGTCAGGTGATGTGTTAAAAAGTCATACTAAGCGGCTAATTTGTGCGTGTGTGTGTCATATGATAAATAGAATATGAAATGAGTGTTTTTCTCATATAATTATTTATGCAACTCGTCCGAATTTTCCGTTTGGGCTCGCCAGAGACTCGCCAAAACGGAAAATTCTTAGACTCGTTTCATCAATATTATATGAAAAAAACACTCATTCCATATCCTCTATTTATGTGCGCGCAGACACGCGCGCATATAAACGTAGATAATATGCAAATGCAAGTAGATGTATATGTGGGTGATGGACAAGTGTGTGCAAGTGGACATAACATGACTGGTTGTGCCTTGGCTCTTATGTTAGAATGCCGGCATTGTTATATTCCCTAATGTACTTCTGTTGTTTCCTGAATATACAAGTGTATTTGGGTGCTTAGGGGGCGCGGTGGCTCAGTTGGTGGAGGTGCAGGCTGCAAGCCGAGAGGTCCTCGGTTCGAATCCCACCTGCGGCAACCCCGTTGCGTCCTTGGGCAAGACACTTCACCCCCATTGCCCACGTGGGGGCACGGTGACGCTATGTGCTAAGGCGTACTGCACGTCGATGGTGCACCTGTCTTCAACCAATGCTACACTGCTTGTGTGGAGTTGGTATGTTGAGGAGCTGACAGTTGCTCGCCGTTGCTCGGTGGTTCTCTCCGGGTAATCCGGCTTCCCCCACCCGTAAAACTGTCACGGTCATAGTTAGCCACTGTGCAGAAATATGTGACCTTAAACACCAATAAATAAATAATAAATAAATTTGTGTGCCATGCCCATTTTTTTGTGGTAGTGCAATAAAAATTATCTTATCTTATCTTATCTTATTAACAGTGTGCTCATCGTGACATATAATACAGACACTGTCAGTTCTATTAATATAAAAGCCCAGGAGGTGAGATTTGCTATAAGAATAAAAACTTGCAAATTACTATAAAAACGCATTCGCTAAACAAATAGCCTAACTGGGCATTAATATTGGTAGGTGTGATACTGATAGATGTTCTTAATGACGGATTATCTGTGAACTGGTTACTTGTTATGAAGATTGGTGCACAAAGCCAAACTTCCCTTTGTTACTTTCCGTGTGATGTCTGTTATTTTCGTTTATTAAAAGTAACCAAACAGTAACAAAAGTAAAGTTGGCTTTATTTTCCACTGATGTCATACGACATTGGGGTTTTCTCAACGATTTATTGCTTCTTACTTGGACCTTCCTCGCGTTCCTATTAATTTCAAGGGAGATAACTTTATTATCGAAAGTCGATTTTCATGACGAATTTAAGTCAGGGATGATTCGAGATTGTCCCAGTGATTCGATTGGCTTCGATTGGCGCCAGTTTCGAATCGTCGAAATGTTCTCAAGCACCTACCAAGTCCCCACCCTCTTGAACTCTTCTTATATCATCAGATCGGTCTCTATAGGAGACCTGGTGACTGAAGAAGAGTTCAAAGAGATTCCGCTTTCGAAATTACTCTGATTCCCTTTCTGGAATATTCCCCTTTTTGATTGACTTGTCCAAAAGATGTGTCGCCGTTTAATACAACATTTGAGTGGATATGGGTAGTATTTGGTTTGTTCCACGTTTGTAAGAAGGCGCAAAATCTGTAATTTAAAAAATGCAACAATTTGATTCGAGATTCGATTCGATTCGAAATCCTGCGCCCGATTCGATTCGAGATTGAATGTGATCCGAAATTTGAGATTCAGTGAGCCCCAGACAGTGGTGTTCCATTTTTCTTAAGTTTCTCGGTTCTTTCATGAATTATTTATTACCTTTGAATCTAGGATCAGAATAATGAACACATCAGTGTTCAAACGACATCATATAAACTCTTTGAACGCGCTGCGTGATTCTGGTGTTGTTACTAAGAGCCGACATGTTGAGCCAAATTTCGTATTTATTCCGTGTAACTGTTAGAGGCGTGAGTTCTGTGGATATGTAACAAATTTAGAAGAAATTTGGTGAATACGGTGCCACAAATGCGCATTTTACTCGACTTTAAAGGTCGTAAAAGAGACAAATCAAACTAGAGAATCTTCAGTCATGTTTTAACTAACGAGTAAGCTCTCTCTCTCTCTCTCTCTCTCTCTCTCTCTCTCTCTCTCTCTCTCTCTCGGCAATTGTCCAGGGACCCATACTATAAAACTTTTACACATGTATTTTCTAGAATTGTATTTTCTAGTTATGACTTTAAATGGATTAAAATGAACCATTAGCATTTTCAAAGATCTGGCAATTTGCCATTTGGCAAATTGCCATATCTTTTAAAATGCTAATGATTCATTTTAGTCAGTTATATTAATAGGAAAAAAATATAATTCTAGATAATACAATTGTAGAAGTTTTATTGTATTGGCTCCAGAGTGGATAACAGAGTGGGGGGGGGGGCAGAGGCAAGGCTGTGACACCCCCACCCACAATAACATCGAGTCGTTCTTGCCAGTAATCACGTGCTTTCTTTCGAGATTAGATTTTCGACTTAGACCTGGATGTAAATGGAGGTTTTGGAACCCATTTCTTTGAGGGGACGGGGTGGGGGGGGGGGGGGGTGCTAAGCATGACCAATTTACGACCTGGAAAGCCCGTGCGTCACGACCACTACATGGATCTATGCACAAATAAAATTCCGATAACTCTTGACTATATCTTTAACTGTAATCTCGTCTGCGAAATATTCCAAAAATACATTATCAAGGCATGCCTTCGACTAAACTACGCCATGATGATGTAGTTGGAATATTTTATCTGCCGAATTTGAGTCATCACAGTCGGGATAAATCAGGCACACCCCCGCCTCTCCCCATCGGTCGTTTTCGCGATGCCTCTGCAATTATCAATGCCGTGGTAAATGCTGTGGCCGTGTGCGACGCCTTTACCATGTCATTGTTGATTGTCGTCTTTACATTTGGCATTTTCATTTTCTTGTTTCTGGCAGTTTGTATGTGCAGTTTACGCGATGGCCCTACATGATGGGCCAGGCAAATACTGCCAGGATGTCAATTGATATACCATCAGGCTGTAAACCTTTTATGACTGGTCTTCGAAGAAAAGATAAGTTTGAGTCCAGGCCTTCCCTTTTCTTCTTTCCTTGCCTTTACTCTTCATTAGAGAGTTATTAATCCAAGATAGCTGAAATTCCAATATTTTATGCATTGATTAAGGAAAAATCATATTTATAAAAACGCAAGCGGAGATCGAAATGCAGTATTGATCCAAATATCTGTTTTTCTCTATAACGTTGCAGGGAAATGATCTTCCAGACCATTTCCCTGCAACTTTATGGAAAATAAAATTTTCGAATTTAAGAGGAAAAAAAGCTGAAATGAGCTGAACTCTCCTTTACTGTTGGTTGCATTGGCATTCAAACTTAGGACCAATAATCAGTTCTTGTCAAGTATTATCAAATGTTCAACAAGTGAAACAATATAATGATGGATGGCCACAAATCATAATTCCAAGCTAATCAGATTATCTCAAATCTCCATTAAATTACACTGGTATAGAATTCAATAGTAAAGGTTCCAAACTAACGCTACAACACAATTACCACGTTCATTCTACATTCATCTTCTACACGAAGCCGACAACGTCATTCGTTTTGTGAAATTTGAAGCCCTAATCACTTTCGTAGTCGATGCATATAGCCTTTTAATGTTGAAAAACATCTTTTTTGGTGACAACGCACGCACAATTCCATTCGATTGAGAACACAGTGAAATTTGTTCGCGAAGGTCTGATCGAATTATTTATTTATTTATTGGTGTTTAAGGCCACATATTTCTGCACAATGGCTAATCATGACCGTGACAGTTTTACGGGTGGAGGAAGCCGGAGTACCCGGAGAGAACCACCGAGCAACGGCGAGCAACTGTCAGCTCTCCAACATACCAACTCCACACAAGCAGGGTTAGCATTGGTTGAAGACAGGTGCACCATCGACGTGCAGTACGCCTTAGTACACAGCGTCACCGTGACGCCCAGGTGGGCAATGGGGGTGAAGTGTCTTGCTCAAGGACACAACGCGGTTGCCGCAGGTGGGATTCGAACCGAGGACCTCTCGGCTTGCAGCCTGCACCTCTACCAACTGAGCCACCGCGCCCCGTCTGATCAAATGGTTTATGACTAAGGAGTAATACACACAACTGTGTCTTTAATTTATTCCCTTGTCATGAAGGAGTAAACCAAGGACCCAGCACAGAAGGAATGAGGAGAGAGTTATTAACCCTTTACCTAACGAATCGCCCACATCCGCCCATGTAATTTGCAAATTCTGCAGTTGAAAGAAAGAAATTTTTCAAAATATTTTAACAAAACCATATCATGTGACCCCTCATTGGAACGAGCTCATCGAGCTCGTTCCAATGAGGGGTCACATGATATGGTTTTGTTGAATTTTTTTTTAAATTTAAAAAATTGTAATTAAAATAATAAATTTTCATATCATCTGCGTTGGGTAAAGGGTTAACACATTCAAAATGATGCAGTTAACCTTTCAAAGAACTGTATTACCCCCGTCAAAGATTTGTACTTAACGTTTTTTTTCAAAATACTTCAATCTTTCAAAATGGTATGAGGGAATTAATATTTAGAATTTATTTATTTATTGGAGTTTAACGGCACTTTCGACAGCCAGGTTCACTTCGTGTCGGGCAGTTAGTACCCGAAGAGAACCACCGAACATTGGAGAATTAAGAAAGGACGCTAGGCGGTTGGTGCCCCGCACCCCCGCCATGCCTATGTAAACAAACCCAGCGTCCTTTCTTAATTTGATGGCATCGGGGAAATTTGAAAACGACAAGTGTCGCTGATTTCTTCTGAGGTACAGTTCGTAGAATTGAGTACTTAGATGCAACTATCTGATTATAATATTGAGTCCGTGGAAATATTGCCCACCCGTGGAAAGTAACCAGTCCACGGCGACCGTACTGTATGTGCGGAATTGTGGAAAAAGTGTTTTTTTCAATCTTTGATTATCTCGCATTTGATTTTGTTAACCCTCTGCACACTGATGTCAAAATATTTAAATTTCAGGCAGAAAACATTTCCCATAATTCTCATTGAGCTCTGTCAAACGAGACTGAATTGGTTAAATTTCTAGATGCATTATGGGTAAAAACAGCTTCCTAAAATGTTGCTATTTTGACATCTGAGTGAAGGGGGTTAAAAAAGAAAATTTTCCCAAAATGCAGCGTCATTATCAATATCACGCCAGTGTCAATGTCAATTCCAAAGAAAAATCAAATACCACCCAAATCAAAAAGACACACACGTTTCCACCCCACCATAACTTTTCAGCCCGTTTACCGCGCATCCCGAGAGCGCGATAGCTCACTGGTTACGGCATTGAACTTCAAACCGAAAGGTTCGCGGTTCGATTCCCGCCAGGGGTAACTGCGTTGTGTCCTTGAACAAGGCACTTAATCCCGATTGTCCACGTTGAGCACGGCGGCGTTGTGTATTGCACGCCGATGGTTCACTTGTCTTCATCCAATGCTAACCCTGCTTGTGCGGAGTTAGTACATTGGGGAGTCTGACATTTCGTCGACTGAGTGCTAGAATGTCCTATGTCCCATAGGGGACATAGGACATTCTAGCACTCAGGCGACGATTTACTGGTTGTTGCTCGGTGGTTCTCTTCGGGTACTCCGTCCTCCTCCACTCGTAAAACTGCCCGACACGAAGTTACGCTGGCTGTCGAACGTGTCGTTAAACCCCAATAAACAAATTTAAATTATCCCCGATCCTTCCGAGCTATAAAGAAGTCTTGTGGATCATACTCCTAACACACAATTTATCGCGGATCTAGCTTTATGGGGTTGAACTGGTGATGTGACAAATGATTGTTTTAGAGTGAAAATCTGTAAAAGACTAAATAAATAATTAAAGAATCCTCATTCAATATTAATTTAATTACATTCATGGTGATGTTATCGAACAATAGCAGGTAAATTAGATCAATATATGTCATGCCCGTTTTATCCTGAAGTAATGTGATGATTCAGCAGTTCAAAGTGAAACTTTACTCAATTTTTTTAACACTCTTTAACTGCTGAGTTAAAATAAAACACTCTCAATTTTTCTTTATCGTCTTCCTTATAAGTGTGATCTGGGGGGGGGGGGGGGGTTCTTGCGTCGGGCGTGTGTCCCTTCTGAATTGAGTGGGAATTTTTCCAACTACATGTACAACCTGTGAATTTCAGCTGCTGAAGAAATCCGAATGAGTTATCTCCCTTTGTATTCAAAATATGAGAGAACTGGAAATCGTTTGTGTGCAGCAATGCGCTATCTGCAATGCTTTATCGTTGCATATGGCGCGTTGATGCACTCAAGGGACGCAATATTGATCCGAACTGGAAAATCCCATGAAATAAGGTTAAAAAATACCTAAATGTTTGTTAGAAATTGTCATAACTGCGGATAACATGCCACGAAATTTATTACCATAGGGTGTGAAATTTCCAATTGTTGGTGATTTGTGGCTTACCCCTTGGGTCCTAATGGTATATTCAGTGCCAGTCCAGGGCCAAGAACTTCTATATTCGTTACTTGGGGGAAGACCAGTCAATATTGTCAACGTACAGCCTTCGGGCTGCACGTTGAAGATTTTGATTGGTCTGGCAGACAAATTCAACAAATTCCAAGTCCATAATGGGAAATAACTCCGAATAACACCTGCCTTGAACATTATGCTTGATATCATTTAGTTAATTATATAATAATACTAATAATAATAATAATAATAATAATAATAATAATAATTTGCAGCCTAAAATCCACAAAATGTGCTATTTGGCTTTACATACAGTACGTGGAGAGTGTATTATCACTAAATCACCCGCAGAGTGTAGATTTCACCCAAGAAATAATTACAAATTTGTTGCAAAGCATAACTAGCACAAGCAAAGTTTCAGCCAATGGACCTCCGGGTTAAACCCGGAGGTCCATTGGCTAAAACATTGCTTGTGTTTTTTTGTCGATATGTACACAATTTGAAAGTTATAGCTTGGGTGATAACTCCGCGGGTGATTTAGTTACAATCCACTCTCCACGTACTGTACAAAAAAGGGAAATGATTTCTTATCTACATAATTATTGGTGCAGAAAGCTTGTTTGTAGAGATGCCTTTTCAAACCAGCTTTGAATGACTCATTTTCCTGTGGTAGTCTCAGGTGAATCGGTAAAAGGTTCCAGAGTTTAGGGGCGGCGATCAAAAAGGCCCGGTCACCCGCGGATGCTAATTTTGAAACAGGTTGGACCAAGGTGTGCATTATAATTTCCAATTATATATTGGAGTTTAACGATACTTTCGACACCCAGGGTCACCTCGCGTGGGAATGTTTCACATCAATAAGATACACTTGATATCATTTATCAAGTCATTCTACCTAATATTTTAAAAGTTATTGAGTTTAAAAACTCGTAGGTCACAGACCGACCGCCGGACCGACAGAACGACCTACGGACAGTCCGACCGACCGACATTACCACATACACAGTAGCCTGTCACACATAAGAACCAGACAGACGTCTTGCCACTTTTCTTTCAACTTACTACCAAGGGTGTAGGCAGGGAGGGTCATGGGGGTTGTACGCCCCCCTCATCCCCCGAAATCCAAAGGTCCGCGGCCGATATTCTCTACAGCAAACAATGAAATCCCTTCATAAATACGGCCTGTAGAGTATGTTAAAGGTTTTTCGGGCCTCGGGCCTGTGTAGCCATCACGGTTGACCGTTCGCAACCAAAAGGGGACGTCCTCATCTAGACATTATACTGAGTCATCCTATTAAGTTACAATGTAAACCCTTCATAAATATGACCTGTAGTCTGTGCAAATTTGTTTCGGGTTTTGGGCTCGGGCAGCCGTCATGGTTGAATGATCGCGACCAAAAGGGGACGTTCTCATCTGGGCATTACCTGGAGTCATCCTACAAAGTTACAATGAAATCCCTTCACAAATACGACATGTAGACTGTGCTAAAGGTTTTCGGGCTTCGGGCCCCTGAAGCCGTCACAGTTGACTAATCACGACCCAAAGCGGATGTTATCGTCTAGACATTATATGGAGTCAACCTACCAAGTTACAATGAAATCCCTCCATAAATACGACCTCTAGACTATGCTAAAGGTTTTCGGGTTTTAGGCTTGGGCAGCCATCACGGCAGAATGATCGCGACCAAAAGGGAACGTTCTCATCTAGACATTATTTGGAGTCATCCTACCAAGTTACAATGAAATCCCTTCATCAATATGACCTGTAGACTGTGCTGAAGGTTTTTGGGCTTCGGGACCCTGTAGCCGTCACAGTTGACCAATCGCGACCAAAAGGGGTCGTTCTCATCTAGACATTATATGAAGTCAACCTACCAAGCTACAATGAAATCCCTCCATAAATACGACCTGTAGACTGTGCTAAAGGTTTTCGGGTTTTGGGCTCGGGCAGACGTCACGGTTGACAGATCGCGACCAAATGAGGAGGTTCTCATCTAGACATCATACGGAGTCATCCTACCAAGTTACAATGAAATTCGTCCATATTAAATAAGACCTGCAGACTGTGCTAAACGTTTTTGGGTTTCGGGCTTGAGCAGCCATCACGGTTGACAGATCATGATCAAAAGGGGACGTTCTCATCTAGATATTATACAGAGGCATCCTACAAAGTTACAATGAAATCCCTTCATAAATACGACCTGTAGACTGTGCTAAAGGCTTTCGGGTTTTGGGCTCGGGCAGCCATCACGGTTGACCAATCGCGACTAAAAGGGGACGGTCTCATCTAGACATGACCCCAAACCTGCAAATGAAATTTCGTGACGGTCGGACAAGAACTACGGGGTGTAGCCTGTGCTAAAGGAAAATGTGAACAGACTCACAGACTAACAGACATCCACACGCGTGTCAAGTTAAGCTAAAAATCAGCTAATATTTGTGAAATAGAAGGGTTTTATGGTGTTCTGTTAAGCATGCAACAGGAGTTCAATCCGGGTAGCAGGCCTGGAAATAACCTTTGAACCCTCATGTAGGTTACATGTGGGTTACGTCAATTGTAAAATACGCGAACGGGTTAGGGTTACAATAAAAGTAATACAACAAAACGTCATTAAATTATCAATCTCCCATGTTCTACCAGAAAGACATGGCATTCTTTTGGAACTCTCTACTGAAAGGTTGAGTGAGAATTACATCCACATATGAATAGAATGGCATGTCGTTTCCATCTTGAAAGAATTTCCACCAAAATAAATATTAACAACTCACGTGCGATCTCGCTTCGGCGAGATCGCGCGTTAATTGTTGATATTTATTTAGGCTGAAGTCCCGTTGAGACGTAAAACATCACAACCCCCTTTCCCCTATGGTTTACCACTATGCTGTTTTGCGTAATCTGCCATCGGGGTACGATATAGACCTTATATTTCTAGGTCTGTGGTAGCTTGGTGTCATTAATACTTCAGTGTCAAAACATACTACAATTTGTTTACAAGATTATTTCCTCTTGCTATTGTAGAAAACTGATACTAATTTCTTTCTCAAGTAGCGAATGCTCACATATTGGAACAATACAGATAGATACGTCTAGCTAGTTGCTCTCACAAAAACACTGCCTGTATATAATTCAGTGTTTCTTAGCATTCAAATTACAACATCTGCAGTCAGCTGCTGTATTCCGGAAGCAGGTTGCATATCAAATGTTCTCTTGTCATAAAACACATACACATGCTTAAAAAAACAAATATCTTGATCGATGAAAAATGTGAAAGAGTCAGAACCCTCAGTATGTTGTCAAATACCTCTGTCAACTTTGTTCGCGTAATATATATCCTGAATCAGCTGCGAGTCCAATCTTGTAAACCATTTATATAATGTATACTGTGTGTCATTAAGGGGAATGCGTGAATCCTGTAGCCGGTTTTTCGTCTTCGCCTTTTTTTTAAAATGTTTTTATCCATTTTACAATTACCTTCACTCAGTTTATTTCCTTTCAAAGACGTGCAATGAACCCATGCCGTTGAAGACTGACAAGGTGGAGTAAACCAGATTAAACCATAAATTTTAACTTTTTAACTTTTTATGTGCGGAATTGTGGAAAAGGGTTGTTTTTCAATCTTTGGTTATTTCTTTGTTGTTCGTAACATGGTATTTATTTTTTCTTAATGCAGTGGGCGTGGTAAGGTTTTAAATATAAGTTACATTTTGAGCTTCAGAGAAGTGACAGCATGTTTCGACAATCATTGTACAGTACTGTTCCGTAGCCCGGCCGTAATGCACGCTTGGGCGGTGATGTCCACGCATGCGTTTTCCAGGTAATAAAACTCATCACCAGCAAAATTTTAATTAATGAAGCACCGGGTTGTACCCGGTGCTTCAATAATTAAATTTTTGTTGATTATTCCTATATTTAGTGTTTGGAATCTACAAATATTTCCCACCCGCCGTAAGTGACCAGTCTACGGCGGCCGCACTGTATAATGACCAACTCCCAAATCCGTGATCACTGTATCAAGTCGACAATCTTAGAAATTGGTAGTATCAGCTTTTCAGATTTCTTGAATAAGCTAATGGTATATATACAGAACCGCACATACGTTTGAATGGGTTAGGACTTATCACATTCGATTTTTTTGGCCCGGGATATCACTCGAGCCGCGGTGCAGTTCTGTATTTATCACACACCTCCCATGTTACAACCAGTCTACACGAAAATTGAACTAAAAACACTTTTCAACTGGATGCCATCAAAACATCACTGTTAGTTGGCGGGGGTGCCAACCATAATTGGCTTTTTAATTTTTACGGCATTCAATTGGTCGAAACCAATTGACACCGATCAGTGTCACGGTCACGATGATCGAACTTCAAATATTGACGAAACTGCGGGGAATAACACAACAAAAAAGCTGTTAAATAGCAGATAAGTTTAGCACACTCCATCATTATATGCCCACTTTTGTAAAGTATTTGTCAAGGAACAAGCAGTCGGAAAGTTATTTTTATTTTCTAAATTATTGACTCGAATCCGATTGTTTAAATATCCCGGGTAAACAAATCTAAATGAGGAATTGGAATTTCTAAGCGATCTCAACTCCGGTGCATTCGACCAATGATTGACGTAATTTATTTAGACGGGTTCCTTCTCTGTTTACGTTGGAAACGAAATCGAACGTGTTTTGTATCACCAAATGTGCGATACAACGTTACTTTTATCGTACAGGCAAAACAGTGGAAATCCCGTGTTTACATTGACAGGTGTGTGATAAGGTATTTTATTTATCATATGACTCGTCCGTTTGGTTCACTTTAAAACATTTGATATTTTGTTTTCATATTAATCAGTGATAAATATAACCTTCCGTCAATTTCATTGGTCAATTTCAAAACTAGACAATTTGATTGGCTGAACAAAATACAACTGGGCCACATTTTCTTAATTTGCATAATTAGAGTTGGGAGCTTTCATTGGTCAATTTTAAAACTGGACAATTTGATTGGTTAAACAAAATACAACTAGGTCACATTTGCATAATTTCAGGAGGGAGAATTTACGTTATCTGTCCTATTTAGGGTGGGTTATATTGTATTAATCTTTTACCTACAAGAAAAACGCCATTCATTTTTTTTATATTTTCACTTTTTGCTTCCGAAACATAGGTTATGACCCTTCATTGGAACGAGCTCGATGAGCTCGTTCCAATGAGGTGTCATAACCTTTGTTTTGGAAAAAAAATGAAAAATTTTAGTTATACGAGGAGGTTTTTTCCAACTGCCGTCTGCAACTCAAGTAGGTGAAGGGTTAAAAAGTCATACTAAGACGCTAATTTGTGCGTGTGTGTGTCATATGATAAATAGAATATGAAATGAGTGTTTTTCTCATATAATGTTTATGAAACTTGTCCGAATTTTCCGTTTGGGCTCAACAGAGGCTCGCCAAAACGGAAAATTCTTAGACTCGTGTCATAAATATTATATGAGAAACACTCTCATTCCATATCCTCTATATATGATAAACTCTTGGAAGGCCTCTATTTCCAAGAGAGTGTGACCTAATATCATTTCCGCAACAACAATAAAACAAGAACTCCACCTTAACGTTGATCACTCGCCAGATTGATCTTGTCATTGGAATTTTGAGTTTGGTTTCGGTTACGGTATTTTAGGGAGGGGGGGGGGGGTTGCCGCGGTGTCGGTTCAGTAATTAGTATCTGACTTAGTTGAGATTTGCTCTTAGTAGAGCCAAGGAGGGATTCACGCTAGAAAAATACAGAATAAGTGTCACTGCTGTGAGCTCAACATTTCCATTCTTTTGCCGATACCAATCAATTTCCAAAGTTAGTTATTTTGTAACATGTACGAAAGGCACCTTAACCTTCAAAGGCATATTGCGTGGTTCTTACTTTCACGGTTTGAGCCCGGATTGCTACGGTTTTGAACCGTGGTAAAACCGACGTGTTTTGGCCACGGTAGACAATTTCTATGGTGGCACTAGGGTGTGGCCACAGCGCTCACGGAAGATCTAAGGAAGCGCTAAGGTTGTGCTAAGGAAGTGCCAAGGTTTATTACGGTTATGTGGCGGTTTTCCTACGGTTATGCTACGGCACCACTGGAAGATCTAAGGATCAATTTCTACGGTGGCACTAGGGTGTGGCTGCAGCTCCCACGGAAGATCTAAGGAAGCGCTAAGGTTGTGCTAAGGAAGTGCCAAGGATTATTACGGTTATGTGGCGGTTTTCCTACGGTTAAGCTACGGCACCACCGGAAGAGCTACGGGCAAGCCACGGTTGTTCTAAGGTTTTTCACGGTTAGTCACGGTCATGCTACGATGTTACGGATATGCTAGGGTTCTGCAACGGTTCTTCTGCGGTTTCTACGGTTACGTAACTGTCATTTCACGGTATCCCACGGTTTGGTCGGTCAAAACTTGTATATTTAGCCCACCAGACCAACTTCTATCACCGCGACACAACCGTAGCATATCCGTAGTCTATCCAACGCTTTCTGGGGTCAACCGCGCGACCCAATTTCTGACCACGGTTAATGCCGGATCGGCTACGGATATGCTACGGTTGTGTCCCGGTGTTTACGGTTGTCCACGGTCCCTTATGGTTGGTGACGGAAAAAAGGAAATTTTCTTCCTGTTACAGTCAGGGACAAATTTTATCAATTTTATTAACTTGGGTAAAATATCAGACATAAACTATTTAATTTTTTATTTTTTTAAGTTTGCATTGATTATAAAAAGAGAGAATGCTGTATCCAAAGGGCGGCGGGGAGGGCCCGAGAAACAGATTTTTAACTTTTTTAGGCCTTATGAACTTTCTTTTTCCTTCTTGACAAATTAGATCAGAGGATTAAGCGAGGCTTGTCATCACTGCCATATGATTATTTCATAACTGTGATCTGATTGATGTGATTTCAGCAGACAAAGAAATCAAATAACCGTAACCCAAATCTTCGGTTATTGGGGACTAAATTATGTATAAGATGGCTTATTTCTGAGTGTGCGTGTGAAATCATTTCTGCGAATGCACGTCGCAAGTTTTAGCAGCACGTGCTTGCATTGTATATATGAATTCATCACCAACCCGAATTAAATCGATATTGTAATTAGCATGAAGAGACATACATCTGTGACATTATCGTGTAAACTGTATAATTATAAATGCATTATTGATAGGACACGTGCGTTAAAGATAATTTATCAGAATCAGATTTACGTTAAAAGCTTTCGTTTTATTTGGACACACATACTGACGCACATACAAATAGATGCACACGCATTTGACATTCTGCTGGGGGAGCGGTGGCGTTGCGGTAACCGGTTCTCGTCAGATCACCGAAGTTAAGCAACGTCGAGCCCGGTTAATCCTCGGATGAGTGACAGTCTGAGCGATCGATTCGGACTCCCGCGTTGTGTCCTTGGGCAAGGCACTTAACCCTGATTGTCCACATGGGGGCACGATGGCGCCGTGTACTGAGGCGTACTGCACGTCGATGGTGCGCATGTCTTCAACCAATCTAACCCTGCCTGTGCTGCAGTGCGGAGTTACGATGTTGGGGAGTTGGCAGCTGCTCGTCGTTGCTCAGTGGTTCTCTCCGGGTACTCCGGCTTCCTCCACCCGTAAAACTGTCCTGGTCATGATTAGCCATTGTGCACAAATATGTGACCTTAAACACCAATAAATAAATAAATAAATATGACATTCTGCGCCGGTCGTGTCATTTGCATAAACACACAGTTAAAATATTTTTTTATTATTTTTTATAATACGAAGTGCGCTGAAAGACTGACACCTTCCAAGATGAAATCTTCAAAAATATACTTACACAAATAATTTTCAGTCACAGCATATTGAAGTTGAAAAAAAAAATCCTGGTCACGTACCACAGGCCCGCTAATGAGGCCCGCTTATTAAAGGTATGGTACTCTTCGCGACACTTATTATGATAACGACAAGCTGTTCACCTTAAACAGTTTACAAAATACTGCGCTGTGCCTACGAACCCGGTTGCTCATTGGTTGGCGCATTGGACTTGAAATGTGAGGGTTCGACGGTTCATTCTTGTCCCTTGAGTAAGACAAGAAACTTAAACCTTTGAACCCGATGGTATATTCCGTGTCATTTCAGAGCCGTCAACTGGTAGAAACTATATTCGTTACTTGCGGGAAGACTAATCGATATTTTCTCGATTGGTCTACCACACTTTTTCAATGAACAACTATCTGCTTCATGAATTCGAGTCATATCACGAGCCTGGGCCGGAAAAGCGGCCTTTCGGGGTTTTAAAGGGATAATCTCCATTGACAAGGTTGGAGTTCAGTGGCGCTGTGTACCAAGGCGTACACAGCACATCGACGAAACACACCCCTTCAACCCATGCTAACGCTGTTTGTGTTAAGATAGTAAGCTGGTCAGTTCGGCACTTACTCGCCGCTCATATGTGGTTCTCTCCGGATACTCCCGGGATACTCCCGATACACCGGACCGGTTAAACAGATCGAAGCGACATGACATTGGCAGTTGAAAGTGTCGTTAAACTTTCAATGAGCAAACAACAACTGCACAATTCTGTTTCTCTAAATCACACAAAAACTTAATTTTATTCAAACCATAGTTTATGAACCCCTCCCCACCACACCCATTGAAACGAGCTCGCTTTCGTGTACGTGAATATAGGTTTACAAACTATGGTGAATTTGTGTGTGCGGCGGGGGTTCTCTACTAATCAACGTTTTCTGTTCGAGTAAGCCAACACCTTTCTGTGTGAACACGTGTCTTAGGGTAGATTCGTGTTCGCGTGAATGGTGAAAATATACGCGATGGGAAAACAGGTCTGTGGCACTGGGTATGAAATCTCATATTCCAAGAGTATTTTCTTTGGAACTAAATATGCCCAAAACTGATCCAAGTGCAGCAAGTGTAGAGTAAATTATCATTAAAACACTTCCGTCGTGGAATGTTCCATACAGTTCGGTCGCCGTGGATTGGTCACTTTCCACAGGTGGGCAATATTTCCACGGACGCATTAATATTATATTTCAATCACTAATTATACAACCGGTGCTTTATTAATCAAAATTTCTCTGATGATTTTTATTACGTGGTAAGCGCATGCGTGTACATCACTGCCCACGCCCCACGCGTGAATTACGACCAATCCACGGCGACTGTATTGCATCTAACATATAACTTAAACGAACACGAATAACGTACGACACATGCAATAAGATTTCTTTTTAACGAAAAATTTAAGTTTTCTTTTTCCTTAAAACATATCTTATTACTCTTCACTGGAACGAGCTCGCTCCAGTATGGGTTCTAAGCTGTATTTTTGGGGGGTGAAAACTGAGAAAGATACAACGTGAATGACGAGTTTTGTGAATTGCTCTGGTCGGTTAAGGCCGTTACTTCAGGAAAGACAGTGTGTGCAAAATTTGACGAGAACGCTCGTTTCGTTCGCGTGGTGGTAACGCAAATTTAAATCTACGCGAACGGATGGCCGGTTAGCCAAAAGTTACATCTTGAATGGTTAAATCTGAGTAACTTTACTGGTAGAGTGCTAATTTTTTTGTCAGCCTCAAGATTTGTTCACGCATTTTTGTCTTGTTACAATTCATGGGAGAGTGCCTATAGGCACTCTCCCATGAATTGTAACAAGACAAAAATGCGTGAACAAATCTTGAGGCTGACAAAGTGCCTATAGGCACTCTCCCATGAATTGTAACAATGCAAATAGATGGAGATGAAGTAATTTTACTTGCATAATAATATGAAGGACATCCACCGAATATGAAGCCTTTAACATTAGGTGACTGCAGTTCAGAATAAAGCCCAAATATGGGCTTCTAGCACTCGACTAGTTAAGCAGCTTTTCTTGTGTCATGATAGATTTTTAAAGACTTTTTCCGTGAGAGGCTATATATATTTCAGTAAAACCAGTGCCCCAAGAATTTTTACAAAGCCGAGCGTTCGGTTAGCCATCTCCAACCCACGTGAACGATCAGTCGGTTAGAGTCGTTTTTGAAATTGTGCACACTCGTAAGATAAGGTTTGTTACAAGCATCAAAACAGGCAGTTTCGTCCAATGGACCCAGGAGTGTGGTAGCCGGGGGCGGGGTGTGTGCGTGAGCGTGGAGGAGAGTGGTGGGTTGGGAGGGGTTAGGGGGCGTTTCACGCCCCCCCCCCCCCTCACGCACCCGGTCAAAATTTTCAAAAGTGTATTTCGTGACATTCTTTGTATTAATGCACATGTAACCATTTCTACTGATTTTTTAACCATGAGATTTTTCAGCAGGGTTCATTAACTCGTCCCGTGAGTGGAACAAGAGTTGAGTTGAGTTGAGTTGCACTCACGATACGATTTCCGATTCTAGAACCAACGGGCCATATATTTCGAACACAAACGGAGAGGAGGGTTTCCTCAATTGTTGGAAATTCACAGGGAGCACTTGGAAAATTCTCACTCAAAAGGGCCTGTGAAAATGGTTTATTAAAAGCTGGATGTACGGCAGACGGTGGGGAGAGGGGGAAGCACAGACGGAAATTCACCAGGAGTAACCCCGAATCTAGGCCCCCTAACACGTTCTGGATGGACATCCGGTTTTAAACGCACAAGTCCGTTAACTGAAATTTTGCGGGAGCCTCTCGTATTTTGCAAAATTTGAGAGTTTTTGTCTGAGTGGGAACTCCACTCGTCGAGTGTTTTAGTAATGATTCACCTCCCACGTACTGTGTGTGTGAAATATGGTAGTTATCAGTTTCAAAACTACTGATTTTGGGGGAGCGGTGGCGTTGCGGTAACCGGTTCTCGTCAGATCACCGAAGTTAAGCAAGATCGAGCCCGGTTATTCCGTGGATGGGTGACCGTCGGAGCGATCGATTCGGATTCCCGCGTTATGTCCTTGGGCAAGGAACTTAACCCCAACTGCCCACATGGGGGCACGATGACGCCGTGTACTAAGGCTTACTGCACGTCGATGGTGCGCCTGTCTTCAACCAATCTAACCCTGCCTGTGCTGCAGTGCGGAGTTACGATGTTGGGGAGCTGGCAGCTGCTCGTCGTTGCTCGGTGGTTCTCTCCGGGTACTCCGGCTTCAAGCCGGAGTACCCGGAGAGAACCACCGAGCAACGACGGTGTGGCTTCCTCCACCCGTAAAAACTTTACGATGTGACCTTGGCTGTTAAAGTGTCGTTAAACCTTAATAAATAAATTAATAAATAACTACTGAATTTAACTTCCACACAGCCGAGTAACCATAACATCATCGTGTGTACGTGTGTTATATTATCGTGTATAATATACTTACCAATGTTTTCAAGCAGAAAATACAATAACCATAGCTTTAAGGTCATTTCGACAATCCCTTTGGCAACAGATCTGGGCGTGACGAAAATTCCCCTCATAGTTTGTAAGTAATTCCACACTAACATATCGTGGGAAAACAGTACATCCTTGTGTGGTAAAAATCTGGATTTTTTTTTTTTTTGCACTATTCTTTGTTATTCGCTCAACGTCTTAATGTCGAAAGTTACAGTTATGAAAACCAGGTGGAATCGACGACTTGAGAACTGTTAAATAAACATCGGAAAGGAAATCACACATAAAACTGTAATTTAATGATACATTCCAGTTTTGAAATTTGTCCTCAATCAATGTTAGAATCCGTCTTAATGAGACCGCTTTCTTATTTACCAACACTCGTTAGCAGCAGAGATGAAAATCTGAATATTGACTTTTTCACAAAATTTGAAACATAAATCTATTCCACTGATGCGAAAACACCGACACCTTGTGAACGGTGTGTGGTGATTTATGAGAATACCAGGATTGTAAGTACTTGTAATTGTTTCAGGCAGGTATTCACTTTTCGAGCGCGATACGGAAAATATGTGAATTCATCAATAAATTTTTAGACAAGAGTGGTATTTCTTTGTCAGTCTTAACAATGACAGAATTAATAATGGAATGCTATCAATTTGAAAGCACGTGTAATAGCTCTGCAGTGTCGATTTCTTTGAACATTCGGTATTAAATTACGCGCGTCCATTGGTCGGTGGTTAATGTAGGCGTGTAACGCGCATGAATGAAATCAGGAGCCAAATCAGTTCTGTGAATGATTGGCATCGTAAAGCAGCATGGATGCTGATATCAAACCTTGTATAAAGAAACGCCCCTGGAAAGGGCGGATTTTGATATGCTGATTTTGTTTGTTAATCGATTTCTTCCATTCGTTTTTCTTTCTACTGAGCAGGTGGCCCCAGCAGAACAATGCTGGTCTGCGTTGTCTCAGACGAACTCGTGTAAAATTGTTTTGACAATTTATCGGCAATCTGTGTCATCCCTCTCAATAGATTATGACTAATAACGCGATACATTCGTACCCGAAGCTGCCCGAGTGGATCATGTATTTCAGCAGGAATGTAAATATAGGGGCTGTTGGAGGGGCGATGGACTTCCCACCAATCTGTTTGTCGGAAAGTTAGCAGGCTTGTTGGAAATTGTTTTCGGGCCTTTTGGCTGGGATAGATAAACGTTACATTGGAGCTTGTGACAGTGGCGGCGCCAGAATTTTTTTTTTTTTTTTTTTTGGGGGGGGGGGGGGCAACTAGGGGGGGCAGACTCCCATGAAGGGGGGCAAATACGTAAAGGATCATATCATTACTTTGTTATGAGGTAGTCCAAACTTGGACCCAAAGTCCGTAATATACTTTTTTGGTTTGGTACGTCCTGTGGACGTACCAAACCAAAAAATTATATTACGGACTTTGGGTCCAAGTTTCGACTAAATGTAATGGTAATTAGCGGTCCTCCTTTCAAAAAATCCTGGATCCGCGTCTGGTGGGCCTGTGCGTGAGAGAGAGAGAGAGAGAGACTCATAATGCCCGTCTGTCATAATGCGAAATCCATGAATTTTTTTAGACAAGGGATATGGATAGACATGCCTTTGTTGGCTCATAACTTAATTATAACTTATAAGTATCTGCATCCGAGTTTTTAAATCTCTACTTCCTGGATGTGTTCATCAGCTAGCCTGAGGCTTTGGGCTAAGTGTGTATGGGAAATTATTGGGAATAAAAAAAGAGAGGGGTGTGTGTGTGTGTGTGAGAAAGAGTGACTGAATGTGTTTGTGTGTGAGGGTGGATGGAAATTGCATGCGAGATGGTTGGGGGGGGGGGGGCAACTGGGGGTGCAAAGCCTACGTTGGGGGGGGGGGGGGGGGCAAATGCCCCCCCCCCCCCAGCGCCGCCACTGGCTGGTGAAGGTTATTCCTAGTCGCCAGCTAGAAATAAGGAGATTGCGTCTTTTTAACGTTGACTTTTTAAAAATGTTTTATGTAAGGTAAAGATACACCTACCCTCAACGGAGATTCAAGGCCAGAGTATTTCCGACAGAAAGAGCGATGCAATGTATCGCTGCGTGCCCCACCGTGACACGCGGTGATGCCATGCACTGCTAATTTCTATTAAAAATTTCACGCTCTTGCCCCGCCACCAGCAAAAGGTATCTTCACCGCTGTCTTTCAGTTCACTAACAACTAGAACCATTTTGTACATGACACGGCGGTGACGGTGGCGGTGGGAAGGGAAGGGAAGGGAAGGGTAGGGTTTGTTGAGTTGAGTTGGCGGTCATATCATCCTGGACGCCTGATGGAATGATATTCAAGGGTCGTAAGCTAGGATTTCTTTCAGGGTGAGTAATAATTTGGGCTTTAAAGCCGTCGATGGCGGAATATCTCCCGAGACTGCCACAAGCGAAGGCTGGGGAGAGCACGGGCAGGATGTCGCCTCTCGTTGGTGCGGTCCGGGAGAATTCCCGCAGGACAAGTTTTGAAATTTCAAGCCAACGAGAGTGAATTTGTGGATCCAATGCCCCTTTTATGGAATTTAAATGAGTAAATTTTATTGACTGAAATAAAATCCAGCTGATTTTCTGCAGTATTGCTTGGGAATCTTAACCCATATTTACATAACACGAAAGGCAGGCGACACTTGTAAATAAAATTCTTGAATAACTATTTTTTTTATATTTGCGTCAAAAACATAGCATACACGCTAAAAACTAAAGTGTTAAAAACTACACTTGAAGTGCTGTATTTAACACTTACTAAGTGCTGAACCAGCACTTTGTTCAAGTGTAGATATCCCAGAACTTGACAGGTGTTACAATAATACCACCTGACAAGTGTAATGTCGCGACACTTAAAAGGAAACAACGCAGATGACGCGGATCAGGCTCGAACTCTCGAGCCTGATCCGCGTCATCTGCGTTGTGTCCTTTTAATTATGTACCCACCAAGCGCAAATCAAATTATGGACGATTCTGGAAGAACCATCAATGCTAGATACATGGGAAGTGCCATCCATTCAAGTTTCAGATGTCTGACGATTGTAATGTCTAAGTGCTTGAAAGTGTCAGTTTTAACACTTTAGTTTTTAGGTGTGCTCTGCTGGGGGAAATATATTCACGCCGCGTATTCAGCCAAAACTCAAGGAGTGTTGCCTGTACCCATGAGTGAACGTATGTCTCACCGTAACGAACCCGCCCGTTTTCGTTTTTGTTGGGGTTGTTCTTATCCTGAAAGGGTCAATGACTTTTCCTCGAAAAGCATGAATCAACAGGGGTTCACGGAAAATAACAATTTTAATACATATGTATAAAAATAAATACAGTAATTTGTGACTTACATGAAGTCCAAATAAATAAGAAAAACAAAAAGTCAATCACACCCCACACACACCATATTTGAGTCACTTGCGGGCCCGCATTCTCCGTTGTCGCTGTTTTTTCCTCCTTATCGCCGGTGTTTGTTCTTTGGTCTTCTCTTCACTTCACTCTTTCACTGCCGTCTCACGGCCACTAACGTATTGTCACTTCACCTGACGCCTTTTCTCTAACATGTGACGGAATGTCACGGTACCATTGCCGTCGCACGGCCACTAACGTATTGTCACTTCACCTGACGCCTTTTCTCTAACATGTGACGGAATGTCACTGTACCATTGCCGTCGCACGGCCACTAACGTATTGTCACTTTACTGAACGCCTTTCACTTAAGCAGTCGCCACCATTGGATTTAAACTCTCCCCTCCGTTTATCCCAGAATAATGTTCATACAGGCAATCCTACTCTGTCTACGTACGTTTTGCCTTCTACAACAGGTATGCCGTCTTCCTAAATACTAATATCTCCCTGAGCTCGCACTCTCTATTTCTGATCCAACACTCAGATATGGCCACCGACTTGGCCCGCGACTGCCCCTATTCTAAATGTGAGTTCTGGGGCTCCCCGACACTATAACGTGCCTATACTTTCGCGCCGATGAGGCACCTCCTCTAACTGATAGCATGAGTCATCCCCATATGCACGCCTGAGACCCGCAGTCTTACAAACCTTCAGACTAGAATGAATTTTTCGAGAAACTTGCCGACTTTTTATTTCGATAGCCGGAACATTAATTCTCATTTTAATTGCTTCTCTTGAACTTGGCCGTTAGATCTATCTTAATTTAATATTCGCTTTAAAGTTCCTTTGAAAGACCCGCATTTCGGTATATCCTGACATTCGGTGACCGGTTAGATGAGTAATATGGGTGTGTGTCCAAAACATGTGCGATGTACTGTTTTTACAACAATTACCCATTAACTGGCCATAATTACACAGATAATGACTGCAGGAGAACACTGGTCTTCCCTACTTCCTTAATCAATTATCAGATAGCTCATAAATGGGTTCATCAGGCCCGCGATAATGGACATAAAATTCCACGCTTAATTAGCAGCGCATGACCTATTGCTGTTTTAAGTGACAAATTGGTTTTCGGGGTGCGTCATATACCTATCTTTACGCTTCACATTTAGCACGATGAGAAAGATTATCGAAAATATATGCACTTTTAAACAAGAAAATCGCAACTTTAAGCTATCGCCTTGACACTCAACAAGTTCATTCCAATGAGGGGGTCATGAGCTATGTTTTTGAGACAAAAAGATGAAAAAATGCTGAAAAGTGAATGGTGATTTTTATACAATGCGCTGGCCGGTTTTGGTAGTTACGTTGGGTAAAAGGTTAACCCACGTTTACCTAGTCCAAATGTGGATCCAAAACATATAATCATATCATACCTTTTGGGTCAAAGTTCGGATTTATGTGTACCATGAATGGAACTGTTTGAGTTTTGGGGGAGGTCGCATATCCCCTACTCCCTGTCTACACCATGGTCCTTACTATCATACCCGTTATCATCAAACTTTTACCCTCGCTAAATTCTGAATGAAAACTGTACTGGTGCCATTCACCCTCCACCAAGCCTTCCTTCCACGGGAGTTGGTTGTAAATTTGGAGCTCTGTTGGATTAATTCATTTACAAAAGGGTATCATGGTTCCCGTCAATAAAAATAAACAATTTTAACCCTTTACCTATCGAATCGGCTGCCCCCGCTCGTGTAATTTGCAAATTAAGCAGACGATTGAAAAAAAATATTTAACCCTTTACACAGCGCTATTCTCAAAAATCGTCAATTAATTTTCATTATTTTTTAGCCGAGCTCGTTCCAACGAGGGATCATAACCTATGTTTTTGAGACAAAAAATAAAAAAAAATAGTTATGCAAGAATTCTTTTTGCAAGTGTCGTCTGCTTTTCATGTTAGGTAAAGGGTTAAAAAATGCTTCAACAAAACCATATCATGGGGGGGGGGGGGGGGGGGTGACACATGACTTTGTTGAAACTTTTTGAAAAATTTGAAAAAGCAATAATAAAATTAATAAATTTTGATATCCTATGCTTTTAGTAAAGGGTTAACCAAGCCTCGTGGGGAAAATTTCCGCTGAAGAGAAAAATCGCCTTTAGATATGGTGATTATAATGCATACAGAACAACCTGAAATAAGTTGAATGAATATAATAAAAAGATTTTCTTTCCATTTCCCCTGCTGATTATTCCAAGCCTCGGTATCATTTTTTTTTTAAATTATGTTAAAGTTTGGAATTATCAAAAACGAAAAAATGTAAGAAACATTTTCTTTTGGTTATTCTGCAACATATATCAACTGGTGCTGTAGCTCGACGACACGACGTTTGGAATGTGCTTTAAAATTAATGCAAATATAGGCCCGGGATACTGGATAGTTTCGGGTCTGCCAGGATGGCTTCAGAGAGTCTGGTTGGTCCGATCTTTACAAACTTCTGGGAAGAGACACCATGGGTTAACCCATTTTAGTCGTTAATCCATTTAAGTGGTTTATCATTATGTGTATCTGATTTGTCCACCCTTGAAATTTGACCACAATACTTCCTTAATCAGTGGGGCGGCTGTTGTTATGGTGGTTCTCCATGTGAACACCTGAAAGTGATGCAGTGCTTGTTTACTGTGGTAAACGATCTGTGTTTTACCGGTAATATAGGACTTGATAACTAATGCCTCTAAAATGGACAACATGGGTTTAATAGAAGAAGAAAAAGCGGAAAAGCGCCCTCTGGGGTTCAAAGGATTAAACACCAATAAATTAATAAATACTGCTTGTCAATGTTGTACATTCCATCAACTACTGCTGATTCAGCTTATGCATTGACTTGCTGCTGGGTGGTTCTCTCTGGGTACATTGACTTGCTGCTGGGTGGTTCTCTCTGGGTACATTGACTTGTTGCTGGGTGGTTCTCTCTGGGTACATTGACTTGCTGCTGGGTGGTTCGCTCTGGGTACATTGACTTGCTGCTGGGTGGTTCTCTCTGGGTGCATTGACTTGCTGCTGGGTGGTTCTCTCTGGGTACATTGACTTGCTGCTGGGTGGTTCTCTCTGGGTACATTGACTTGCTGCTGGGTGGTTCTCTCTGGGTACATTGACTTGCTGCTGGGTGGTTCTCTCTGGGTACATTGACTTGCTGCTGGGTGGTTCTCTCTGGGTACTTCGGTTTCCTCCACATGTAAAACTGTCCGACATGATGTCACCTTGACCATTTAAAGTGCCTTTAACCCTTTACCCAACGAATCGCCCGCATCCGCCCGCGTAATATGCAAATTCAGCAGTTGAAAAAATATTATATTTAAAAAAATTTCAACAAAATCATATCATGTGACACCTCGTTGGAACGAGCTCGTCGAGCTCGTTCCAACGAGGGGTCACATGATATGGTTTTGTTGAATTTTTTTGAAAAATTTAAAAAAAATAATATTTAAAATAATAAATTTTGATATCGTCTGCGTTGGGTAAAGGGTTAAATCCCAATAAAACGAAACCAAGCATTCGCATAATTTAAAAATTGAGCCGTTGAAAAAAATATATTTTTCAAACAATTTCAAATAAATCATATGCGAACTTTCAATGGAACAAGTTCACCGAGGTCACTGAAATGAGGGAAGTCACATAATATGGTTTGTTGTTTTTTTGGGGTAAAATTTTAATAAAAGGATTAAAATAAATTTTGCTATCATGTGTGTTGGGTAAAGGATAAAATACACAGTTTATGGCTCCCTCGTTGTCTCGAATAGAGCTTGTTCCAATTGGAGGAGGTGGGGAAGGGGGGGTGCCCATAAGCTATGTTTTAGATGCAAAAATGTGCAACATGGGTATAAACGGGTGGCTGGACTTGACTTTATATCCATGTTGCGCTCTCGATTCAATTGTGCAGATTTATGTTATTTTAAACCAATAATAAATAAATAAATAAATAAATAAATAAATAAATAAATAAATAAATAATACTGTCCTGAACGACTTCTCGCCAAAATCCTTTCGGATTCATTTAACCTATTAACTTCCTCTAATGCACTAAAAAGTCGCCACATAAAACTATTTTTGGCGCTCTCGGGTCAAGAACTTCCTACCGACACACAGGGGGCGCGGTGGCTCAGTAGGTAGAGGTGCAGGCTGCAAGCCGAGAGGTCCTCGGTTCGAATCCCACCTGCGGCAACCGCGTTGTGTCCTTGGGCAAGACACTTCACCCCC